>CM056820.1:2337500-3537500 GCA_029852735.1 Persea americana
CTTCCTTGGCTTTGCAGAGAAATATGAAGCTAGAGAAATATGAAGCTATCTCCATGTTTCTATGGACCTTTTCAAGTTATTAGTCTACAAGTTGGATTTACTTAGCTTAGTCAAACTACATCCTGTTTTTCATGTTTCATTGTTCAAGAAAAAGTTGGGACAGCAAGTCACTCTTATTCCAACTCTTCCTCCAGTCAGTGATGAAGGATGCTGCAAATGGAGCCTGTGGTTGTGTTAGAAAGGAGGATGGTCAAACAAAACAAGGCAGGAGTGCAATGGTTGGTTCAATGGTCAAGAACATTTCCTGAAGATGCTACATGGATGGACTATGAAGAATTCCACTCTAAATTTCCAGATTTCCAGCCTTGAGATAAGGCTTTTTGCAGGAGGGAATATTATGAACAAGTTAGTTGGAGTAGGTTTGGCAAGGCTATTCTTGTAATTGTAATTGCTGAGTCTGTTAGGGCAGTTAGGAGTTGGTTATGTGTATAAATATAGGAGGGAATACACACTACTGTTTGTTGGGTTGGAATAAGAGCGCCAATAAACTCTTTTCCTTCTACAATTCTTCTTCTTTTATTTCTAGTCATTACAGATTCATAATAAAGTGGGGCCTATTGAAGGAGTACTAGAGAGTGGAGTGATGGATGAGGTAGAGATTGGCTGGGTAATTATTTCCTATCTAAAGAGAGATTATTTGATAGCTCTCTGTTGAACTTCTCCTTTGCTGTTTGATTTCAATTCTCTTGATTGGAAGGCATAGCTTGGATTCCTAACAATTCGATTATGATTAAACAAACAGGGTCTGTATCTACATCTGTGAGGCCCCACCCCTTGTGGGCCCTCAATTTGATTTAAATAATTATTAATAGGATATTACCTACTTTAATATGCTAATTAATAGGAATTAATAGAATAGTTGTTAATATTCCTAAGTCTTAGAATTTAGCTTTTATAGAATTCTTTATAGATAATAGGTGCTTATTGTAAATTTAGTTGGTTTTAATTAGATTATGACTTAGCTAATAGTAGAATTAATAGGAGGGGCATTATGAGTTTAAAACATTCTAGAATTCCCACCTAAAGACCTAATTACCCATGGCCCTATCTATTCCCCATTTACAACTAAGCTACCCTTTTGGTATTGTCCTAAACCCTAATCTATATAACCCAACTATTGCAAACATAGACTAAAACCCTAATTCACTCTCATCTTCCCTACCTCTCCCTAAGAAACCCTAATTCCCCAAATTCCAGCACAATGAGAAGCTCGAGACCACCCCAATTGCACTATCAACACTCTTAGGAGCTTGGAATTCTCATATCTCTTTCTCAACTCTATTTCAATTTCGAATTGAGGCAAGTACCCTATGCTAATTTCACATGATGCATGCTTTTCTTCTCTTGATTCTGTAATTTCAATTCAATTGGATAGATATGCATGTTTAGGTCTTTCTTTTGAGCTTTGTTTATGGATGATGGCCATTTGATGGATGAGTTCTCCCATTTGGAAGATCAATGGCCCAGTTGGATGATGGTTGGAGGTTATAGAAGTGTTTTTAATCATTGTTTATTTGTGTTTATATGATGAATGGAAGAGATTGGGGATGAATTGGATGAAAAATGGGTCGAGAAGAAAAAATCCCAGAAATCTGGAATTCCAACTCAGTGCGTGTACCCGGTCGACCGGCCCCCAGCTCAGTGACCAGGCACATTGAATACAAAGAAAGTCAAGTCCCAATTAACCTCTATAAAAATTTACAGGCAGTGTACCCGGTCGACCGGACCCTGTACTCGGTCGACTGGATACACAGAATCCTGCAGGGATAGCTAAGACCAGATACTTCTCAGACAAGTCAGGAACCCTGTGTACTCGGTAGACATCAAGGCCATGATGTTGACCGGATACATAGCAAACCTTGTGGAACCCCCCAGCTGTTTGGCTTCAGGTCCCAATGGACCCGGTCGACATCATGGCCAAGATGTCGATCGAGGACACTGCAGGATGTCGACCTGGGGGTCAACATCAAGTGTACCCGGTCGACATCCCAGGGGATGATGTCGACCGGGAACACTGTGAACTGTGAGTTTCCAGATTTCACTTGTGTTGATGTTTGATCAATCGTGGGGTCCATTGACCATCCAAATAGGCTTCCATCAAGTGTGCCAAGCACGAATCAATGGCGTGGTTCAGCCTTGACTCGTGGGGTCCACCAATTGGGTTTTTGGGATTTGAATTGTCAATGATTCGATCCTTAAGTGTAGTCAATGATGTCCATAACTTCAGGAGCACAAGATTTATTATCTTTTTGACATCTAGACTACAGTTAGGGATCCAATTACATGATGAGGCTCTGAACTAAGAGTGGAACATTACTTAGGATTGGACCTTTGTCTATTCCACTTGATTCTTTGGTTTGAAGGATTTTATGTAATGTTCTTCTCTCCTATCTTTATTATTGTTATAAACCGTTAATTAATGGGAATTGATATACCTGAACCTAGGATTACTTAGTGGTGACCCAAGGATATAATCGGAGATGAATAACCCGTGTCTGTGGCTCGGCAGCCCTCATATGGCCTAAGGTTGGGTATGTAGAACCCTAGAATGGAGAGGTTAGTCTTTAATAGATTGTTGGCTTATTAGGTATGAGCATGGATTGATTACTTATATTGTTGTAGACAAAGGCTAGGGTTTATGGGCCTAGTAGGGATCCAATGATGATTGGAATTGGACTTAGACTTGGACTTGGATATTGGACTGTGTTCCATGATATTGTACTTTAACCTCTTAGAGACTTGGTTAGAACCTTGCTCACGCAAGATAAGCTTAGATAGACACAGACCTGTACTTGTTCCTTGAGTCGGCACTAAACATTCACTTAGTTGATCTAAGCTCAGCCAGTTGACTGATCATCACTGGTAGGAGCTATATTGGTTACAACTAGAGCTATCATGATGAGCTGTGATTAGATGGACAGTGTGATACCGAGTCCGATCTGATCTAATAAAGGGGTGTGATCGGTGCGATAAAGGAGTGTGATCAGTGTGGTAAAGGGGTATGATCGGTGTTATATTTATGTATATTGTTATTAGCAGGGTTATTATCCCTTGCATGGTTATTTTACCATTTGCTCACCGCAGCTGTTTACAGTATGGAATGTTTACAATATAGGAGGGCCGCGGCATAATATCCCGCGGTATATCCAGCTTGTATGAATGTGCCATTCGTTATCTAATTAGATTAGATTACTTTACATTTCTAATTCTAAACTGTTATTTACTGCTCAATTGCCTAGATTATGTATCTTTGTTACTCTTATGATTACATGTACGTCTCTACTCTCTTTTGTTGTATACATCCTGTGTTATTTGCATATGGTGCCTTGCCAGATCCTTGGATCTGACCCATCTTTGGTACTTAGGTCCCGACCTTGATCCCGCGGACGACGAGTACTATAAGGCGCCTATAGTAGGTGACTACGGGTGGGGCCAGCTGACCAGGTGGTCGAGCCGGATGATGGAGCGCCTGCACAAGGGGAATGAGTGCAATTTATTTTTGGGTATTTGAGAGGATTTATGTAGTGAGTGGGTAGACAGGCAGTTTTGTATAAACTTTAATAACTATACTTTGAGATTCTATTAGACTTCCACACTGTTATATTTGACTCAGTTATATGATACTATTACTTCCGCTATCTTTACTTATGCTTCCGCAATATAACTGTTGATTATATTATTGTTCTAAAAAGTTTTAAAAATTTGACCTCACTGTGGACTACAATCTTGGAAGTTCTTGGATTTTCCAGGAAGTAGCGTGCCAAATTCGGATACCTTAGCATTAACCTCGGCATTCGGAATTGGGGCGTTACAACATCTCTTTGTGCAGAAGTGCCACCTCTTGTTGAGCTGATTGCTTCCTTTCATTTTGATAGTGATATTCTCTTTGTGTGGCCATATTACACCTGTGGAGCGCTAAGTAAAACCCTGAGGGTTTGCTTGTGCAGCACTCATTTCCACAGAAATAGCCAGAGACAAGGTCTCGGATTTTCCAATGGCTTTCCACTTACGTTTAGGTGCAACAACGATTTGGGTTCGGTCTTCAACCTTTTTCCTAAAAAAGAATCAGCGTTAAGAGGGGGTCATGAAAATTTGACCTATCTAGGTCGGATTTGAAAGCAGCGTTCCTCTTCCATAGCGCTGCACAAACCTCCCCTAATTATATTAATGATGACAACCACAATTGTGGCAATATCTGTTAGTGCCATAGTCATATATGGAAACCCTTAAGCTGTCAATTCTGTGTCAAAAGTCCAAAACATTGCCTCCAGAGTCTTTACAAAGAACGTCAAATTCGAAGGTAGAAGATTCAAGTATTGGAAGGCCCGGGTTTTATCAAGGAAGAAATTCCAATTGGTGCCAACGTATCCAGATAAATCAAAAACTAATCAAACCAAGAAAAGGCCCCTAGGATCCTTAGACCAAATGGCTAAAGCTATAGGTTTAAAATAGCTCAATGCTAGAGCAAGGGTTCAGCTAACCGTAAGTCCCCACGGTCAGCTCACGGTCACAAAGATAGTAGCTAATATTTTCAAGTCAGTGAGCTACAGTTAGCTTATGGCTAGCCATGAAGCTAGCTGTAGAGCAATTCCCCTATTTTTTACTAAGGTCAAACTAACCGTTAAGGTCTTGGCAGTTAGCCATAATTAGTTGAAGGCTAACCGTGGACGAGTTGTTGGAGAGTGTTCTATATATACTTAAGCCCTTTGCAATGGCCAAAACTTTTGAGATTTTTGAGACCTCTTTTCTAACACATTGTACCTATGTAGTAAAACCTTATCAGTGCTCCCAAAATCCAATTCCACTCACACTTAGGCTTCTAATTGGCGTACTTAAGAGCATTCAAAGCTCTAATTAATTGTGATTAGTGGCATCACTTTTCCAGGGTAAAACTCAAGCCTCACAAGTCATAATCTTCTATCACCCTAGACTTGGACTCCCATATCCACTTGGTTGAGCACTCATTGGAGAATCATCAACACCAAGGGAGCAAACAAGGAGTCAAAGCTTGGAGCTTCGGATTCAAGCATCTGAGAACACCCTCAAGACTTAGTCCAAGAGGCAACTGTTCTTTGTTTCAAATTGTAAATTGTGTTGTAAAGTTGATTAGACTTTCGTGATCAAACCAGTATAAAAAACTAGGGTGGTGGATTAGATCTTTGTGATCGAACCACCGTATCAAAAATTTGGTTGTATATATGATTGGAGGTGTACTTGTGTGGTGACCTCAAATAGTGAAACCAAGAGTGTTGAAACTCTTGAGAGTGGATGTAAGTCAAGGGACCGAACCACTATAATTGTTTGTGTGCCTCGTATCTCTCGATGCTTCATTTCCACATTCTCATACATTCAGATACAGGTGCTAGATAGATGTGCATTTCATGACTTGGCATGCACTACACATACACTTGTGCTAGATCACCTTGAGCATATTGGTACATCATTGATTGTTTAGCAAATAACCTTTTTGCATCATTTCACTTGAGTGTTTTCATTTAAGAGTTACACACATATTGTTGTGGAACTCAAGTGAACTTGTGGGAGTGTTTAATTGAGTGAATTGGTTTAATTAAGTTATAGATTTTAAATTAGTCCACCCCCCTCGCTAGGACTTGTATAGGTCTAGCTTGCACTTTCAATTGGTATTCGGGCGCTAGGTCTTCGGTTCGAGTCACCAGGGGTGGTTCCTTGTGGGGCTGGGTCCATCAAGGGGGCGTACCCTAGTAAGCTGTATGACGTAAGTCAGGGTCCCACAAATAAGGGGGGACTTGTGGTCTTTGGTGCTGACAGTGGATTGACCACCACGGACCCGAAAAGGCTTTAAAATCACTGATTCTACCATTCCTATCACTTAAAGGTTTTGGGATAAGTGGTGGCTCAGTGGGGTTATTAACAATATCAACAATCATAATATTGTTCACTATGTGGGAGTTTTCATATGGGTACATGTGGAAATTTCTACGGTTGTGACCAGAAGTGCAGCTAGTAGTCTTTTTTATTCTCCTGGAACAATGGCATGGGACACAAAGCGGGCTTTCCTTTATAATCAAGCTTAAAGTCAAGTTTGGCAACACAATCCTTAAGAAAATGATTTTGGCTTTCCTAAGTAATGGAAAACCAACCTTTGGCAATTGTAAATCACCATGGATTCAGACCTATAAAATGGGGATTTTCACATTAGACCTACCCCATAGGATTTGAAAATCCTCACTTAGGCAGATTTGTACACTTTAACCAAATTTTCTCAACTATATGCATTGATATGTAATCCTTAGCTACACAAATCCTTAGCGTTCTCATTTGCGGGTTCCTCACTTGTTACCATACATTCTCTAAAGTTTCTTTTTATTTCATTGCTCTTTAAACTAATTTCGTCTCTTATTCCTATTTTATATTTTCACAAATACAAGAAGCACACTCCTTCCTGCATTATCTCCTTTCTTCTCTTTCATAAAATTATCCACATGGAGCCCACTTACTAGCCTCATCTAATTTGAATTGTCTAGATTTGATGCGATGAAGTCTCGAGCGTGGTTGCGGAATAGATAAAATAGACCCATCTGTATTTTGCATGCATTTCATTATACACTAACTCCACTCGATTTAAATGTTCTAGAACAGATCGGATGGTGATTTGTTTTGATCTTCAAATTACATATTCATTTTACATTTTTTGTGGGAAATCATTTGTTTTTCAAAATGATTTATAACATTCTAATCTTCCCTTTATTTTATAGATGAAAATATGCAATGGACTCGACGAATTTATTTAAGCAGATTTAGAGTCAAGCGACAATATTTTCATTTTCACGGCATAACTTATTTTACGAATACATAATTAAATGAATTAATTTATTTTTAGTATTTAAGATAAGAAGGATATTTTAGAAATAATATTTTGATTTATTTAATGAAATTTTCATTTATCATAATTATAATTTTCAATTATCTCTTTAAATCTCTTCCTTTTCTTTCTCACATTAACATTAGTTTAGTGTTTTTTTTTTCCTTTTTTTTTTTATTAAATTGTTTTTCCACTAGTTCAATATTTATAAATTTTCAACCCAAGCTTTGGATGGGCCTCCCTTGCTAGTATTATCTATATTGATATGGAACGGGCAAGGAGTACGCCTGTCAATATGACGGCTCCATCATGGCCTTGGGTTGTCTAATCTCGTCTTGAAAATAGGATGGGCATGTCGGGTGTACAATATCGGCCCTAAATTGAACAGGCCTACATCAAATCCTGTTTCATAGGGCCCGGGCTGGGACAGGGCCTTGCCTGGGCTTAGCCCGATCTTGGACATAACCAAAATATTCTCTAATTATTCCTATTGTCACCAGACACCTGGTGTGAACATGACTTTAAGCTCTCCTCCTTTTTTCCGGGCTTGAGACCGACAATGCAATGCAACAAGCAACATGGTGGAGTTAAAAACCTTTTTTTTTTTTTTTTGTCGGTGAAAGTAGAAAATCAATAGAAATGAATGAGTATCCTATAGGCTGTATGGGTTAAGTAATGTAGGATCAGTTAAATTTTTTTTTTTCTGTCGGTGAAAGTAGAAATTCAGAAAATCGATAGAAATGAATGAGAATGAGTATTTTATTAGAGAGGGAGGGCGAAGTTACAAAATTGCCCCTCCTAATTAGCCATTTTTTGCTGTTAGTAAGGGGCAGTTTCAGTAATATATAAATAATTATTATTAAATGACTATGCAGCGGGCCGGGCCGAGCCTGAATGGGCTGGGTTGTTTCTGTCTAGTCCCAGTCCCATTTTGACCGGGCTTTAAAATGTATTGTCTAAGCCCAGTCCATTGGGCTCAAATTTTTTTAAATGCCCTGTATTTTTGGGCTTGGGACGGGTCAGGCCGGACTTTCTTCCCGTCTCAACGTGTCCCATTGACATGCCTCGCAAGGAGAGGCTAAGTTGGCTCGAGCCTTAATCTTGCAGTGGCTTTAAAAAGCACGTATGACAATTCAGTAGGTTATTAAAAGTAACATAATGTCTTAATTTTTCAAACAAGGGGTCAAATCAAAACTACTCATCTTCAAAATTTCCTCGTCCTTTTAAAAATAAAATAAAATAAAAAACCTTATTTCTCAAAACGCCCACTTCTTGCATAAAAAGTAAAAGGGACTCTGAATCAATTCACTAAAAATAAAATACCATTATAATTTTCTTATATTTTATTCTATACTGATTTGATGTATTACATTACTTTTATTTTTCAGTAAATTGGATAAGGTTGTTGGCATTTCAAAATCGTGTCCTACTATTATAGGGTAAAAAGAAAAGTCCTTTTTGCAGGTTGGGCAAGGCTGGGCCTCTTGTGAATTGTCCGGATTGATCGCCCTACATAAAGCCTTCCAAACCTCAACCCTAACTAGAAGATCAGATGGTGAGCCCCACCTCCCTTTAACGAGAACGAGCAACCCTTTGGTGAGGGACCCTGCCAAGTATCCTCGTGCAAAGATCTCCGACCTCGTTTTCGAGTGATCCTTACCGCTAGTTCACCCCGCCCCCCCACCCCCCCCCACGCCCACTCGGATGCAAACCCTAACCCTCTAACTCCACAGTGTCTCCCACCATCGACTACATATAACTATAACCCACTCAACAATCTCAGTATCTCTATCTTTCTTGTAGCCTCTCTCTTTTCTCACGGCCTCTTCCTTTGCATTCCAAAATCCTTTCTTCTTTGTAGCCTCCTTCTTCTTCGTTCGTAGTTCGTAGGTAGGTTTTCATCATCTCTCGAAGGCCATGCCATGGTTGCATGGGCCACCCAGATGATAAAACCAAATTTCTATTTAGCCTCAGTATCGAGATTCCAGTCGATGGTAAGGACAGCATAAAGAAGAAAAAGAAGGTATGAAATGCTATCTCTCTCTTTGTTTTTTCAGTTGAGAGTGGTTCCCATCTGATCATTCTGATTCTTGATTTTGTGCACACAGTGGTCGTTGTTTGGATGATATGGGGGAAATGGTGGTGGACAAAAGAAATCGAAACCTAATCCAACATTTTTGTTAGGATCATCTTTACCTCCAATAATCCTATGATGAGGTCTTGTCAGGGAGTTGAAAGGAGTGTTGGCATTTTTGGTTTCACACACATGCTCAGGGACAGATCCCTTGGCGTTAGAGTTGAAACCAGGGATCGATCTCTGGACATGTGTGTGAAACCAAATGCCAGCACCTCTGAACTATGAGAGTTGAGTGTGTGTTGCCGTCTTATCCCCCTTATTATTGTGACTGATATACATCTAGTTGGATCCTTTAAAAACTCGGGCATGGTTTACAAAGAAAAGTGCATTTACGTTTGCTGTCTCCTTTAATCTTATACAAAGAAGAGCCACATAGCATATATCCACCATCAAGCTGCACTCTAATCTTAAAAATTTCTAAAATGAAGAATCAAAATAGAGAGGCTGCTCCTTTTAAAGAAGAGAATTGTAGTTGGGTCTTAGTCAAAAGTCAAAACTCCATATTATTAGCATGGTGTTGTTTCTAGCTCTATACCTAGAATCAAGGTGCCGTTTGATAAGCTCATTCATATATATATATATATATATATATATACACACCTTATTATGAGAGATAAAGGTGGGGGCACTCACATTTAAGTTGTTGACATTGGAAATGGATGTGAGGGCCACCACCATATCTCTCATAGGAGCACCTCCTCTATATATATATATATATATATATATGGAAATCCTCCCATATATATATGGAAATATTCATGGGCATCCACCTCTTACCATGTTATGGTGAGGGACAAGATCCATTGAATTTTCATCTATACAAATAGATTGGATCGTTGGGTCAATTTTTTTCCTTTAATATAAAGTTGTTAAATTGGTGGGCCATAGATGAAGGGGTTAGAGGCATGGTTTGATATATAGGCTCATCCAAGATGTCTCTTTTCATCCCCCCACAAGTCCCACGATCAGTGGGTCCTTAGGTGGGCCCTATTAAGTTTGAATGATCATATGCATCTTTCCCTCACCATAGGGTGAGGGATACTTCCATAAATGAATCTTTTCAAGTACAAAAGAGCTCACCCCATATACTTGAAAAGTCACTTTTGTAATTGAAAATAGCCATTTATGGAAGCATCCCTCACCCTATGGTGAGGGAAAGATACATATGAACATTCCCCTATATATATATGTATATGTATATGAGGGCCCCCACCCTATCTCTGTGCATGCGTGTAATTGGGTGTTTCTTAAGTGATGTCCGTGGAGATGTGGATTCTTATTGATAGCTGTTTCGTTAGTTTCCTTAGATATCCTGGCTTTCCCTTTATGTTGATTTTTTTATTTCTATGTTATATTTGATGTGAATATCGGCGAATACTATGTGAATACTGCTACGAGTTCTGTGAATAATTCCTAAGTTTTTTCTGTGAATAATGTGAGTTTTTAATGCGAATGCGGTGAGTTTCTGTTGTGAAAACTATGTCTGGGTTCTGCCTCCTGATTCTTGAAGGCCTTATGGCTTGGGCATAATCAAGTTGTTGGACATGTGTTACAACCTTACCAACTAAAATTAAGTTATGCATTTATGATTTTTTAGGTGTGCATTGATTTTGATGAAATTTTCTTGGATCTTTTTTCTTTATTTTGTGTCATTTAAATGCAATGCATTTTCTGTTTTGCTATTGTTATTGTGAAAAAAGTCTGGAAAAGTCTAGAAATAGTTTAGTCTGACCCAAACAAAATCCTTGGTCTGCGGCTGACTCTCTTTGTGTGTGTTTTCATATCTTATCTCCTATTTTGTTAAGTGCAGTGATGATTGCTATTGTGGACTAGAGTTTCTGATCCGGTTGATCTCAACCACTAGTTGAAGACTAACCCTTGGCTGTCTGAGCACAATCAATCCCTTTCTCTCTCTCTCTCTATATATATATATATATAGTTTTTAATCTAAAGGCTTAGATTTTGGTTGCATCAGTTGTTTATATTTATATGTATATGGCTCAGGGTTTAGGGCTCATTTATATATGCATGTAGATACGTCCATTACCAATACCAGGGGACATGTATGCACAGTTCCTCTTGGTGTAATGGCACGGATGCTAAATCTAATTTCTGTGGCTATCCTCATCTGTGGACTTTTTGTAACCGTGCCACTGATCCTGGAAACACCACATACATGCACAAGTTAGTCTGAATGCAGGGACCTGATTCAAGATGATGAAATGGATGTGATTATTGGGTATGTTGAAAATTGTAAAATTTTTCAAATTTTAGTGTAATTGAAGTTTGGGCCACTCTAAAATGTGCAATTAGAATAAATCAGCACAATTCAATTTTTCTCTCCATATTATCTGCTTAATAGTGGGTTAAACTTCAATTGAAGTGAATTTGGGGCTACTTCAATGTCATTCAGTATATTCAATATTGGATTTATTTGCAATTATGCATTGCCTATGATGGGATTAAATATACTTTTAGTGTAATACGATGAAAAGTATTATAGGCATATCTGTTACCTTCACCATCATTGCATCATCATTGCTCTGTTTTTTTATTTTATTTTATTTTATTTTATTTTTTTGTGGGTTTCTTATTTGCTAGTTAGTAATAAGCCTTTTGTTTTGAGTAATCTTCTCCTAGTGCTATTAGTGTTCCTTTTTTTAATTTTTTTACTTGTTATTTATTTACTTTTTTGGGGTCTTAGGTTGATGTGATAAAACTCCCATTTTGTTTCAGAAGAGAAGAGAATTGTAGTATGAAAGGGTAAATGCAAGTGATGACAGACTAGACAGGGACATCAGCATTCCTGTGGAACATGATGACTTGGTCTTGGGAATCTCTCTGATGCATAAAACGAATCCAACATCAATATATGTTTACTATAGGAGTTATAAGGAATTTGAGGACTTCAAATAGGAAATTATCTGTCAAGAAATTTATTGAGTTGCACCGATATGTTGAAATCTTGCAATCAAGCAATCATCTCTCAACTAAATGTAGCATTGGGTCTGTTTGCTTTTAGATAATTTGAAAACAATTTCCCAATGCTATCTGCTTTGAATTCTCTAAATGGTTCAGTACATCCAGCATTTGAAATTTGAGATTTTGGAAAGTTTTGATTTGCTGGGGTATAGTAGAGCAATTTGTTGTAATGAGTTCCAAATTTTTTTTTTTATAGAATTTTAATGAGTTCCAATTTTTTAATATAATTTTCCAACAAAATGAGAGATTATTTGGAGGGCTTAAAATTCCTAAGACTCCTTTTAGGAATTTCGGCTATTGAACAAGCCTTCAAGGAAATTGTCCACAATTCTTGATTACGATTACAAGTAATTTTCATGGAGATGGTTAACTTTCTTGTTTCATCAATTTAATTAGAGAAATGTTGCTGCCCGTGATGTTTCAAATGCACGTATTATCGGATGCAATAATGATGCATTTTTTGTCACTACCTCTGAGGTAGCCTTGACTTAAGCATTGAGCATGAATTGTGAGCCACTTATGAATTGAAATGCTTTTGTAAGCTTTGGAATCAGCCCAGATCTTATGATCCCCAAAGGGAAATGATTTTGAATGATCGATCATTCCTTGATATGGTTTTTCAATTGAGAATTCTTGTTGTTGGACAGGATATATTCTTTTTGTGCATCAAGTGTAAGGGCCTATATCTTCCAGTTACTACAGTCGTAAATTTTAGCAATCAATCATATAACTAGCTAATTTTGTATCCTAACATCTCATTTTACCTTAAAAGTAATGTGTTCAATGCTCTATGGAATTTTTTATACATTAGTTGTAAATTTTAGCAATCAAGCAGATAACTAGCTAATTTTGTATCCTAAGATTTCATTTTACCTTAAAAGTAATATGTTCAATGTTTTTTGGAATTTGTTATACATGTTAATTGTGAATTCCTGCAAATGATGATTTATGTGTTTTTTTTTTTTAATTAATTGTTTGGCATATACCATACGGTCAAAGGTTATATTGATTTATAACAATTGGCCTTCCTAGTGTTTGCCCGGTGATGGAAAACTTTTAGTTCCGAGCGGTTCCTCGGATGCCATTCAGAGTCTTGAAGCATCAGCTTCATCATTTACCATAACCGTTCTCTTTTAGTGTTAAAAGGCTTTGAAAGAAAATCCTTGTGAAATACCGTCGATGAATATCAGAAGCTATGAGATCTGAGGGCTTTCACATAAATGAAGTTTGTCGTTTACATGTTTCTATTTAGAGTTCTTGTCTATTATATTTGAATTTTAGTTGTTTCCTTGTGAAGCTTTTATGCCTTCATCTATGAAATTAAACGAAGGGTCGTTTATAGATTTTTGTTAGTAGCTTGCTTTGCATAAAAATTAGTCAGTATTCTTTTAATGTAAAATTTTCTTTATGCTAATCTTTCTATGTCCATGAGATAATAATTGGGTCGGTATTTTTTTTTATTTGGATTGATTAGCGATTAATGAAATTGGTTAGTAAATTGATGTCATTGATTTGTAGAGGTGAGAATGTTGAGGTCGATGTGTGGTGAAACTATAAAGGATAAAATTAGTAATGAATGTTTTAGAGATCATTTAGAAGGTAGCATAGGTGATAAAATTAGAGAGATTTGATTGAGATGTTTTGGCATATGCAATGTAGGCTGACAACCAATGTCACCAGTAAGAAAAGTTTGACTATGTAAGTTGATGTCTCTCCCAGGGTAGTAAAAATAAATTTAAAGATGTGTAACTTATTTGGAATGGAGAAATAGAGTTCATGTCGGCGACCCCAATATAGTTTGGGCATAAGCTTTGATGAGGACCTTCAATTTGTGAATAACTTATACCAATGTCATTTTGTAGTATAAGATGCCCTCATCCATGTTGTACCCTTATCATTCATGCTTTTGCAGCCCTTAATACCAATGTCATTGTAGTGTTTTTTCCCCTTTCGTCTGCACCTTATCACAATTTATGGACTTCTGTGTTGCCCCCAAGTAATTGATTTCTGTAGCCAACCCAATCTTTCGTTTATTGGGCAATTGATTGTGTAACTGGGGAACATGTAAACCGTTTGTTTTTATTTTTTATTTTTTTTATGCAGTGGCAATCCATGACCCACTGGCTAAATGGCCTAGTTAATTTTGCCCCGGCATGGTCTGGTTCTGCCACTATGAAACGCTGCCATATTCCAACCTTTACATCTTCATCAAAGCAGAAGATAAAACCTTCTTTCTGCCGCTCTCTTTATTTCTCTGCATGAGAACGAGAGCATTGTTAATGTAACTGTAACAGTTGAATGTAAGTAATTATTCTACTTGCATCTATCTCTTTGGGAGGTGGTTGATTTGTAAGTTCATGGGACTCTATTTCCATTACAATGCTTGACTGCAGCACTATGTGGATTTGCCTATCGAGAATGCCTTAATTCTTTCATTATATGTTTTTAGAGTCAAAGTGTAGACTAACATTGTCCAAGTTGTCATACCATTTCATAAGAAGAATGCCTTGTGCCTTGTTTCTTTGATTAGTTTTGTAAGAGATTCCAAGGGTTGATAGGTTTGACCCACGTTGTTGAATCTTTTATACCCTTTCCATTCCATTCCAGGTTGCGGACTGGATGAACTGGATCCTTGTTGCTTGATTTAAAAAATATTTTAAAAATGTTTAGAAATAGCTTTGGTTATATTGTTCATATTCTCAACTATATCTACTAAAATAGCTTAATAATCCATCATGTATGGATGTAAAATTTACCCCATATATACTATTGGTATCCCCAACTCAACCGAAATTCAACCTGATATAGATAAATTGGGACAGGTTAGTCCTACACATGTTGCTCACAGTTTTCAGCTTGACCCTATCCTTTGCCACTCCTACTGGGAAATTGATTTGCATCAAGTAAATCCTACACATGTGCTTGGCTCAACCTTATTAATAAATGGTTGGGTTGGGTTAGTTGGTCGAGGTTAATTCTACACGTTTTGGTCACCGTGGTCATTTTGAACCAACCCATTAAGCTCCTACAAGAATTGATTCTCTATGGTATCGTGGATGTTGAACCCATTATAGGACATGGCGGATTGGATCGGAGATAGGTCATGTATGAAGAAGGATGGGTGGGGGAATAATTCCTCTGCACCAAAGCTTATAGGCCTATGTTTTGAGGACCCATCTGAATAAAAAAAGTTTCCAATGGTGCAAGACGTCTTATTTAAGAACAAAATGAATGGTCAAAATAGAATGCTGATGAAGGATTTCATTGCCTTGATATGAGTGGATAAACCCAAAAGGCTTGATTTTCTAAATATGCAAATCCACACAGCATGTTTGGAAACTAGTAAGGAATTTTTAAATTTGAGTATTCCATATGTGGATAAAATACGGAAATGGTGATGCACTAGCCGTTCACCTCGGTAATTACAGCCGTGCCAGCCCAGCCAGACCATTCCTGGTTTCAGTTAAAGTACTGAAGGCAGAGAGTGGGCCATCATGCTCCTATGAGGCTTTTATGAGACCAAAAGCATGGAAGTTTCTGATGGGATGTGCCCTTTTTATCTATCGCCAAATGTTAGGGTACCTTACCCCACCTACCCCCACTTACAAAGAGAATGAATGGAGAATCATCTGTAAATAAACATGAGATCAGCCCCATGAAGGTACGCAAACTCACAATACGTGAACCCTTACTCAAAACTCTCATTCTCTTCTTCCTCTTTTTGCTTAGTTTTTCCAGAACTAACTCAGGCATCGTAGTGCCTTTGGATCACAGCAGTCAGGGGCTCTAACCCAAGCTATTCTCCATCCCTTTTCAGGTCATCGGCGTTCAATCTTCCCTAATCCATAAATTCTACATTCTAATCTAAGTTGGTGATATTTTTATCGTCTATAGTTTGGCGCTGTCTGTGGGAAAAAAAACTGAACAAAAAGCTTACAGACACAAACACCATGCCTCCAAAAACCAGAGATGGCGAAGGACCCTCCAAGGGCAATGGCTCATCCATACAGCCTGTACTGGTCGAGAACCTACCCCCTCCACCCCCTCAACAGAGGAGGTCAGGAGAAAGGTCCCACAATGCCTTCTCTCCACAACGTTCCACCTCCAAAGCAGCCCCGCCATAGCAGAGAACGCACCAGGCAAGGTGACAAATCAGTTACCAAGCTGGGTGAAAAGTCAGTGCGGGCCAGATCTCAGTCCCACCATCAAGCCAACCTCGACGACGAAGACCCTGTCTTGGACAATGTCAGGGCTCAGAACCGCCTCATCCAGGAGCAGGAAGAGCTCATCCGATGGCTTAAGCAGCCCCTCCAGGGGGGGGGGGGGGGCTCGGAGTCCACCTCTCGTGCGCAGCCATGCTTTGGGTCCTCCACCCAGGCACGACCAAGCTCCACCTCCGTCACACGAGCGGGACATGGGGCACGTCCTCAATAAGAGGTGTGATGATAAAGAAGGCTCCAGCAGCAGCCATGTACGTGCAGGCCCCAAAAAGCAGCGTCAGAAGTCTGAAGACGAGGCCGAGCTGAAGCACTGGCTCGACCGGCATATTAAGCAGACTATCCGCCAGAATATGGAGACTGCTGGTATCGCCCGAGACCAGTAATAGCACCTTTGAAGCTGAAGACACGGGCGCATCTCCTTTCTCCAGGGATATCAGAAAGTTCTCCCTCCCTCAGAAGTTCAACGTCCTGAGGTTCTTCCTGTACGATGGAACCTCAGACCCTGCAGCACATCTCCGACATTTCATCTAGAGGATGTCGGTGTGGGTGATGACGATTTCCTAAATTGTCGAGTCTTTTCCTCTAGTTTAGGAGATCTCCTCCTGCGGTGGTTTTGCTCGCTTCCCGAGGGCTCTATTTCCAATTGGCGGCAACTCCGGACCTCCTTCCTGGAGAAGTTTCAGGCCCATCGTGTCATCCCAAAGACAGATGCCGACCTCATGGCCCTTCGGATGCGAGAGGACGATAACGTCACCCAGTTCGCTAGACGATTCTGGACTGTCTATAGCCATATTGAAAGCGCTTCTGAGGAGATGGCTGTGAAGTCCTTCTAGCAAGCTCTGTGACTGGGCATCGAGCTGCGGGCGCACCCGTGGCCACAATGAAAGAGCTAATGGCCCGGGCGAATCGGTTCATTCGGGCGGAAAAAGACGAGGTCCGAGGTTGGGAGAACTTCGGCCTCAGCCAGAAGGATCGGCCGTCTAAGGGAGACATTAGGTCCTCCAGGAGGGAGGACCGTCGCAGAGACCCATCCCCGGACCGACGCAGGGCCCGGTGCTCAGATTGCCACCAGGCCCCCTCTACCTCGGCAGCGGCCTCAGGGAGCGGCAGGAAGTCAAGGCGCGAAGCTGCCACCTTCAAGGCGGTGAACATAATCTTGAAGGAGCCAATCTATAAGCTCATCAGCAAAATAAAGACGCAACCCTTCTTCAAGTGGCCGTAACCGATGAAAGGTGACTCCTCCCGGGACCAGAGCAAGTTCTGTGCTTACCACAAGCAAAACGAGCACAAAACCGAGGAGTGTAAGACCTTCAAGGCCCACTTGGAGAACCTGGTGAAGGAGGGGCACCTGAAGGACTACGTCAAGGAGGAAGGCTGAGACAATAGCCGACCTCCGCGCTTAGATGATGGCGGTCAGGACAGCGAACTGGAGGGCATCATCAATGTCATCCACCTCACTCCTCCGCCTAAGGGGAGCTCTCAGGCTAGTGTCGAGGCCAGGAGGGCTTCCCATCAGAAGCAGGTGCTGACCGCCGCACCAGAGCCAACTACAAAGAAGGCCAAGATAGAGGGGCCCAGAATCTGGTTTTCAGATAGGGACCTGGAGGATGTCGAACTCCCACATAACGACCTAGTACTCACCCTGAAGCTGCAGAACTTCTTGGTTCAGAGAGTCATTGTCGACCCAGGCAGTTCGTCCGAGATCCTGTACTACAATTGCTTCAAGAAGCTGAAACTCAAAGATGAGGATCTCCAGACGACCCGTACCCTTCTCATCGGCTTCAGCTTAAAGCATGTATACCAAAAGGGTAAAATCTCCATCAGAGTCCAAGTAGGAGGCGCCTCCATGCAGGTCGACTTCCTGGTAGTCGACGTTCCCTCCCTTTACAATGTCATAATGGGGAGGACGTGACTGCATAGCATGGAGGCCGTGCCCTCCACCCGGCATCAGAAACTCAAGTTTCCCCTAGAGAACTAGTCCGGCCGGACTGAAGTGATCACTGTCAAAGGCGACCAGCACATGGCCAGGCGATGCTTGATGGCCGTACTGCCTGGTGAAGCCGAATCATCCCAGGTCCATATGGCTGAGATGGAGAGAGAGGCAGAGCTCGGGGATGTTGGCAGGGCACCGGTGCAGAAGAGCATAGAGGACCTCACCGAGGTCAGACTCGACCATGCCGACCCGAACAGATTCTTCCTGATAGGAAGCCAGCTCCCCAAGCCTGAGAAGACGGAGCTACTTGACCTCCTTTTCAAGAATAAAGAGGTCTTTGCCTGGACACCATATGAGATGCCCGGCATCGACCCAGCAGTCATGTGCCACAAGCTGAATGTGGACCCTAACCACAAGCCCTTGATCCAAAAAGCACGCAGAACTGGGGTCTCACAAACCAAGGCCGTGATTGAGGAGGTCCAGAAGCTGCTCGAGGTAGAAGCAATAAAAAAGGTCCACTATCCTCAGTGGCTGGCCAACGCAGTGGTGGTCAAGAAGAAGACAGGGACATGAAGGGTATGCGTGGACTTCACCGACCTCAATAAAGCCTGTCCCAAAGACAGCTTCCCTCTTCCAAAGATCGACCGGCTCATTGATGCCACTGCCGGACACGACTGCATGAGCTTCTTCGACGCCTACCGAGGTTACCCCCAGATCCCCTTGTACGCAGCGAACTAGGAAAAGACAGCCTTCATCACACCCCGGGGCACCTACTATTACAAGGTGATGCCCTTCGGGTTAAATAATGCAGGAGCGACATCAGCGGCTAGTGACCAAGATGTTCCAAGCGCAGCTTAGCAAGACGGTGGAGGTTTACATTAATGACATGGTCGTCAAGTCCAGGAGGTCGCAGGACCACTTGGCCGACCTCAGTCAAATATACGATATCCTCCGCCAGTTCCAGTTGAAGCTGAACGCGTCCAAATTCGCTTTGGGTGTCGGTTCCGGCAAGTTCTTGGGGAGCTTGGTCACAAGAAGGGGGATTGAAGCAAACCCTGACCAGATCACGGCAATCCAGGAGCTCTAGAGTCCGATCTCGGCAAAACAAGTTTAGAGGCTGGCTGGCATGGCTGCCGCGTTCAACCGCTTCATCAGCCAAGCTTCCGACAAATGCAGGCTTTTCTTTCAGCTCCAAGTTCTAGTGGACGCCGGACTGCGATCAGGCCCTGCAGCAGCTCAAGTGCTACCTTTCTTCACCACCGCTGCTGTTGACTCCAACTCAAGGCGAAGCGCTGTACTTGTACCTGGCGGTCTCAGATTACGCAGTGAGCTCGATACTCATCAGAGAGGAAAACGGCCAATAGAGGCCTATTTATTACATGAGCAAGATCCTGCTCGACACCGAGACCCGGTACTTGCAGCTAGAAAAGCTTGCCCTGGCACTCGTCGGCGCCTCGCGAAAGCTCTCCCACTACTTCCAAACCTTCACAATTGTGGTCGTGATAGAACACCCACTGAAGGCTTTCTTCTAGAAGGTAGACTTCTCCGGCAGAATCTCCAAATGAGCCGTCGAACTAGGGCAGTATGATATCAAATATCAGCCCAGGACGGCCATCAAAGCCCAAGTTTTAGCGGACTTCATTGTGGAATTCACCTCTCAGCGTTCGGCACCAACCCTGCTCGACATCGAGCTAGGGGGCAATAAGGATACCGAGGCAATCACCGAGACGGAGCAAGAGCAGTCTTGGAAGAAATTCCTTGACTCAGCCTGGAAGGTCTTCATCGACGGGTCCTCAACATCCAAGAGGGCTGGCGCTGGCATAGTCCTCCAGTCTTCGGAGGGCCTCGTCGTCGACTAAGCTCTAACACTCGGCTTCAAGGCATCCAATAATGAGGCTGAGTACGAAGCGCTCATCGCCGGACTAAACAGTGCGAAAATCTTGAAAGCTCGATGCGTAGTGGTTTTCAGTGATTCTCAGCTGGTGACGAGCCAGTTCAGTGGAGATTACCAAACCCGGGATGATAGGATGGCGGCCTACCTAGCTCACGCGAAGGAACTCCTCTCCCAGTTCGAAAGTGCCGAGGTCCAGCAAATCGGCAGAGTGTCCAATTCCCATGCCGACGCCCTTGCCAGCCTCGCCTTGGCTATCGAAGCCGGTAATAAAAGAACTGTCGAAGTAGAGACGTTACAAGAGCCCAGCACCGAACTCCAGTGACCTCGGCAGCTCATGTGTCTCGATCTCGGTCCGAGCTGGATAGACTCGATCGTGGCATACCTGAAGGACGACCGGCTGCCCGAAGACAAAACCGAAGCTCACAAGATCAGGCTGAAAGCGACCTGATTCTGGCTCTCCCCAGATGGCAGACTCTACAGGAAGTCATTTACCGGGCCCTACCTCCAGTGCGTTCATCCAAGCAAGGTCGAAGATTTCCTCTATGAAATTCATGAGGGGATCTGCAGCAGTCATATTGGAGGTCGGTCACTGGCCCACCGAACTATCAACCAAGGTTACTGGTGGCCATACATGCAGAAGGACGCCCAGCTCTACGCCATAAGATGTGAAAAGTGCCAGAAGTTCTCACACTCTCTCCACCAGCCAGCGTAGGACCTGAGCCCTCTCTCCAGTCCGTGGTCTTTCGCTCAGTGGGGCTTAGACATCTAGGACCACTCTACTGAACTCCAGGGAACAAGAGGTGGTTGATAGTAGCCACAGATTACTTCGCCAAGTGGGTCGAAGCAGAGCCTTTGTCCCCATCACTGAGCAGGACACAAAGAACTTCGTATGGAAGAACATCATTACAAGATTTGGGTTCCCACGAACTCTCATCTCAAACAACGGGACACGGTTTGATTCCAACTTCTTCAAGAACTTCTGCCAGGAGCACGACATCCGAAATGGCTACTCCACCCTGGCATACTCGCAAAGCAATGGCTAGGCTGAGATCTCAAATAAAGTGATCCTTAACGGACTCAAGAACAGACTCGACCGTGCTAAAGGAAGGTGGGCAGAAGAGCTTCCAAGTGTTCTATAGGCATACATGATGACTCTAAGGCGTTCCACCTCGGCTACACCGTTCTCCCTTGCCTACGGCATGGAAGCGGTTATTCCACTTGAGATCGGCCTCCCGACCTTGAGGTCGGAACTCTACGACCAAGGGCTGAATGACCTGGACGTGGCTCGAGAGGTGGACTTCGCTGAAGAACGAAGGGAAGCGACAGCTATCCGCCTGGCCGCCTATCAGCATCAGTTGGCCAGGGGATACAACTAGAAGGTCAAAGAAAGAAGGTTCGCGGTGGGAGAGCTAGTTCTGAAGAGAACACTTCCCGGCGATAGAAATCCAAATGAAGGAAAACTGGCTCCTAACTGGCAAGGGCCATTCAAAGTACTTTCAGCAGCTGGGAGATCCGCGTACAGACTTGAGGATGTCGAAGGCAAGGAGCTGCCACGGCTATGGAATGCAATGCACCTCAAGAAATTTTACTTTAGAAAAATGTACTCAGATTCAAACATCAATAAAAGGGCAGTTTTTCGTATGGATCTCTCTCCCAAATTGCTTTAAGTTACACAGCTCGGCAGCAATGCCAGCTTCCTAAGGGCACGGTGACAGTCCCAGCCCAGGCTCGATAGCTCAGTCAGAGTACTAGCACTCAGCTCGGTCATAGCACTAGCTAACAGCTCGGCAACAATGCCAGCTTCCTAAGGGCACGGTGATAGTCCCAGCTCAGGCTCGGTAGCTCAGTGAGAGTACCAGCACTCAGCTCGGTCATAGCACCAGCTAATAGCTCGGCAGTAGTGCCAGCTTCCTAAGGGCACGGTGACAGTCCCAGCCCAGGCTTGGTAGCTCAGTCAGAGTACTAGCACTCAGCTCGGTCATAGCACCAGCTAACAGCTAGGCAGCAGTGCCAGCTTCTTAAGGGCGCAATGACAGTCCCAGCCCCGGCTCGGTAGCTCAGTTAGAGTACCAACCGCCCTTAGCTCGGTGACAGCACTAGCTACGGCGGCAAAGCCAAAAACATTGAAGGCATTGACTTCGGCGCTTAGGGACACCTTGAGTTGAAGAACCGAGGCGGAATCCTTCGCTAAGTCGAGACTGGGTAGGTTCACTTTCTCAATAATTATGGGTGCAAGCCGCTGAGACTCCGGTTGATAAACCGAGCTCGATTACTTAAAGAGCAAAAGTCCAATTTTAAGCTTACAAGAAGTTCGGTTACCGAGACCAACTACTTAATCAAAAGAAAAGCGAACATTTCATACACCCATTCCATCACATAGACAAGGAAGAGCTTGAGCCAGAGTATTAGAAGAAAGGAATGTTTCATTCATGAATATTCTGATCACATATTCTGATTACATCAATTTAAAGAAAAGAAAAATACAATGGAGAGAATGCAAAGATAAAACTCAGGGGGCAACGACTTCCACGTTGCAGTCGATCCCCTGAGGAGCGTTTTCTTCAGAACCGACCAGAACGGTTTTAGGGACGACCGGGATGGCTTCAGGCGCAGCGCTTGCCGCTGGTGAAGCTTCTGGAGGCACTTCGGAATCAGAAGTCACGGCAGCACGGGCTTCTGGCGCAGTGCTCGCCACTGGGGGAGTTTGAGAAGATAAGCCGAGGATAAGGGGCGAGTCGATGATGGAGTGGAGGGCAGAATCTGAGCTGGGAAACTTGGGGGGATTCCTGAAAACAGGGTTATCCCCGGGAATCCCAACCTTTTTCAAGGTTGCCTTCCATCCGAGCTCCAAGGCTCGGTCCCGGATCCCTGGCAATTGAGCCTTCTAGTCCGCAGCCAGTTTCTGCGCCTCCTCCCCCATCACAGCGTCGAGCTCGGCCTCGTACTTCTCCTCGAGCTCGGCTTTCTGCTTTGCCAGAGCAGATTCGAGCTCGGCCGCCTTCTCCCTCAGGGCAACGTCCAACACACCCTTAGCCTGGTTCCTCTGAGAGATCAGCTGCTTGTTTACCTTACGACTGGACTGCAAGTCTTTTTCCAGCCGCACCAGCTCGGCCCGGGTGCTGTCAAGGTCAGCGACAAGATGGGCGTTCTGGTTCGCCTCCTTCACTTCCTCCTTCAGATGCGCCACCTCGGCCTAAGCTTCCTCGAGGTTGGCAGCGAGACCAGCATTCCTGCTTGCCTCCTCTTTCAGCTGCCCGTCCTTGGCCTCCAAGGGCTTCAGCAGTTCCTCCCTCTCAGCCGCCCAGCTGGCCGCCCTGGCTTCGGCTGCCTCTATCCTCTCCATGCCTACCTGGCATTTTGCACCACCTGTAGAACAAAAACAAGCGTCAGAGAATGAATACCGAAGTGAAAGACTTGAAAGAATTGTCAGAAACTTACCATTATCAACGACCGCATTGACGAAAGCATCAGCGATTCGTTATCTATCGTCTCCCACTTCGCCATGTCCAGTAGGAGGGCGCAAGCTCGCCCCAGCGCAGCGACCACCTAAGGGTCGCCGCCCGCGTGGTCTGTCTCGGTCAGCGGCCTCCCTAGCACGCCCTCGATGTTCGGCCTCTAAGGAACCAGCGTAGGGGGCGGGACTGTCTCTTCAACGGGCGATGGCGATGAAGGACCGGGCGGGACCTCGACCCTCGCCCTCTTTTCGGCCCGGCGCTCCTCAGTGACCACGGTAGGGCGATCCCGACCTTCTGCCCTTGGAGTAGAGCCAGGAGGGGAGTCGTCGATGGCAATGGTTGCTGGAGGCGGGGCAGAACCAACCTTAGCCACGGCGGCCGGTGTGGTCTCTGCCACGGCTGCAGCAACAGGAGTGGCCACGGCGGCAGCAGCAGCAGCAGGAGGCAGCGAAGCCGGAGAAACGCTAGTAGACTGGGGGGCATCCAGGGCCTCTCCCTTGACATCCCCGAAAGCCGCAGCTGACAGGTCCTCTGCCGCGAAGCCCTGGCGACGGTGGCGCAACATCGCTTCTTCTTCTCCTTCCGAGCTGGAAGATGTCGAGCTGGAGGATGCTACAAGTTTCTTCCTCCGCCGCGAAGAGGGTTCGGCCTCGATTACCGCGGTCTCGACAGGGCCTGAGTCTGGGAGTGGCGCTGAAGCACGGTCACCGGACTCGGCCAGACGCCCAGTGGGGATTGCAACCGTTACTAGCCCCGAGCTGGTGCCTTCTCCGCGCAGCAAGGAATCTACCCCGGTCACCTTCCTGGAGGTGTTGAAGGACTTGTAGTGCAGCGTGTACCCTAGCAACGACCACGCAGCTTGGCCGTTGTGCCCGCGGTAGTTCCTTACCAGCTCGTGCCATGCTGTGTTCACCTTCCAACGATTTCTCCTGGCATACTCCCTTCTCTGGCGAAAATCTGCATAACAGAGAAAGATGTTAGTCCGGCAGATATAAAAAAGAAAGGGGAAACCACAAACCGAAAGAACTTCGGCCTTTACATGGAGGGGTTCCCATTTTACGAGGGATCCGAATCGCTGTGCCAGCCTTTGTTTCGCCGAACTCCCATTCTCCTCTGATGAATACTCGATCATCGCCCGCATACCGGTTGGAGTCCTCCAGTACGGTGACGAAGCCAGCCCGGCCAACCCTTAGCCGGAGATAATAGGTATTCCTATATGTGGATTTACAGAGGTCATATGCATCATGGATGTCCGGGACACCGAGGTCGATCCCAAAGATCCTATTCAACTACACTGCCCCCCATAATGATCTTGTATCCATTGGGTAGCAATTGGCAGGGACATAGACTCCACTCCCGGAGACAGTCCCTAAGGAGTGGGTGAAGGGGGAGCCGGACCCTGCTTCCACGACAGTAACTAACAAAAACGGCATCCAGCCATCGTGGTAGAGGAAGCCATCATCAGGGCCATCTGGTCCGACCTCTACGTTGACAGGGATACTGTACAAGTTCCTAGAGACTGCTACGGAAACTTGGTCTCCTAACAGGTGCCTATAGACTCTCATTTTCTACCCAGAAATCTACCCAGAAGAGAGAAAAAGAAAGAGAAACCCTAAGAAGGGAGATGCGCAGAAGTGGGCGCTGGCGACTTACAGGCAGCAGAGAGCTCTTCAGCAAGAAGGAACAGAAATCTCGATGAGGCGTAGAAGAAGAAGAAGGTCATGGCGAAGGAGACGCCTTGATTTATAAGGGTTTAGAGGCACCGTTTCGGCTTTCGAGAAATGCCTTTAATGAGGCGTCACCTCGAGTAACCCTAGCGTCTTCTAGAAACGACTGCGTGACAGCCAAAGAGGCGACACGTGCCACCAACGACGCAACTCCTGAGGGCTATTAAATGCCTCGGGCGGACGAAGAGACATCTTGATAAGGGCCGCACGTCAGCAACGATCATCAGGATAAGGAGGGACCCCCTCTCCAAACCGAGACGCCGCTATCTCGGTAACCCTTTTCCACATTTCCGCAATCTTTGAGCTCGATAGCATTACCAGCTAGACAGGATCACTTAAGCTTCCAACCTCTATAAGTTGAAGAATTCTCAGAGCCCAAAAGCTAGGGGGGCAATTGTGTGGATAAAATACGGTAATGACGAGATTAGGGGAGGACCACGGTGATGCACTAGCCATTCACCTCGGTAATCACAGTCCGGCAGTTCGGCGGCTTAGTAAGAAGCGCCGGCTCAAGAGGCTACCCCCGCTCGGCAGCTTGGCACGAGCGCCAGCTCAGCTAAGTGCCAGCCCAGCCAGACCATTCCTGGTCTCGATAAAAGTACTGAAGGCAGAGAGTGGGCCATCACGCTCCTATGAAAAGTACGGGTGAGCCCTGACAGATAGGGTCGCTCATTTATGGCGATAGGGTCGCTCATTTATGACGATAAGAAGTTGGTTTTATCATCCCTTCACATCAACTGTCCAAAAGCATGGAAGTTTCTGATGGGATGTGTCCTTTTTACCTACCGCCGAATGTCAGGGTAAGGCCCGATGGGACCTTACCCGACCTACCCCACTTATAAAGAGAATGAATGAGGAATCATCTACAAATAAACATGGGATCAGCCCCATGAAGGCACGCAAACTCACAATACGTGAACCCTTACTCAAAACTCTCATTCTCTTCTTCCTTCTCCTGCTTAGTTTTTCCAGAACTAACTCAGGCATCGGAGTGCCTTCGGCTTACAGCAGCCAAGGGCTCTGACCCAAGCTATTCTCCTTCCCTTTTCAAGTCCTCGGCGTTCAGTCTTCTCTAATCCATAAATTCTACATCCTAATCTAAGTGGGTGATATTTTTATCGCCTACACCTTATTACCCCTGAAACATTGGCATCTCACTGAAAATTTGTATAGCTAAGGATTGACATTGATATTGGTGTGTGGCGATGTATTCCACTGGCCCAAATCCTCCGAGATTTAAAATTTCCAAAAATGAGGAATCCATGACTTAGTGAAAAAATGATGAACAATACCTGAAAATTTAATTGCCAAATATAACCTCAAATTCCTTTTGAATTGCTAGGCCAACTAGCTCCCATAACACTACTAAGACTATTCCAAAAAAACGAAAAACAAAAAAATAAAAATAAAAAGAAAACTTCCTCTTGGAGAAGCTCCTTGTCAAATTATCATCTACACACATCATTTTGAAATGAAGGTATTTCACAAGATTAATCAGTCCTCATTTGTGGAGAGCTTTCTCTATTGCAAATCTTAAAAGCACCTGTAAAACTGTTGCATGCAGCACGGAAGTTTTAGATGGGGCATGACCACAAAGTGCAAACAATAATAAATGCATCTTAAGAGTTTTCCCCTTTCGACGTGGGACTCTCATAAAATAAAATAGAGAGAAACTAAGTGCTTTAATGCACAAACCAACCAACTTCCACCTAGTACGCTCAAGCATTGGACGCTAGGATGACATTTGATCATAAAACAAGACAATGGACATGTAAATCATTCAATCTCTCTTCTTTTAGGACTCCACAAAAGGAATCTCTTTATTTATTTTCCCGTTTTGGACATTTGGGAATGCAAGTTTCCTTTACTTGTCTGTTTAAAATCATTGTTTGGATAGTATGGGGGCAACGTATAGGTGAAAGAGGAAGTGTAGATTAAAAGCATCCTTTTGTCATAAAGTTAAATGAATGGGCCACAATTTATCGTACTTTAAAAAAAAGAAGAGACATGTGGAAGAGTAAAAGATTAGTGGTATCATGAGTTTACTTCTTCATTCACCTGATGCGTTCCTCTCCTTAATTAAGAAAACCCGTTCTCAACTAAGAAATTTCGTTTCAAACTAATTGCCATTGTAAGGGAGATGAGTAACAAGTTTCCAAGGAGGGAGGGAGAGGGAGAGATGAGTAGCAAGTTTCCAAGGGGGGAGAGAGAGAGAGAGAGAGAGAGAGAGAGAGAGAGAGAGAGTCCAAATTGGAAAATGACGTCCTGCAATGAGGATTCGCATGTCATGACATAATGAGCCCATTACAAATGGCAACAAAAACAACCAACAACTTTACTAGTTATGACCCGCCTCGTGCCTCATTGGTTAAAATATTACTTGGTTCAGGTAAGGGCCATATGAATATAGCTAAATGGCCGAAGATCCCATAGCTTTCTAATTCATCGCTTTAATCATACTAGTCAAACAAGGAGACTTATCCAAGCCATAAACCTCCAAAATGAATGAGGCTAATCCATCGCTCTAATCATATTAGTCAAACAAGGACATTTATCCAAGCCATAAACCTCCAAAATAAATGAGAGAGAGAGAGAGAGAGAGAGAGAGAGAGAGAGAGAGAGAGAGAGAGAGATTCCAATCCTACAAGCAGGGATGGGAGGACCTTCTCCTCGTACCTCACAATATCTCTACTAACCCAATTCATAGATACAAAGATAATGGCTTCTAAAACTATACCTTCATTTATCATCCTATTCTCGCTCTTCGTCTCCTTTTACTTAGCTCCCCATCCAATCCATTTCTTTCCTCACTGCCACCGGAATCTAACTTCTTACTAAGAATTTGTATGGATTTCATTAATATTGGTGTTTAGCGATGCATAAATCCACAAAAATGAGTTTTTTCAAATCCTTCAAAATTTACATTTTTCAAACGTGGGTTTTTCATGACTTAGTGAAAAACCAATGAATAATCTTTGAGGCTTTGATTGCCAAATGTAACCTCAAAGTCCTCTTGAATTGATAGGTCAACTAGCTCCCCAAACACTACCCATGGATTATTTATAATAATAAAAAAAGAAGATGACTTCCTTGTGTAGAAGCTCCTTACCAAATTATCATCAGGAACCTTTAAATAATTTTGAAATGAAAATATATCAAAAGAAATGAGAAATGTGGGATAGCACAATGTTAGAAGGCAACATTTCAAAAATTACCTCTGGTTATTTTGATGAAAGTCAGATGCTATTCTCTCACTTCACTAAATGACAAAAATGCCTATTCATTTTTATCCAAAACGTGAAAAGAGTTCATTCTCACGCCACAAAATGATAAAAAAAAGAGTCAAGACGTCAGTTTAGGGTCATTATGAGTGTAGTCCAAAAATTAAACTCGAGGTCTGAATATACCGCCTACTGAAGCATTCCCTAATTATAACATTAAAAAAAAAAACCATCATTAAAACTTTCCCCTTTTGGCACTAAAATTAAAATTAATTTAAAAAAATCCAAAAAAAATAAAGAAAAAAACTTTCTATTCTCCTCTCTTCTAATTCAAACCATAAAATTCTCTTGGTGCTCTATAACTTTGTTTGAAAATTTCTTTGGAAATCTAATATAAGATGGCCTATCAAAATCCACATAGAAATATTGCATCTCAAAGATCATACATGCTCGACTCAAATTACATACCAATCTTACATGAACCACATGACTCAAGATTTTCAAAACTTAAACAATTCATACACTCATATAAACCAACACTACCATAGCAAAACCCAAAATTATCGATACATTTCCAACCAAACTGTAACGACTCAAGCCTCTTCCTTTAGATATATGCAATACTTTTACGTAAACGAAGACTTAAACAATTACACCTCTTACGAACACACAAGGCCAAACCATGGCCCAATTCATCATCCCCAACCATATCATACCACTTCCCAACCAAATGTTTGTGTCTTAGAATGAAGTTTCAGAAAGACCCAAATAAGTGACAGGATGACAAAAGAGGTCCCATTACGATCGCTAGGCTGTTGGCATGGAGATCGTGGACCTACAAGAGACCCAAATTCGTGAGAGAAAACAAAAGAGGTCCCATCACGATCGCTAGGCTGTTGGATGTAAATTTTGACCCCCAGGGAGCGACATGGCTTGGGAAATCTCAATTCATTTATATATGTTGTTTAAATTTTACATCGAAAATGAGGATTCCGACTACCTTCAAACTCGATGGATCACGATCGCTAGCTACGGTAACGACCATAACACCGTTTTTCGACAAAAGCCAAAGAAAAATAAGAGAAATTAAGTGGGTGGGTTCTTCCTCTCGGCTAATGTGTTGCTGGCAACACACGACGGTTATCCTGTTACATTGATTTGGGTCTCTTTGGGTCTCTTTGATATTGGGTCGGCTCAGGGTCATAAGTTAAAGTCCAAATGATGGTTAATCCTCAGACAACTTAATCATAGTAGATCCAAGTAAAATAAAGTAACAAAAATAAAGAAAATAAAAGGGGGGGAGGTGTCAAATATTTAAGAAGAGGATTGACTCCGTTCCCGAATACTCCCTTCAGATCTGTGGGGGGAAAATCTGAATTCGTCCTAGGTTGGATTTGGGTCGAAACAAACCAACCCGCCATGATCGACTAGACCCATCAAGAGGGAGAACTTGAAGAGGCGCTGGGACAGCTGGCTTAAAGACCTGAATTGAAGGAAACGCCCCCATGATCTAATAACCCAGCAGTTACTAGTTATTACAATGAAGATGGAAGGGAACGTGCATGGGGAGTGGGCGAAAATCCAGAAGGAGATAGCATATGAGGAGAAAAAGATCTGGAAAAGGGGGAGGTATGCCAAAAAAACACACTAGCATGAGAAAGAGACGGAGAGATTCTTGGAAAAATCCTTGACTAACTTGAGCGTCGAAGAGACCTCGGTTGGGACATCCAATCGAGTTCTTACCATGTTTTTTTCCCTCTGAATGGGAAACCAATTCAGGACTATTGCACAAAATAGAAAAGGAAGGTAGATTTCATTGCAAAAAGGCCAAGATGACCATTTCACCTTTGACCACACAAAAATTGATCTTACAATTGGCGTCGTCTGTGGGAAACGAAAAAAGAGAAATTACCCATTGACGTTTTTTCCTGCTGAGAAAAATGACAAACCAAGAGCAAAATTCGGGATCGCAGCCTCAAATTGGAAGACCTTCTTCTCATGTGGAAGAAGTCCATGCCAAGGGGTGGCGAGAGTAGATGGGAAAAGACCCTGTTACCAATCACTTAGGTGGAGCAGATTTCGAATATGTCTTATGCACTGACAGTGACCGAACCGTCCCTTCTTCACTTAAGCAAGGACGGATCCTGTCAGAAGTCAATCGTGTTGATCCAAGCCGCGCAATGATCTCACCATCTATGGATAAACTGTAAGGAGAAACCCACGAGCCTCCTTGGATAAGCCTTGCCATGGGACACATATCTCTTACTAGAACAAACTTGCAGAGATGCTGCTCGGGATTTGGCTGAGAGAGTAAAGCGGTAACCAGAAAAAAATCAATTGCCTGTTGTTGGAATTAGAGGCTACGAGAAAAGGACAGAGATGTTCTTCAAGCCTGGGAAATGCTCGTGAGATGCGAAGAGTGGAGCACCAAATTTGCACGATAGTGCGAAAGCCTCGAAGCCACCATTCCGAGTTGAGAGCTTGGCGGACCCGAGCTAGAGCCAGAACAATGGATGAAGGGAGTGAGGACCTCAAGTTCCCAACCGCGGAGAGAAGAGGAGTCTGAAGTCCAAAACACGATGCGTTAAGGATAGGGAAGCACCAAGGAAGGAAACTTCCACACGGATACTCATGGATGAGGATGTGTAGGCCCTTATTGAGAAGGCATTAGCAAACCAGAAACCCCATCAAGAAACTGTGACTTAAGCAAAGTACCTAAGAAGTACACAAAACTTTGAATCTTCTTTCTCAAAGGAGATTGAAAAAGCAGATCCTCCTTGGCGATTTTCAATCATCAAGCTGAGGATTTATGATGGAACCTTTGATCCTGCCGACCACGTCCAGCACTACCAGCACTCTATGGGACTTTGGGTTAGAAATCAGTCTCTAATGTGCAAGGTTTTCCCCTCGAGCTTAAGAGATCTAGCCTTAAAATGGTTTTCCCGTTTGAAATCGAGATCAATCAGCAGCTTCCGGGAATTGGCTAGATCTTTTGTCACCCGTTTTGTGACAAATTCCAAGCAGCCAAAGGATGTTGGTGTTGCGACCCCGGATCGAGACCTGGGCCCGCGACGTGTGTTTCCCACAAGTTTCTGCGATGAGGATCCCAAAAACACAGGAAAAACTTATACAATCAATGGTTGCGGAAGCGTGTAGCAAATCACGTTTAAACAAAACATAATAATTTCAAGATACACAAAGTTAAATCATTAAGACATAAATCTCAGAGGGAGGAATGTGATCATAGCATTTCCTAAATTAGTTCAAGTTCAGAGTTCGCAGAAGTACGTTAAAGTTAAGTTTACAACCCATAAGAGACCAAGAAAGGCCATACATCCCAAAGTAATCAAAATATGAAACCCTAAGCAAAAAGAAACGAGTCTCAAGATCCCGCCCGACGTCTAGATGATGCTGTCAGGTTGCCACTTTCGAGCTGGGAGTGGCTCAAAAGCCTTCTCCTGGCGCTCCTCCTCAAAGGCATCGGCACCTGCACCAGAGCACAAAAATAAACGGATCAAACACAATGATCTGGCAGGTGATCAATTTAGGCATGATTATAATTCATTTTGACATTTGAAATAAACAATGCTTAAAAAAGTAAAACAATGCTTGAACAATATACTTATCATGAAACCAAAGTCCATAAATGGCATTCGAAATGAAACTAACATGAATATATCTCATATCATGATTAGGAAATCCACATTGAGCTCATCGTTTCTCTATCATACATGATGACAAGAGTAAGCAAAACATAACTAAACAAAATCCAATGCTACACGAGGTAGATTGGGTTCGGCCGCGGAACCGAAAACAGAACAGGAATGTGTACATAGATACATGACTAATCTGCAGATAGCCTATATATTTAAGGACCCCCGGACTAGTGGATCAGACTGAAGAGGCAGTCCAAGCTTAGTGGTATTCACCTAAATTCATGAATGCACAAAACAAAACGATACATATACAAAACAGATCGAAAATAGGGGAAATCACTTACGAAAACAAGACAAAGCAAGACTAAACAGAAATAACATAAGTTATAGCAAAATGAAGCTTAAGAAGTGATCCCTTTATTAGTTCTTGAGACAGTTCAAAACAAAACTAATACTTGCAAATCGAAACATGTGCAAAACGATATGCATCGTGTCAAAACTGAGATTTTAAAACAAGCTTATCAAGTTTATGTTAAGGCCCTTCATTTGACCCTCATGTATTTGAAACCCAAATGTCAGAATAAAAAGCGGATTGGTGCTCCCGAAGCTAGAAGACATTTTAAGCTTCAAGTGCACAATATCAAACTAGAAGACCCTCAACATATTCTGGGTTTTCATCTCCACAAAATTCCATCAAAAGTCCCGTTTTCCAAGTAGTCGGTGTGAAAATGACACCCTTTAACATTAGGAATCCATTGGGCTCAAGTTAAGGTTCAAGGATCCAATGCTAAGGTCCACAATCACCTAAGAACCCTACTAACTTGATTCAAATATTCCCTATATATACCAGCCTCTGATCAAGAAATTGTATGGACGAATGAATTCCACATCTCAAGAGCTTTCTAATGATATGTAAAACCCCAAAATCGGATGTACGGATCAAAAGTTGTGGCCGTTCTAAAATTTGCCAAATTGGTGAAAATTTGTCCACATTCGGCCAGCCGAACAGATGGTCGAAAGTGGCCGAAGAAAACTTTTAAAACATTGCTCACGGATAAGGTGGCCGAATGGCCTTCGGCTGGCCGACTACTGGGCAAATTTCAAGTCAGGAAATGCCCTGTTTTCAGCCATTCATTCTCTCTTTTCAAAACCAATCTTCTTCCAACTTCCACCTGCATCTCTAGCGCCTAGATGCTCTCCAAAGGGTCATCTCCAACACCTCTTCCATTCACCACCATAACTCCATATTACACTAAAACAAAACCACTTATAAGACAAGTGATGGAGCTTCCATTCAAAACAGAATTTAAGAACTTTGGAGAGTAAATAACACAACATGTATATAGAAATGAAACCATGCTATGATGAATTTACAAACACATGTTTGAAAGCTTATCAATCATAATTAATTGCACTTTGCAAACAAAATGTATATCAAATATATTAATGCATCAAGGAACCTAGATTGATCACTTGCCTTTGCCCAAATTGCCAAACAAAACCTCTTCAAAGAGAACCTCTCTACAGCTGAACCAAAAGTATACAAAAACCCCAAGAAAAACCACCTCAAAACACAACTAATTTTGAAAACAAAGAACCCTTTTTGAGAATGGGTTTGCATGTTAAAGAAACAAGTTCCTTGGGAGTTCATAAGACTCCATTAAAAAGATGAAAATGAGGTCTTACCTGAAGCTATCTAAACAAGAAGCAAGGAAGAAGAAGAGGTAGTAGTTCAATGGAGAGCTAGGAAGGAGAGGAAGAGAATGGTATGCTCACAATTCCAATCCAAATCCTCTAGCTATGGCATGCAAGATGAAGGTGGAGAGAAAAAATGGTTTCTTCCTTGGGTTTTTGAGTTTCAGAAGTTGAGAGGGGAGTTGTTGATTTGAAACGTGGGTGAGTGAGGGAGATGAGTTAAGTGAAGTGGGGAGTGGGCCCCATTTGGTCCAATACTTGAAGTGGCTAAAACATGCTCTTGTGTTCCCCGGACGAGAACGACGAAGAAAGATAAAATGATTCTTGAAAAATCTAGTTTGTAAAAACTATAAATTTCACATGGTTTTGAGATTTTGAAAATCTTGTCCAAATTTGGGTGTGAAAAGTCAATTTTACCCATTTTGGCCAAAACACAGGTGTTTAGGCTTCGAACAAAGACGGACGGAATATGAAAGTTGTAGATAACAACAAAATCATTCAAAGAAATTAAAATCACCATTTAATCAAAAGCCTAGAATCATCCTCCCATGCTTACACATATACTCAGGGCATCCATGAGCCTGTCTCACTAAAACCAAACGCTCTCAAAATTCCCTAGGCTATTTCCAAGACTAAGTTAAACAACATTCTAACCCAACGATCACTAAACCCTCTTAAGACTAAACACCCACTAATCAAACACCAATCGAGCTAACCTGGGTCGTGGTCTGACAGTTGGGGCATTGCTGTCTCTTCAGAAATAGAGCACGGAGAGTCTGAGGGAATTCAGTGCTCATTACTGGCGGCTCTATAATGAGGTAGAAGGAAGCAACGAACAAATAACAGTGGCCACCTTCAAGCTAAGACTACTAAAGGAGAGTCAACTCCGCCAATCGCTGACGAAGCGATCCTCATCCACGTAGGGAGAGTTGATGGAAAGGATCGAAGAGTTTATCAAATTGGAGGAGGAGATGGGAGCACTTGAGCCAAGGTGGACTCACCCAATGGATGAGGGATCTGAGGGGAAGAGAAGAAGGGAGTTCGGAGAAGTCTTTGATAGAAAAACGGGTCGTACTGAAGCCACAAGAGCAGGCTTTGTGGGGATATATACGATCTTCAAAGATCTAATCTACAGGATCCTGATGCAGATCAAGGAAAAACCATATTTTGAAACGCCACTGAAGATGGTGAGCGACCCAGGACTTCCGAATCCCAACCTCTTGTGTTTTTACCACCGGGATAATGACCATTTAACAGAAAATTGCCGAATGCTCAAACAACATCTGGAAGACCTGGTCAAGGAAGGGCACTTGAAAGAGTATGTAGAAAACACAAACACAAAGAAGAACCAAGGGAGCTTAGATCGGAAGGAGATAACGAATGTCACGGATGAAAGGAGACCTATGGGCATGATTGATGTCGTACATGGAGCGATAAATCCCACGGAAATGACGACTCAATTTGACAAAAACCAGAGAAGGATGGCTGCGCACTTGAAAGAAGTATACCAAATGAGTACTGAGCCGAGCATCGCAAACATATCTGGGCAAGGGAAGCTAGAGATCTCATTCACAGATGACGATTTGCAAGATGTAATCCAACCCCACAATGACTGCTTGGTACTAACCTTACGAATACAGGAGTACGATGTTCGGAGGATGCTCATAGATCCGGGGAGCTCATCTGAAATCATATACGCTGGGTTGTTAGATAAGCTCGGCCTGAAGCACTCTAATCTACGGCCAACCTTGATACCCTTATTTGGATTTAGTGGACAAGCAGTGCAACCTATGGGTGTAATAACTGTGCGAGTCAGTGCTGGACCTGTCCGACTTGATACGAAATTTCTTGTGGTAGATGTTCCATCTCCCTACAACACTATTATGGGGTGGACGTGGATTTATCACATGAAAACGGTGCATTAACTTACCACCAGAGGATCCATTTCCCGACGCCACAAGGAATCATGGAGATCAGAGGAGACCAGATGTGAGGCCCCACCCCTGGTGGGCCCTCAGTTTGATTTAAATAATAATTAATAAGGTATTTTATACTTTAATATGCTATTTAATAGGAAATTAGTGGTATAGATTCTAATATTCCTAAGTTTTAGATTGTAGCTTTTGTTTAATTTTAATAGTTATTAGATGCTTTTGGTTAATTCTAGGAGGTCTTGATTTAATTAGGATTTGACTTTCATTAGAATTAATGGGAAGGGCTTGAGAGTGAAACATTCTAGTACCCCACCAAATTACCCAAATGCCCATGGCCCCATTACATTTCCATTAACAACCAAAATACCCTTTAGGTAATTAGCCTAAAACCCTAAACTATATAACCTAAGTTATTGCAACATCAGCCTAAACCCTAAGTGCCTCTCATTTCTCTCAATTAACCTATCTTCTTCCCCAAGCAACCCTAATTCCCCCAAAATCCCAGCACAAGGAGGCTAGAGGCTATCCCATTTCATCTACAACACCCTATTGGATCTCTTCTTGCATTTCAATTTCTCTTTCTTCTAAACTAAGGCAAGTACTCTATGCAATTTCACTATTTGTATGCTTTCTTTCTTTGTTTTTGTAATCTAAATTCAATTAGATGGTAATGCTAGTTTAGATCTTTTCTTGAGCTTGTTTTCATGGAAAAAGGCCATTGATGGATGGGTTTCTCCATTTGGAAGATCAATGGCCCGGTAGGAGATTGGATGGTGATGATTGAAGTGTTTTTTATGCTTATTCTTGTTTATGTGATGTATGGAGGAGATTTGGGATGATTTGGATGAAAAATGGATTAAGAAGGAGAAAATCAAGAATTCTGGAAATTTAGCTTTCTGCGTGTACCTGGTCGACCGGCTCCCAGCTCGGTTGACCAGGCACACTGAAACTGGTGAAAAACCAAGTCCCGGTTATTTTTCTGTAAAGGTGCACAGACAGTGAACCCGGTCGACTGAACCCTGTTTCGATCGATCGGGAACACATGAGTATGCAAGAAATAGCTGAGACCTGGGTCTTTCAGACAGACAGAAATGCTGTGTACCCGATCGACATCCCAGCTATGATGTCGACCGGATACACAGTGCTTCATGCAGAACCCCCCAGCTGTTTGGCTTCATGTCCCAGTGGACTCGGTCGACATCACGGCCATGATGTCGATCGGGGACACTGCAGGTTGTCGACGTGGGACACTGCAGGATGTCGACCTGGGAGGTCCACATCCAGTGTACCCGGTCGACATCCCAGGGTATGATGTCGACCGGGGACACTGTGAACAGTGAATTCCAGATTTCTGTAGACTTTGATGTTTGACGAAATGTGGGGTCCATTGACCATCGAAATAGCCTTCCATCAAGTGTGCCACACATGAATCAATGGTATGACTCAGCCTTGACTCGTGGGGTCCACCAATTGAGGTTTTAGGATTCAAATCATCATTGACTCGAACCTTAATTGTAGTTCATGGTGTCCACAACTTCAGGAGCACCAGAATTACCATTTTTGACACTTGAGGCTACAGTTAGGGATCCAATCTTGTGATGAGGCTTGAACCAAGAGTGGACCATTACCCCTGGTCCTTTGTTTATTTCCACTTGATTCCATGCTTTGAGGGTTTTTATGTGTTACTCCCCTCTCTTATTATTTTTGTTGTCTTAAACTTGTTAATTAATGGAAATTGGAGGACCTTAACCTATGATTACTTAGAGGTGGCCCTATGTGGTGTTTGGAGATAATTGACCCGTGTCTGTGTCTAGGCGGGCCCTCATACCGGCCTAAGATTGGGAATGTGGAACCCTAGATTGGAGAGGTTAGTCTTTAATGGTTGGTTAGCTCATTGTGTATGAGCATAGGATGAATGCTTGTGGAATGGACATAGTATGGTACTTGTGTTACCTCAGGCCACGATTGTGAGCCTTGGAGTGGATCCAATGTTGTTGGACTTGGACTTGTTGTTAGACTGTGTTCCATGTTGTACATTAACCTCTTAGAGACCTGGGTAGGACCTTGCTCACGCAAGATAAGCCTAGACAGACACAGACTCGTATACTTAGTTCCCGAGTCGGCATTGAACATTCACTCAGTTGTTCTAAGCTCAGCCAGATGACTGATCATCTCTGGTAGGAGCTATGTTCTGATTACTTAGAGCTATCATGATGAGTTGTGATTAGACGGACGGTGTGATACCACATCCGGGTTAATCTGATAAAGGGGTGTGATCGGTGAGATAAAGGGGTGTGATCGGTGCGATAAAGGGGTGTGATCGGTGTTATGTATATTGTATGTTATATTTATCAGAGCTGTTATCCCTTGCATGGTTATTACCCTTTCCCCACCGCAAACTGTTTATGGTATGGGACGTTTACAGTACGGGAGGGCCGCGGCATAATATTCCGCGGTGTATCTAGCTTGTGTGAATATGCCCTTTGTTGTTTGTTTAGATTAGATACTTTACATTTCTGATTCTAAACTGCTATTACTGCTCAACTGCTTAGATTTTGTACCTTATTTACTCATATGCTTATGTATCTGTCATTACTCACTTTGTGTATACATCTTGTGTTATCTGCATAAGGTGCCTTGCCAGATCTTTAGATCTGACCCATCTTTGGTGCTTAGGTCCAGACCTTGATCCCGCGGGTGACGCGATCTACGAGGCGCCTGTAGTCGGTGACTACGGGTGGGGGCCGGCTGACCAAGTGGTTGAGTCGGAGGATGGAGAGCCTGCATAGGGGGACTGAGTGCAGATCTTTTTGGGATTTGAGAGTATTTGTGTAGTGAGACATGGGTAGATAGACTGATATGTATAAACACTTTGTTAACTACATTTGAGATTTATATTAGACTTCCGCACTTTTACATCTGATTTATATACATGATATTATTGCTTCCGCTATCTTTTGTTACGCTTCCGCATATAACTGTTGATTATGATGTTGTTTAAAAAGTTCTAAAATTTGACCTCACTGCGGACTACGATCTTGGAAGTTCTCTGTTTTTCTGGGAAGTAGCACGCCAACTTCGGGTACCTTAGCGTTATCTTCGGTATTTGGAATTGGGGCGTTACACCAGGCGACATCCAAGAGTTGTCTAATTGCCGCAATTAAAGGAAAGGCAAACAAGGCGGAGGAAGATGGCCTATGCACAGGCAAAAAGGCAGACCTAAAATAACAATTACAGTCAGGTCGGCTGGAAACAGGAGAGCAAAATGCCGACCTGACCGATTCAACGATGGAGGAGTTAAAGAAGACAGTCATGGAAGGAGGAAACTTGGAGCGATACTAGATGGTCAAGGAAGAACATGGGAGTTTGGTTCAATTCCTCAATCATAACTATGACATCTTTGCTTGGACCCTATACGAAATGCCAGGGGTTTGATCCCAAGGTGATCAGTCACAGGCTAGGTGTAGACCCAAAAGTGAAACCAGTAATACAGAAACAAAGAAAGCTCACTTCGGAGCATAGAATAACAGTATGCGAGGAGGTTGACAAGCTTTTGGAGGCGGACACCATACGAGAGGTTCATTACCCGAAATGGTTGTTCAATATGGTGGTCGTGCCAAAAAAGGACAAAAAATGGAAGGTATGCATGGACTTCACCTATCTGAACAGGGCCTGCCCTAAGGATAGCTTCCCGCTTCCAAAAATTGATCAGCTCGTGGACTTTATAGCGGGCCATGAGCGAATGAGCTTTTTGGATGCATACCGAGGATATCACCAGATTACAGTGGAAGAATTTGACCAGGAGAAAACAACATTCATAACGCCAAAAGGCACCTCTTGTTAAATGCCCTTTGGACTTAAGAATGCGGGGGTGACATACTAGAGACTGGTGACGAAGATATTCCATAATAAGATCGGGAAGACGTTAGCAGCCTATATTGATGACATGGTGGTCAAAAGTAAGGCAAAATCTACGCATGAGGAAGACTTACGATTAGTCTTTGACATTCTGCGAAGATATAAGCTAAGGTTGAACACCTCAAAATGCTCGTTTGGAGTAAGCTCGGAAAAATTCCTCGGATATATTGTAACTCAAAGAGGAATTGAGGCAAACCCCAACCAAATTCAAGCAATACAGAAGGTGGAGCGACCCAGCTCAAGGAAGGAAGTGCGAAGGTTGAAAGGTTTGCTCGTAGCTCTGAATCGTTTTCTATCAAGAAGCTCGGATAATGCCGACCAATGTTCCTGGCTCTGAAAAAGAAGGCAAAAAAAGTATGGGACGATTACACAATATTTAAGTTCCCCCCTGTGCTCTCAACTCCCAATCCAGGGGAAGAGCTAATACTGTATTTAGCAGTTTCCGAACATGCGGTTAGTGTGGCATTAATGAGAGATCAAGGTAAACAACAACTACCCATCGATTTTGTTAGCAAAACATTGTTAGATGCCAAGACGAGGTACCTACCATTGGAGAAGCTCGCCCTGGCATTGGTGAGTGTAGCTCAGAAGCTTAGACATTACTTCCAAGCTCATACTATTAGGGTCTTAATTGAGCATCCATTATGAGCTATTCTACAGAAGGCCGACCTATTCGGGTGGATGGTAAAATGGGTGATAGAGCTAGGTGAGCATGATATAAGGATAGTTCCCTGAAATCCGACTAAAGGTCAAGTGGTGGCTGATTTCATAGCGGAATTTACACATAAGGATGAATTGAAGCAGAGCAAAAAGGAAGAAAATGGACTAGATACTGATGAAGAGTGGCAGCTATATGTCGATGGCGCATCTAATTCGTGAGGTTCAGGCACTGGCATGGTCTTCATTACACTAGAAAGAGCCGTGATTGAAAGGCCTGTGACATTAGGCTTCGCTGCAGCGAATAATGAAGTAGACTACAAGGCTCTATTATCCGAGCTTAGGATTGCTAAAGAGCTTGGAATCAAGCGACTGATAGTCCATTGTGATTCACAATTGGTTGCCAACCAGTTGAATGGAGAATACGTAGCTCGTGATGATTGGATGGTTGCATACGTCATAGAAGCACAATGTTTAATCCAGGGGACCGGATGACAAGTTGTGGTAAAACAGGTTAGTTGAGAGGAGAATGTGCATGCTGACAGCTTGGCCAACTTGGCTTTAGTCGTAAAATCGGAGCTAAGAAGGGAGATCCTCATTGATTTTCAACCATCCCCGCCCATAGGAGATTCGAGGATCATGTGCACCGAGCAGGATACGGATGATCCAAATTGGATGAAACCGATCATTGAGTACTTGAGAGATAGATTACTACCAGAGGACAAAATGAGGGATGGAAGGTCAGAAGGAAAGCAGCTAGATTCTGGTTGTCATCAGAAGGTAAACTGTACCGGCTTTCATACTCAGGACCCTATGGGAAATCCATGAGGGGTCCTATGGGGGGCACATTAGAGGATGGAGCTTGGCCCACTGAGTTATGTCTCAAGGATGTTGGTGGCCTTATATGCAGAAGGATGATTCGATGGATGAAGGCGCTTTGGAAAGAAATTCATTAGCCAGCAGAACATCTCAACTCAATAGTGAGCCCCTGGCCATTCGACAAGTGGGGGATTGACATCATCGGGCCCATGCCAAGGTCGGCGGGTAACTGCCGATTCTTGATCGTTGCAAATGATTACTTTACCAAGTGGATAGAGGCAGAGCCTCTAGCTCATATTCGAGAAAGTGATGACAGGAAATTCGTGTAGAAAAATATCATCAAAAGATTTGGAATACCTCGGGCATTGGTAACTGACAATGGGAAACAATTTGAAGGCAAGGCATTCAGAGACTTATGTGAACAGTATAGTATTAGACATTACTTTTCAACTCCTATCTATCCACCAAGTAATGGCCAAGCAGAAAGCTCCAATAAAACTTTGTTTAATGGCATAAAGAAAAGGTTGGATAAAGTGAAAGGAGGCTGGGTAAACGAGCTTCCTAGCGTCCTATGGGCTTATAGGACCACCCCACGGAGATCAACTGGAGAGACTCCTTTCTCTCTTGCATAAGGAACGGGAGCCGTAATATCCTTAGAGATTGGGTTGCCAACCATGAGGACAGAGGCTTACATTTATGAGCAAAATAAAGAGAGAATCGCCAGACATCTAGATATGACTGAAGAACGAAGGGAACGAGCACTGATCAGGTTGGCTGCCTACTAGCACCAACTAGCTCAGAGCTACCAGAAGAAAGTGCGAGAGCGAGTTCTCAAGGTCGGAGACCTAGTCTTGACAAAGGTATTCCCGAGGGGACCCCAATCATGGCAAGGTAAGACCAACTTGAGAAGGACCATATAGGGTCACCTCAGTTAGAGGGTTGGAGCTTACCACCTAGAGACGCTCGAAGGAAAAGCTTTGATGAGGCCATGGAATGTAGCGAATTTAAAGAAATTCTATCACTAATCTTTGTACCAAAGAACTCATCTCTTAAATGAATTATCTTATTTACATTTTTGTGCGAAAAATGGGAATTCCATTGAATTTATTATGATCATAACGAGAGCTTCCTCCACCAGGAAACAGTTTCGGACTCCAGGGGTTCGTGCCAGGTAGGAACTACTAGGAAGCTGTCGTACGTGCGGGTGTATTCAAGCAATAAGTATAAGATCCCGACCCAAGAGATTGCGATTAGCACTAATTAAGTCGTGTTTTAGTTTTAAGAGAGATTAGTGAAATTTGCTTAGGTTTGGATTAGAATAGCTTTTATATAGCTTTGGAATATTTTGGGAACCTTTTTGACTAGTGGGACCCTTTGGGAATTCTTTTTAGTGTTTTTGTGTGACTTTGGGGATTATCTGACATTCCAAAAATTCGTGTTTTAACTCTGTTTGATTTGTTTTATCGTTTCCTACAACTTTCGTGTTTACTCTGCTTCCATTTGAGACCTTGAAACCCTACTTTGCTAATGTTAGGGGCAAAACAATTTTTTTACACAAAATCTGGACACTATCTTCAATGTCTCCGAAACCTGCGAAATATATACTTTTTGGAAATTAGAAATTTCCATAAACATTTCTTACTTCGTCGAAGTCATCCGAGGCCCGGAAATTCATGTTTTAAGCCCCACAAGTTCCTTAAGTGGTGGGACCCATCCCCACTTTCTATATAAGGAGAGGACTTCTTCACTTTACTCTTTCTTGCAACCTTTCATTTGGAGAAGAGGAAGTTCCAACCCTAGGGTTGCTCTTGCCATCTTTTTGCTTCTTCATCTCTAATCCACCACCAAACCCTTGCTAAAAGAGAAATAGAGATCACGATCTTCTTCCTCTCCATGAAAGCTTCTCTTTGGTACCATTTGTAGAGATAATCAACCCATCTAGGGTTCCTTTTTTTATCAAGCTTTTTATATTTGAAGGTCTTCTATGTAAGTGAGCCGCTCCATCTTTTAGATTATTGTTCTTCGAGTTCTAGAGGAGCTTCATCTCTATTATTGGAAGCTCCCTCATCCAATTTTTTGGTTTTGACTTTTTAGGGTTTGTAATGGGTGTATTTTTGGGGGTTTTGTGTAGATTGGTGATTTAGCTTGAAAAGTGGTGATTAGAAGCTTTATTTGCTATTTTTGGAGCCAAGGCAAGTGGATGAATGAGTTGATTTTATGATTTCTTGTTTTGTGAAAAAATATGGATTTTTATTAATGACTCTTGTTTATATTCTATGGTTTACATTGATATTAGAAATGTGCATATTGACGAGCTTTTCCTCTCTTAATATTTTATGCATTAAAGTTTGTCTTTTGTCAAATGATTGATCTTCATTAATGGTGGATGCCTTGTAATAAATGAAGTGGGAATCGAATGTGATTTTAATGGTTTCAATGGATGGTTATTGGAGGATATGATGGTGGTTTGAGTAGGTGAAAATGTTATTAATGTGGTGTCAAGATGCAGCCCTAAGGGAGATTGGAAGAGAAGAGAAGAGAGCCCAAAATTGCACAGAACGGGCAGTTTTTGAAGCTGTCCACTCAAACGGAGCCATGGTCGCTTGAGCGGACCCTTCCAGAAGCTCAGTGGCTCGAGCGAGCCGGTGCTCCACTCGAGTGGATCCATCTAGAACCTTGTTGGCTCGAGCCAACTTCCATGTTCGCTCGAGCCAACCCTCCTAGAGAGCCATCTGTTCGAGCGAACCCATGTCCCCTCTAGCGGACCCTCCCAGAACCTTGCCCGCTCGAGCAAAGCTTCCGTCCGCTCGAGCGGACTAATTGTTGTACTTGGGGCTGTGTTAGGAGCTGGGAAATGATGGTTTGGGATATGGAAAGAGCCTGTTTTAGGCTCCACTTCAATGGGAGACTTAGGAAGTGATGTATGGAGATGGATGAAGAAAGAAACCCCATTTCAGGAGATTTATTGAGGATGCTGGAGCTACCAATTCGTATAGGGAACTTGGAATGTCTCAATCTTCTGGAGTACTAAGTTATGAGCAAAAATTGACATACGAGACCCTCATATCCATTGTTTAAATCCTATAGCCTCAATGCATGTCCTGAATTATATGGAGATCTATTGTTTTAGTTTTCACTTGGATTTTCATGTTTCAGACGGTTTTCGTGTGTTAATACAAGTGTTGTTTTAAACTGCTAAAATCTGTAGTCTGAATATTTGTTCAGCCATGTGTACTTTGATAAGATATTATTACAATGAATGTGCTTACGAGCCTTCTGTTCAGCCTGTTTGGGTGTCATACACCTCTTTAAATATATATATATGCTTTGATTTCGTTTTGACCTATGAGTCGGTACCACTAAGCTTGGACAACCTTGTCGGTTTGATCCACTGACTTGGAGTCCCCCTTTAGTTTCTGTCAGCTGCAGTCTGAATTTTGTTCTATTCTATCACCCGCTTCTGCGGCCGTGGTTTTGCTTAGTATATGTATATATGTATATAGTCGTCTCTTGTCACCTCACGTGTCGGAGATCAACGCCTTTAGTGTGCTCTCATTACATTAGTGATGGAGGATTTATCTTACATGTGGTTGCTATCTTGTCAGTTCATGTTCCTTGTTACCTTACATGTTTTATATTGCATATGTGCTTTAAACAATTAATGCATCATGTTTTATGGAGATTATAACTTTGACAGATTTTCAATATGTTTTTAAAATATGCTTTGAATTTCCTTATTGTTATATCATTCACCCGCCTGCCAGACCGTTGTGTCTGACAGACTCTTTTGGTACTCAGGTCTAGATCCTGTTGTCTTTGAAGAGGAGCCGAAGGAGGCAGTCGGTGAGTTGCAACGATTAGTGGAATGGCAAGCCGACAATGTCATTTAGACATTGGGTCGAGCTATGAGATGCGAAACATTTTGGGGGTTATTGTTTTACATACTCTGATTCTTTTGGTTGTACTGGCCTTTGTTGGCCATTATTTTTGTGAAATGTTTAATTAACTAACATTTTGTATAAACCTTTAACTTTATATTTTGGGAATGCCGAGGGATCATTGCTCACTCTGACATCATGTTATTCATATATGTGTGTTATCAGTTTTGAAATGTGGAATGGATTACGAATTTAGTTTGCTACACGCTTCCGCACCAATGTTAATAATTTATGAGTATATGTGATATCCTCACCGCAGAAACTTGTGGGAAATCAAATAAGTTTATTCTCATGTTTATTGTTGTAACTCATAACCATTTAACTCGCCGAACCCGGATTAGGTGTGCTAACCCAGTCCGGGGTCGTGACAATAAGTGGGTAGCTCAGGCCTAGCCCTTTAGCTCGGCAGGTCCTCGAAACTCAAGCACCTTCTTTAACTCATCAGATTGGAAGAAAGATTAAGGAACACGATTGATTGTAGCTTTAAAAAAAAAGAGGCAGTGTAAAAAATAAAAAAAAGACAACAGAGTGAAGAAAGAAAAGTTCCTCAAAAAGAGGAAGGCCAACCTGGGGAGCCTAGGGTTCGGGGAACCATGCGGCTAACCCCACCCCAGATGGTTGGTATTTCCCAGTTTTCCCTCACAATAACAAAATCCCCCTTACTGAGTTTGTTCGAATATGGGAGGTAATGCACAAGGAGTTTCTTGGAGTCCCTAGATTTCAAATAGCAAATTGATTTACTACTATTTAGAGGGATTAGCATGTAACAAGACAGGATATCATAAACCCCAAGACTAGTGCCGAGCAGCCTATTTGGTGCAGCAACCCCCATGACAATGTAGTACAGGTTGGGAGAACATTGAGTAGGGAAGAGATTTGCAAAAAAAAGGAAAAGAACTAAGAGGGGATCGAAAGGAAATCTGACGCCACCCTCTACAATGGCGATAGTTGGGAAGGGTATCCCATCTCGAGATCCAGACTTTGGCTGCGGAGCGCGGACCTGAACATCCGAAGGAATGTTTTATTTGTTCCTGAAATTAGAAACTCCTTCTGGGGTATTAAGCAAACCTTTAAGGTTTCCCATCTATGAAGAAGCAAACAAAGGAAAACGGGACTTACCACGAATTGATGGAAGATGAAAGAATGGAAGTAGAAGCCGAAGAAGAAGATTTGAAGCAGAGAGGAGATGAGATGAAGATGGAAACCGAAAGGGCCAAAGGGCGATTTTAAGGGGATTGACATGTGACAGCTGTTGACAAGCGCATGAACCTTAGACGAACGCCATCCCATTCCTTGGAAAACGGAGAGGAAAGGGATAACTTAGGGGGCAATTGTGGAGGGAGGGGGGGGGGGGGGATTTGAATTCGTCCTAGGTTGGGTTTGGCTTAGAAACAAACCAACCCGCCATGATTGACTCGACCCATTAAGAGGGAGAACTTGAAGAGGCGTTTGGACAGCTCGCTTAAAAACCTGGATTGAAGGAAACGCCCCCACGATCCAAAAACCCAGCCGTTACCAGTTATTATAATGAAGATGGAAGGGAATGTGCGTGGGGAGTGGGCGAAAATCCAGGAGGAGATAGCATATGAGGAGAAAAAGATCTGAAAAAAAGGGAGGTGTGCAAAAAAAAAAAAAAAAAAAAAAAAAAACACTAGAGCCTGAGAGAGGGAGGGAGAGATTCTAGGAAAACTCTTTGACTAACTTGAGCGTCGGAGAGACCTCAGTTGGGACATCCGATCGATTTCTTATCGTGTTTTTTTTTTCTTTGAACAGGAAGCCAATTCAAGATAATTGTTCACTGCAAAAAGGCCAAGCTGACCATTTCACTTTTGACCACACAAAAATTGATCTTACTAGATCCCTTGGCAAAATAGGGTTTAAAGGCTGACTTGTCAAACTATAATGATGATGCAAATGAGACTTTGACTTGTGAGTTTTGTGTTTTTCGTGTGCTATAATCGAGTGATAAAAGTGAAAAGCCAATGGGCCGTAATTGGTTGAAGGTGTCTGATAGGCTAGTGTTTGTTTTATGGTGGCCAATGGGCAGCGATTGTTCAAAAGTGTGTGAAATCACTCATCTCATCTTGTTATTCTCATTTATTCAATTTTAGAAATCAGTTCTCCATTCCCTTTTATCATTAAGTTTGATTAAATATCTGGCCCCTGAGGTGGAGGAAGAAATAAAGGAAAAATCTTTTTGAGTTTATTTTACAGATTTTATGGTTTTTATGAATTTTTGATATTGGACTAGAAGGGCCTAACTGAGGGATTTTTACTTGGATTTACGTGATTAATGCTTTATTACTGATCATTGGATTAACCCTAACCTATGGTCCTAGATTGCCCATAGCAGCTCTCCCAGTCAGTCCCCTAACAGAAAATGAAGAGTGATGAGGCGAAGCCTAATTCACTAAGCCACCTAACAAGGTTATCCAATTTATTCCTAGGGTGTGAATAGCCTAAGTTTGATAGCTTTTACGCCTAAGGAGCTTGTTAGGTAAGGTTTTAGTCGATTTGGTTTGTCTTGAGTTGTGGTTTTGGTCGAGAATGATATAGGGATGTTTTTAGGGTTTTGGGTAATGTGTTTTAAAATATTTTAAGGTTTTGTTATTTTCAATTTGAATCAAAATTCCAATAGTCGACAGTTGCACTTCTGTGTCAAGACAAGAATAGGCGCCTAGGGTGCGGAGCCTGTCCTGATTATTATAATGTTTTTAGCAGTTGTCAACAATTTGACTATAATTTGGAGTCCCGATTGGATTTTGTTGGATTGTGCTATTGTTTCAGGTCGGTTTTAAGTTCTGGACAATTCTAATTTTAATGAGTTCAATTTGAAACTTGAGAAGTGGACGAAATTCTCAAGTTGGGACTAAAATAGGGTAGGCGCCACAAGGGAGGAGCCTATCCTGACAGTTTTACGCTTCTCGGTTTTTCAGACTTCTATTTGAAATTTCAGGGGATCCAGGTGAAGGTAATTGAGTTTTCAATGTGGTTTAATGATCTGGAAGGTTCCATTTATCCAGGGTTCGAAACTAGATCAAAATCACAATTTAGTGCTTCAAGTAGGGGTAGGTACCCAAGGAATGGAGCCTATCCTGACGGTTTATGCGTTTTAGACTTTTCGATATCTTTTCAGAATTTTGGGGGGTTTTAAGGGCTATGTTTTGGTCTGGGAAAGTGTTTTAAGGTTCTTGGATATTCTATTAAAGTCAGTTTTAAATCGAAATTCGAAATGTAATTGAAAATCACAATTTGGTGTTTAAAGCAGGGTAGGCGCTTGGGGGGTGGAGCCTATCCTAGCTCTTTGTGTTTTTTATGACTTGTGGGATAATTCACTTATATTTCGGATTCCAATGGGCTTCTATTGATGAATTTTAATGTTTCAAATTGTTTTAAGCCTCCGATGTTCTAAGGTCAAACTGATTTGGATCCGGATTTTGAAACAAAATCAAGAATTCATGTTTTAGTGCAAATGGATAGATAGGCACCAAGGGGGTGGCGCCCAAGTGGATGGCCTGTGAGTTTCAATTATTCCGAATGGGAGTTAATTACTGGTCTTTGGGTCCGGGGATTGTTTTAGGTTCTGTTCTTAATTAGTTTTAGTTATAAGGTGTTTAACTATTGGTTTTTAGTTGAGTTGATGAATTAGGGTCAAAGCGTAGGGTAGGCACCACAGGGGTGGAGCCTATGTTGCTGTTTGTTGCCTCTAAAGGATTTCAGGTGTTATAGGTTTATTTTAGATTGGATCTTTATGGGATTGGATGTGTTTTGATGGGAAATGTCTTTTTGTATTTGATTGGGATTGGCTTGAGTGTTGATTAATTAAGTTAAGTTGTTAATTGGGGGTTTTTCTGGGAATGGGTAGTCTGGGTGCCCAGGGGGTGGTGCCTTGTTGGATTTGATAGGTTGAGCACCCGCCAGGGGGGGTGTGCCCAGGATGACTATCTAAAGGTTTCAGCCTGTTTGGTGGTTCTTAGGTTAAATTCAAATTGATTGTTTTTATAGGACTTGGTGCGTTTTGGATGTGGGATGTTTATTTGTGTCCAATTGGGGATGAAATTAGATTTTAATTAATTGAGCTAAATGCTACAATTGAGGTTTCTAAGGGAATTGGTAGTCTAGGCACCCAAGGAATGGTGCCTAAGAGGAATCCATAAGCTGGGCGCCCAGGGGGTGGTGCCCAGGTTGATTGTCTTGACGTTCAGGTCGGTTTTGTATTTTTTAGATTAATTTGAGTTTAATTTCTATGGGAATTGATTTAGTTTGATGGGGAATATTTCTTCATATTCAATTGGGAATAAATTAGATCTTAATTAATCGGGTTGGACCTTTAATTATGGTTTCCAAGGGAACTGGTAGGCTAGGCTCCCAAGGGGCGGTGCCTAAGTGGATTTGACAGGCTAGGTGCCCAGGGGGTTGTGCCTAGGTGACTATCTTAAGATTTGGGTTGGTTTTGTGTTTTTTAAGTTGATTTGACTCCGAATTTATATGGCTTCGGGTCTTTTAAGTTAAAAGTGTTTTAATGTGTTGATTAGGATTAAATTAGGGTCTTGATTAATTTCAATTGGGATTTATTTAATGATTGGATAGGCTGGGAGCCCAGAGGGTGGTGTCCAGGTGGACTTGACAGGTTGGGCACCAAGGGGTTGGCGCCCAAGTGAGTTTGCTTTGGGTTTTTTTAGGTCTTTGTGTTTCTTAGGTTAATTCAAGTCCAAATCGATCAAGGTTTCAAGTCTTTTAAGTTAACAATGTTTTAAGGTGTTAATTGGGACTAGATTAAGGTCTTAATTAATTCGATTAAATTTTAATTGAAGTTTCTTAGGGAGTGAATTGGCTGGGTCATAGGGGGTGGTGCCCAAGAGGACTTGGCAGGATGGGCGCCCAGGGTGTGGTGCCTAGACTGTGAGTTTTAGGGTTTTAGGGTTTTTATGAGTTAGGTTATTTTTAATCTGAATCAATTAAGATTTTAAGGTCTTTTGAATTAAAAGCGTTTACTGTATTAATTGGGGTGAGATTATAGTCTTAATTAATTAGATTTAATCCTTTATTAGGGGCTTTTAGTGAATGAGTTAGCTAGGCTTCAAGGGGGAGGAGCCTATCCTAACAGTTTGGGTTCCCTAATTAACTTTAATGATTTCTCAATCCAATTTTAATATAAAATAATTAAGATTCTCTGTTTTAGGGTTCCTAATGATTTTATGATTTTTAAGTTGATTAACTATAATGTTTCAATTAATTTTTAATTAATCCTAGGGTTAATCCTACTTAGGTATGAGATTTGATAACCTAGACTATCTACTTATTGTTTTTGAGTTTTCTAGATATCTTTTGATATGTTTTTGGTTTCTCCTCTAATTTACTAGAGAGTAAGGGAAGAGAAGTAGTTTTTTGTTTTATGATCTTTTTGGATTTTTCTGATGACTTTATGATTCAAATGACCGTACGATATGAGGTGTGATGGAAATGAAAGTTCGAAGTTTAGAACAAATCAAACAACCAAACATATCCTTGTTATGCAACTTCTAAATGAACTAAATGCGGAAGATCGGAAATTGCGCATAAAAGTGGATAAGTCCACTTGGGTGCCACGCCAGTGCACCTACCTTGCTCAGTCAGGGTTCTCAACGAATCGTAACGAATGGACAATAATCTTAGGATTTTTCAGCACAATTCCCGATATTCAGCAACTGATGCGAATGTCCTAATGCGAATTATTAATGATACGAGTAGCAAATCTACAAGAATACGATGCAACAAGTGGAGATCCAATGCCCAAATGCCTGTCTCAGAAGGATAGGTGCCCCGAGGGTGGCGCCCAGCCTGTCCCGGAGAGGGTAGACGCCCAATGGGTGGCGCCCAGCCTTTTTGTCAAGGGCTCTTTGCAATCTACTTGATTTAAATGATGACGATGATGATACTAATGTAAGATTTAACCTAGTTATGCAATTGGAACTATGAAATCAGTGCAGATCTACTCTATTAGTATGAACCTAAACATATTCCTAGCATGATGATGTACTAATATCATATCTACTATGCCCAAATGATCCTAAGCATGTTTCTAAGCATGAATAGTAATGAGATGCAATAAAGAGGGAGAGGTCCAGGAATACCAGTGTAAGGACGCGTTTCTTAAGTTCCTAGAACGAAGCTTTCGCAAAGACCCATAGCTCTAGTTGAAGATATGGAAGCCTCCTCCTCTATTTCCTCTTCTTCTTCTCTAGATCTAAAGTTCTCTCTTCTGGTGGGCTACCTATCTTTTTATTATTTTCTCTATTTTCTCTCTTTTTTGGTAGCTCTCTTTCACGTGGGGTTAAGAGATCCTTATATAGAGGTTTTGGGACGGGTTAGAGGGGCTAGGGCTTCACTATCTCGTGCTTCTAGAAGGTTTCACGCATCCCAAGGTGGCTTAAGTTGCTCTTAGACGAATTAGGGTTTGCTGACAGGATGGGCGCCACAGGGGTGAAGCCTAGGTGGGATTGCATAGGGCGGCACCTAGATGGGTTTGGTTCATTTTTAGAACTCGATCCCATTTGGAGTGGTCCTGGGTTATTTCTGAATCGAATTGCCGAGATTGAATGGATAAATGTTCAGCTACGGGGGACCTACATAGTTACTTAATTAGTTGGGCGCCACAAGGGTGGTGCCTAGGCGGAATTGGACAAGGTGGGCACCATGGGGCTGATGCCCAGTGGAATTGGACAAGATGGGCGCCACAAGGATGGTGCCTATGTGGGATTTCATCTCTTTAAAGTTGGGTTCCTATGGTAGTGGTTCCAGGTTGTTTTTAGGCCAAACTAGTGGATATGAAGGGTGGGCTCCCAACTTGGGGTGCCTAGGTAGTCGTGGATAGTGTGGGCGCCCAGCCTGGGGCGCCTATGTGGAATTCATTAAAGTGTTGCCTAGATCGATTTTCATCATCTTTGAAGTCGGGTCTCTATTTGGAGTGATCCCGGGTTGCCCTTAGGTAAAATCAGTGGAATAAGAGGGTGGGTGCCCATGAGGTAGGGTCAAGGTGGTCTTGGACAGTGTGGGCGCCCAGCTTGGGACGCCTATGTGGGACTCAGCAACTTGGGCGCCCATGAAGTGGTGCCTAGGTGGAATTTGACAAGCTCTGCAAGTTCATAACTTTTGACTCGTTGGTTGGATTTTGGCATTCTATATATGGTTGGAAAGCTCTTGGAACATAGGATCTATTGGTCCATATATTATAGTGAACAAATGTTAGGAAAAGAAAGGGATATTTGGATCAATGATTCTAACCTCCTAATTCGTGCTAATCATATGATACTTAGGTAGGCTAAGTGTAACTTCTCTAGAATCAACTCGAATGTGTTCTAAGTGGTCTGGAAAATGTTTGAATAGTGTCGCGGTCCTCTCCTTGTGTTGATAATGGGTCGGACTCGAGATCTATACGCGATTTAACTTTTCTCTCACGAATTTCTAAACCAAAGATCGTCGAACTAAGTCTAAAACTATCAACAAGAATCTTCATCGTCATTAATTAATCTGAATTATGCCATTAATCATGCAATTTTGGGTGAAATGGGGGCATCACTATATATGACAGGTATTTAAGGCTATCATAGGTGCCAAATGAGGTGTCTACAGCCATGACCCCCATGGTTGATGTCTATTGACGGTTGATGGAACAACGACGATGAGCTGGCTCGGACCTCCCATGTTCCTCGTACTTCAACTGTGGAAGCAGCTTTAAGATTTTACATGGTTGTATATGCGATGTGTGATTCTCATGATATTGTGAATATTATTGTATAGTGCTTATGGCTGCATACTTGGATGGTATTGGATCAAGTTACGTTGGATATGGACATAGTAGGACTACCCCAGCTTATCTTTATTGCTGGTGATACCGACATGCTTGTTATACTGATGTTGATATTCTTAAGACTGTGTACGTTGTAGATATCTGTACTGGTAACTATGAGACAATATTGATGATGATTGCTTCTCTTATTCTCATAATATGCTGTATCAGACATCTGTTATATCGTTGTATCCCTATCTCTCTTACTGCTCATGCACTACACTCCACACTGTTACTCGTTGCACTTTGATATCTTATCTTTATTATTGATGTACTAACCATGTAGGGTACAACTGGGATCAATATGACCTTATTCCCTATTTGTTATTGTAATGCATTGCCATCTAAACATGTCTATTTGCATGGCTCTACGAGCCTGACCCAATCCTTAGTGCTTTTAGGTATCTCTCTCTCTCTCCTTTCTTTGCTTGGTTAATTGCTTGGTGGCTGGTCGTTGCCGCAGGGTCTGGAGAGTGATGAATTTGGTGCATCGAGAGGCCTCTATCACTAAGATTTTGTTAGTTCCTTTTTCTTACTTGTAGCCAGCTGTGTTGGCCTGGGATTGTACTTAGTTTAACTTTGGCATATTAGGCTTTCTAATTCTCTTTTGGTACTTTCCCATAACGTCTGGGGATTCAAGGCGCCTGGCTTTTGGGGCGTTGCAAGGAGTGAGAGATGTTTAAGCTGACATACCCTTATGGATTGTCAAGATAATTTACGAATAACAAACCATGTTAGAGTATGGTGATACGAGGTGAATGTCAATTATCATTGTATGCACAAAGGTCTTGTGACAAGGGCATCAGTGACCTCATTATCCCCTTGACACTAAATGGAGATATGTCATACAAACATGACACTTATTGACTTAGGTTGGATTATAATTCTTCCTTGATTATCACAAAGTTGGGAGTTTATTGTATCATTCGGTATTGATATCCACATGCCATGAGCATGTTCCTTAGCATTGTATTTGCATTATTGGGATCACATTGGAAATTTAGATGGACTTAGGATCCCTTTTGCATTTCATACCATTGTTTCATATTGACCCACACAAAAAGAAGTCAGTCACACTCTACAATTCAACACTCAAAAGAATTATCCATGTCGCTCTTCGGTGGACAGCTACATAGGCCCATTATCTGACCACTCCTCTAATCCTGGAGTAATCTCTTCGGTCTCCTCCTCTCCCTCCTAGGCCTCCTCAGGACCGGGAGTTGCACCTGCCTCTGTGACACCAAGAATAGTATCTTAATACGACAATTTAGCATGTATAGGTATTAATAAGCAATTACATAATGTATCAAATTGAATAATTGAAAACTGATTAAAAGATGTCAATATCAAGTATCAACTATACAATTGTACAAAAATCGAATCATTCATGATTTACGAATCAAGTGAGGAATAAAAACATACTAATTTGGCTACTACATTGAGCTCATGATCCTCTCAAACGAGAGCGAATTTAGTTGGGATGTCACCAGCGGCCCAGCCAAAGGCTAGCTGGCTATCTAGGTCTGGAGTTCCGGTGCTCCAGATGACTTACTGCAGTAATCTCGAATAAAAAACCGAATTTAACCCGGTCGGGTATCACAAGGCCAAGCTAAGTAGTGCCGACTCAATCGAATCAAATAATAAGTGAATGTGAATAAAGTTTCCATTTATTTCTTCTCAAATCGAATCGAATCGAATAGTAATTTCTCACATTCATAATTGTTTTAAAAGAATCAAATTCAATTATAGTAATCGAATAAAAATACACCAATATATAATGCATTGATAAAACAACTTTGAAGTCAATGAGAATATCCAACTCAATATGAAATGCATTGAATTTAAGGAATCAAGGAAATTACTAGCCAATCATAATCTACCTATCCATTGTTCCCCACCATCCAATTTGACATAATTCAGAGAACCCATGTATTACTTTTCTATTTAGTGTCACATTAAGTATTTAAATACAAAAGGTACACTAAACTAACATCCATGGCATGGTGATAGAATATCGGATACGAAACATGAGTTTATCTTAGCCTCTCTAGATATCTCATGCTTTTAGATGTTTCTGTCGGACATAGAATGGTCAAGGTGCCAAATGATAGCCCTAAAAGGTCTCCCATTAGTTGTTTTCTTAATTAAAATAGGTGAACATTCTGTGAGAATTTTTGTAACAATTTCTGGGCCTTGATCTCCATTGAGAGGAGTATTTTTACACTTCCATAATTCATTTTAAGCTTCTCCAAACCACATCCCTGCAGAAAATAGAGCCTACATGCCCTCCTTCACACAACCAAGCTGTTCATCCACCATTTCATCATAAGAAATCCAACCCATTTCATATTCATTTCTACTTTTATGTAGAGGCTAGAAGTGTACCATAATAGAATCTGAAACCAATCAAGAAATAGACAAAATGTAAAACCAAATAAAGCTTATACTTGCCTCAAATTAGCTTCCCAAGCCCTTTCTCTAATCTTTTGCTCAAATGAACCAAAATCCCCCAAATATCAAACTCTAACTACAAAATCCAATGAAAAATGCTAATGAATGTTTACGTATGACCACATAAGAGTCTCCTGACTCCAATTCAACTCTAAAAACACAAACAAGAAGGGTCTGCCTCTTTCCTTAACAAGAAATCCGAATTTGAAAAGAGTAGGGAATGCTGGAGATGGGTTCTTAAATTAAGAGAAGAGAACGGAGATGGAGAAGATGAAGAAGAAATCCAAGTTAACCTCCACATGTTCATACATTATTCGTTTGATGATCGAGAGAAGAAAAGAGCAATGGAAAGGACATAAAAAGAGGAAGAAAGATGCTTCTCCTGAACCAAACAAGCCACAGTCGAATGGCATGGAATTGAGTTGGGTTTTAAGGGATAAAGATGCATATTTTTCAAGAAAGTCCACTTGTTTTAGATATTTCCATTTTGAGTCAAATGAGGGCCCACTTACTCAATATGTGATCAAATAAAGTAATGTTCAATACGAAAATTGACGTGCTCAATGAGATACACGTGATGACGCCAAGATGACGTGCAATGATGTAAAATGAGAAAACCTAAATTTACATAAAAGCTCTCGACTCTACACAACCGAGTCAAATCAGTCTCAAACTACCTATTCAAGACTCAAGACTCATCTAACTCTACCTATAAAAACCTAATTACATAAACTACCTTAATTAGTAACGAAGTATAATTTACTTAACTAAAACATAATTAATTAGTACTAAACCAGTTTAATTTGGGTCGGTATGTAACAGTTAAGTTGTGTGATTTATTAAGAAAATTTTTAATTGAGCCATACTCTCATGCAAGACCACATGCTAGCTTATGAAATGTGGGTGGAATGTAGTAGTTTCTTGTCACTCTAATTGTCTTTACATTGGAGACAAAGTTAGCATGTTTCCAAATTAGGAGAGAGGAAGAGAGAGAGAGAGAGAGAGAGAGAGAGAGAGAGAGAGAGAGAGAGAGAGAGAGAGAAGCAAAATGAGCAAATGATTGAGATAGAACACAAACAAGGTTGCACCCTGTGATAATCCAAATGAGAAAATGATTAAGAGCCAGAACACAATTAATTGGATGTCCTGTATTGTGGATTGGCCCTACCCACATATCATGACATAATGGGGCCATTACAAACGCCAACAAAAACAGTCAAGAAATTCACTGGTTATGACCCACCTCGTGCCTCATTGGTCAAAACATTAGTTGGCCCAGGTAAGCGGCATATGAATATAGCATAATTGGATGTCCTGTAGTGTGGATTAGCCCACCCACATATCATGACATAATGGGGCCATTACAAACTCCAACAAAAACAGTCAAGAATTTCACTAGTTATGACCCACCTCGTGCCTCATTGGTTAAAATATTAGTTGGCCCAGGTAAGCGGCATATGAATATAGCAAAATTGTCGAAGATCCCAAAGCTTTCTAATCCATCTTTCTAATCATATTAGTTAAAACAAGGGGACTACTCCAAGCCATAAACGTCCGAGATAGAGAGAGAGAGATTCCAACTTTTAAAAGGAATGAGAGGAAATAGACTTTAGGGTCTTTTCTCTAACCTTACAACAAGGTGGGGGACCTTCTCCTCCTACTTAGTCTCCACCCTCACAACATCTCTTCAGAACCAATTCACAGATACAAAGACAATGGCTTTCAAAACTGCATCTACATTCATCTTTCTATTCTCTCTCCTCATCTCCTCTTACTCAGCTCCCCATCCAATCCATTTCTTCCCTTCTTCCTTGCGCCCCGAAGCGCCATCTCTTTCGACACGAAATGAGCTTTATGAAACCAAGTACTTCACCCAGACGCTTGATCACTTCAATTTCCATCCTCAGAGCTACCAAACCTTCCAACAGAGATATCTAATAAACAGTTCCTACTGGGGTGGTGCCAAAATCAAAGCTCCAATTTTTGTTTACACAGGCAATGAAGGCAACATCGAATGGTTTACGCAGAACACTGGATTCATGTTCGATAATGCACCATATTTCCAAGCTTTTCTTGTTTTCATCGAGGTACTTTCCTGCTTTTGGAGAAGGTTTTGGCATTTCTGTTTTGGTTGGTGAACAATGTTTGGGCCCTTTTCTATTTGAACGTTGTTGCGGACAGGCACATGCTTGTGCTTGTTCAGGACCTGACCTGACCACTGTAAACTGAATTGAGCTAAAAAACTATCACCGTGCTGTATTGCATGAGCCACTTTCAGGAACAGTCCACAAGCGCTTCCATGCCTATAGGGCTCACCTGGAAGCATGTTCCGTGTTTGTCCGAAGCATGACAGCTATAGGAGAGCTCTTATTGGGGTTACTTAGGCCTCAAAGTTAATTTTAGTACTAGTTGATAGAGGGGCCAAGTGGGCCCTTTAGGCTGGTAAGGCATTCCATTCTTAGGGACGGCGAGGCCACCACTAAAAATTCCATTTAAGATTTTTTTTTCTTTTTTAATCTATGGACTGCTAAGAACACCCTAAGACCATTAAGAATGAATATCTTTTTTCTCTTTAAAATTGTGCTTCCTATTTTATTCCCCTTTCCAGCCTGTGCAATTCATTGCCCCACACAATCTCCAAACCCAGATGTTGCTAGTCCAACTTATATTAGCTGAAATACAATCACACAGTTGCTGTGGCTGACAATCTAAACTCTTTCCTAGTTTCATGCTGTTATAAGAAAGAAAAAAATGTTTCAGTTTTAAAGTTTGTTATACACATCATGATGGGAAACCATTTTTTTTTTCTGTATTTTTGGGGGTTGACATAAAAGGAAGTGAAATGAGATTAAAAGGGGTTGATTTTTTTTTTTTCCGATAAATTTTATTACAGCATAGGTTTTATGGCGAATCTATTCCCTTTGGAGGTAAAGAAGTGGCATATAGCAATGCAAGTACTCTTGGGTATTTGAGCTCAACACAAGCGTTGGCTGACTATGCAACATTGACCATTGATTTGAAGAAGAATTTAAGTGCTGAAGGGTCACCTGTGGTGGTTTTTGGTGGTTCTTACGGAGGAAGTATGATTTTTACAGATTGGGAAACCTTCTCATTTTTTTCACATGCTTTTATTCCTATCATCATCATCATCATCATCAAAAAAAGATTTATAGTTGAGTTTGTTGAATTGAGACTTGAGGTTTTGCAGTGCTGGCTGCTTGGTTCAGGTTGAAATATCCACATGTTGCAATTGGGGCCTTGGCATCTTCAGCCCCAATCCTCAATTTTGAAGACATTACATCTCCATATAGCTTCAACAACATTATCACAAAAGATTTCAGGGTTCTCTCTCTCTCTCTCTCTCTCTCTCTCTCTCTCTCTCTCTCTCTCTCTCTTATATATTAGTATTTTATATAAATAAGTATGAAATACTGTTATAAACTTTTTTGTAGACCTTTCATGAAATTTTCATTTTTATACCAATATTATTTTTTATTTTATTGTGACGTTCTCAATTTTGGTGATCTTTGAAAATATCATGATACTGTTGGAAAAAACAATTTTCCAAGTAATTATTGCATATTTCCAAAATATCACTAATATTTGGGATACTTGTAGATCTGGCCGTCAATCATTTGGAGCAGCACGGGCAGGACTCTTTTAAGGTCACATATATCACACCATGGATGGTCTCTTGACTGTGACAGCCTCTTCCTGAGGAATGAGATCCTTGCCGAGGCTTTCTATATGTGGCCTAATATCACAAATACCTGTAATATGATAAAAACATTTTAATGAAATCTTAATATTTGAATTTTATGAATAGGTTTCTAACCGGTTATATACATATTTTACATTTATTTATTATTTCTTATTATTAAAAAGCCCAAGAGAAAACCATGAGTTTGATAATATCCAAATATTTTCCCAAGGGCTCTATTCGTTTGCGTTAAAATATGTAGGCATTTCATACTTAGAGTAATTAAAAATGAAGATCAAAGGTGAATATAAAAAAATTGATCATCAAATATTATCTTCTTTTAATTCTATTTTTCTAAAAGAAAATGTTATTAGATGTTAATTTTTGGAAACTCACTTTTAATATTTATTTTTAACCATCGTATCTATTCAATTTTTATATATTCTAATATAAATTAGCAAGCGCTAAGTAATAATTTTGGAAATGATATTTGTGGAGAATGGTGACTTCTCAAAAAATGTATAACAAAATGTCAAGGCTAACCAACGATAGAGTACCATTCGCAAGTCTCTTTCTTGGGTCATCTTTCTGTTTTCTTCTTTATTCTCTATTTGAGCAGTTTTTAACCAATCATATGAAGTTCTCCTTTTTCTTGCTTTGAATCTCCTTTTCCTCTGGATATTTTGCTACCTTGACGTTAGTGGTGGCAAGCTGTTTTGATAGACAGCCACCCCATTTTGCCATCTTGAGATATGGTCCATGTGGATGTGTGTTTTCTTCGTACTAGTTGGCCATTGTTATGTCTCTTTCAAGCATGCATATGCTAAAGATGAGGTTTAGAGGCCCTCAGCTACTTTTTCTTGAAATCCTTAATTATTTGTTTTTTCTTGAAATCCTGTTGGGTAGCTCAGCCGGCTATCACGATTTGCATGAGGTTGTAGGCTCAAAATGCAGTACTACACTGCAGCCACAAGACAAATTTACCCGCCTTTCTTTCATGATTCCGTAGAAATTATTTTGGCCCAAATGACTGAGAACCCTGTGTTAAAAGAAAAACAAAAAAGAAAAAAAAAACTGTTATATATAGAATATTTTGTATGCACAAGTTCATGTGTGTATGCACAAGTTCATGTGTACATGCACATAAGACTATCTAAATCTATATACGATCACTATACTAATGATTTAATTTTCTTTCTTTTGTTGGATATTAGAGTGAGAGTGAAAATTGTTACAGAGTGATCAAAGGGTCATGGAAGGAGATTGAGGATACTGCTCTACAACCTGGTGGACTCGACAAACTCAGAAAACATTTTAGAATATGCGAGTATGTGTTTCATTCATATATATATATATATATATGGGTCATGGTTTTTACCTTTTGCAAACGTATACTATTAGGTTTGAAATCTAATATTGGTTTCAATAGCAAAACAATCATGTTTAGAGGTGAAACATATCATAAGTCCTGTGACGGGTCCAGATCCAGATCCATGCCCTAAAACAGTATCAGATCGTTCGGGATATAATATGAGTTCATCCTGAACCCAACCTGTTTACAAGCCTATTTAAGCCCCCAATTCCCAAACCCCAGAGGTCCAACCTGTGTCCGTGGGCGTGCATGTGTTCACAGTCAAAACTTTATGGGTGTCCGTGTGCTGTGAGTTTTCTTGGGGACTGAACTGGATCTTGACCGAGTCAGAATCAAAACTCAGGGTGTGTGTTTCATTATAATAGTAAACCCCCAAGGTGTAGCTAAGTTCATTTATGATTACGGTTTGCACCCGTAAGCGGTAGGTTTGAAATTGTACTATCAAAATTTGGGCTACTGGAGAGTTTACCTAACTTCCCTCTGAACCCAGAGGGATTAGTCCAGCCCAAGGGTTGGAAACCTTCCCATAGCAAAGGAAAAAAAAATTGTTTCATTCTAATAATAGTTCTTGAATTATGAAGTAGTCTCGACAGAGGAGATTGTGTTTTGCCTGAATGAAACCCGTTTGACCAAAACTTCTTAGGTTTAACCCATCAATTATGTGGCCTATTCATGTCAATTTGAGCGAGTCTTGGCTGGTCGGATCAGATTTTCAAATAATGAAACAGGTTGGGTGTGGGATGAGTTACCTATGTAAACCATTCTGCTTCTGATCAGGTCCATAGACTGGGCCACAAACCCGATTACGGTTATATACTTGGATTCGTACCTGACTCCAATGGCCCCGACTGGACCTAAATCCAACTCAAAATCTAAGAATATTATATATATGATAAATCATTGGTCACTCTAGACAACATATAAACATTATATCATCATCATCAATTAATTACAGGTCCATCAGGTGTGGGGCTAGCTCTTGATGAAAACCCAGTATAATTTGACCAATCCAGTTGGGCCAGCCTGGCCCATTTATACCCACAGCCATTGTTTTTACCATGCCCTTGAACATGTTTTTTAATATGAGAATACCTTTCATCTCCTGGGACCCTGGGGTACGAAGGAAAATTCATTTCTTCTCTCTTCATGTGTATTGGGTTTGCAGGAACTACATCAGCGGGAATGCTGTAGAGAATTGGCTGGGGACAGCCTATATTTATACAGCCATGACAGATTATCCAACTCCTTCCAACTTCGTCAACCCTTTACCAGCTTATCCAGTCAAGCAGGTGAGCCATCTCTTTCCATTTTCTTTTTCTTTTTTTTAATCGATTGGTTGCTTACTGCCTTAAATGATTTTCTATATATATATATAAAGGTTCCTTTGGGTGTACAAATCACAACCAATTGGAATATTATGATAAAATAGATGGTTCTATCCATTTCTTGTGCTACATGGTGTTTGCTTCAAAGACGTTTGCTGACCATCTGAAAATGACTTCATTTTTTTTTTCATCTGCCGCTAGTTATTGTTTAAAATATAATAGGCGGTCCGCACAGTAAACCGTAAGGACGGTCCTTACGGTTCACCATTCGGAATGCCCACTGTGCCCCAACTTTTAACCCATCCAAATTGACTACTCATTCATAACCCCCTTATAGGCACTGAATCCCATGAATTTGCATGGATTCGGAAGAACTAGGCTGTCGGATTGACGGTCAATTTTTCTTCTTTGATATAACGCTATTAAACTTGTGGACCATGGATGAAGGCGTTAGAGGTATTATATTGACTTTAAATTTGATATGTAAGTTGGCCCCACTTAGATCTTTCAGTTCCCCTTGTCCCATGACGAGTGGGGTCTCATGGTGGGCCCCAATAGGCGGTCCGCACAGTAAACCGTAAAGACGGTCCTTACAGGACTGCCTCCTGATATATATAGAGTAGGGCTCTCCTAAGCTGCAGCATTGTTTATTCTAAGCTGCAATAGTGCTGGTCCTACAAATCAAAGTTGATTATACCTGTTTTTTGCATGATGGAACTGGAAAATCCGGTTCTGATTGGATTTATCTTAATTTTGGAAATGATCATCATGCAAAAAACAACGATAATCGACTTTGATCTGTGGGACCAGTGTTGTTTCATCTTAGGATAAGCTAAGTTTCAGCTTAGGACACACACACACGCACACACATAGAGGGAGGGATGGTTTTGGGGATGGAAACTACTTAGTAGGATCAGAGTTAAGTGAGAAAATGTCACACCCCCAATCGTTAAACTGGGGAATATGCGTGAGATTTGGGCAGCTTAAAATTTTCAATAGTAAACCAATACAATGCAACCCCAATCACGTCTCTTATGGATCGAAGACCGTTGTGAGGTGTATGCAGTTCCTCAGAAACATAGAATGTATGACAGAAGCTTCATAAATACAAGAGGTATCTTAAGATGTATTATTAAGAGGAAATACTGAAATATATTATTTAGAGTTCAAGTTTGAAACAGTTAACCAAAAGTATTAATTACAACAAAAGGCGACGCAAAAACTTGGGCCTAATCAAAAGAACAAAAGAACCAAAAGATGAATCTAAACCAAGTATAAGCATGAAGGCTCTCGATACAGGGTCAGTACGGCTATACTATGTCGTTCGTCCAATAGTCTAAGAGGTCATCAGACTGATTCGCCTGAATTTCCTCTGTCTGCTCCTCTTTGGGATTGAAGGGCTCGATACCCATGCACAAAGAGTAGCATCACCAGACATGACAGTCGGCAAGCAGATTGATATATAAAACATCAACATATATGCATGCAGTATGAAATAGAGTAAACAAATAGAAAAAATCATAGGAAATGCATAGCATTTAAATCATAATCAAATTAACATGAATATCTAACAAAATAGGCGGTCCACATATGCTAATCACCACGTGATAGTGTTATTACCCTCCCTACTCTCATTGAGCTATGGCAGAAATATATCAATATGGGATAAAAGCCCGGCCAATCAAAACAATACCATGGTACAAAGAATCAAACATCAAAACCCCCATCATCTTATGGTATCTAATGGTGTACATCCATCTATCAAAATCCATACTGTAGACGACCAAAAGTTCTCAGCCCTAACACCGGTGGTGCCCCACTTGTGTCAAACGTTAACAGGTGAAAGGGGCCCAACCCTTTCGTGACCGGGGGACGAAGCAAGCATCAACATTTTTGTGTACAGGTATGCCATATTTTCTACTCTACTCGGAATTGAGAAGTGGTGGTCCGTAGATCCACCTTCACAAGTAGAAAAGGAAATCAACTTTTTTCTAATTTTCATTGCACATATATTGAAGGAAAGAGACATGGTTTGCAGTGAAAGGCGATTTTCATTTATTTACAGTAAAAGGTGATATTTTGCCGTGAAAGGTGATTTTCATTTGTTTACCGTGAAAGGATATTTTGCCATAAAAGACAATCTACATTTCTTATCAAAAGGAAAGACAAGAGTTGTGATTTTTTTGTCTTTTAAAAAAATACAAATGATACAATGAAAAGTAAGAAAAGGAAATCTGACTTCTCAGGAGATTTCGGGGACTCGTTCAGATTGACGGTCGCAAGTCATGTGTGCACTTCGCCCCCATCCTTCAGTTGAGAACAGAGAACGTTTTTTATTTACTTAGCTTAGCTTGAACCTCAAATTTTTAGAGGATAAGGACCAAGAGGTGGTGCTATTTCCAATAAAAAAAAACTAAGTAGACAGGCTGGAAAGTCACGTCTAAGCGATGTAGAAGGAAAGGGCTTTGGGGGGAACCACCCCCCCCCCCCCCAAGGGACTTCAATCACCTTGTAGTGGTGGTTGCTGCAGAATCTCTTCGACAGAGGAGAGGTTGTTGTAGCAACTTTTGCAGAAGGATTTGCGAATTTGTACTTTTCTGGATGGATTCCGATCCGTTCTTTTTGGAATGACCCCCCTATTATAGGCTTTTGGTGGCCATGAGGGGTTTTATGGGCTTTTTCTGCATTAAAGTCATATGATGAGAGGAGTTACAAGTTTTTATTTCATTATTTTGTAACATCTTTTTTCTTGGCTTTTGATTGGCTGATGGAGAATGATAGGCATTTAATTGCCTTTAAGCTCCATGATGGGAGGAGTTACATTATTTAATACCATGATTACTTTGACTCGTAACTCTTTTTTCCTTGCTTTTGATTGCGCCGTCCCAAATAATGAGTTAATGATCGCATTAACTTGTCACAAAATGGATCATTTAACTGCATTAAGTGGTTACCGAGGCATTTGGAAGGGTCGCAGGCCGCGCCGCGTCTTTTGGAATTCTTTTGGCGATGATCACCGATGGATCTTCATGCTGTTTGATGTCGGATGACCATGCAATTTCAGACATTGATCGCTACCAGTGGGTCGGTACCATCTATCCTGTCGATTTTTGGATCGATCGGATAGAAAGTATGCTTTCTTGGTCGGCCGGTTGGAGATTTTGAAGCGTCTAATGACGATCCCATGATTTCGGCGGTGGATCCATGATGTTGACGAAGTTCGACGAGTTTCATGCACGAAAAATCAAATTTTTGGAAAACCGCAAGGGCCAAACATCTCGAAACGCGAAAAAAGACCGAAAATTGTGTCTCGACGAAAATCCAGCGAGCTAGATTTCCAGGCACTGGCGACCATGGGGACTTTTTGTCCCTTTTGGTCACCGATTTTTGGCCGATTTCCAGTTTTTTCTAATTCATTTTTCTCCGGTATTTTTCTTGGCATTTTTGTACATTTATTAGCCTGATTTCCTTGAAGAAAACTTAACTAGAAGCTGTACAAATCGGAGGGCAAAGTTATGATTTTCTGGGAAAGCCGAACACTTTGTTGTATGGAGTTGCCGATTTGTCGTTAGAAGCTAAAACTAGGTCAAACGATGTCGGAATGACCTAAAATTTGAGGTAAAGCCTCTTGAGCAATAAATAACACCAGCAATAGGCTTTTGTTTGAGTTTTGAAGCCGTGCGGGGTCCTGTCGCTAGTAGACTTGATCTTGTCGCGACGAAAATGCCACGCTTTGATGTATGGTTAATCGATGTCCGATTGACTTGAAATTTGATAGAAGCCCATTGGTGTCATTTTAAAACGATCTATTAGCTATTATTTCGAAATCATGGTCCCGGGGAGCTCCGACGCGGGAGGTCTGATTTAGCTTCCAAGAGTCAAAGTCAGGTCAAATGTTGTCGGAATGACCTGAAACTTGACAAGCAGCCTTTTGGAAGTATCTTGAAACCACCCATGGCTCTGTTTAATGAGTGATGTCCTCGGTGGTTCCTGCCGCCGGGAGGCTTGATTTTGATGTTTGAGGGTTGATGGGAGGGTCAAACGTTATCGGTTCGACCTGAAATTTGACATCAAGTCTTCTGGAAGTATTTTGAGACTATCCATATGCTCTGATCGAAGATTTGATGTCTTTTGTGCTGTTGCTGAGGGGAGAGTTGACTTTGCTTCGGTTGTTTCTTTTTGGGTCAAACAATGTCGGAATGACTTAAAACTTGATATAGAGCCTTCTAGTGGCACTTTGAGTCCAACTGTGAGCTCTATTTTTTAAATCAGGGTCTCTGGCTTCACCTCTGCATGGAGCTCCTATTCAGCTACTGGAAGAGTGAAGTTAGGCCAAATATTGTTGAAATGGCCTAAAACTTCGTTTGTACTCTTCTTATGGCTGTTTTGATAGATCTTTTAGTTTTTGTTTGATTCTGACAAGATTTGATGTTTGAAGCAGTAGTGCCTATTTGTGATAGGATGCGACTTCATGTAGCTTCTTAATGTCGAGAGCGTATAAGAGGCAAAGTGACATTTTTGGTATCAACAACTAGGTAGCGCCAACTTAAGAATTCAATGACAATTCAGTATTCAGGTTCAGGGTAGTTCAATGTTTAGTTCAGTATGGAATCAGGGCACATGAGTAATTCCGGTACGAACACGATGTATATTCAGGTACGAGAGAAATAGACAGTTTAGACAGGTGTAAGCAATTCAGAAGATCAAACAGTACAAGTTCAGACTAGAAAAACAATCCATCTAGGTCGAAAAGATCATAAGTACAAACAAGTAGCATTTCGGGTAGAAATGGCGGCCCCAAATGGGCATGATAAGAATAAGGTGATCTAGGAAATTCGAGAGGGGTAAGGCAATTAAATATTCGCACACCAACTGAAGAAACCACCTAAGGATCTAGGCACACCAGGGTCAAAGAAAGGCAATAACTCTGCGTTAATTCCTAAGGTCGTATTTGGATATATGGTGAATTGAAGTATGGTGAGGTGAAGCATCAAATCAAGAGAGAATAAAATATAAGGGTTTATGATGGTGTTTTGTTTTTAATTATTTGATATGGAATCTTTTTTATTTTTTGTGTAGAAAAGTGACCTTTTTTTGTCTTTTAGTGGAGAAATGAAGTTGCTTTTTTTACTTTTTTTGAAAAATTCAGAGGGAATTTTGAAATTGTGTTCTTTTGATATGACCCATTTGTTAGAAAAGAGTTTCCACCAGGAACCCTAGATGTTGCGTACAGATCAATGCGGAAATAACCTTAAACAAAGATGATCAAAGACCATATCTGCAAGATCTCTTTGCTCTGATCTCAGTCTTTCTGATCTAATCTCGGTCTTGCAGCAACTCGAAAATCTCAAGATTTTCTACTGTATTCCTCTATGCTCAAATTCGCACCAGGGAGTGGGCCTCTTCTGCGAATTCTCTTTGCTCTCTAAAACGAGATTTTTCTTTTTATTGACTTAGAAAGCAATAGTGCATATTTATAGGCTACAATAGGGGCCGTAAGAAGTAAATAAGGATAGGCTCGTTATAGAAGCAGGAAACCCTAATTCGACCCAAATTAGAATCATAATTCCATAAATTACAATTCAGTCCACTAGAGAATTATAATTGCACTCCTGTCCTTATTCTCAAAATTAAAATTTCGAGCTTCATGTCATTAAATGCTTATTAATCTCCCAATGTTAAGATTTTAGATATCCATCGATTAAATAATTACTGACATCTATATTTAATCGATATCTTTATAATTCCTTGAGACCTTACACTTAACTTATTTGATATGTCGGACAAAAAGTCCACCTGCAGGGTTTGACATAATTAAAACTTAAAAGCTTCATCAAGAGGATATCATCAATCCCAATTATGGGACGTGGATTCCGTCAATAAACTAATATGCACCATACACGTAGTGTAGTCATCCAATTTACTTAGATTATTGACCCATAAAAGACCTCACTCCTTTGTAAATCAAAATGGCAAACACTAAATGTATGTGTCTATTATTTATTTCAGGATTAAGAGTACAAGCACTCATAATAACCATTTGGATGTTAATCATCTTATATAATCAGTATAAAGATAATAAACCCAAAAGCGGTCCTGTTCAATACACACAAAGCGTACTAGCATGATGAGTCGAAACTATACTGTTTCCCGCAGCCAAGACAAGCCTGCTGAAACATCATGCTACAATCATACCGATGGTGTGTCCAAGTCCATCTATATTGTGAATAAAAACTTATATTCTATAAGAACCGACAGATAAGTCCTCCGTGTATAAGTAGAACTCTATACACCAACTTGTCTACTTTATAGAATAAAAGACACACATATGCATAATCATAAATAATGCAAGCATTTGCCCATACAAACTCTCATTTAGATGAAAAGACAAAATATACTAATTAGTCAAAGACAAATACATAAAAAGTATGCTTTTAGTATAAATTTCCAACACCATTGTCATTTCTTGTCTAGATTCACTTGGCTTACATTCTACAAAAGCTAAGATACCCAAAAGAAAACTAATCCTCACACGTCTTAGGTTTCTACTTGTTTTTAATCTAGAAACAGAAATGCTCTGATACCAACTTGTCATGCCCCCAAAAGTGAAACCGGGGTTATGTGTGAGATTAGGGCCAATTAAAAATTTTCCCAACGTTAATCAAATCCAACTTGGCCCCAATCATGTCCCAACTGGATCGAAGACCACCGTGAGGGATAAATATTTTCTCGAATACAACAACAATTAGCGGAAGCTTCATAATAGCAAGAGGTATCTTAAACATGTATAGTTAAGAGCAAGACTGAATATTAAATAAGGTTTAAGTTGGAGACAGTTATCAAAAGTATTAGTTACAAAACAAAGGCCACATAAAAACTAGGCCTAAATTAAAAGAGAGAACAAAAGAACAAAAGATGAAGCTAATCAGATAAATCATGATGGCACTCGTGTACGGGGTCAATACGGCTACACAATGTCGTCCGTACTGTAGTCTAAGGAGTCATCAGGCTGATTTGCCTGAACTTCCTCCGCCGCTTCCTCATCGAGGTAGTAGGGTTCGGTGCCTATGCACCAAGAGTAGCATCATCAGACACGACGGCCGGTAAACGGACAAATATGTAAAACATCACAAATATGCAGTACTAGATTAGAGTAAACAAGTAATCAGATTTACCGAAATACATAGCATTTGAATCAATAAACAACTATCAAAATAAGCAGTCCACATAGGCTAATTGATGGAAGCACATCGCAATTACAGAGTATTCAGAGTGTTCAGAGTGATACCCCTAGGCATCTGGTCATGAGTCAGAGGCACCGCTTAACTCATACCATTCCTCTCTTGGCTCATACAGCTTGATCCCCTTGGGCTCTGGCCTAATCTTGCCTCAAGGTTCTATATTCAGAGTCCTCTCACAGGTGGTGCTCCAATTGTGTTGAACGTTAACAGCTGAGTGGTGCCCAACAATAGAATCCTAAACAAACATCAGTGAGGGACTAGGCTTTCTTGCGCGAACAAGATTCAATAACCAATAGAGAAACTACTTTACTTTAATCAGATCAGACTACAAACAGATTTCGGACATCAATAGTAGTTATCTTTAAGCTTTACAATCAAAGCCGCCTAATCTCAACACTTCATACAGATCTCAGAATAAACGGAACATCAAAGGAGATACTAAGTCCATCATCTAAGTTCTTCATGTAATCCCATAACGAAATAAAGTAAACGAAGCTATAGAATATGGCCATTACATGTAGATAGTACCAGACGGTACGATTCAGAATCAGAAGCAATAAACAATCCAAACCTAAGTCAAAAGTTAATCTCAAGACATCGTATAACCTACTCAGTCAATGAAAGGAATAAGGTTCGCGATACCCGGACAGACAGTCTTCATGCATAGAAATAAAGAAGGATATGCCGTTGTCCCGTACCATTCAAGATTGAATAAGATTGGTACCCGATGCCATCGGAATAACCATGAAGGATGTTGGCTCAAAACATCTTCACATGTAGTCAAATGAGTCCAAAAAGGGTAGCCAATGTTCCACCTAAAGGCATCTAAAGATGGCAGAAAAGAACCTCGAAAGTGGGTTCTTGCAGTTGACCCAGTCGACCTGCCCCTTGGCCGGTCGACCGCATAAACAGACTACCCGGTCAACTGCCTACACTGAAAACCTGTCGACCTGCAGGGGACAGGTCGACACCCTCCCTGTGTGCCCGGTCGACCGCGCCCTTGGCCTGTCGACCAGCAGTTGTAACTGAAAAAGGAAACACTGTGACTTCGTCAGGTTCCAGAGAACCTGACTCAGTGTTGCCGGTCGACCGGGCCCCTTGGCCGGTCGACTGGGCACACTGCGGAAACAGAACCCAGGTTCTGTTTCTGCAGTGAGCTAAGTCCAAAACCTTCCCTGATTTTTCCTGAACCTAATATGCAAGTAAATCAAGTCAAAAGGCATTCCAAACTCATTCCAAAGATCCTTCTAATCAAGCCATTAACATGCTAATCCATTCCATTAAGCAACTAAATGAGATTATCATGTTTTCAAACCAAAAACCATCAAATGAGCAAAAGCCATCTAAATCAACATATTTCTATACAAATCAAGGAAGACAAACATATCATGCATCAACATAGATATCTACTTACCTTAGATAAAGAGCTTGTCAAATTTCAAAAGAAAAATGGAGGAAAGTCCCACTCAAAGCTCAAACTTGGAGAAATGACTCTCAATCCGAAATACAACCTACAAATGCATGCCAAGGGTGAGAATGAGTCTTCCTAAACCATTTCTAGCCAAAGAGGAGGATGAAGAAGAAGTCTACAAGCTTTAGAAGCTTTCTAAGCGATGGGTTGTGGGTAAAAACCTTTGAAAATGGAATGGGTGGACTCTTGGAGACTTGAAGAAGGAGAAAGGAAGCTTCACCGGCGTCGACGGAGCTCCGAGGATCGTCGACCGTGAGGAGGCAGTGAGGGGCTGAGAGCTTGGAGGTGGCACACAGTGAACGGATGAAAGGAATAAGAGATGGGTGAGGGTGAGTATATTAGGTTAGATTTTAGGCTAAATTACATTTAAGTCCTTCGGTCTACTAATAATGATTTTCGGGCCTCTTCGATGTGTCAGATCAAAACGCGATAGAAGACTTAAGTTCGTGAAATGTCGAATCCTACCCGATGCACCCAAACTCACAAAACTCATAATTTCATAAAAACCCCTAAAATTACCCAAAATTGCAAACCACCCCTTACTGTACCCAAATGAACTCAGACTCACTCGAGACTCCGCACGCGTGATCCATACGCCAAATCCGACTCGCTACGACTCTAAACACGCTTACTAACTAATCACGCAATTAATTATAATAAATAAAAGATTAAAGGACGGGGCGTTACAGTACCGATGATGTGTCCAAGTCCATCTAGATTGTGAACAAAAACTTATATTCTATAGGAACCGACAGATAAGTCCTTCGTATATAAGTAGAACTCTATACACCAACTTGTCTACTTTATAGAATAAAAGACACACATATGCATAATCATAAATAATGCAAGCATTTGCCGATACAAAATCTCATTTAGATGAAAAGACAAAATATACTAATTAGTCGAAGACAAATACATAAAAGTATGCTTTTAGTATAAATTTCCAATACCATTGTCATTTCTTGTCTAGATTCACTTGGCTTTCACTTAACTTGTTAATTGCCAAACACTCCCTAATGAGTCACACAACTCATCATGTTAAGATTGGGTAAGTCCGGGTATGACGGAACGCATAAAACATTGTAGATGTGAAACTTTTGTGTAGAAAAGTGAAGGTTTTTTTATCTTTTAGTGGAGAAAGGATGTTGCTTTTTTTACTTTTTTTTGAAAAATTCGGATGGAATTTTGAAATTGTGTACTTTTGATATGACCCATTGTCATTTCTTGTCTGAATTCACTTTACTTTCACTTAACTAGTTAATTGCCAAATACTCCCTAAGGAGTCACACAAGTCATCATGTTAAGACTGGGTAAGTCCGGGTATGATGGAACGCATAAAACATTGTAGATATGAAAATTTCGCACCATGCATTTGAATACGGAAATAACTTATCAAACCATTCTAGCAAGCCCAAATGACGGTCAAGGAACCATTACAACAATATCTTTTAGTCAATGATTGCCTTGGACATGCAAGTATGATGATAATTGAGTCTATATATTCAATGAGTCCGGATATCATATTTTGCATGCACTTAGTGCATTCGGAAGATGCGGATACCCAAAACTCTAAGTTCGGATAGAATGATAATCACCGTGCTCCACATGCCTCTGGGTGATCCAGAAAGTGTGAAGTAGTTAAAATATCACTTCCCTCATGTTACAAGTGAGAATCAAGTTAGATAGTGCTAGGGTACAAGATACAAACTAATTCTAGGTTTTTGGTCCCTTTGACGAAGGGAAACAAGTTCTAATGGGTTAAAGCAAGTCTAAGAGCCTCCTCAAACACGGTCTTCCAATTGTCCAAGGCCCATCCCTAGGGTAGACCACCTGGGGTACAAAGCACATGTATGGGACATCCGGGTGGAAACATGCAGACCGCTGAAGGCAGGTCTGCTTGTGATCACGGTCGACTGCTGTGCCAAAGGAAGGAATTCCTGGTTGCTCAAAACAGTCGGTCATTCATTAAGAAAATCCAACTGTTGGGGAGAAAAATCAGGGTATAATCGAGGTTTAGAACTACTTTGGGATCCACCTATCAAGTGTCTAAGTGTAGGAGAAAGTTTGGAAGAAGTTCAGGGCGGTTTTAGGCTGAAAAACACCCACAAATGGGTTCTGGGAGTTACAACTAGGCAAAATAGATCATTTCCCGGTTGTGTAGAAAATTGCTACCTGAGTGGTTCTCGTTGTCCTCGGTAGACTGAGAGGCCTGTTTGGCACAACCGGGGGACTTTCGATTGTGCCACACAGGTGGCTTTTGCAAATTCTTGCCATATTTTGAAAGCTTGGAAATCAAAAGTTATTCTAACATAATTAACATGAAATTTGACAAGATTAAACATTCCAAAAACATGATCAAAACATGAATTTCATACCAGTCAAGCCATAGAACCAGAAAATCAAGAATCAAGGAACCTTAACCAATGCATATTTTAATCAAATGGGTACTTGCCTTTCCCTTTTAGCAACCCAAAACACTCTCTAATCACCTTTTAATTAGCTGGAAGCTCCTTAAAGAAAAACCCCTAAAAATCCACTCCAAGATCTCCTAAAAAAAAGAGCTAATGTTGTAAACACCCCATGCATGTCACATATATGGTTCAAAAAAAGCTTTAGATCATGAAATGACTCAAATGGGAGGAAGCTCCCACCTCTAGCAAGACTAAATAAGAAGAAGTGGGTTTCTAACTACCGAACTCAGTGCGAAATACCTTCAAACTCTCTGAAACTACCCAAACCCAGTTCTTGAGACATTAGATTAACATCTAAGCATACATCATTAATTATTAATTATAATATATTATCATGAATTGATGTTAATCACAGTAATTAAAAGTCGGGATCTTACATACTTGAATTTCAAATGGTTAAGATACTAGGGGTGGTTTGTCAACATGTGCAAATGATTCACTTATCAATCATTTTCATATTCAAATTAGTGATATGTAAAACACATTCCATTATTTGTCATTTTCATGACAACTCTTTACATGTGAAATCGAGTCCCTAAAACGGTTCACCATTTTTTAGATATTTCTTACAATATATAATGAATAAGGGCTTGACACTCTAGCCCTTTTAGACATTCTAAAGAGGATGAACGGTTTGAATCATGAAAATGAAGACCATAGAAATCAGAATTACAGATTTTAAGTTTTGAATCTTTTGTAAATATCCAAAAACCAGTACTGATGGATCTAGACTTAAAATTCAGTCTCATTGTTATTTTAAACATTTTAGAGAGGATCAATAGTTTCGTTCATAAATTTGAGACCCACACGAATAAAAAAATGAAAAAAATGGATACGATTCAAGGGACATTAAATTCGTATGTAAAATTAGATTTTGACCTTCAATGGTCCATGGGTTTTCACAAATATCTAAAGATTAGTGAAGAATCAAGGAGCCAAATTTGGTCACGTGGCCATTTTGGACCTTCTAAAGAGGATGAATGACTCGAATCGTAAAAATGGGTGCCACATGTGTATAAACTGTCACATCCAATACATATATATATATATATATATATTTGGTTTTCTTGGTTTTTGCCAACAAGTGAGTTCAAGTTGAATGTAGCCCCAATTTTGAACTAATTGAGATGGACCTCTTCATAGTTCACTTTCTCTTAGGTCAAACCAAGCTCCTGGGCAGTGCTATTAAAAACCTAATAATGCACACTTCTTGTAGAACTTTCATCAAACATGTAACATGCAAGTAGAACATACAAGCGCTTCCTCTAAGGCTGAAATAATCAAAACTTAATGCTCATGGTAATACATTCAGCCGGTTTAGTTTAGGCAGTTAACTGTGGGTTCAAACCGATAACCGATCGATGTTAGGCGGTTTCCATGATTTTCAAATCGTTGGCCAAACCGATCTACATAAAACCAATCCAAACCGCTCGCTGTTGTAATTTGGTTTTGTGGTGATACTGAATTTTTTGTGCAGCCGTAAACCTAACGACTTTATCATTTGTCCAAGGCAAAGTGGATCTAAATTAAAAGGTGGGCACCACACATCACTAGTCATGACACACTAATGACAGCAGTTGGGATCATTTCTCAAACTTTAATTAACAGTTCCTCTCCTATTGCAGATGTGCAGTGCCATAGATAATCCAACGGGTGAGAATGACACATTCACGAGATTGTACGGAGCAGCCAACATCTACTACAACTACACAGGCAATGCCACTTGTTTCGATCTCAATGATGGATCCGATCCACATGGCTTGGGGGGATGGACATGGCAGGTGCATGGATTTCATCCACACCCTTCATTTCATTTGTAGTTTCACTGATTGGAATCTCTATCTTTTCATTTTTACTTTTCCGTTCTTATTATATAGATGGGTCCTCTGACTTTCTGACTTATGTCAAATGGACCATCTAGGATGGATTACCCAAAGTTTTTGGATTGTCTGAGGTCTTGAGATGGTCCATTTGGATGGCAATCAAGTGGATTGTGCAATCTGACATGGGATTTAAAAAATATTCACTTTTTAAAAATATTTCTCTATCATTTTAATCTTTATTTTATTCTAATTTTATTTTAAGAGTTTCAAAATTATTTTGTGTTTTTATGAATTTATTAATAAGATTTTTTTTTTAAATCCCTCAATATTATCTACTGTCAATATTGTTTTGAGAATGATAATTGTAACGATTTTGCTGATAAGCTTAACTAAATTATTATACTCAATATAAAGTGTTGTGATTTCTTATTTTCATTTTTACATTATATATAAGTAAAAAGTCTTTTTTTTTTCAAATATACTTCAAAAGTTGATTTTATCCATTTACATATTAAAACAAATGTAGTAAAATGTATAACATGTGAAAAATGTATAAAACGACAATCGGAGACAAACGTTGCAAAATTTAGAATAAATGTAAATACTGTTGGAAGTAGGTGGGCCTCGTGGATAGGTATTCAAAGATTTTGACCCACTTGATACAAGGATCAAATACCCATGAGGCCAATAAGCCAACCCCAAGATCTCAAAACCCTAATCTCATGCATTAAGATCAAAGATCCATCAAGAAGACATTAATAAACAAACAAGACAAGCGTAGAACATCTACTATAAGCAACTAGAAGTAGACCTATACCTGAGGAGTGTAGTTGTGCTCTAATTGAGAGCTTGAAAAACTTAATCTCAACGAAAACTTGTTTTGCAGATTTTGATATCTCTTGCCTTAGTGTTTTTCCAAGCTATGATCCTATTAGAAAACTTCTCAAGGAGGATGATGAGATCTCCAAGCAGAAGAAAACTCTAGCACTTTAGTAGGAAACCAGAGATATGTCCTACTCCTCCTTTCCTTAAGAGTTCCAAATAGGATTAATAACCTTTTCTTATTAGGGCTAGCATGGGGACCATCAGGAATTCCTTAGAATCTGACTCCAATTGGGAATCTGGACACCACATCTCATGTGAACTCCGTGCCCATTGTTAATTGCAAATAAGCCTACTAAATAAATGCAATTGCACTCCAGTCTTAGGAATAATTATAAGAAGACCATAAACTTTCTAATTACTATAAGTAGGCCCCTCCATTAATTATATACATGGATCTATTAGAACAAATATGTCCAACCAAATTGAATCCATCTCTACATCATCTACTAGATTGAGGACATACAATCTAACATATACATAAATTAAATTTACATTTGTAAATTTGACTTACATATCTCATATGTGAAAAACAGTCAACCCAAATTACAATTAACTTATGTGACTATATACTTTTGCCATCGTCTTTCGAAGATTAAGATCAAGTCCTGTTCGACCAGGACTTTCCTTCCTACGGCCGCCCTCCTGAGTTCCCAATACTCTTTCAAGATTGAAGTAACTTCTCAAATCATACAACCTCCCCTCCCTTTTCATTAAAAATAAATAATAATAATAAATTAATTAAAAAATAAAAATAAAAATAAAAAATTGTCTTTCCTAAACAAGACTTTAGTTCTAATTGTTTTCTCTTTTTATCTCAAGGAAGAGTGCCATATCCTCGCAGAAAAAATAGTACAAATTGGTTCAAAGTCTTCTATATATCCTTTTTGTTTTCTTAGAGTGTGACACCAAATAGTTCAAGACTCAGATTAGTGGATAAATCCATCACCCAATCAGAGGTTGTCCTCCAATAGACCCCATACTAGTTCTCAAAACTGATTTAAGTCCAAGATTTTAGATCTAAACGTACGTAGAGCCTTTATGCAAATATAATATAAGTATGGAGTAGTTTGAAGTTTCATTTATAGGAATTTGATTTATTTTTTTATTTTATTTTTATTTTATTGTAAAGAGGAATTTGAAGTTCAGTACAACGACATTAGACTCTCGATGGGCCCAAGATTAGAGATCGAAGGCCTTGATGTATTCTCTTTTGAAAATAAGGTTGGTCGTTGGGCCAAATGTTGAACCAATTTCTAGGTCGAAAGGAAATGTTGGGTCCATTGGCCCGACGTCTGAACTATATAAATAAATAAATATATATATATATATATATATCTATTGTTTTCTCTTATTTTTCCAACAGTTTGAATAAGGAAGGAGTTGGACATGGGCCACCAATTGCCCGACCCAACGTAGAAACCTATTTGTGACGTTATTCATGATCACTCTCTTTATCAATTAACGGCTCATGCATGTCTCCTATCCAACCACCATGATAATTATGTGTTTGTGCATATGATGATGTTGGAATAATCATTTGCAACATGTTCTCATATCTGCTTCCACACCTACTACATCATGTGGTGGGCCCTCTTGGTTAACGCTGACATTGTTGACATTAAGACTTTGGACCTAAATGGGTTCCAACAGGTCTTGATCATGCAGGTCTGAATAAATCTAAATGTCAGTCATTTGTTAGATTCAGGAGTCTGGGATTCGAAAGGGGCCTTGAACTTGGTATTAGGCCCAGGTACGGCCCTATGACAATCATCCACAGAACTTGAAAGTTTTGGCCCCACATCAGACATTCACTGGACTTGGACCTACAAAAGAGTTTGGGCATGGATGTTGGGCGCGCCCCATACAGGTCCAAAGCCCAACTCATTGATAGTCCTGTTAAAAATTAACTCAAATGTCATGTCTCTGTCCAACGGTGATGTGATCAACGGTCATGTCACTTAGTGCATTCTATTGTTTAGTGAGTAGTTGAATAAGTCAGATGGTGAAGCAGTCATGTACACGTTGGGACACCTATGTGTAGGGCGTTGGTAATGCCATTACTGTATATGAACACAGTGTTTGTGTTTATTACTATGTGATCTGCTAGTGTTTGCTTGAGACCAAGCTGCTCATAGTTTTTTAGTCACGGGGCCAGCTCTCAGCAAGTCTTTGTGATTTAAACCATAACCAAGACGCACTGATTTGATGCATCGTAATTCAAGCTTTTAAGGTATATGGACGTAACCAATGATAGCTCGAAGAACAGTAGTGAGTTTTGTGAAACAGAATTTCCCAAAGTGGGCATATTAGAAGAACAACAGAAAAGAGTCCTCTGTCCTTCAAAATGAAACCAGTGGCATCAAAGGCAAAACACAATCATTGTCTTAAAAGAAACATTTAATCGAGAACTAGATGAAGCAGCGGGGCAAAGTAATATACAATGAATCTAGAAATTAGAGTTAAGAAGCGTATAAAGTGGAAGAAGCAGTGTGTGAAATAGACAATCCTTCGTCATTCCCTACCTGAAACTTGTAACCTGATTGATAGTCCAAATGAATCAACAGATTTGCCAGATTGTAAGTGATATGGTTAGTGGCACTTTTTTTTTTTTATAACCTAAGGTATCTTCCGCCCAGCCCAACTTATCCGGAGCCCGAGGGACACTCGATTCTAGTCAGCCAAGAACTAATCCATATGGGCACATACCAACCTTCCAATCCACATGCACAGTGTAAGACTATGAGAGGTGGTGGCCAACAAAGGTAAGTGTTGAACACAAGAGCTCTATAGTTCCTGAGTAACAAGTTTGATTTATTGGTAGGATAGTGAGTGGTGACACAATATTGGGCTTTTGCAGTGAGATCCGTCCTTGATAAACATAGATCATGGCAGTCAATGGCCATATGTCCAATGCAATTGCGTACTTGACAGGTTCGCGGATGACCTTGATCAAAATGATTATGAGATTAGTTGCTTCCACCATGGTTTAGGCTACCACCACAGCTAGAGCCTCTATTAGGATTTTATTAATATTGGCTAATTCATGGGTTGGACAAAACTCTGTGTCCATTTGACTTGTAATTTTCCAATTCTTTTAGAGTGGACTGTGTTTGAGCCATCAAGGAACTGAAGCAAAGATTGAAGCAAAGACGAGCGAGTTCCAGATCATCCAAGCCACTTTCCAGAACACATGTTCACTATAGCGAACATGAACTTCACTATAGCAAAGTTTCAGCGCAGCTAGCGGCCAGAGAGGACCCTCGCTATAGCGAGTGTGGAGCAGAATGCCCAGTTAGATGCGGCCTCTATCAAAGAGTTTGAAAAGAACTTCTATTCAGATTGTATTATCATTAGAAGTCTCTTGCACGGATTTGGGGCTATATATTGGGTGTTTCTCTCAACCCAAAGTGACACACAACCTCTCTCATTAATCTGAGTAAGAGATATCTTAGAGAGAGAATTATCCTCTATAGTCATTGAGGGATTGTTCTGAATAATTGCTCTAAAAGATCTTGTTGCTTCTGCTCTCTTGTAGACGATTGATCATCTTGGTTGACAATATGCGACGAGATCAAGTAAGGAGAACGGTGTACGAAAGGGAAGTCGTGGGAGTGGAAGTTGTGCAAGAACAACTACACTCCTTAGGTCGAGGTACTGATTGAGTTAAAGGAGCTGTAAGTATATCTTGTAACTGTTTGTGAGTTCTTGATTTCTGCATTGTGGTTTTTCTCCCTGAATAAGGTTTCTACGATAGATTTGTGTCTGTCTTCTTGTGGCGTGTGATTGGTAGATTTATTTGCTAGTTCTATCTTATTTGGTTAGTTTCATTCACTGCGTTGGTTCAATTAATTAGACTAGCATCCATTCTAGTAGGTTATTAGTAACTCTCAATTGGTATCAGAGCAGGTTGTACTATTATATTGTGTGGATCTAAATATTGCTAGAATGGATATCTATTGTGGAGACACTTCAACCAATAAACCTCCTATGTTGGATGGTACCAATTATGCTTATTGGAAAACCATGCTAGTTTCCTTCTTGAAACCATAGATCTATAAGTTTAAAAATATGCTTTTAATGTCTATTCCTTGCCCTCTATTACTGCTGATGAGGTAGCCGGTCCCAAACCTAAAGATAAGTGAACTAAGGAAGAAGAGTTGGCTGCCACTTATAACTGTAGGGCTTTAAATGCTATTTACAATGGAGTTACTATGTCAGAGTTTCAAAAGATTCCTACATGCACTACTGCAAAAGAAGCTTGGGATATCCTCGAGTCGTGCATGAAGGGACTGACGTTGTTAAATAATCGAAACTTCAGAAATTGTATATAACCTTCTTAGTTAGAAATTCTTATCAAACCATTATTATGGAAGCGGATGAATCTTTCAATGAATTCAATGTCAGGCTGAATGCAATTGTTAACGATGCCTTTTCTTTAGGAGAGTCAATTCTTGAAAATAGAATTGTTAAAAAGATTTTGAGGTCTCTTCCAGAAAGGTTTAATGGAAAGGTTATGGCCATAGAGGAGAATAAAAACCCCAATAGTCTGAAAGTTGATGAGTAGGTGGGCAACCTACAAACTTTTGAAGTAAACCTGAGGTCTAATGGGAAGACACCTTGTAAAGATATTTCTTTAAAAGCATCCAAGGAATCATACAAGAAAGCTGCAAGTGATTCAGATCTAGATTCCGAGGAAATTGTTTCCTAAGTTGCTGTACAGTTCATGAAGCAATTCAAGCTTTTTATGAAAGGGAAGAAAATGAATGTGACAATCCCTAAAAATTTTGGAAAGAAGAAATCTTTTAAAGGAATTCAATGCTATGAGTGTCAAGGTTATAGACACATTCTAGTAACCGTGGAAACAAAAAATCTAAAAAGATGGTTTTGAATTCTACTTGGAAAGAAGAAATTTTTGACAAGCCCGACGCTAGCAAGGGGAAGCTTATTGCTTTTATGGCAACTTCTAGTTCTGCTGCTTCTCATGTTTCTTCCAAAGCTGAGACTGTTGACACCAAAAATGTCACTTTGCCTTTTCAATATCAAATGCTACTTGGAGCCACATCCTACCACAAATGGACAAATGCCACTTCAAGCATTATATCTTGTCAGAATCAAACAAAAACTACAAGGTCCTTCAAAACAGCCAAGAGAATGGTACACATTAAGTTTCGGGTCATTTTAATATCATTCGGCCCAACTTCACTCTTTCAACAACAGAACAAGAGCTGCCATCGGCGATGAAGCTAGAGACCCTGACGTGTAGAGCAAAGCACGGTTGGCCTTAAAATGCCACTAGGAGGCTCTACATTAAATTTCAGGCCATTCCGATATCGTCTGGCCCAAAAAAGGAAACAGCCGCAGCAAAGTCAACTCTCCTGGCGACGACAGTGTTGAAGACATCAAATCTTTGATCAGGGCTTATGGATGGTCCCAAAATACCTCCAAAAGACTCAACGTCAAGTTTCAAGTCAAACTGGCAACGTTTGACCATCCATCAACCCTCGAGCAGCCAAATTAAGCCTCTCGGCGGCGAGAACCACCAAGGCTATCACTCATTAAACAAAGTACATGGGCGGCTTCAACATGCTTCCAAAAGGCTACACGTCATGTTTCAGGTCATTTTGACAATATTTGACCAAACTTTGATGCTCCGAAGCAAAATCAGACCTCCCAGCGGCGGAGCTCCTTGAGACCATGACATCCAAATCAGAGTTAATGATTGTCTTAAAATGACTCCAATAGACTCCCTGTCAAATTTCAGGTCAATCAGATATCGGTTGACTGTACATCAAAGCGCTGTATCTTTCCCGCAAAAAAATCAAGTCTACTGGTGACAGGATCCCAAACGGCTTCAAAACTCAAACAAAAGCCTATGGTTGGTCCTAACTACTACTCAGGAGGCTTCACCTCAAATTTCAGGTCATTTTGACATCGTTTGACCTAGTTTCGGCTTCTGACGGAAAATCGGCAAACTCTGAAAGACCAAGTCTTTGGATTTCCAGAAAATAGAAAACTTTGTGCTCTGATTTGCACGGCTTCTCATCAAGTTTTCCCCAGAAAAATCAAGCCAATTACATGAGGAAAAATGTCAAGAAAAATATAGGAGAAAAAAGAACTGAAAAAGACCGAGAAACAGTCGAAAATCGGCGACCAAAGGGGTAAAAACCCCCATGGTCGCCGGCAATGACCCTGGCGCATGGTCGCCGCCGACCATGGAAATTCGGGTTGCCAGATTTCTGCCGAAAGGTCCGTTTTTCCGTCCATTTTCTCGTTTCGAGTTGTTTGACCCCTGTGATTTTCCAAAAATCTGATTTTTCAGAGCATGAAATCCGTCGATCTCCGTCAACATCACGAATCAACCACCGGAATCATTAGATTGTCATCAGACGCTTCGAAATCGCCAATTGGCTGACCAAGAAAGCACACTTTCTGTCAACCGATCGAGAAATTGGCTGGACAGATGTTGACGGCCCATTGGTATCAATCAATGCCTGAAATTACGTCGCCATCCGACATCAAACAACATGTAGATCCATCAATGATCATCGCAAGAAGAATTCCAAAAGACGCGGCGCGGCCCACGACTCTTCGAGCGCCCTGGTGACCACTTAATGCAGTTAAATGACCCATTTTATGACAAGTTAATGAGGTCATTAACTCATTATTTGGGACGGCCCAATCAGAAGCAAGGAAAAAGAAGTTACAAGTCCAAGCAATCATGGCATTAAACCATGTAACTCCCCTCATCATGGAAATTAAAGGCGATTAAATGCCCATCATTCTCCATCGGCTAATCAAAAGCCAAGAAAAAGGAGTTACAAAAGCATGAATTAAAAACTTGTAACTCCTCTTATCATAGAGCATTAATGCAATCAATGCTCATAAACTTTCCTAATGGCCACCAAAAGCCTATAAAAGGCTATCATTCCAAGGAAATCGGGATCAGAAAAATCCATTAGAAAAGCCAAAAAAATCAGAACTTCTGCAACAACTTCCTCTCCTTCAAAGAAATTCTGCTACAACAAACATCGCAAGGTGATTGAAGCTCCTGGGGTGGCCACCCCCCCCCCCCCCCAAAGTCCCTTCTCCTTCTATCCAACATGGCTAGACGTGGTTCTTCAGCCCGTCTACTCGGCTTTTTATTGGATATAGGACCCCCCCCCCTTAGTCTTTATCCTCTAAAAATCTGAGGTCAAAGCCAAGTCAAGCAAATCAAAGCATTATATGTTCTCATCTGAAGGACGATGGCGGAGTCAATACATAACTCGCGACCGTCGATCTGAACGAGTTCCCACAATCTCCTGAGAAGTTAGAATCCCTTTTCCTACTTTTCTATTGTATTTTGTATTTTTTAAGAGAAAAATCACAATTCTCGTTTTTACATTTTGATGAGATTTGTAAATCGCCTTTCAAGGAAATCGGGATCGGAAAAATCCATCAGCAAAGCCAAAAGAATCAGAACTTCTGCAACTGCTGCAACAACTTCCTTTCCTTTGAAGAAATTCTGCTTCAACAAACACCACAAGGTGATTGAAGCTCCTGGGGTGGCCTCCTCCCCAAGGTCCCTTCTCCTTCTATCCAACATGGCTAGACGTGGTTCTTCAGCCCGTCTACTTGGCTTTTTATTGGATATAGGACCTCCCCTTGGTCTTTATCCTCTAAAAACCTGAGGTCAAACCCAAGTCAAGCAAATCAAAGCATTATATGTTCTCATCTGAAGGACGATGGCGGAGTCCATACATAACTCGTGACCGTTGATCTGAACGAGTTCCCACAATCTCCTGAGAAGTTAGAATCCCTTTTCTTACTTTTCTATTGTATTTTGTATTTTTTAAGAGAAAAAATCACAATTCTTGTTTTTACATTTTGATGAGATTTGTAAATCACCTTTTACGGCAAAATTGCCTTTCACGGCACAAAATCGCCTCTTACGGCATTCAAAAAATTATGTCTATTTTCTTAAAATATATGTGCAATGGAAAGTTAGAAAAAAAGATTGATTTCCTTTTCTACTTGTGAAGGTGGATCTCCGGACCACAATGTCTAAATTCCAAGTAGAATAGAAAATCTGGCATACCCATACAAAAATGTTGATGCTCGCTTTTTCGTCCACCGGACCCCGGCAGCCCCGGGGCAGAGGAAGAGAAAAGCCGGGTCCATCAGAGATTGATCAAGATACCGAGTCAGAGGAAGAACCAAATTGGAAAGCTGAATATGAGACACTTTTCAAGAAAACCATGAAGACGGTTAAGGTGAATAAAAAAGTTGCTATTAATTGGAAAGCGTATGAAGAGAAGAATTCCTCCCTTAAAGTTGAACTTGCAAAAGCACTTGCAAAAGTACAAAAATTGGAGGATGAAAATAATAGGTTAGCTGACAAGTTGACTGCAGAATCACAGAAGTGTGATTTACTTGTTTCTCATATGAAGACTTTGAAAGCAGAGAATTCGCATTTGAATGGAAGACTCAAGATGGTTCTATCTGAGTTTACATATTGCTAAAGCTTCATTGAACCGGATGAACACTGGATCAAGAAAACTTGATGACATCCTGTGCAGTCAAAATATATACACTGACAAGCATAGGATTGGCTACGTTGACGGAGCATCTATATCGAATGCCAAAGGTATAAATTATTTTGTTAAAAATTCAATTATTACTAATCCCGTTGTTAGTATTGCAAAGAAAGCTCCAAAGAAAAATGTGTCACGTCCTAAATGAATTCTCACTTGCCATCATTGTGAAATTAAAGGACACATTCAACTCTATTACAAGAAGCTGCAAATTTTACCAATCAAACTCAATGGAAAAGGTCGAAGACTGAGTTGAAAACCAAAGAAGTTTGGGTCAAGAAAAAATACTTATCTTCTGTATTGGTACACACTTTGCTAAAATGCCTAACTATGGAAGTGTGCGTACCAAAGCTTCACCCCTCCTGATCACTCCTGATCAACAAGATCAAGGCCCCACCCCAGTGCCGATACAAAGATCATAATGAGGGGGAGCTACTGGATCCAGATTTACAAAAGCTACTTTCTGATTCTTATTTGTCAATAATATGAACAAAAAAGGGGGAGTAGATTGGTGCTAGGGAGAGTTTTAGAAGACAGTGGAAGAAATCTACAGGTGCTGAAAATCTTTGTGGCCTAAAAACTCAATGTATTTTGGGTTTTCTTTTGGGCAGATCATATGTATTGTGTAAGGATTATAATTCGATTATAATTAGTATTGGCAAATTCATTGGGTATTGGACAAAACTTGGGATTTATAATTGTAATTTAAGTGAGACTGCTCAAAGAAGATGGTTACAGGATTTGATGAAGTTTCTTATTATAAACTGATGTGGACTACCATAAATTGATGGATCTTTGGACCACCATATGATGAGTGGCCATCACACGTTCTGTTGGAATGGCAAGAAGTTTATGATGACATCCGCTATGGTAAGGACGGTAACTTTTGGAAAGACTCATAAGTCAAAGCTACAATCTCCATGTACACTCATAGTTTGAGTTATGCTACCTATGGAACCGTGCAAGGTCATGATGGCTGCTTTTGGTTTAAAAAAGAGTGAAAAAGAAGTTAAAAGACTATTGAATCGAATGCCATGGGTTTCGTGCATGACAGAAGAGTAATGTAAGTCGGGTCTATGCAGCAACTCAGAATATTGGTCGCTCGACCCATCTTATGGTCGCTCGAGCAAATGGAGATAGAATGTCATCCGTTCGAGCGCACACTTATTCGCTTGAGCGGTCAGTGCGCAAGAAGTCCGTTTTGAATAGGTAACTGGCCTCTAATTTGGTTCAAATTACTTTTTTGAGTCCTACTTGATCTACAAGTATTGAGGCACGAATTAAAGCCTATATATGGCCTTTCTCTCTCAACTCTAGTGTACTACTCTCCCATCCAAAAATCTAGAGATCTATTGAGAGATTTTTTCCTCTCGAAAGCTTCAAGTTGCTGTGCTGAAGTTCAAGTCTTTGGAGATTTTTTTTCTGCTACTTTTCTGAAGTGGATTCATCTTGAAGAGGCATTCAAGGTGGTTGGTTTAAGCGCGGTGAAGGTGCACGGCGAGCAGTCGACAAGATCAAAGCAGTCCTTAGGTTGAGTTAGCAACTGGGAAAGGGTTGTGAGTTTTCTTGTAACTTTCAATTTATAGTGCTTGGTTGTCTGTTGGCCTAGACGATAAGGCCCGTGGTTTTTTCCTCAGTTGAGTTTTTCACGTATAAATCCTGTGTCATTCTCTGTGTGGATTGCTTATTTTTAATCGGATTTAGGATTAATCACTAGTTTAATCACGGTTATTGAAATCTAGTAGAGATCGGTTGGTTGGGACCTGAGCCTGTGTTAAGGCCAAATTTTCATATTGTCTTAAGGAGTTTTGTCAATGAATTGCCAAAGGGGGGGATTATTAGGATTTTATTAGTGTTGGCTAATTCATTAGTTGGACAAAACACTGGGTTCGTTTGAGTTGTAATTTTACAATTCTTTTAGAATGAACTGTGTTTCAGCCACCAAAGAGCTGAAGCGGAGATTGAAGCGAAGACGGGCAAGTTCTGGATCATTCAAGCCACTTTCCAGAACACATGTTCGCTATAGCGAAATTCTAGCCCAGACAACGGCCAGAGAGGACCCTCATTATAGCGAGCATGGTGCAGAATGCCAAGTTGGATGAGGACTCTATCAAAGTGTTTGAAAAGAACTTCTATTCTGATTGTATTATCACTAGAAGTCACTTGCACGGACTTGAGGCTATATATTGACTGTTTCTCTCAACCCAAAGTGACACACCACCTCTCTCATTAATCTGAGTAAGAGATATATTAGAGAGAAAATTATTCTCTAGAGCTATTGAGAGACTGTTTTGAATGGTTGCTGTAGAAGGTCTCGTTGCTTCCACTTTCTTGTAGATGATTGATCATCCTGGTCGACAATATACGACGGGATCAAGTAAGGAGAACGATGTACGACAGGGAAGTCGTGGGAGCAGAAGTTGTGCAAGAACAACTACACTCCTTAGGTCGATGTACTGATTGAGGTAAATGAGCTATGAGTATATCTTGTAACTGTTCACGAGTTTTTGATTTTTGGATCATGGTTTTTCCCCATGGAAAGGGTTTCCACGGTAAGTTTGTGTCTGTTTTCCTGTGGCGTGTGATTAGTAGATTTATTTGCTAATTCTATATTTCTTAGTCAGTTTCAGTCGCTGCGTTTGTTTGATTAATTAGACTGGCATCTATTCTAATAGATTATTAGTAACTCTCAGCCTCCACTTCTTTGGCCTCGGCCGCGTGATCCAACCTAGCCTTTATGTTGTCTACGTCCTTGGGGTGAGCTAGTAGGTACACAAGTGGCTACAAATGAAAAGAGTGCAGTACTTTTTAGAGAGTCGTGAAATTGGTCGACGCTCCAGAGGAAGACCATCTAAAGTATAAAGAATAATAACATATAGAATGCATTGTAACCTGTCACACACGAACATCCCCCATACGGTAGGTCTCAAGTCACATGCCCATTTAAGTGGTTGACACCATGAATGCTGAAGGGGGAATGGGCCATTAAATCTGTTCATGGCATACTTCTGACATTGCTATCGTGTTTGGACCAGTTTGGTAGGATTGATTTTAGTTTTGTCTCTAGAAATTTGAATGTGGTGGCTCATTATTTAGCCAAAGTTGGTGTTAGTTGTTCTCATGAAATTGTGTGGACTGAAGACTACCTAAGTTGGCTGTCTGAGTTGGTTCTATCCTTTGTAGTTTTTGGTTGGCTGATTAATAATATTTTCTTTTATCAAATTTTTTTTAAGGTTAGGATTCGGGTGCACCATTGAGCTGACCCAAAATTGATCGGTTTTTTTTCCTGAGTTTGCGAATTAGGATCTACCATTGGAATCGAAACTAATGATGTGATGGACACAAATGTTCTGATAACCTTCTCTTTTTTCTTTTTCCAAAATGAATGCAGGCATGTACAGAGATGACAATGTCAACTGATGGGAACGATAACGATAGTATATTTCCTCCGTCCCAGCACAATTACAGTGATCGAGCCGATTTCTGTAAAGCTAACTTTGGCATTAAACCGAGGCCACACTGGATAACTACCGAATTTGGTGGCCATGTGAGTTTCTCATCTCATTCTCTGCCTTTTCTCCTACAATTACATTATCACAGTTACATCTCACATGTTTTAATAATCATGGTTTGAATTATAGGCCAATAAGGACCTTATGGGCCAATAAACGACCCAAGTAAAACGTCTGACAGTTTCATGTTTTAATAATCATGGTTTGAATTAATGGTCAATATGGATTTTATGGGCCCAAAAAACGACCCAAGTAAAACATCCAATAGTTTCTCCTTAATTTAAGACATAGCCAATATGGACCGCCCAGTATTCAGTTAGCACTCATCTTATAGCTGAGTATGATTCAGGCCCATATGGCTCATATGTTGATATGGCCGATAGGAGCAGGTTTTAGGCCTGACTGAGCCAAATTTGATGCCTAGATCGCAATCCTTGGATCTAAAGGACTTAGGTTAGGCCTGACCATGGGACAGGCCATGTTGTGCTTGTTGAAAAGCCTGTTCAGTTAATTGCGCGTGTAATAGGCATACATGTAAAGCCCTGCTCAAAAGTGTAACTAGGGGCTGGCCTAACTTGAGCCCCCGTGTCCCAGTCTGCTATGTAATGGTCCCAATGAAAATTCAGTTCAAGATTGATCTTTAAGAATGTCTGAAGGTTGGGGCCGGGTTCGGGGTTGGGATGGGAACCTATGTTGAGCCTAGCTACCTAAAGTGAGATTATAATATGAAATAATATCATCATCATCAAAGCCACATTCCAACTAAGTTGGAATCAGCTATATGAATTATGCTTCTCCATTCATATCTATACTTGAGCCAAATTCTCGGACTGGTTGCAATTCATATCTATCCTTAGTACTCTCACCTGTGTCCTCTTTGGACTAGCACTTGTTCTTGGTGGGCCATCAACCTACATATAAAACTTTTTCCTCAACGGGCCGTAACTATAACTTGTGGTTGGACATGCCCAAACAATCTAAAAAACAAGTCTTTCTTAGTTTATTCCCTATTGAGGATACTCCTAAATGCTTTCGAAAAAGCTCAATCATATTATTAATATATGATATATTATTATATGTATTTGGTCATTCATGCTAAGAGGTGCACTCTCTTGGTTTGTGCAAGAGTGAGCTATTTCAACTGCTTGTGGAACCCACTTATCAAGAATTCAAACTCTTCATACCCATTACCACGGATGAGTTGGCACTCATCCTAATTTAACAAGCTTAGATCAACACATGAAACCACACACATGCAAATTGGGCTAGGCTTGCCCTTTATTTGGCCTGGCCCGCCTAAGTTATAGCACCAGCTCTGCCGCCATTTGTAAATTACTAGGTATGTTTGTATTAAATTAATATGCTGGGGAGACCGGGGCAGTTAGCGGGCTTTAAACCTTGATCTAGTTAGCAGGCTTTAAACCTTGATCATGGACCCAGGCTACATCCCACATGTACAGCAGGTTGTGCAAGGTTAAGCTTTCCTAATGCCTATTTTTGTCTGGGCAGGATATTAAGAGTGTTTTGAAAAGGTTTGGGAGCAACATTATCTTTTTCAATGGCTTAAGAGACCCTTGGAGTGGTGGAGGGTAATTAGTCACATGAATTCATGCTTATCAATCACCCTTTTTCTTCTCTGCTTTTTCTTTCTTATTAACAGCGCCTGACTATCTGTTCTTGGCAGGGTACTTCAGAATATATCTGAGAGCATTGTTGCTATAGTTCCAAGTGAAGGTCAGAGTATTGCTCTCTCTCTCATATTATATTCTTCTCATTACATAAAGAAAAAGTGGAAGTGGGGCCCACTTTTGACCATACACAAGGCCTGAACATCTGCTTGATTGATATAATTAAAGAGCTACTACATGGTCTGGATGAATTGCATCGGGAAAGTGTATGAATTGTGGTTTGTCACTGCCAGTATATAAGGGCGAAAAAATCTGACATACTAGGCTTACTACTTAACGCAACTCCCTTTGACCTGCAACATACAGGGGTTGGTCACAGGAAAAGCGCACAAACAAACAAAAAAATCTTGACCTACATTTAAACCGATTAAATTAGAGTCAACCAGCATAACCTGCCTAACCTATTTAAATTAGGGTCAACCCGCATATTTAAACTCATTCCAACAATTTCTTGACTTAATATTTTGCTTTTGTTTTTTTTTGGTACTTAGAGTAGTGCTTGTGCTGGACCTTTTCTTGCCTTGCAATTTAACTCAATTATAGCCTTTATATTTGAAAGGGATGTGGTTTAGGCGAAGATTCTATAGGTTGGGTCTGTTAAACGGGTTGACCTGGATTGAAATATGTGCTATCTAGGGGCAGGGTAGACCTGCATCGAGTGCAGGATGAAGTTACTCGATCCTTTTTCGAAAGAGGATGGACTTAAACCATAGATAGCCCTTGTCAACCCAACTCGTATTCCACCCCAAGTCACTATACTCCTAAACATTCATTTTAGGATGTGTTTTGCTTGAAGTAAGGTGAAGGGTTTAAATCTCATTTTAGGAATTGTGTTGCTTCAAGTAAGGTGAAGAGTTTAAATCTTATTTTAGGAAGTGGAGAATTCATTGAGCATTCATCAACATCATAGCCTTGTCTTGATTGTGTTGGGGTGGGCTACATGAATTATGTTTCTTTATTCCGATATATCTTGAGCCAAATCCTACGACAAGTTGCACTTCTTCAAATCTATTTTTAATACCTTCATCCACGTCCTCTTTAGCGTACCACTTTCCATTGTGGGCCATCAACCTGCATAGCTAAACTTTTTCTTACCGGCGTCATTATCATTCTATTTTGGACATGCCCAAACCATCTCAAAAGGATTTTCCTGATTTTATCCCTATTGATGCTACCCCAGAATGCTTTCAAAACTCCTCATTTGTAATTTTATTCTTTCAAGTTTTACCGCACATCCACCTCAACTTTTTTTATCTCTACTAAATTCATTTTGTGCATATATTGTTGCTTATTGGCTAACATTCTTCTGCATAGGTCATACCTGGTCTAATCACAGTCTTATAAAACTTTTCCTTTAATCTTGTTGGCATTCATTGATCACAAAGTACTTCAGAAGTATATCTTCACTTCAACCATCTTCCTTTTATCTTATGTTCGACATCTTTATCAATGTCCCTATCCTTACTAATGATCAAGCCAGGTAACAGAATGAATTTTTTTATGGTATCCATTGGGTTTCGATTCTCATGATAGTTTCAACTCTTTGCATATGTCCACTAAAGTCGCAATCTATAAATTATGTTTTTGTATGACTTGTTTTAAAGCCTTTGGGTTATAAAGCTTCCCTTCATCTCTAGAGTTTTGCATTCACACAATCTCTTAACTCATCCACCAATACATATTGTTACGACCCCGGACCGGGTTAGCGCACAAAGGGTGCTCCTAATTCGGGATCGGCAAGCTAGTGATAGTGTAAAATACCTAAATTATGAAGATAAGTACTTAATTTCCCACAGGTTTCTACGGTGAGGATATCACAAATACATACAATCATTCACAATCGGGGTGCGGAAGCGTTTAGCAAACCAAGTTTAGTAAACATTTTATCTTAATTAAGACCGATAACACAAGTGTAAATAACATGATGTTAGAAGAAGCAATGAATATTTGGCATTCCAAAATATAGAGTTAATGTTTATACATAAGATGGATTCAGTAATCATTCCAAAATTAGAGACTAACAAAGGTCAATACAACCAAAAACCCAAAATGTGCTAGTCAATTTCTCAAAATGTGTTTCGCAACTCGTGGCCAGATCAAGTGTCTAAACGACATCATCAGCCTGCCTTTCGCCCTCACGTTGCTGCTCTCCGGCCGCATCCTTTGGCTCCTCCTCAAAGGCAACAGGGTTTGGACCTGAGTACCAAAAGAATGGATCAAACACGACGGTCGGTAGGTGGATGAAAAGATATTAACAATAAAGAAATTTGAAGGTAATCATGGAAAACAGTGAAAACCTTCTTAAACAACAATTTTCATGAAATATAATGTATAATTTATTTGAAAGCATATTATTAAAAAATAAAACATGTAAAGGTACCAATGAATAGGAAACTGGCAAGATGGCAACCACACAAAGTTAGATCCTCAATCACTAATGTGATGAGAGCACATTCGGGCATTGGTCTCAAACACGCGAAGTGATGAGAGCTAACTAAATATATATACATATAGCTAGACAAGACCACGGCCATGGAACTGGGTAGCGGGGCAGGACATGACCCAGACTGCAGCTAGTAGGAACAAGAGAGGGACCTCCAAGTCGGTGGATCAATCTGACAAGGTTGTCCAAGTTTAGTGGTGCCAACTCATAGGTTACATGAACAAAATTAGGATATTTACATATCTATATCGGTGTATAACACCTAAACAAGCTGGATAGGGTGGTCATAGGCACATATATCACATCAGTATCTTGTTATGCAAGTACGGGACTGGCAGAACACATCAAGTGCATGTATCAATAGTTTCAAGGTATAACTAGCAATGACACATGAAAATAGACGAGAACACATGTAATTCGAGTGAAAGAGAACATAATGGATTTCCACATAATTCCGGACCATATATTGAAGCATAAAGATTTAAATCAAGGTGTATAAGACACTCGTATGTCAAATTTTATTTTTGGCTTGGCACTCCTGAAGATCAAGGCATTCCAAGTGTTTTACACACTTTGGTAAGTCTAAGAGCTCTCGATACATCTTCGTGATGGGGTTTCTTTCTCAACCGGGCTCTATTCATCACTACCCAGGTCCCACCATTGCATTGGGGTTCCAAACAAACACCCCCTAAGCATTAAAACATCATATCTCATCTCCAGACATAGACCTAGGCCTAATAGGCAGTTGGCTTGGGCGGACGAGAGGTATGCTTGGGCCAATGGCTCTTTGGGAGGGTTCGCTCGAGCGAACTGGCCTGAGTCAGGTTGGCTCGAGTGGACCCGAAGGTTGGCTCGAGCCAGTGAGCCTCTGGATGGGGTCTGCTCGAGCGGACTCCTTTAGAAATCCGTTTCAGTGTAGTTTCGAGCCCTTTTTTCCTTTCTCTTGCTACCCCTTGAGTCATCCATTTGTCATAAAAATAGGGGTATCCTTGCCTTCTCAAAACACCAATCATTCAACCACTAAACACTCCACCAAAATACATCAAATCCCTTCATTGCACCCACATTCAACACAAGAGAAACCCATCATCCATGGAGTCCAAATATAAACATGAAACAAGCTTTCTCAAAGTAGCATGCATAATTTCAAGAAACTAAATAGAGAGAGACTCATCAATATGCCTTTTCAAAAGCCATAGAAATCATAGTGAAAAACATGATTAGAAGCAAGTAATGAAACTCCATCAATTCTCATAAAACATGCTAACATTCAAAATACCCATTTATCCACTTGCCTTGTCCTCCAAGATGACTAAACTAGCTCCTAGCACCACACTCAAGACCAAAATCTCCAAGCTACACAAAAACCCCAAAAAATACACACATTTAGAACCCTAAATGGTCGATACAAGGAACAAGAGGGGGATGGCTCCCAATAATGAAGATGGAGACTCTCTAAGGCTATGAGAACACAAACTTAAAATATGGAAGTGATCACTTACTTGGAAGTTCTTCAAAATGACATGACTTGCTCGAAGGAAACCTTAAAGTGGTTGGGTTCCTCCACCAATGGTGTCAAAAGAAAGCCCTCATAGTAAAAAAGAAGATGATGAAGTCCATCTCTCCATTTAGGCAAGATGGATGGTGGATTGAAGATGAAGAAACAAGAAGAACCAAGGGAAGAAACGCTAGAGTGGTTGTAGCACTCTTTCCACAATGAAAATGATCTAGAAAAAGGGGAAAGTGAAAGTGGATTCTCTTTATATAGAAAATGAAGGTGGGTCCCATAACTAACCAAACTTGCCAGGCTAAAAACATAGTTTTTTGGGCCTCGGATGAGTTCGATGAAGAAGAGAAAAACGTTCATCGAAAAATCTAGTTTCCGAAAAGTATATATTTCAAGGGTATTGGAGACATCGAAAATGGTGTCCAAATTCTGAGTAGAAAAACTGTTTTGCCCTTGAAGTTAGAAAAGTAGAGTTTCAAGGTCTCGAGTAGAGATGATGTTAACACGAAAGTTGTAGAGGTTAACGAGGTCAATCAAACAGGGTTAAAACACAGCTTTTTGGAATCGCAGATAATCCCCCATGCTTGTACAAGGTCACTAAAAAGACTCCAAGAGTCTCATTAAATAAAAAAGGCCCTCAAAACTCCCCAAAGCTATATAAAAGCTATTCTAATCCCCAAACCTAAACAAAATTCACTGATCTCACTTAGAGCTAACACACAACTTAATTAGTGCTAATCGAGGTTACTCGGGTCGGGGTCTTACATATATCATTTCCAAACAACATACACCAAGGTGCCTCCTCTTGAATATGAGTAGTTAACTCATCCATAATCAATACAAAGAAGTAAGGACTAAGGGCCGATCCCTAATACAAACTTATGGCCATGAAAACTCACTTGTTTCTTCACGGATATTTCTTACACTCATTACCGCTCCTTAATACATGTCTTTAACATTTTCAATATAATCCCTTGGAACATTCCTTTTATTTAAAACCCATCAATTTAAATTCCTATGTATTCCATCATACTTTGTTTCCATGTCAACGAAGTTAAGATGCGGATTTTTTCTCTTCGCTCAATATCTTCTCATTATTTGTCTAAATGATAAGGTAGCTTCTATAACTGACCTCCCTGGCATAAAACCAGATTAATTCTCATATACCTTAGTCTTCTGTCTAAGTCTTTGTTTCATTACTCTCTCGCATAGCTTCATAGTTTGACTCATAAGTTTAATCCATGTTAGTTAGTACAGTTTTTATATCTCCCTTATTCTTATATATATATTGCAACACGACTTCTCTATTTATCGAACATCTTCTTTATCATCAATATCTTATTGAAGAGCCTAGTTAACTAAATCCTCCTAGCCTCTGATAAGCATTTGCAAGTCTCTATTGAAATGTCATATGAACTTGTAACCTTTCTTCATTTGTTTCAATGTTTTTTTTATCACTTCCACCACCCTAATTCTACGAAAAATAAAGTTTTTGTTAACAAAATATCCGCGTTTGTTCTTTTGTCTCCTATATAGGTTTCATTTAAGAGTTTACTAAAATGTCTCTTCCACCTTTCTTTAATATCTGTCATGACCTGGACCCGAGATTAGGGTTACCACGGTCAACCGCAAGTTGCGATCATCATACTTACTCCCGTAAACCTCGCATCACCGAAGTCAACACGAGACTCACAAGGGATCTTACATATACCTGTCAAATGTACATTTCTGTGGAAATATATATACATTGACAATCAACTTTAACCTGTACAAGTTCTTTATATAAGAGTAACGTTTAATTACACATCTCAATTCCTATCGAGTTTAAGTCATCCTTGCATATTCAAATACAATGCAGGTGACTACTATTCACATAAAAATGATTCTATATCCAAAACATCTCAAAATGTTCTAAATAATGCATTCTGAGTTACGTCAACTCGTTTAATCCTCCAGGAGGAACCGGATTGGCCTCCTCCACTGGCGGCGCGGCCTCTGTAATATCGGGACGCGCAACTTGGCCTGTAATGTCATCAATAACACTGTGAACACGACGGTTCAACAATGTATACACAATTTTATGATAATACACTTGTTTAGCATTTCTAAACAATTCAAATCAAATCAATAAATCATTACAAATTAATTTGCTCATTCATGTAGTTCTTCCCTGAAAGAAGCATTCAATATCATTTTGTACACTTTAACAAGTGACTTTTCATTGTCCTCCATGAAATGGGCAGAAGGGCACACCATTCATGACCCAGCCTTGAGAAGGACTCATTTCATTTCATATTAGACACCTTATTAAGTGGCTTTTCAAATGTGTGGGATTTACCAGTGTCTTGATCAGAGATCACCGGCATCACCACGGAGCTCTGGAATGCTCCATCTACTGCAGCAGACTTATTCTTTAATTCATTACAGTGGTTCATTCATTTCAGTTCCTTTCTTTTCATTTCATGCATTTCATTTCATTAATTCGATACATTATTCAATGGTAGCTCAATAAGGAGCATAACAGTATTAGACGTGAGAGGACAAGCCAACTTAAGTCTGAAACAATTATATTTTCCTGAAACAACATTTGGGTGAAACGTTCGTCATGTAATGTATGTGTTATTCTAGATGACATCACTTTTTAGTGAAATTTATATTCACATAACCTTAGCTAACACCCATGAAGGTTTAGGAAAATATCAGAAATAAATTCTGAAACCTCTATAATGTCGGTCACCTTGTCGGTCACCTGTCGGTTGACCGAATTGTGGAATTCGGCTAACCGAACTCTGTCGGTCGGCTTTCCAGAAGCTCAGTTTACTAATACAAAACCTGACATTTCTCTCAAGGAAAATCGGTCACCTCGTCGGTCAGGTGTCGGTAGACCGAGGTCACAGTGTCGGTTAGCCCAGTTCGGTTCAATCACCCCTCGGTTCTAATTCCAGAGAGCTGAATGAAAGCCCAGGCAGGCTCGGTCAGCTAGGTCGGTCGACCGAGCTTCAATGTCGGCTGACCGAACTCAGTTTGGGCAGCTTTACAGAAACTGAAATCTCCTGCGAGACTCAGCCCAGAAAGCGTCAGTCAGGTGTGGGTCAGACGACTGTGCCCAGAAGTTCAGAAATTATGAACTGGGAAAATTCTGGAATTTAACTCCTTGAGTTCCGATAAATGAATTTACATCATAAACCATAAGAATTGAGTATACTTGCCTCGTTTGGAGATAAATTCACAAGAACCTCCTTGCTTGACTTGAATTTGAGATGAAAATCTCAATTGAAACCCTCTTTTGCACCTAGAATCAAGTCAATCAATAAATGGAACTCTAATGAGTTCTTTGTGCTAGACACCATTCCAACTCAATGAATAGAACTTGGAAGTTCTGAATTCAACTAAAAACACTTACTTGTACTTCTCTAGAAAAGAACTTTGAGTCTCTTCTAAAGCTTGGACTTCAATGAAAACAAGAAAGAAGGTGGAGAAGATGAAGAAGATGAGTTTCCTTCAAACTCATGCACAAATCTTCACCCTTTGATTAAGAGTGAAAGGAAGCAAGAAAACAAGAAAATAGAGAGAGAGAGAGAGAGAGAGAGAGAGAGAGCTGGCCGGCTGCTGGAGTGAATGAATGAACCCAAGTTCATCATCATCCTATTATAAGCCCATTTTTGCACTTTAGCCTCTCTCAATCCCACTATTTACACTTTGAGTCAAATAAAGGGTCATTTGACCCAATTTATGTCGAATGAAATTGCGCCTATTACGAAAGCTTAAGTACTTCTCGAGATACACGCGGGAGTATCAAGAGTTTCCGTACTCGACGAAATACGTGGAAATTCATATTTACGAAAACGCCCTTGTATCGCTTGATTTAGCTTAAAACCCCTTTCAATTCATTCACAACATTATCACTAAGCTGAAATCGCTCATTTGAGACAATTTCAATTCAATTTGGCTATTAAGCCACATTAATCCCTTAAAACACATTCAATTAACATTAATCCCAATTAATTAGAGTTAATCTTGATTAACTCGAGACAGGGTGTTACATTCCCCTAAACTTTCAGAACCATTTGGTCCTCCGAATGCAATATAAATGAAGTAAACGATTCGAAACGAAAGTTACCTGAACGAATAGCTCGGGATACTTTCAAGCTATTTGCTCTTCAAGCTCCCATGTAGCTACGCTTGGCCCATGATGTACCCAAAGCACTTTGACCCATTTGATTGTCTTTGTATGCAGAACCACCTCCTTGGTATCTAAGATCTGAATTTGCTTCTCAACGTATGCGGTGTCTGGCAACACTTGGATCTCTTCATGACGAATGACATGTGAAGGATCTGACACATACTTTCGAAGCATAGAAACATGAAAGACATTGTGGATACCGGAGAGTTCTGTTGGAAGGTCTAGGCGGTAAGCCACATTTCCAATTCTACTTTGGATTTTAAAGGGTCTGATAAATCTCGGAGAAAGCTTACCCTTTTGTCCAAATCTTATGGTGCCCTTCATTGGAGAAGTCTTTAAAAAGACTAAATCACCAACAGCGAATTCCAGATCACGTCGACGATTGTTAGCATAGCTCTTCTGCCTTGATCTAGCAATTCTCAACCGTTCTTGCACCTTCTGCACTTTGTCTGCTGTTTCAGTAATGATCGTAGGACCGTGGAAACTTCTAGTTCCAAGCTATTCCCAACTAACTGGAGTCCTACATCTTCGCCCATACAATGCTTCAAATGGTGCCATCTCAATGCTGGAGTGATAACTATTGTTGTACGCAAATTGGCACAACGCTAAGTGGTCATCCCAATCACTCCCAAAATCTGCAAAGCTGGCACGAAGCAAGTCTTCAAGAGTTTGAATTGTTCTCTCCGACTGTCCATCTATTTGCGGATGATATACGGTACTAAACCGAAGTCTCGTACCCATAGAATTCTGATATATTTGCCAAAATGTGGAGACAAATTGACTATCTCAATAAAAAACAATCGAGACCGGTACTCCATGCAATCGAACAATTTCCTTGACAAACAATTTGGACATATCACTGAAACCCATATCCTTTCTAAATGGAAGGGAGTGCGCGGACTTCGTAAGACGATCCACAGTCACCCATATGGTGTCATGTTGTCTCTGTGTCCTCGGTAAGCCGGACATAAAGTCCATCGTAAGATGCTCTCACTTCCATTTAGGAATGTACAACGGATGAAGCAATCTTGGTGGTTTCTTATGCTCAAATTTCATATGCTGGCAAGTCAAGCAGGAAGACACATAACTCGCTATCTCCCGCTTCATTATTCCACCAAAATCTGGTCTTAAGATTTTTATACATCTTCGTACTCTCTGGATGCACAGAATATCTGGTGTGATGAGCTTCAAACATTACTGCCTGCTTCAAATCTTCTTGTGCTGGCACACACAATCTGTCTCTGAAATAGAGAACTCCTGTTACCAACACAAAATCTGGCATTGCTACAATGTTATCCCGAATTCTCACCAATTCAGGGTCATCGAACTGCCTCTCCTTAATTTGCTGTATTAGCAGCGGTTCGAACACTGACATCGCTGCAATCATGATTTGATTGTCCATGAATTCAATGGACACATCCCAATCTCTGAATTCTTCAATCAGAGTCCATTCACCCACCAATGACACCAAGTCAGCAGATTTCTGACTCAAAGCATCAGCTACAACGTTAACCTTTCCAGGTACGTATGTGAATGGAAAATCATAATCCTTAATGAGCTCTAACCAACGGTGTTGCCTCAGATTGATATCCTTCTGAGTGAACAAGTACTGGAGACTTCTATGATCGCAATGGACTTCAAAAGTCTCCCCATACAAATAGTGTCTCCATTGCTTCAATGTGAATACAACAGCCGCGAGCTCTAAATCATGTGTGGCATAGTTCTTCTCATGCTCTTTTAATTGACGCGAGCCGTAGGCAATGACCCTACCTCTCTGCATCAACACACATCCCAATTTAATACCTTAGGCATCTGAGTAAATTTCAAATCCTCCTCTTCCTTCAGGTAAAGCCAAGATTGGGGCTGATATCAACTTTTGCTTCAGAGTTTGGAAACTAGACTCACACACGTCATTCCATTGAAATGGAACGTCCTTCCGAGTCAGTTTCGTCAACGGAGCTGCTATCTTGGAGAAGTCCTTTACGAACCTTCTATAGTAGCCCGCCGACCCTAAGAAACTCCGAACTTCTGGTACATTCTTCGGACTCTGCCAATTGTAACTGCGTCAATCTTAGTTTAATCAATAGCTAATCCATATCTGGTAATGATATGACCTAGATATGCAACTTGCTGCAACCAAAAGTCGCACTTCGTGAGCTTTGCATACAACTGATTCTCTCTAAGTATCTGCAAGGCTATTTTCAGATGATGTGAATGATCCCTCTTTGACCTTGAGTATACCAGGATGTCATCGATAAAGATCACAACAAACTGGTCTAGGTACAAGGCAAACACTCTATTCATTAGTGCCATAAAACTGCAGGTGCATTAGTTAGACCAAAAGGCATCACTAAAAATTCATAGTGCCCATAACGCGTCCTGAATGCAGTCTTTTATTTATCTTGATCTCTAACTCATATCTGGTGATATCCAGATCGAAGATCAATCTTAGAAAAATATGCTGCACCTTGGAGTTGATCAAACAACTCATCAATTCTAAGCAGTGGATATTTGTTTTGGATTGTCACTTGATTTATCTGCCTATAATTAATACACATTCTAAAGGTGCCATCCTTCTTTTTCACAAACAGTAAAGGTGCTCCCCATGGTGAGACACTCGGTCTAATGAAACCTTTGTCTAGCAAATCCTGTATCTGTTGCTTCAACTCATACAATTCTGATGGTGCCATTCGATACGGTGCCTTGGATATCGGTGCAGTACCGGGCACAAGTTCGATTGTAAAGTCCACTTCCCTTGCTGGAGGTAGACCTGACACTTCATCGGGAAACACATCTGGAAATTCACAGATTACAGGGATATTTTCCAACTTCTGTTCTGGCTTCTTTTCAGAAATGAATGCAATGTAGCCTTCACAACCACTATGTATCATTCGTTCAGCCTTGAGTGGAAATAAGCCTTGTATCGAATCTCTTTTGAGTGCCTTCAAAGAGCACACTGGCATTGGCCTCATCAACCCTAAAGGTGATGATTTTGCGGAAACAGTCTAAACAGGCCCTGTACTTCGCAAGTCAATCCATGCCAAAGATTACATCAAAGTCATTTATGACTAATATAACCAGATCAACTGGCATTGCTTCTTCCCCAACCTTAACATCACATTAGGGAACGTACAATTCACATACTACTCTCCTTCTTAACAGAGTAGATACAGTAAAATCATATGGCAGTTGCATTATCCGGTCTCGCATATTACATCAAATATAGGTGCTACAAATGAATGTATAAAACCAGGGTCAAATAATGCAATCGCAGGTTTATTATCTATAAGGATTGTACCTTCAACCACATTGGTTGCAACATTAGCTTGCTCTCAGTTAAGAGCATAAGCCCTTCCAGCTATCTGTGGTCTCCGCTATTGCTGTCCAGGTTGTTGCCTTTGCCACTGGCGCTGCTGGCCCTGTTGTTGTGGTTGCCTAGGAGGAGGAGCTGCAAAGCTAATCGTTGTGGAGGAGCAAAGAGTGTTGCTTGTCCTTGTGCAGGCTGTTAATGTGGAGCTCTACCATCTCGTCTTGCCTTTAGACATTGCACCATTTTGTATTCCAAAGAACCACAAACAAGACAAGCTCCAGTGGTCCTCCAACAAAACTCAGTCTTGTGAGCCTTGCCACATGTCTCATAGACTGGCTTATTCTCAGTCTTGGCATTGAATCTCTATTTCTTATTCTTGCCCTTGAATTGTCCTCCTTTCTTAAACCAGGAGCCTGTAAATTTTTCACTACTACTCCTCTTTGCACTATCATTCTCAGTCATTTCTTCTCTATGAACTTCGTCTGCTGTGTAGGCTCTATCAACGGCATCGTCGAACGTAGTAGGCTTATTTGCCAATACCATCTTCTTATATGTGGGATTGAGGCCATTGAGAAACCTCTGCACTTTCTTGTCTTCCGTATCTACCAGATCGGTAGCATACTTAGACTGCTGCAGAAAAGTGTGGACATATGCAGCTACGGTCAGTTGACCTTGCTTCAGATGTAGGAATTCTGATTCCTTTTTCTGCCTTACATGTTCTGGGAAGAACTTTCTTTGAAATTGTTGTTTGAAAGTCTCCCAAATAATGGCTTTTGGCAATTTGGAAATTGCCTCACTTACACTCTTCCACCATGTCTTTGCTACTTCTCGTAACATGGAGCAAATGAGCGCAACCTTCTGCTTCTGCATGCAGGTGACTGTACCAAACACATCCTCGATGTGTTCTAGCCACTCATAAGCTTTTAGCAAATCTTCAGTTCCTCGGAACTCGGTGGCTCCTCTTTTCCTGAACTACTCGTACAGAATGTTAGGATCTTTCTCCTTGGACTATATCACCACTTGTGTCCCAACCTGAGTAGGTGGTTGAACAGGCGGCAATAGCGGTGCTTATACTTAAGCCTGCAATTGGCTCTGTGCTTCTAACAGAGAAGTGATCTGGGCTTGCATGCCCATCTGTGCTTCATGGCTCTTGGCCAATTGCTCTTTATGCTGCTCTTGCATAGCTAATTGAGCCTCCCTATGCTGTGCTTGCATAGTGATTTGAACTTCATTACTCTTGACTAACTGCTCAAGAATGGCAGTCATCCTTGCATCCACATCGGATATAGGAGAATGTGTGACAACCTCAATAAAGTCATCACTTCTTGGATCTGATCCAGACGCAGCCATGCTGTAAACCATACGGAAGGTAAGAGACATATATCTCAACACTTCCATCACATATATATCACGTATAGTGAAAGCATTAAATCAAATCCAAATTGGATTTGGCACGAAACATAACGTCCCTTACTCCGTTCCTATAATTTGCTAAGTCTTTTAATTTATTAACTTAGCTCTGATACTATACAATAAGTATGTCACGACCTGGGCCCGAGATTAGGGTTACCACGGCCAACCCCGAGTCGCGATCATCATACTTACTCCTATAAACCTTGCATCACCGAAGTGAAATACGAGATTCACAAGGGATCTTACATATACCTGTCAAATGTACATTTCTGCGGAAATATATATACATTGACAATCAACTTTAACCTGTACAAGTTCTTTACATAAGAGTAACGTTTAATTACACATCTCAATTCCTATCGAGTTCAAGTTAACCTTGCATATTAATATACAATGCAGGTGACTACTATTCACATCAAAATGAATCTATATCCAAAACATTTCAAAATGTTCTAAATAATGCCTTCCGAGTTACGTCAACTCGTTTAATCCTCCAGGAGGAACCGGATTGGCCTCCTCCGCTGGCGGCGCGGCCTCTGTAATATCGGGACGAGCAACTTGGCCTGTAATGTCATCAATAATACTGTGAACACGACAGTTCAACAATGTATACACAATTCTATGATAATACACTTGTTTAGCATTTCTAAACAATTCAAATCAAATCAATAAATCATTACAAATTAATTTGCTCATTCATGTAGTTCTTCCCTGAAAGAAGCATTCAATATCATTTTGCACACTTTAGCAAGTGACTTTTCATTGTCCTCCATGAAATGGGCGGAAGGGCACACCATTCATGATCCAGCCTTAAGAAGGACTCATTTTTTTTCATATTAGACACCTTATTAAGTCGTTTTTCAAATGTGTGGGATTTACCAGTGTCTTGATTAGAGATCACCGGCATCACCACGGAGCTCTGGAACGCTCCATCTACTGCAGCAGACTTATTCTTTAATTCATTACAGTGGTTCATTCATTTCTGTTCCTTTCTTTTCATTTCATGCATTTCATTTCATTAATTCGATACATTATTCAATGGTGGCTCAACAAGGAGCACAACAGTGTTAGACGTGAGAGGACAAGCCAACTCAAGTCTGAAACAATTAAATTTTCCTAAAACAATATTCGGGTGAAATGTTCGTTATGTAATGTATGTGTTATTTTAGACGACATCACTTTTTAGTGAAATTTACATTCACATAACCTTAGCTAACACCCATGAAGCTTTAGGAAAATATCAAAAATAAATTCTGAAACCTCTATACTGTCGGTCACCTGTCGGTTGACCGAACTCTGGAATTCGGCTGACTGAACTTTGTCAGTCGGCTTTCCAGAAGCTCAGTTTACTGATACAAAACCTGACATTTCTCTCAAGGAAAATCGGTCACCTCGTCGGTCAGGTGTCGGTAGACCGAGGTCACAGTGTCGGTTAGCCCAGTTCGGTTCAATCACCCCTCGGTTCTAATTCCAGAGAGCTGAATGATCGCCCAGGCAGGCTCGGTCAGCTAGGTCGGTCGACTGTCGGTCGACCGAGCTTCAATGTCGGCTGACCGAACTCAGTTCGGTCAGCTTTACAGAAACTGAAATCTCCTGCAAGATTCAGCCCAGAAAGCGTCAGTCAGGTGTGGGTCAGCCGACTGTGCCCAGAAGTTCAGAAATTATGAACTGGGAAAATTCTGGAATTTAACTCCTTGAGTTCCGATAAATCAATTTACATCATAAACCATAAGAATTGAGTATACTTGCATCGTTTGGAGATAAATTCACAAGACCCTCCTTGCTTGACTTGAATTTGAGATGAAAATCTCAATTGAAACCCTCTTTTGCACCTAGAATCAAGTCAATCAATAAATGGAACTCTAATGAGTTCTTTGTGCTAGACACCATTGCAACTCAATGAATAGAACTTGGAGGTTCTGAATTCAACTGAAAAAACTTACTTGTAGTTCTCTAGAAAAGAACTTTGTGTCTCTTCTAAAGCTTGGACTTCAATGAAAACAAGAAAGAAGGTGGAGAAGATGAAGAAGATGAGTTTCCTTCAAACTCATCCACAAATCTTCACCCTTTGATTGAGAGTGAAAGGAAGCAAGAAAACAAGAAAATAGAGAGAGAGAGAGAGAGAGAGAGAGAGCTGGCCGGCTGCTGGAGTGAATGAATGAACCCAAGTTCATCATCATCTTATTATAAGCCCATTTTTGCACTTTAGCCTCTCTCAATCCCACTATTTACACTTTGAGTCAAATAAAGGGTCATTTGATCCAATTTACGTCGAATGGAATTGTGCCTATTACGAAAACGAAAGTACTTCTCGAGATACACACGCGAGTATGAAGAGTTTCATACTCGATGAAATACGCGGAAATTTGTATTTACGAAAAAGCCCTTGTATCGCTTGATTTAGCTTAAAACCCCTTTCAATTCATTCACAACATTATCACTAAGCCGAAATCGCTCATTTGAGACAATTTCAATTCAATTTGGCTATTAAGCCACATTAATTTCTTAAAACACATTCAATTAGCATTAATCCCGATTAATTAGAGTTAATCTTGATTAATTCGGGACAGGGTGTTACAATATCATTGTTCTTCAATAGAACCTTTTGGAGGAATACACACATATGCATTAATTCTAAGTTCTACTGATTTGATCTGAGATTTGAAAATATTACATTAGAATCTCGCTGTCTGGATTGGTGGATGTTGCTGGTTTACAGTCATGGCGAACCTGACTAGACTTCAGAGGGCCCTTGAATTAGCATTGAGGAAAGTAATTTTTTTAGAAAGGATAGACTCTCATTATAGAGAGAGGAACAATAAGAGAACATCCAAGAAAGAGCAAAGCAAGATACGGCAAAGAAGCATGCAACCCTAATACCAGAAACTAACCCTCCCTTTTTCACAAAAATCTAAAGCCTACCTGATCCCATTTAGAGAAACAATTGGCTACAAAATTAAATTTCCTGAGAGTTTGAAATGTTTCAAAGGAATCAAAACCTCCTGCATAATCGTGGATATCATCGACGATCGAATAGATATGCCAATCGTATTGACCCCTAATAGCTTTGACTATTTCAAGAGCATGCAAACACAAAATAGCTTTTGCTTCAGTACACTTTTTAATTATCTGTAGTCAAAAGAAAGCTGATCAGCTTTAGACTCTTTAGCGAAGAAGATTCAAGGCCTTTTGGCAGCACCCACAAGCAAAAGATAACCCCTATAAAACATAGCGAAGTCGAAAGCCAATTGCCCCAAAGAGGCATTAAAAGCTGCATCACAAGAAAGAACAACAACTTGGAGATCTTGATTTCCATCCCACACATGAGGAGAAGTAAGATGGTCATCTCGGTGAGGAACCCTATTGTTGGCCATACATAACTGTGTGGGCAAAACACCGTAATGACAAGATTAAGGGAGGATCGCGGTAGGAGTGCTAGCTGTCCACCTCAGCCTCATAATCACAGCCCAGCAGTTCGGCGTCTCGGTAAGGTACGCCGACTCGAGAGACTTCCACCACGCAGCTCGGCAGCTTGGTTAGGAGTGCTAGCATGGCAGGTCAGCTCGGCAGCTCGGCGTGAGTGCCAGCTCAGCACATTGCCCAGCGCGGCCAAGCCATTCTTGGTCTCGGTACAAAACGCTGAAGGCAGAGTGGGCCGTCACCCTTCTCTGAGAAGTACGGGCACATTCTGACAGATAGGAGCACTCATTTATGACGATAGGATTGCTCATTTATGGCGATAAGAAGTTGGCTTTATCATCCCTTAACATCAACTGACCGAAAGCATGGAAGGTCCTGATGGGATGTTCCCTTTTTACCTACCGCCAAATGTCAGGAAGAGGATCGATGGGACCTCACCCCACCTACCCCCACTCACAGAGAGAATGAACGAGGAATGTCCACATATATACACGTGGGGTCGGCCCCATAGAGGTACACAACACACAATACGAAACACATTTTGTCTCTCATTCTCCTCTCCCTCTTCCTCCTCCTGCTTAATTTTTTTAGAGCTAACTCAGGCATCGGAGCGCCTTCGGCTCACAGTAGCCACGGGCTCTAACCCAAGCCATTTTCCTTCTTCTTTTAAGGTTCTTAGCGTTCGGTATTCCCTGATCTACAGAGTTCATCTCAATCTAAGTGGGTGTCGTGTTTTCACCGCCTACAGTTTGGTGCCGTTTGTGGGAAACACTGAACAAAAAGCTTTCGAACACCATGCCTCCAAAAACCAAAAATGGTGAAGGACCCTCCAAGGGCAAGGGACCGACCACGCAGCCTGTGCTGGTACAAGGTCCACCCCTTCGATAGAGAAGGTCAGGAGGAAGGTCCCCTACAGTCCAGTCGGTATCGCAGTCTAGGGGGCTGACAATGCCTTCCTTCCATAATGTTACGCTTCTAGAGCAGCCCCGTCATAGCAATGAACACGCCAGGCGAGGTGATAAGTCAGTTACCAAGCTGCGTGAAAACTCAGCACGGGCTGGATCTCAGTCCCACCATCAGGTTAACCCTGACGAAGATGAAGACCCTCACCTAGATGAGGTCAGAGCTCAGAACCGCCTCATTCAGGAGCAGGACGAGCTTATCCTGCAACTCAAACAGCAGCTCCAGGGGAAGAGAAGGGCTCAGAGTCCACCTCACGGGCGTAGCCATGCCTCGGGTCCTCCACCCAAGCACAGCCAGGCTCCTCCAGGCCACGGGCGGGACCTGAGGCACGTCCTCGATAATAAGAGGTGTGATCGGGTCCACAGAGAAGAAGACTCCAGCAGCAGCCACGAGCATGAAGAGCCAAAGAAGCAGCGGAGGATACCAGAAGACGAGGAGGAGCTCAAGCAATGGATCGACTGGCAGGTCAAGCAGACTGTTCGCCAGAATATGGAGACTGCTGGTATCGTCCAAGACCAGTGCAACGCCTTTGAAGCTGAAGACACAGGCGCATCTCCTTTCTCCAGGGAGATCAGAAAGTACTTCCTCCCCGAGAAGTTCAACGTCTCGAGGTTCACCCTGTATGATGGAACCTCGGACCCTGTGGCTCACCTCCGACAGTACCTCCAGAGGATGTCGATCTGGGGGGATGACGACTTCCTGAACTGTCGAGTTGTTTTCTCCAGTTTGGGAGATCTCCCCTACGATGGTTCTGTTCACTCCCTGGAGACTCCATCTCCAGTTGGCGACAACTTCGGACGTCCTTCCTGGAGAAGTTTTAGGCCCACCGCGTCATCCCGAAGACCGATGCTGACCTGATGGCCCTCTGGATGTGAGAGGACGAGAACGTCACCCAGTTCGCCAGTCGCTTCTGGACTATTTACAGCCAAATCAAGTGCGCTTCTGAGGAGATGGCAGTGAAATCCTTTCAGCTAGCCCTGCGCCCGGGCATCCAACTTTGGGTGCAGTTGGTCATGTACCCCGTGGCCACCATGAAGGAGCTGATGACCCGGGCAAACCGGTTCATCCGGGCAGAAGAGGACGAGGTCCGCGGGTGGGAGAACTTCGGCCTCTCCCAGAAGGACCGACCATCCAAAGGAGACAGAGACAACAGGTCCTCCAGGAGGGAGGACCGCCGCAGAGACTCGTCCCCGAATGGCATAGAGCCCGATCCTCAGATCGTTGACGGAACCCCTCCACCTCGACCGCAGCCTCAGGGAGCAACAGGAGGACCGGACACGATGCCGCCACTTTCAAGGCGGTAAACACGATCTTCAAGGAGCCCAACTATAAGCTCCTCCACAAAATAAAGGCGTAGCCCTTCTTGAAGTGGCCGCAGCCAATAAAGAGTGAACCCTCCTCCCGTGACCAGGGCAAGTTCTGTGCTTATCACAAGCAGAGCGGGCACAAAACTGATGAGTGCAAAAGCTTCAAGTCCTACTTGGAGAACCTTATGAGAGAGGGGCACCTGAGGGCCTACGTCAAGGAGGAAGGCCGGGACAGCAGCCGACCTCCACGCCGAAATGATGGCGCCCAGGATAGCGAACCAGAAGGCATCATCAACGTTTTCCACCTTGCTCCTCCGCCTAAGGGGAGCTCCCAGGTCCGTGCCGAGGCCAAAAGAGCCTCCCATCAGAAGTAGGTGCTGACTGCGGCATCGGAACCAGCTATAAAAAAAGCCAAGACAGAGGGGCCCAGAATATGGTTCTGCGACAGGGATCTAGAGGACGTCGAACTCCCACATAACGACCCTCTAGTACTCACCTTGAAGCTGCAGAACTTCCTGGTTCAGAGAGTCCTTGTCGACCCAGGCAGCTCGTCCGAGATCATATACTATGATTGCTTTCAGAAGTTGAAACTCAAGGACGAGGACCTCCAGATTGCCCGAACTCCTCTTGTCGACTTCGGCTCAAAACCAGTGTACCCGAAGGGGAAGATCTCCCTTAGAGTCCAAGTAGGAGGCGCCTCCAGGCAGGTCGAATTTCTAGTTGCCGACGTTCCCTCCCCATACAATGTCATAATGGGAAGGACGTGGTTGCATGTCATGGAGGCTGTGCCTTCCACCCGTCATCAGAAGCTCAAGTTACCCCTAGAGAACCCGTCTGGCTGGACCGACGTGATCACTATAAAAGGCGACCAGCACATGGCCAGACAATGCTTGATCGCTGTGCTGCCTGGAGAAATCGAGTCATCCCAGGTCCATATAGCCGAGCTGGACAGAGAAGCCGAGCTTGGGGATGTTGGCAAGGCCCCGGCGCAAAAGAGCATCGAGGACCTCATCGAGGTAAGGATCGACCCCGCCGACCCGGACAGATTTTTCCTAGTTGGAAGCCAGCTCCCCGAGCCCGAGAAGACACAGCTACTGGACCTCCTCCTCGAGAATAAAGAGGTCTTTGTGTGGACTCCTTATGAGATGCCCCGTATTGACCCAGCAGTCATGTGCCACAAGCTGAATGTGGACCCCAACCATAAGCTCGTGATCCAAAAAGCACGCAGAACCGGGGTCCCACAAACTGAGGCCGTGAAGGAAGAGGTTAAGAAGCTGCTTGAGGAGCAAGCAATAAAAGAGGTCCACTATCCGCAGTGGCTAGCCAACACAGTGGTGGTTAGAAAGAAGACACGGAAGTGGATGGTCTGTGTGGACTTCACCGACCTCAATACAGCCTATCCCAAGGACAGTTTCCCGCTTGCAAAGATCGACCAGCTCATTGACTCCATTGCCAGACACGACCGTATGAGTTTCCTCGACACTTACCGAAGATACCACCAGATACCTCTGTTCATACCTGACCAAGAGAAGACAGCCTTCATCACACCCCGGGGCACCTACTGTTATAAGGTGATGCCCTTCGGGCTGAAGAAAGCGGGGGCGACATACCTGCGGCTAGTGACCAAGATGTTTCAGGCGCAACTCGGGAAGACAGTGGAGGTCTACATCGACGATATGGTCGTCAAATTCAAAGAGTCGCAGGACCACTTGGCCGACCTCTGCCAGATTTTTGACATCCTCCGCCAGTTCCAATTGAAGCTGAATGCATCTAAATGCGCCTTCGGTGTCAGTTCCGGAAAGTTCTTGGGGAGCCTGGTCACAAGAAGGGGGATTGAAGCAAACCCTGACCAGATTACGGCAATCCGGGAGCTCCGAAGCCCGACCTCGACTAAACAAGTTCAGAGGTTGACCGACATGGTTGCCGCGCTCAATCGCTTCATCAGCCGAGCTTCCGACAAATGCAGGCCTTTCTTCCAGCTTTTACATAAAGGCTCTAAGTTCCAATGGACCTCGGACTGCGATCAGGCCCTGCAACAGCTCAAGCGCTATCTTTTCTCCCCTCCACTATTGTCAACCCCATCTCATGGCGAAGCACTGTACTTGTACCTGGCAGTCTCGGACCACGCAGTGAGCTCGGTGCTCATCAGAAAAGAAGACAGCCAGCAAAGGCCTATCTATTACACCAGCAAGATTCTGCTCGACACCGAGACCCGGTATTTACAGCTCGAAAAGCTTGCCCTGGCGCTCGTCAGCGCCTCGCGAAAACTCTCCCATTACTTCCAAACCTTCACTAACGTGGTCGTGACCAAGCACCCACTGAAGGCTCTCTTCTGGAAGGCAGACTTCTTCGGTCGAATCTCCAAATGGGCTGTCGAACTAGGGCAATACGATATCAAGTAGCAAACCAGAATAGCCATCAAAGCCCAAGTTTTAGCAGACTTCATTGTCGAGTTCACTTTTCAGAGTTCGGCGCCTACCTTGCTCGACACCGAACTGGGGGCAATAAGGATACAGAGGCAGTGACCGAGACAGAGCAAGAGCAGTCCTGGAAAGTCTTCATCGACGGATCCTCAGTGTCCAATAGGGCTGGCGCTGGTATAGTCTTCTAGTCTCCGGAGGGCCTTATCATCGAGCAAGCTCTAACACTCGGCTTCAAGATCCAATAATGAGGCTGAGTATGAAGCACTCATCGCCGGGTTGAACAGTGCCAAAATCTTAGAAGCTCGACACATTGTGGTTTTCAGTGATTCTCAGTTGGTGACGAACCAGCTCAGCGGAGACTACCAAGCTTGGGACAACAGGATGGCGGCCTACTTAGCTCACACGAAGGAACTTCTCTCCCAGTTCGAAAAGGCCGAGATCCGGCAGATCCGTAGAGAGTCCAATTCCCATGCCGACGCCTTTGCCAGCCTCGCCTTAGCTGTCAAAGCCAGTAATGGAAGAACTGTCGAGGTGCAGACACTACGAGAGCCCAGCATCAAACTGCAGCGACCTCGGCAACTCATGTGCGTCGACCTCGGTCTGAGCTGGATGGACCCGGTCATCGCCCACCTAAAAGATGACCTGCTGCCCGAAGACAAGATGGAAGCGCAGAAGATAAGGCTGAAAGCAGCCCGGTTTTGGCTCTCCCCAGATGGTAGGCTCTACAGGAAGTCGATCACCGGACCCTACCTCTAGTGCGTCCACCCGAGCAAAGTCGACAATTTCCTATACAAAATTCATGAAGGGATCTGCGACAGCCACATCGGAGGTCGGTCGCTTGTCTACCGAGCAATCAACCAAGGATACTGGTGGCTGTATATGCAGAAGGACGCCCAAGTCTATGCCAGAAAATGCGAAAAGTGTCAGAAGTTCTCACACTCTCTCCACCAGCTAACGCAGGACCTAAGCCCTCTATCCAGCCCATGGCCTTTCGCTCAGTGGAGTATGGACATCGTAGGTCCGCTACACTGAAATCCAGGGAACAAAAGGTGGCTGATAGTAGCCACGGACTACTTCACAAAGTGGGTCGAAGCGGAGCCTCTGTCCTCCATCACCAAGCAAGACACGAAGAACTTTGTATGGAAGAGCATCATCACGAGATTTGGAATCCCTCGAACTCTCATCTCTGACAATGGGACCCAATTCGATTCCAACTTCTTCAAGAGCTTCTGCCAGGAGTACGGCATCCGAAACGTCTACTCCACCTCGGCATACCCACAAAGCAATGGCCAGGCTGAGATCTCAAACAAAGTGATCCTTGACGGACTCAAGAAGAGACTCGACCAAGCCAAGGGAAGGTGGGTAGAAGAGCTTCCTAGAGTTCTATGGGCTTACAGGACAACTCCAAGGCGCTCCACCTCGGCTACACCATTCTCCCTTGCCTACGACATGGAAGCAGTCATTCCCCTTGAGGTCGGCCTCCCGACCTTGAGGTCGGAACTCTGTGACCAAGGGCTGAATGACTTGAATATAGCTCGAGAGCTGGATTTCGCTGAAGAACGAAGAGAGACAGCAGCTATCCGCCTGGTTGCCTATCAATAGCAGTTGGCCAGGGGATACAACCAGAAGGTCAAAGCAAGAAGATTCGCGGTGGGAGAACTAATCCTGAAGAAAACACTTCCTGGCGACCGAAATCCTAATGAAGGGAAATTGGCACCCAACTGGTAGGGGCCATTTAAGGTGCTGTTAGCAGCGGGAAGAGCTGCGTACAGGCTCGAGGACATGGAAGGTAAAGAGCTGTCGCGACCATGGAACACAATGCATCTCAAAAAGTTCTACTTCTGAAAACATGTATTCAAGGGTTCAAACAGCAATAAAAAAAGAACATTCTTGAGCAGATCTCTCTTTCAAATTGCTTCCAAGTTATGCAGCTCAGCAGCAATGCCAGCTTCCTTAGAGTTCGGTGACAACACCACCCCCGGCCCGGCAGCTCAGTCAGAGTGCCAACCGCCCCTAGCTCGGTGCCAGCACCAGCTACGGCAGTAAAGCCAGTTTCATCAGGGCTCGGTGACAGCACCACCCCTGGCTCGGCAGCTCAATTAGAGTGCCAACCACCCCTAGCTCAGTGCCAGCACCAGCTAAGGCGGTAAAGCCAGTTTCATCAAGGCTCGATGATAGCACCACCCCTCGGCTCGGCAGCTCAGTCAGAGTGCCAGCCGTCCTAGCTTGGTGCTAGCACCAGCTACGGCGGTAAAGCCAAAAATGTACAAGACACTGACTTCGGCGCTTAGGGACACCTCGAGTTCTTAAACCGAGGATCCCTTTGTCAGTCACTTCCAGCAACCTCCGCTCTCAAGGGTTATCGGTGCTGATTGGGACCATGGCTCATGAACCAAAGCTCGGTCAAGGGCAGATATCCAATTTAAAGGCTTACGAGGAGTTCGGTTATCCAGGCTAACCACTTAGCGAATAAAGCATAGAAAGGTAGACGTCATCCACACACCCATTCCATCAAAGGTAAGGAAAAAAAAAGAGCCAAAGAATTCAAAGAACGCTGCTTTTTCATTAATAAAATCCAGATTACAGAAGGGATAAGAAGAAGAATACAATGAAAGCAAGAAAAAATACAGAAGGGGCTCAGGGGGCTGCAGCTTCTACATTGCAGTCAATCTCTGAAGCAACCTCGGCCACGACCGCGCTGGCCTCGGGTACGGTCGAGGTGGCTTCAAAGACGGCCGCGCTCACTTCAGGTACGCTAGCCTCAGAAGCGGCGGCTTCGGGAGGAGCCTGGACGACCTCAGGCGCGAGGGAGTCTTCAAGCTCAGCGCTGGCAGTTGGAGGAGCCTCCGAAGGCACCTCGGGGGCGCGCGCTCACCTCTGGGCAGGCTTGTGAAGGAGGGCAGGGGGAAGCCAGAGATATGGCTATAAGTTCCGAGTTCGAGCGAGGGAACTTTTGGGGGATTCCTGAGGAGAGGGCTATCCCTAGGAACCCCAGCCTTCTTCAAGGCTGCTTTCCATCCGAGCTCCCAGGCTCGGTGCGGATCCCTAGCAATTGAGCCTTGTAGTCAGTTGTCAGTTTGCCAACCTCCTCCCCCATAATGGCATTATGCTCAGCCAAAAACTCCTCCTTGAGCTTGGCTACTTGCCTCGCCAAAGCAGACTCGATCTCGGCCGCTTTCCCCCTTAAGGCCACCTCCAGCTCGCCTTTTGCCATGTTCCGCTGGGAGAGGAGCCTCTTGTTTGTCCCTTTGGCGTCTCGCAGGTCCTCTTCCAGCCGCCACCACGGTCCGGAGATCATCGAACTCGGAGGCGAGGTGAGTGTTCTGGGTCTCCTCATCCTTCAGCTCTTCCCTGAGATGCTCCACCAGGACCTGGGATTCTTCGAAGTTGGAGACGAAGCCAGCATTCCTGCCCGCCTCTTCTACCAGCATCGCCTCCTTAGCCGCCAAAGACGCCTGCAGCTGCTCCCTCTCGGCCACCCATTCAGCCTCCCTGGCCTCGGCTGCGTCCAGCCTCTCTATGCCTGTCTGGCATTTCTGCAACAGCTGCAAGAAGAAAACCAAACGTCAATAAAAGAATACCGAACTAAAGGCTCCGAAAAAATGCCGCACTTACCGCTACCAGAGAGCACTTCGACGAGAGCAAGAGCGACTCGTTGTCCATCTCTGCCCACCTTGCCATGTCCTGAGGAAGGGCGCAGGCGGTCCCAGCGCGGCGACCACCTGAGGATCGGCCGCGCCGTCTGTTTCTGCCAGATGCCTCCCCAGCACTTCCTTAATGGCTGGCCTCCAGGGAGCTAGCGGCGGGGGCGAGATCGTTTCCCCAGCTGGCGGAGGCGATGAGGGGCCAGGCGAGGCCTTAATCCTTGCTCTCTTTTCGAGCCGGCTCCCCTCAACAACCTCGGTGGAGCGAGCCCGACCACCAGCCCTTGTAGCATGGTCTGGGGGTGAGTCGTCTACGACGATAGTCACTGAAGGCGGAGCCAAGGCGACCTCGACCGCGGTGGAGTGAGTGGCCTTGGTCGCGGCTACACGGTCTATCTCGGTAGCCGAGGCAGTAGGAGTTCCGCCCGCAACGGTCGAAGGTGTCGCAGCCAAAGCGACGACCGCGGTCTGAGGGGGATCCTGGGCCTCTCCCTCGATGTCCCCGAAGGCTGCGGTAAACAGGTCTTTTGCAGCGTAGCGTTGCCCGCGCTAGCGTAGCATCTCTCCCTCTGACTCTTCCTCCGAGCTGGAAGATGCCGAGCTCTCAGACGTGCTGGAGGCTACTAGCCTCTTCCTTCGCGAAGGCTCGGCCTCGGCTCCCGAGGTCTCGGCAGGCTCTTGGTCTGGGAGTCGAGCTAAAGTTCGGTGTCCGGACTCAACCAGACGCCTAGTAGGTATCGCGACGGTCACTGCCTCCGAGCTGGGCACCGTGATTGTCGCTGACTCTAAGCTGGAGCCTTCCCCGCGCAGCACAGAGTCTATTCCCGACACCTTTCTCGAGGTGTTGAAGGATCTGTAGTGGGGCGTATACCCCAGGAGGGACCACGCAGCATGGTAGTTGTGATCGCGGTAGTTTCTCACCTTCTCGTGCCACTCAGTGTTCACCCTCCAATGGTTTTTCCTGGCAAACTCCCTCCTTTGGCGAAAATCTGTATAAATAGAAAAGTTGTGCTAGTCAGGCATATAAGAAAGAAAAAACTGCAAACCGAAAAGACTTCGGTCTTTACTTGGTGGAGTTCCTATTTTTCGAGGAATTCGGACCATGGTGCTAGGCTCTGCTTCACCGAACTCCCATCCTCCTCTGACGAATACTCGGTCTTCACCCGCGTATTTGTTGGAATCCTCCAGCGCGATTACAAAGCCAACCCAGCGGACCCTCAGCCAGAGGTAATGGGTGTTCCCTTCTATTGATTCGCAGAGGTCGTACATGTCCTCGATGTCTGGGACACCGAGGTTGATCCTTAGGAGCTAGTTCAGCCGCACTACGCCCATGATAATTTTGTATCCATTGGGTAGTAGTTGGCAGGGGCACAACCTCCACTCTCGGAGGCAGTCCCTAACCAATGGATGAAGGTGGAAGCGGACCCCTCCCTCCACAACGGAGACCAGCCAGAACGGCATCCAGCCATCGCGGTAGGCGAGGCCATCATCAGGGCCGTCTGGTCTGACCTCCATATTGGCAGGGATCTTGTACATGTCCCTAAAGTGGGCTATGGAACCTGGGTCTCCTAACAGGTGTCTGTAAATCCCCATTGTTTACCCGGACGGAAACCTACCTAGAAGAAAAGACAAGAGAGAAGCTGAGAGAAGCCCTACCAAGGGGACTGCACAGACGAGATTGCCGGAAACTTGCAGGTGATGAGGAAGTTCTCTAGTAGTGTGCAATAGGAATTTCGAAAGAGTAAAAGAAGGTGAAGACGAAGAAGAAGCCCTGATTTATAAGGATCAGTGATGCCGTTTCGGCTTTCGAGAAGTACCTTTAATGAGGCGTCGCCTCAGTCAACCCTAACGTCGCATCTCGCAGCCCTAATGTCTTTTCAAAGTAATTGCGTGGCAGCCGAAGAGGCAACACATGCCACCATCGGCGCAATCTCTGAGGGCTATTAAATGTCCGGGACAGGCGAAGAGACATCTTGGAAGGGGCCGCACGTCAGCAACGGTCATCAGGCTCAGGAGGGACCCCCTCTGATCCGAAACTCCTCCATCTCGGTAGCCCTTTCCCACACTTCGGCGACCCTCTCTCGAGCTCGGTAGCAGTGTCGGCTAGACAGAGTCACTTAGCATCTGACCCCGTCGAGCTGGAAGACACTCAGAGGTCAAAAGCTAGGGGCAATTGTGTTGGCAAAACACCGTAATGACGAGATTAAGGGAGGATCGCGGTAGGAGTGCTAGCTGTCCACCGCAGCCTCGTAATCACAGCCCAGCAGTTCGGCGGCTCGGTAAGGTACGCCGACTCGAGAGACTCCCACCACGCAGCTCGGCAGCTCTGTTAGGAGTGCCAGCATGGCAGGTCAGCTTGGCAGCTCGGCGTGAGTGCCAGCTCAGCACATTGCCCAGCGCGGCCAAGCCATTCTTGGTCTCGGTACAAAACGCTGAAGGCAGAGTGGGCCGTCACTCTCCTTTGAGAAGTACGGGCACATTCTGACAGATAGGAGCACTCATTTATGGCGATAGGATTGCTCATTTATGGCGATAAGAAATTGACTTTATCATCCCTTAACATCAACTGACCGAAAGCATGGAAGGTCCTGATGGGATGTTCCCTTTTTACCTACCGCCGAATGTCAGGATGAGGATCGATGGGACCTCACCCCACCTACTCCGACTCACAGAGAGAATGAACGAGGAATGTTCATATATATACACGTGGGGTCGGCCCCATAGAGGTACACAACACACAATACGAAACACATTTTGTCTCTCATTCTCCTCTCCCTCTTCCTCCTCCTGCTTAATTTTTTTAGAGCTAACTCAGGCATCGGAGCGCCTTCGGCTCACAGCAGCCAGGGGCTCTAGCCCAAGCCGTTTTCCTTCTTCTTTTAAGGTTCTTGGCGTTCGGTATTCCCTGATCTACAGAGTTCATCTCAATCTAAATAGGTGTCGTGTTTTCACCGCCTACAATAACACAAGTAATTTAATTGGTTCTTGATCTTTCCCTTGAAGATCGAATCATTTCTCTCTCCAAATATCCCACCATATGCCTAGGATGAATAATAGAATCAGGATATGAAAGGTGTTGATGGCTTGGCGTGGCCCTTCTTTTATACCAGTCCAAGATGTTATTAAACGAGAAGCTATGAGTTGGAGCCCCAAAACGGAATCCAAGCCAAACTGCGCGAGCAAAGTGGCAATGGAACATTTAGGTGTTCCAATACCTAATTGTGTGTGTCTACTATGTCTGTCAAAAACATTCAATACTTTCTAATTTGCTTGGGCGAGTTGAGTCTGAGAACTACAGATAGAACGCATACTCTAGGGGCCCATCATTCAATGGGCTATGAGACTAGCTCCAGTCTAGTTGTTTGCAATTTATTATGCCATTGGTTTGACTTAATCATTTCCGGCTGCACCATCTACTAGGGTCATTAGGCACAACTAGAACCAACTTGCCTGCTTTCATTACCAGAAGAAATTTACACCAGACCAAAAACCACGTGGCGAAAAACATATTCCAAATCCAACCCAAATTTGACTGGGCTTAAGTGGTATTGGCCACACTAATCTCTTAAAAAGAAGCATAAACAAGAGGATGACTCTTACCGGAGCGGCAACCCTCATTGGGAGGTAGGATTCGAACCCTGCCTCCTCCCTTTTTGCATATGTGAGTTTTTATTACCTCACATATTTGAGTTGGGTTTATTCTCCTTGCATGTGTGAATTGTGCTTTTTCTCCTCGCATGTGTGAGTTTCTATTATCTTACATGTGTGAGCTGTGTTTATGTCTCTTCACATGTGTGAGTTGTGTCTATCTCCCTCTCATGTGTGAGTCCCATCACCTCACTTGTGTGGGTTGTGTCATGAGTTCTCATCACCTCACATGTGTGAGTTGTGTCATGAGTCTCAATGCTGGATTAGAAGAAAAAGAAAAAAAGCATAATCTAGTTTGTTAGAATGTCAATAGGCCAGTTTCACTTGCCCGTGGTCTGGCCAAGGTGGTTTGCATCGGACCTAAAATGAAGCCTCTTCCATGAGCCACAATAATGGGCTCAAGCTTGATACCCCTCCATAAAAAAGAGTTAAACTTGGGCGTTAGCATAGAACTGGAAATTAACTAAGTTTGTTTGGGCATACCCTCTTAATAAAAGAAAATTTGTTTGGGCATGACTCTAGACTCCTCCTGTTTTGGCCTGGTTTACCAACTTCAAACATGAGCCATACCCGGTAATTCCAGATTTGGTTGACAATTTCTAACCTATCGACCCAATACTGACCCAACCCATCCAAACTAAATGTACTTAAAGCCGTCGACCTAACACCAACTGGCCTGATAATTGCTTGGATTGGGTTGTTCAGACGGGCACTTCGTCCAAATCTGACCTGACCAGACCCATTGGCACTCCTAGCCGGCACACCAGAACAATCTTGTCGGGTTTGGTCTGTGAGGCGTAATGCGACCCTAACAGACCTGGCCCAGTCTTTGACAGCCCTATTGGTTCAGCATTAATTATATGTATTTGTTCATTGATGACAATCACTAATAAATATTTATGTTTGGTTTTCTTTCTTTGGTTGTTTCCTACAGGGGCCCACCACGTAGACCTTAGGTTTGCAACCCATGAAGATCCAATTTGGCTTCAGAAGGTGAGGAGAAGAGAGATAAAGATCATAACGAAGTGGTTGAAACAGTACTACGAAGACATTGCCAATCCCTCCCAGTAAACCCCTTACAAACCAGGTTTTTTCAAATTGTTTTTCCATGGAAATGCACCACATGGATTGAAACATGATGGTGCAAGTTATAAGTTTAAAGTCTAATAAGAGTGATCAATTCTGTAGTAATATGGTGATAGCATTTAACTACTGATGCAAAGAAAATCCCTCTTTGATGGTCTCTCCTCGATAGCATTTGACTATGGTACATTTTTGTAACAAGAGGAGTCCGTGATAGAGAGGGAAATCATTCTGTTTTTTTTTTTTTTATGCAACTTACTGTACCATTATATATTTGGTGAAATACATATTACTTACAGAAAGGAAAAAATTGAATTAAATCTTTTTGAGGAAAAGTTTTTTTGATTTTGGAAAAAGGAAAAAAGAATTAATTTTCCTCAATGAAGAGGATCTCAATTTCATACAGAACAGGCAGGATTGTAGGATTCATTTTCTCTTGCCACAGCAAAAATCCTTGAGAAGAAAATCCTACAAACTCTATTTATTCACATTGGAATACTTAAGAATTCATCATCAAGCAAGCTCCAACAAAGGATTACTAAAGAGAAGAAAGTGTGAATGATATGAGAGGAGGTGTAAGACCCCGCCTCAAGAGATTTCCGATTAGCACTAATTAAGTCGTGTTTTAGTTCTAAATGAGATTAGTGGATTTCGGTTAAGTTTGGGATTAGAATAGCATCTATATAACTTTGGGGAATATTAAAAGCCTTTTTATTTTGTGGGACCCTTTTGGGGGTTCCTTTGTAGTGTCTTTGCGTGACGTGGGAGATTATCTGATATTCCAAAAATTCATTTTTTAGCTCCAATTGATTGATCTCGTTATGCTCAGCAACTTTTTTGTTTACTCTATTCCCGTTCGAGACCTCAAAACCATACTTTTCCACTGTTAGGGGCAAAACAATATTTTTACACAAAAATCTGGACACAATTTTCAATGTCTCCGAAATCTGTGAAATGTATACTTTTTGGAAACTAGAAATTTCGACGAGCATTTCTTCCTTCTTTGTCGAACTCATCCGAGGCCCGGAAGACGATGTTTTTAGCCCAACAAACTTGTTTAGTGTTGGGACCCACCCTTGTTTTCTATATAAGGAGAGCTCTTCTCCTTTTTCCTCTTCTTCTTACTACTTTTATTGTGCAAGAGAGGAAGCTCCAGCCCAAGGGTTCCCTTCTTCTTCTTCTTCTTGCTTCTTCTCCTCCAACTCACTATTGCTAATGGTGAAATGGACTTCACCATCTTCTTCCTCTCCATGAAAGCTCTCCTTTGTTACAATTTGTAGAGGGAACCAACCCTCTTAGGGTTCTCTTTGAGCAAGCTTGGTCCATTTGAGAACCTTCCTAGAAAGTGATCTTTCCCAAACTTTTAGATTGTGTTCTTCTAGTCCCAGAGAAGCTTCATCTCCATAATTGCAAGCTCTTCTTCCTATTTCTTGGTTTTAGCTATTTGGGGTTTGTAATGAGTTTATTTTTGGGGGTTTTTTGTGTAGCTTGGTAATTTGGCTTGAGAGTGGTGAGTAGGAGCTTGATTAACTATTTTGGAGCCAAGGCAAGTGGATGAATGGATTTAATTTAATGATTTCATGTTTATGGAAATTTGGATCTTTATTTATTTGCTTTCACCAATGCTTGCTCTATGAGTTTAAGGATTTTGAAATGTGCATGTTGACAAGTTCTCCTTTTAAATGATTTCTTAAGAATGTATGCATTTACTTTGCTAAACTGTGTTTTGTCATTTATGGATTTCATAGATGGTGGTTGTCCTTGTAATAATTGAGGTGGAAATGAATGTGAAGTAAATGTTTTGGTGGAATGGTTGTTGAGGGAATTGATGATAGGCATTGGGAGGCATGGAGGCCTACTTGGTGCAGGAAAAGGGGTTTTTGGAGAAAGAAAGGAAGAATGCTTGAAAGCCATGTTCGGGAAGTAGTTAGACTGCTCGCTCGAGCGGACGTCACGTGCTCGAGCGCACAGTCTAGCTAACTGCAACGTTGGGCACAAGATGACTGCCCGCTCAAGAGCGTACATGCCCGCTCAAGTGCGCAGCCTCTCTGTCTGCCAGTCCCCGGGACAAAATGTCTGTCCGCTCGAGTGAGCAGACTTTCTGTCTGCAGCACCTTCATGCCCGCTTGAGCGAGCTCATGCCCGCTTGAGCGCACCCCCTCTCAGACCTGGGCCATTTCTGGAGTTTGGAAAAGGAGATTTTTAGAGGAAGAAGGGGTTATTTGAGTCCTACTTTTTCGATTGGAGGTAGGAAAGACTATGTGGAGCCCGGTTGAGGAAGAAACCCCATTAAGGAAATTCATTGAGGATTTATGGAATTGTCAAATATAACCGACTTGATGTCAGAGTGAGCAATGATATCATTAGCATTCCCAAAATATAATATTTGAAGTTTAAACAAGATCATTTAAGTTAACATTTCCCCAAAAAGATAATGGCCAACAAAGGCCAATACAATAAAAAAGAATGAATCAAATGTCACTCTAAATCTCCCAAAATGTATCGCAGCTCAAAGCTAAACCAAATGTCTATATGACGTTGTCAGCTTGCCATTCTACTAAACGCTGCGGTTCACCAACCGCAACCTCTGGCTCCTCCTCGTAGGCAATGACGGGAACTGGACCTAAGTACCACAAAAATGGGTCAGACACGACGGTCTGGCACGTGGGTGAATAGATGATACAATAAGAGAAATTGAAAGATAACATTTAAAAGATATTGAAGTCTGTCTACACAAGTATTTCGATAAGACAAGATATATCATTTGTCAAAAAGCATATGTAAAGTAAAACATGTAGGATATCAAAGAATGGGGAAACTAGCAAGATGGTAACCACACTGAAGCTAAATCCTCTCCATTACTAAAGTGATGAGAGCACATTTACTGCATTGGGCTCGAACACGAGAAGTGGCGAGAACTACTAATATATACATATACATATACATATACATATAGCTAGACAAGACCACGGCCGCGGAACCGGGTAACGAGACAGGATAGGATCCAAGTTGCAACTGGCGGGAGCACAAGGGGGAGGCCCAATTCAGTTGATCAGACTGACAGGGACGTCCAAGCTTAGTGGTACCAACTCATAGGTTACATGAGAAATCAAAACATTTACCAAAACAATATCGGTATAAAACACTCAAGTAGGTGGGACACGTTGCTCATAGGCACACATTTCATATCACTATCTTTTTATGTATAAACGGGGCTGGCAGGACATGTCAGGTGCATAAATCATAGTTTGAGATAAAACTAGTGACATCAAGAGAAATCGGGCTAAGACAAGTATAATCTGACTAAAACAGTGCAATGAGTCCTTATACGATTACAGACTATGTAGTGGGACTTCTGTATTCACACAATATGTATAAAGACCTTGTATGTCTATTATTGCCCTTGGCATGGCGCTCGAATGATGATAGACATCCTAAGATTCCATGTACAGTTTGGTAAATACACAATTCTCAATACATTTCCAAAGTGGTATTTCTTTCCAGGTAAATCTCCTTATGTCATCCCCTAGGTCTTCCCAAGGTGGTAGAGCATCAAAACAACCCATCCCAGCCTTAGAACATCATGTTTGGAAACAATAGAAAAGACCCAAGAATTCTGTACAGTCCGCTCGAGCGGACAGGAGGTTCGCTCGAGCGGACTGGAGGTTCGCTCGAGCGGACTGGTTCAGTTCAGGAGGGCTCAAGCGAAGAATGGGGAGGCTCGAGCAAACATAGTTCTGTGAGGGGTTCGCTCGAGCGATGAAGAGGTCGCTCGAGCGAACTGCTTCGGAACAGGAGAGCTCGAGTGAAGATGTGGTTGGCTCAAGCGACAGGAGTTCCGTGAAGGGTTCGCTCGAGCGAATAGAGGTTCGCTCGAGCGAACTGCTTCAGAAACACTTCGTTTCAGCAGTCCGAACCTCCACTTCTCTTCTCTTCACAACATCATTTAAGCCACACATCATGCCACATTTATGGCATTCAATCTACCAACTTTCATCTCATTCAAATCCTCCAACAATCATCCATTAACACCAAAAATCACATCATTTCTCCTTTCCAATCCCATTCAATACACAACCACCAAATTAATGACTAACTACATGTGGTCCAAAAACAAGCTTTTACAACATAAAGCATATACATTCTTCAAAAGCTCCAATAATGAGTAAATAACTTAACAAGATGAGCATTTTAAAATCATTGCTAACCATAGTACATAAGAGAAGATGAATAGTGAAAAATCCATAAATTCTTATTAAAACATGAAATCATTCAAGAAAGTTATTCATCTACTTGCCTTGGCCTCCAATTTAAGCTAATCAACTCTAATCACCACTCCTTAAGCCCAATCAAAGATCTACACAAAAATCCCCAAAATGATACTAATCATAAACCCTAGCATCACAAAACAAGAAAGAGAGAGAGATAGCTTCCAATAATGAAAATGAAGACTCTCTAGAGCTAGTAGAAGCACAATCTAGAAGATGAGAGGGAGAGCTTACATGGAAAGCCTTCAAATACACAAAGCTTGCTCAAAAAGGACCTTGGAATGGAGAGCTTCTTCTAAAAATGGTATCAAAAGGGAGCACTCATGGAGGAGGAGAAGATTACCACCTCCATTTTACCTTCAATAATAGTTTGAGAGAGATTGAGAGATGGAGAAGCAAGTAGAAGCAAGAAAAGCTCTAGGGCTGGAACTCTTTTTCCTCAAAGAAAGTTGCAAGAAAAGGAAGAAGGAAGAAGACCCTTCTTATATACAAAGTAGGAATGGGTCCCACCACTTAAACAACTACTTGGGCTTAAAACGTCTACTCATGGGCTTCGGATGGATTCAACGAAGAAGGAAGAATTGATCGCCGAAATTTCTTGTTTCCAAAAAGTATATATTTCACAAATTTCGGATACGTCAAAAGTAGTGTCCAGATTTCATGCGAAAACACTGGTTTACCCCTATAACTAGCAAAGTAGGGTTTAGAGGTCTCGGACTGAAACGGGGCAAATACGAAAGTTGTCGGGAATCATAAAATACATTAAATGTTGCAAACTACAAATTTCCAGAATTGCTAAATAAATTCCAAAACTAATTAAAACACAATAAAGGAACCCCCAAAGGGCCCCACTAAGTCAAAAGAGTTTCCAAAATAAGTCTAAGCTATAAAAAAAATTATTCTAATCCAAATTTAACCAAATTCCACTAATCTCACTTATAGCTAAAGCGCGTCTTAATTAACACTAATCGGAAACTCTCAGGGCGGGGTCTTACACAAACTGTATAAGGGAACTTGGGATGTATATCATCATTCAAGCACCATGCCAAGGGCAATATTAGAAATACAAGGTCTTTATACTTATTGTGTGAATATGGAAGTCCCAATACATAGTCCGTAATTGTATAGGAATTCATCGTACTGTTATATTCAGTTTATACTTGTCTTAACCCGATTTCACTCAATGTCATTAGTTTTGTCTCAAATTATGGATTTATGCCCCTGACACGTCCTACTAGCCTTGTTTATACATGAAAAGATAATGATGTGAAATGTGTGCCTATGAGTACCATGCCCCTCCTGCCTGAGTGTTTTACATCGAGATAGTTTTGTACATGTTTTGATTTCTCATGTAACCTATGAGTCAGCACCACTAAGTTTGGACGTCCTTGTCAGTCCGATCAACTGACTTGAGCCTCCCCCTCGTGCTCCTGCCAGTTGCAACTTGGATCCTGTCCTGCCCCGTTACCCGGTTCCGCGGCCGTGGTTTTGTCTAGCTATATGTATATGTATATATTGTTGTTCTCGTCACTTCGCGTGTTCGAGCCCAATGCACCGAATGTGCTCTCATCACATTAGTGATGGAGAGGATTTAGCTTTAGCGTGGTTGCCATCTTGCTAGTACCTTGTTCTTTGATATCCTGCATGTTTCATCTTATTTATGCATTTTTACAAATGATATATCTTGTTTCATGGAAATAAATGTTTGGATGAATTTCAATGTCTTTTCAATATATCTTTTGATTTCTCTTATTGTGTTATCTATTCACCCACCTACCAGACCGTTGTGTCTGGCCAATTTTTGTGGTACTCAGGTCCAATCCCCGTTATTGCCTATGAGGAGGAGCCAAAGGAGGCGGTCGGTGAACCGCAACGATTAGTGGAGTGGCAAGCTGACAATGTCATTTAGACATTTGGTTGAGCTTTGAGTTACGAATGGAAATAAATGTTTGGATGAATTTCAATGTCTTTTCAATATATCTTTTGATTTCTCTTATTGTGTTATCTATTCACCCACCTACCAGACCGTCGTGTCTGGCCAATTTTTGTGGTACTCAGGTCCAATCCCCGTTATTGCCTATGAGGAGGAGCCAAAGGAGGCGGTCGGTGAACCGCAACGATTAGTGGAGTGGCAAGCTGACAATGTCATTTAGACATTTGGTTGAGCTTTGAGTTACGAACACATTTGAGGATTATTGGTTTACCTTTGATTTATATTTTGGTTGTACTGGCCTTTGTAGGCCATTATTTTTGGGGAATGTTAACTTAACTAATTTTTTGTTTAAAAATTCTAACTTTACATTTTGGGAATGCCAATGAGATCGTTGCTCACTCTGACATCATGTCAATTACATGTATTTATCAGTCTTGTGTTGGGAATGGATTAAGAATTTGATTTGCTACACGCTTCTGCACCAATATAAATGTTTTGTGAGTGTGTGTGAAATCCTCACCGCGGAAACTTATGGGAAATTAAGCGGATGCATATTCATATTTTCATTGTTGTAACCACACATTAACACCATAATTACCACTCGTCGGCACAGATCCCAGTCCGAGGTCTCGACCGTGTTGAACTCCAGTTTGTTGGGAAGAAGTAGGTGTTCGTAGTTTTCATGGGCCGACAATAGTCAGTGAGACTAGTGATAAGGTCAAGTTGATTCAAGAACGCTTGAAGGTAGCCCGGAGTAGATGGAAAAGCTATGCAGACTCTCACGGAATGGACTTACAGTTCAAAGAAGGAGATAAGGTTTTCTTGAAGGTGTCACCGACTATGGGAACATTAAAATTTGGCCAGAAGGGCAAGTTATCACGGATGTACATTGGACCTTACGACATTGTGAGCAAGATTGGTGATGTGGCTTATAGACTAGCCTTACCGCCTGTGCTCTCCGGCGTACACAATATTTTCCATGTGTTAATGTTGAAGAAGTACGTCCTCGACCCATTGCATGCACTCCGTAATGAACTATTGGAAATCATAGAAGATGCCACGTATGTTGAGAAACCTGTTCAGATCATTGATACAAAGGAACAAGAGCTAAGGACACGAACAATTCACTGGGTGAAAGTGCTTTGGGAAAATCACGAACCTGAAGAAGCAATATGGGAATTTCGGGATCAAGTCCAGAAGAAGTATCTACATCTACTGCTTGAGGTTAGTGTTAATTTCCATTTGGATGACCAAATGCCCTAAGGGCTGGAGGATGTAAGGCCCCTCCCCAAGAGATTTCCAATTAGTACTAATTAAGTCGTGCTTTAGTTCTAAGTGAGATTAGTGGATTTTAGTTAAGTTTGAGATTAGAATAACTTCTATATAACTTTGGAGAATATTAAAAGCCTTTTTATTTTGTGGGACCCTTTGGGGGTTCTTTTGTAGTGTCTTTGCGTGACGTGGGAGATTATCTGATATTCTGAAAATTCGTGTTTTAGCTCCAATTGATTGATGCCATTATACTCTACAACTTTTGTGTTTACTCCATTCCCGTTCGAGACCTCGAAACCCTACTTTTCCAATGTTAGGGGCAAAACAGTCTTTTTTCACAAAAATCTGGACATAATTTTCAATCTCTTCAAAACCTGCGAAATGTATGCCTTTTGGGAACAAGAAATTTAGACAAGCATTTCTTCCTTCTTCGTCGAACTCATCTGAGGCCTGGAAGATGATGTTTTTAGCCCAACAAACTTGTTTAGTGTTGGGACCCACCCTTGTTTTCTATATAAGGAGCGCTTTTCTCATTTTTCCTCTTCTTCTTGCTACTTTTAATGTGTAAGAGAGGAAGCTCCAGCCCTAGGGTTCCCTTCTTCATCTTCTTCTTGTTTCTTCTCCTCCAACTCACTCCCAACTATTGCTAATGGTGAAATGGACTTCACCATCTTCTTCCTCTCAATGAAAGCTCTCCATTGTTACAATTTGTAGAGGGAACCAAACCTCCTAGGGTTCTCTTTGAGCAAGCTTGGTCCATTTGAAAACCCTCCTAGTAAGTGTTCTTTCCCAATCTTTTAGATTGTGTTCTTCTAGTCCTAGAGAAGCTTCATCTCCATTATTGCAAGCTCTTCCTTCCTATTTCTTGGTTTTGGCTATTTGGGGTTTGTAATGAGTTTATTTTTGGAGTTTTTGGTGTAGCTTGGTGATTTGGCTTGAGAGTGGTGATTAGGAGCTTGATCAGCTATTTTGGAGCCAAGGCAAATGGATAAACGTATTTAATTTAATGATTTCATGTTTATGGAAATTTGAATCTTTATTTATTTGCTTTCACCCATGCTTGCTCTATGAGTTTAATTGAAATGTGCATATTGACAAGCTCTCCTTTTAAATAATTTCTTAAGAATGTATGTATTTACTTAGTTAAAGTGTGTTTTGTCATTTATGAACTTCATAGATGGTGGTTGTCCTTGTAATAATTGTGGTGGAAATTAATGTGAAGTAAATATTTTGGTGGAATGGTTGTTGGGGGGAATTGATGATAGTCATTGGGAGGATGGAGGCCTACTTTGTGCAGGAAAAGGGGTTTTTGGAGAAAGAAAGGAAGAAGACTTGAAAGCCATGTTTGGGCAGTAGTTAGACTGCTCGCTCGAGCGGACGTCACGCGCTCTAGTACGCAGTTTAACTGACTGCAATACTGGGCACAAGTTGAATGCCCTCTCGAGCGCGTACATGCCCGCTCGAGTGCACAACCTCTCTGTCTGCCAGTCCCCAGGACAAAATGTCTGTCTGCTCGAGCGGGAACTTTGTCGCTCGAGCGAGCAGACTTTCTGTCTGCAGCACCTTCAGGTGCGCTCGAGTGTGGTCATGCCCGCTCGAGCGCACCTCCTCTCGGGCCTAGGCCATCTCTGGGGTCCGGAAAAGGAGATTTTTAGAGGAAGAAGGGATTGTTCGAGTCCTACTTTTTCGATTGGAGGTAGGAAAGACTGTGGAGCCCGGTTGAGGAAGAAACCTCATTAGGGAAATTTATTGAGGATTCATGGAATTGTCAATGTGTATGGGAAGCTCAAAATGTCTTAAATTTTGAGGAGTACCAAGTGAATAACTGAGCGGATATATGGGACCCCATCCACATCGATTTACATCTTGCATCCTCAATGTATGGACCGGCATTTTATGAAAATTCATTGTGTTTTCTTCTACTTGAATTTCACATGTTCTTGCCTGTTTTCACAAGATATTACTAGTTTTGCTTTAAAATATTGATACGTTTACTGAATGTGTCCTACTAGCCCCGAAATTTCATGACCTGATATGAATGTGATAAATGTGCATATGAGCACCCTGTCACGTCTGCCTGGGTGTTGTATACCAATATAGGTATGTATATGTTTTGATTTTCATGTGATCTATGTGTCGGCAGCACTAAGCTTGGACGTTCTTGTCGGTTTGATCCATTGACTAGAACCTCCCCCTCGTGCACCTGCTAGCTGCAGCCTGGATCCTGTCCTACCTTGTTACCCGGTTTCGCGGCCATGGTCTTGACTAACTATATGTATATATATAACGTTGGTTTCGCCACTTCGTGTGTCCGAGACCAACGCACAAAATCTCCTCTCATCACACTAGTGATGGAGGATTTAGCTTTTGTGTGGTTGTCATCTTGCTAGTTCCCTGTTCATTGTTACTTGACATGTTTATATTGCAAGTGTGTTTTAAATAAATTATGCATCTTGTTTTATGGAAATTATTGCTTTGACTGGTTTTCAATGTGTTTCTAAAATATGCTTTGAATTTCCTTATTGTTATATCTATTCACCTGCCTGCCAGACTGTCGTGTCTGACCCATTCTTGTGGTACTCAGGTCCAGACCCCGTTGCCTTTGAGGAGGAACCGGAGGAGGAGGCTGGTGAGCCGCAACGTGTAGGCGAATGGCAAGTTGACAATGTCATTTAGACATTGGGTCGAGCTCTGAGATGCAAAACATTTTGGGAGTCTATCGACTGACACATTTTGGAAGATTCTTTGTACTGGCCTTTGTTGGTCATTATTTTTGGGGAAATGATTAACTGATATTTTGTATAAACATTTAACTTAATATTTTGGGAATGCCTTATTGCTCACTCTGACATCATGTTATTATATGGATGTTATCGTCTTGTATCTTGGAATGAGTTATTGGTTTGATTTGCTATATGCTTCAGCAATCTTGAAAGTGAATAATTCGTGTGCACGTGTGATATCCTCACCGTGGAACCCTGTGGGAAATTAAATGTGTGTACCTTTATATTTATTATTGTAACTAACACATCATTAGCTCGTCGATCTCGGATCAGGAGTGCTTTGCTGCACTAACCCAGTCCGAGGTCGCGACATGGTGGAAAAGGATATAAGGAGGAAACACAGATGGAACCTTGACTTTCCTAGGTTTAAATTACTAGGGTGATGGCTGGGTATTCATTTTCTATTTTCTTTTAATTCACTCTCCATTAATGAAAATCTTGACAATCATTTTTGCGCCTTCACCTATATCATAATTTTTAACTAGCTTTTGGCATGAATTCCTTTAAATTCAATTCATACATATTGTGTATGCAAACAAACAGGCCATGTCTTATTCCATTATCATAAGGCCTGGTTGGACTTTCTAAAAAATTTTGATAGTTAAATGGGGTTGCATCGGATCTCCACTTCAGCAGACTTTTTGTTTTCGTTTAAATACTTATGTGAAAAACTATGATATGATTGGCAAGTATCCAGACAATTATTGCCAAAAACACAGCCGCTATCCAACAAAGCGATTGGCACACTGTTTCAGCTCCACATGTGATGGGACTTCGGTATTGTGTGTGTTCACTCAATTAAATCTACTCAATGGCGGTTTAGGTTAATTATTGGGGGCACAAACACTTGCAGAAGAAGTGCAAAATCTTTCGATACCTGACTCAATAAAAATTGTAAGATGTTTTGATGATATTCTATTCAAGTATTCTTGTACTTTTAATAAACAGAAGAAAAAGGGCACCCTTTTTAGTTGCAGTTGTTTAACTACCATCAAACAATGGGGCCCACGAAGCTCGATCAAACCTGCTGTTTAAATAACACGATTAACTATTGTGTTTTGATAGTGGTGAAAGTTTGCTGCTGCATTGTTAGTCCCATTGTTAGCTTCATTTGGTCAAACTCTGCAATATGCTTAATTAGAGTAAAATTTGACTCAAGCCCACTAAACATGATAGAAGTGCATAGTTGAATAAAGGAAAGAGATATAGAAATGTTCTCCCAAAAGCAGCAAACTATGCAGTCCAACTCCATAGGGTCCACTTGGAACCCAACTTTGATAAGTCCTAGCTCTTTCACACTCTCATACTCTCATGATGTTGTACAAGGCTCAATTTTATTCTAATCAAGTCTTTACTCACCATTGGATTGAATCTCAACGAAATCTATAGTTAAAATACTCTACTTTATTTTGAGGCTGTTAAATAAAGAGTTACACTACCTCAAAATCAGTGAAAACGACGGCCATATGCTGTCGTTTTTCATGAAAAATCGACTTCTCTTGTAAGTCAGAAATTTTGAAGTAGTTTTTCAAAAATGACGGCTTGGAGTTGTCAATAAATTCTAAAAACGATTGTTCGCAGCATTCGTTTTTTAAATATAATTTAAAAAAATATTTAAAAAAATGATCTTGGTCCGTTGATTATAACCGACAGTTAATTTCTGCCCTTTTTTTTCAATTTTTCAGAAAGCTTCAGGCCGTTTTTTTTTTTTTTTTTTTAACCTACTTAAAATTTTTTGATTCATGTAACCACTAAGCTTGGGTTACTTTGTCGGGCTGATCACTTGGCTTAGGATCCTCAATAATTTGCCAACTGCAGTTTGGACCCTCTGTTTGTTTGCTCCAGCCATGGCAATGGTTTCTATCTGTTCCAGCCATCTCGTATGGCAGCGGTTTTGCATCGGCCATTTTGCATGGCAACAGTTCGGTTCCAGCCATTTTGTATGGCAACGGTTTCTGTCTGTGTGCTCTTATTACTTCTGTATTAGGAGAATATAGCTAAATGTGAGTTGCCAATGTTTTGATTATTTATTAGTCAGTTTGAAATGCTTTAAATGTGAATTTCCTTTATTTATTCTTTTTACACATCTTGATTTATGCTTTGTTTTAAATGCGCTTTATGATTTTAAATATGACACTGATAATACTTGTATATCTTATCTATTTTATTCACATGCCAGACCATCGTGTATGATATTCTTTTGTTCGGTGTCAGATGTCGGACCCACAGATGTTAAGGCAGAGCACGTGGTCGAGGCGGTAGACCTGCCTATGGAGCGCAAGTGGCAGCCTAATGATGTCATGTAGACATCATGTTGGGATTTGAACTTTGATAACATTTTGGGGAATGATATTTTATTTTGGGAATTCTGTTATTGGCCTTTGTTGGCCTTCATTGGGATGTAAACTTTAATGCACTTTCTTTTGTGATCGTCACAACTCTAATTTAACTCTGGGTTATGCTTTTGTATATTTCTCTTTTGATACAAAGCTTGTGCATCTATTATTATGATTTTTTGGATTTTGTTTTGCTATATGCCGCCGCACCTCACTATTCGTTGTGTGATTGATTAATTGGTTGTGATGGATCATCTGGAATCCTCACCGCGGAATCCTATAGGAAAACAATTTGCGCATGCAAGAGGAATTTTCGAACTAGGCACGCCGCGACCCCAGATTAACTACTTGATTATTAGGGCCTCGGTTCGGAGGCGTGACATCAGGGTCTCGAATGGGGACGAAGTGAGCACGAAAGTCGTAGAGGCTAATAAGATCAATCGTTCGGAGTTAAAACACGAATTTATTAGAATCACGAATAGTCCGAACCCTCAAAGGGTCCCACTAAATCAAAGAGCGCTCTCAAACCTCCCCAAAACTAAATAGACGCTATTCTAATCCCAACTTAACACAAAATCCACTAAACCCACTTAAAGCTAACACATGACTTAATTAATACTAATTGCAGTATCTCGGGCCGGGGTCTTACAATCTGTCTGAGGGTGATATGCTGTACTGAACTGAAGCTTCTCACCCATAGACTCATGTAAGGTCTTCCAGAACCTCAAGACGAATCTTCTATCTCTGTTTGAAGTGAAAGAGACTAGTTGGCCATGACGACGACAACCTTATTGACGAATGCTTCTGCAAGAGGTAACATGTGCATCTTTTTTCCTGTCCTCATTGGGATGAAATGTGCGAATTTTGTGAGACGACTGACGCTAAACCAGATGTTATTATTTCCTGTCAAACTGCGACCCAAGATTAGCGCGATTAGAACCAATTAAGTGCGTGTTTAGTTATAATGTGGGTTTAGCGTTTGTGGGTTAGAATTTAGTTCGATTTAGTCTTGAAATTAGTTCTGAGAGATTTTGAGAGTGCATTATGTTATTCAGACACGCTCAGGGGTTCCCTGAATGTATGTGTAAGCTTGGGAGGAAATTCTAGTTTTTCGATTTTAATCGTGATTTCTATCTCTTTGGAATGGTTTTATTTTATCTTTCAACTTTTGTTTTCAGCCCGTCTATGTTTGAAGCCCAGAAACCCAAGTTTCGACCCAAAGGGGTAAAACAGTCCTTTCACACCAAATCTGGACCCAAATTTTGAAATCTCAAAATTATGCCAAGTTTATACTTTTTGGAAACTAGATTTTTCGGTAATCATTTTAGTCTTCTTCGTCGATTTCATCCGGGGCCTACAAATCAGCGTTTCAACCATCACATGTTTTGAAGCAAATGGGGCCCACTCTCCCTCACTAAAGTTCTCTCCTTCACTACCCACGTTCAGAATCTTCCCTTGTTTCCTGCAACTTCTTTCTTTAAGAACGAGCTGAGAAGGAACTCTTCTTCGCCCTCTTCTTTTCCTTTCCATGCCCTAACTAGAGATCTCCAAATGAGAATCTGAAGATATCCTCTTCTTCCTCTCAACCCAAGCTTCCTATTGATACCATTTTCTTGGAGCTTCTTGTTGGAAGGAACATTCAATTTCATCCTAGCTTCTTCTTTAGCTAGCTTCAGGTGAGATATCTTCTTCTCCTTTTTAATGGAGTCTTTTGAGCTCCTTAGGAAGCCTTTCTACTAACATGCATACCCATTTTCGAAATGGGGGTTTTGTTGACCAGCAATGGTGATTTTTGAATGGTTTCTTGGGGCTTCTTGTGTAGATTTCGTGGCTCACATTTGGGTAGGACTTTGAGAGATTTTTGGCTTAGTTATTGTCAAGGCAAGTGATCAATTTAGCTCTTCTTGATGCATGCAATATTTGAACATTTTAGATTCAATGGTTTGATTCTTTTCTCATTTTAGTTTGAGCAATGTGTTGATTCAAATATGTCAAGTGGCTTGAAATCTTGTCTTAGTTTGAAATGCATATGTTAATGGCTTCATTTTGATGGTTTCTATTCAATTTAAGTGATTTTTACCTTGTCTAAATGGTTTGTGGATGGAAAAAAGATTTTAGGAGCATGAATGTGAATTGTGTGAAAGAGTTGGATTGTTGTAATTGCATGGAAATGGCCCCTTGGAGAGCATGAAGGCTCAGGGAATGTGCAGGGATTTGATAAAGAAGGAAAGGAAGTGGAATGGGAAGAGAATGGAGGAAGAAAGAACTGAAAATCTGACTTGAACTGGGCTGCCGCGCACAGTCGGTCTGTCGCGCCCCCGAACCTGAATCCCTGCAGCGGTTCGACCTCGGGGACACGGATTGGGAAGTAAGTAATAAATAATGTTTCTACCCAGGATCCGCGTGTGTGAGAATGACAAAAGTTCCAAACACATCAAGAACATTTCGCAAAAGCTTACGTGGTATTACGACCCGGAGCCCGAGGCAATCGGGTTCCGTGTCGCACTCAACCCGTCACCATAAAGTTGTCATACAAATCTCATACTCATACCGGAACAAAACATGTTATCAAAATATACAGAGCTGACAGTGACAAGCTTATCATTACCCAAGCATATTCAGGTTATAATTTAACAAGTGCATTATTTACAATCCTAAGAGAAAATAGGCTAACAAAAGCCTTACAAGACAACAAGCTAAAACAACACTACCCAGGTGTGTAACCAATCTCCGGAGTCACGCACGACGTCTACAAGACATCACTGACAAAACAACCTGCAAAACTCGTGGCTTTACAGCCATCCACACACGTACTAGCTCAAGACAAGAACATGCTACCTAAGGCACCAAACAAACAAGGTCAGACACGACGGTCTGGCAGGTGATCAATTTAGGCATGAGTATGAATCATTAAAAATTTATGAGAAACCATATTTAAAACCATATACTGAATTTAAAACAGTTTACAAAACTTGAAACGATGCTTGAACGAATATACATGTCAAGAAAACAAAAGTCCACGAGCGAGATATGAGGCAAAACTAGCATGAGTACATATGATCTAGTGTTTAAAGCCATTTAATGAATTTAAAACAGTATAGGAACAAAAGCAAGACAAAGCTAGCATGATTACGAGAAAACATCACGATTCATGAATCCACATTGAGCCCATCCTTTCTCAATCACATGTGGTGACAAGAGCAAGCACGACACGCAAAACACGATCCCACGTCACGCAAAATAGACGGGGAGGCCGGCCGCGGAACCGGAACACGCACGATGTGTAATATAATACAAGACTAATCTGCAGATAGTCCACATGTTTAAGGACCCCCGGATAGTGGATCAGATGAAGGGGCAATCCAAGCTCAGTGGTATTCAATGATATTCATGTATGCACAAAACATGTCAATATTTGTACAAAACTTATTGAAAATGGGGGAAAAGACTTATCGAAACAATGAAAAGCGAAGCTAAACAAGAGTGACATAAGCCATAGCGAAATAAGGCTGAAAAGTGTTCCTCAACATAGTTTTTGAACAATTCAAAACACAGCTGATACTTGTAGATCACAACAAGTGCAAATCAATACCCGAAACAAAACTGATACTTGCAAGTCAAAATAAGTGCAAAACGATACCCAAAACAAAACCCCATGCTTGTAAGCCAAACAAATGCAAAATGAGAACCGGGACAAAACCAATGCTTGTAAGTCAAACAAGTGCAAAACGAGAACCGAGACAAAACCAATGCTTGTAATTCAAAACAAGTACAGAATGATATTCTTCGTGTCAAGCCTAAGTTTTTCAAAACAGACTTTCAAGTATATGCTAAGACCCTTCATTCGATTCTTGTGTAATTGAAATCCAAATGTTGGACTTAAAGGCGGATTGGTGCCCCTGAAGGTAAACAACATTTCAGATTTCTAAGTACACTATCAAGACAAAAGCCCCTCAACATATTCTAGTTTTTCGTTGATCAAAATATCCACTTTCTTTTCCATCCTTTGATCATTAAGCATAGTATACCATTGGATTCCTTGATTCGAGAGCTTTCCAATGGTATATAGAACTCCAAATTCCGAAGAACGGTTCAAAAGTTATGGCTTCCGGAAGATGGTCCTTCCGAGCTTGGAACAGTTAGCTCGAGCGAACAAAAGTTGGCTCGAGCGAACTGGTCACAGAACCTCATTGGCTCGAGCGAACTGAAGGTTGGCTCGAGCCAAGTGCCCCAGAATTGCAGAAAATGATCCATTTTGAGTCCTACCCTTGAGGAATCAAATCCCAAGGGCTCGAGCGAACTGGTCACAGAACCTCATTGGCTCGAGCGAACTGAAGGTTGGCTCGAGCCAAGTGCCCCAGAATTGCAGAAAATGATCCATTTTGAGTCCTACCCTTGAGGAATCAAATCCCAAACCTTGGGGAATCAAATCCCATCTCCTCAAAGACCATCCCTACTAGAAAAAGAGCCTTCTGCCCTCTCCACATCCATTCCATTCCTCCCATCAACAAACCCAACCATTCAAAACAAGTAAATTACAACTAAAAATAGAAATCAAGCTTGACTAAATGCAAGATTGTGAACCATACTAAAACTCATGCATGAAAGCATAAAAATGCATTTCAATTAATCCCAAGCATGTTAATATAACACAAGAGAAAGCTAGGAATTGAAAACAACCATTTAAAAATCAAGAGAACATCCATACTCAACATGCATTAGGGAAGGCTAAAAAGATCACTTGCCTCAACCAAGAGCTAATCCAAATGCAAATCAAAGACTCCTCCAAGGTACTCTCCTATGGCTGAACCGAAATCTACAAGAACCCCAAGAAATTCCTTCCAAAATCCCAATAAATTTGGAAACAAGAACCCATTTCGAAATGGGGTTTGCATGGTTGAAAAACCTCATTCTTAGGAGCTAGGAAAACTCCATTAACAACATGGAAGAAAGCCCTCACCTATAGCTAGCCAAACAAGAAGGAAGTAGCTGGATGGAGAAGGTAGAGTTGCTGGATTTTTGCACAAAGAAGGTCCAGCTGAAGCTTGAAGGATGAGGAAGAAGAAAATGTGCTCAGATTTTCCTTTGGAATCCTCTATCTATGGCATGCAAGATGAAGAGATGAGGGAGGAAGGTGGTTCTCTCCGTGAGTATTGCAACAGTTGCAGGAAAACATAAAATGGGTTCAAAACGTGGGTGCGTGAGGGAGTGAGGGAGATGAAAACTTAAGTAAGTGAATTGTGGGGCCCAATACAACTGAAACTTAAAATGGCTAAATCATGGTCTTGCAGGCCCCGGACGAGATCGACGAAGAAGACAAAATCGATCGTCGAAATATCTAGTTTCCAAAAAGTATAAATTTGGCCTAGTTTTGAGATTTCAAAATTTGGGTCCAGATTTGGTGTGACATGACTGTTTTACCCTTTTGGGCCAAAACTTGGGTTTCTAGGCTTCGAATGTGATCCGTGAAAACACAAAAGTTGTTGGGGATAATTTGACCTATCAAAAGAAACCAAAATTATAATTTTTCAAAATTAAGAACAATCCCCCACGCTGACACGTACAACCCAAGGCATCTCCAAGCCGCCAAAATGGGTCCAACCGCTCTCAAAACTCCCCAAAAGTAAAGGAAAAATATTATAGACCACAATCTAACTCAATTAGGCTCAAATCTCACTTAGGAAACTAACCCACAGTTAAAAGCACACTAATCACGAAAATTAGGGGTCGGGGTCTTACACGGTGAGCTGGCGGTCAACTATCGGCTAGCCGACCTGTTCACATTGGTTAGCCGATAGCCAACCGAATCAGTTCGATTCCATTTCCAGTAGCGTGTTTTGCAACAGGGGATTTTCGGCCAGGTGTTGGCTAGCCGACCAGCCTCACTTTAATTAGCCGACAGCCAACCGAGTTCAGTTCGGTTCCATTTCCAGAATGGTGTTTTTCCTGTCAGGAGACAAGGCGGTCAGCTGTCGGTTAGCTGGCGGCTAGCCGTCAGTCCCCTACTCGGCTAGCCGACAGGTGACCGAGAGTTGACCGAGTTTTCAAACTAGACCTGTTTTGTAAGATTTTCTAGGGGAAGAAAACCCGAATATGATTAGGAACTTTTAACTTGAGTTTGGATGCTTGAGGCCTTAAAATGTCTTTTAACTTCCGGAACACCAATCCCTTTTTCATTGAGACATTTGGGTCTCAATCACATGAAGATCAAATGAAAGGTCTTAACGTATACTTGACGAATTTTGCTTGGAATCATGATTCGATGCGCCGAATATCGTTTTAGCACTTGTTTTGTTTTACAAGTATAAGTCTCGCTTTGAATGGTTCAAGAACTATATTGGGGAACACCTTTTAGCCTCATTTTGTTATGGCTTATGCCACTCTTGTTTAGTTTTGCTTGCATTGTATTGATAATTGTATTCTCCCATTTTCGATAAGTTTTGTACAGTTATCGATCTGTTTTGTGCATACATGAATATCATTGAATACCGCTGAGCTTAGACTGCCCTCTCAGTCTGATCCACTACTTAGGGGGTCCTTAAACATAAGGACAATCTGCAGATTAGTCATGTATTTATATACATCTTTGTTTTGTCCGGTTTCGCGACCGGTTTTCAAGCCCACCTTGTGTGGTTCGGGCTTTCGTTTCGTTTCATTTTGTTTTGTTTTGTCTTTGCTTGCTCTTGTCATCACGTATGATGGAGAAAGGATGAGCTCAATATGGTCATGAATCATGATGTTTTCTCGAAATCATGTCAGTTTTGCCTTGTACACTATACATGTTTTGTTCAGAATTCAAGTTATGTTTTAAGCATTGATTATTTCATATTTTTAATTGATTTATATTATGCCTAAATTGATCACCTGCCAGACCCTCGTGTCTGATCCTTTTGCTTTGTGTTCAGATGCAGGCACCGTTGCCATTGAGGAGGAGCGCCCGGAGGAGGCTTTTGAGCCACCCCCAGCCCGTGAGTGGCAACCCGACGACATCCTTTAGACGTCGGGTGGGGTCTTGAGTACGACACTTGGATGGGAATGATTTTGTTATTTTGGGATGTATGGCCTTTTCTGGCCCTTTCTTTTTGGGGAATGTAAACTTGAACTTAACTTACTTTTGGTCACCTAAAACTTGAAATTGAAATCATGGTAATGCTATGTTATACAGTCTCCCTCTGACTATTTATGTCCGTTGAGCTATTTAACTTATGCAGCTTGGAATCACCTGTTTTGTATTGATAAGTTGTGATTGAAATTACTTGCACGATTCCACAAATCATTGTTCATGTGAGATAGTTCCATGTTTGTTTTGGGAATCCTCACCGCGGAAACCTGTGGGATAATCATAGTTGGACACACTAGTCGCGAGTCCGGATCGGGGACCTCGGTCCGGGGTTGCGACAGTTCCCCTGTTGGTAATTGGTAAGCCTATAACGAAATCCATAGTGAGATGCTCCCATTTTCACTTCGGAATCTCCAATGGCTGCAAAAGTCATGGAGGCTTCTGATATTCTGCCTTTATCAACCGGTATGTCATGCACTGGGACACAAAAGCTGTAATTTCTTTTTTCATGTTATTCCACCAAAATTCTCCCTTCAAGTTATGATACATTTTCTTACCCCCCTGATGCAGAGTGTATCTGGTGCCATGGGCCTCCACCATGATGTCGTTCCTCAATTCATCAATGTTCGGAACATAAAGCCAGTCACGAACTCCATCCACAATTCGAAATTCTGGACGTTATTCATTGTGATCTACGATTCTAACCAAATCTGGATATTGCAAGATTTTCTGAATGAAGGTAGGCTCGAGCATGGACATGTTTGCTAACATCATACCCTTCCTTAACGGTTGAATTTCAACTCCCAAGTCTTCGAATTGTTAAAACATGCAAGCTCACTGTAAACTGGTCACACTCCCTGACTTTCTTCTCAAAGCATCTACAGCTACATTCACTTTTCCTGGGAGGTATTTGATCGGGAAGTCATAGATCTCAATATATTCCATCCACCTCCTCTGCCTCATGTTCAGTTCTTTCTGTGAAAATAAATATTGTAGGCTTTGGTGGTTCGAATGAACTTCAAAATTTTCCACATAGAGGTAGTGTTTCAACATCTTCAAGGGAAAGACGACTGCAGCCAATTCTAAATCATGGGTTGAATAATTTCTTTCATAATCTTTCAACTGACTTGAGCGATATGCAATAACATTGCCATCTTGCATCAACACACACCAAAGTCCTACATTCGAAGAATCTGTATACACCAGAAATCCACTACCGCCCAATGGTATTCTGAGGATAGGTGTTGTGGTCAACCTCTTTTTCATCTCTTCAAAACTAGCTTCACATTGTTCATTCCACACAAATGACACATTTTTCCGGGTTAGTTTTGTCAAAGGTGTAAAATAGACGAAAATCCATGCACAAACCTTTTCTAGTAGCCTGCTAATCCCAAGAAACCTCTAATTTCTGTCACATTCTTCGGCCTTTCCCAACTAATAACTGCCTCAATCTTTGCTAGATTGATTGCTAAACATTCTTTTGGAGATGATGTGGCCTAGAAAAGCGACTTGCTCTGGCGAAAATTCACACTTCCCAAGCTTCCCTTAAAAGTTGCAGTGATGTCCTCAAATGCTGCTCACCAAAATGTCATCAATGAATATAACTATGAATTGATCTAAGTGTGGTGCAAAGATCTTGTTCATTACAACCATGAACACTTCCGGTGCGTTCGTCAGCCCGAATGGCATCGCTAAGAACTCATAGTGCCCATATCTAGTTTGAAAAGCTTTGGTACATCTGATTCCCTGACTCTCAGCTGATGGTAACCGGATCACAAGTCAATTTTTGAAAAATATGCTGCTCCTTGCAACTGATCAAATAATTCATCCATCCTTGGCAATGGATATTTGTTTTTTATGGTAACCTGGTTCAACTTTCTATAATCAATACACATTCTCAAGATGCCATCTTTCTTCTTGACAAACAAAATTGGGGCTCCCCGTGGTGAGATGCTTGGTCTAACAAAACCTTTCTCTAGTAATTCCTACAACTGTACCTTTAGTTCACCCACTTCAACTGGAGCCGTTCTGTAAGGTGCAATCGAAGTCGGAGTAGTCCATGGCAGCAGTTCAATTGTGAAGTCGATCTCCCTAGTTGATGGCAAACCTAGGATCTCCTCTGGAAAAACATTTGAAGATTCACACACAACGGGGATTTTCTCTACCCCTTGGGACTGTTTATCCTCCATGATAAACACTACATATCCCTCACAACCACTCCTCAAAAGTTTGTAAGCTTTCAAGGCTGAAATCAAATTTACCGACGGTTTCCTTATGTCTCCCTGGAATGTAATTTCCAAAGGTGTTGCATCCAATTTGAAAGTTATAGTTTTGTTGAAGCAATCCTTAGTGGCATGATGTCCTGCTAGCCAATCCATTCCCAAAATAATGTTGAAGTCATGCATAGCCAAAACAATAAGACTTGCTGGTAAACTAACTTCTCCTATCTTAATTGCACAATTGGAATAATAGTTTCTACAAACAACTTATATACCTATTGGGGTGGTGACAATCAAAACAAACTCAAGTTCGCTAATGGGATACCATTCAACTTAGCAAACATAGGAGATATAAAAGAGTGCGTGGATCTAGGCTCAAACAATATCTTAGCTCTATTCCATAGACAAGAAGTTTGCCTTCCACTACATTCCTTACCACATTCGTGTCCACTTGGTTGAGGTGATAGGCATGTCCTTGCTGTTGTGGCTTATTTTGTGTTTGGTTCTACCTTCCTTATTGCTCATTTCTGTTTTGTTATGGTGGATGGGGATTCTGATTTGGAGGGTTGCTGCCTCGCTTGTTGCCGGGGTCGCTTACCTTGATTCTGCATCTCTTGTTGGATCCGTGGAGGTGCGTGTCGCTATTGCTGTGGAGGCCGTTGCCTTGGTTATTGAGAAGTGGATAGTTACGGAGCAAGTGGTCATGAGAACCACTCTTGTAACATGCTCCTGTAATCTTGTGGCAATAGTTTGAGTTATGGTTCCTGCCACAATGGTCACATGTCACTCGTGTCGGAGCATTTTGATCTTGCCTTGGCCTCTTGTTCTGTTGGGGCCTCTGATTCTGCTGCCGGTGCTGATTCTTTTTCCGTGGATTTTGAGTTCAAAGAATCTTGTTATTTATACTCTCAAATTTGTAGGCCCTCTTGATCGCTTCAGCAAAGGTGGCTGGTAGTACAACACTTGTAGCATCCCATTCAATGACTGGATGCAATCCCTCCAAAAACTTAGTGATTTTTTTCTCTTCGGTGTCGATCAATTCAGGTGCATACCTTGGCAGTCTCTCGAATTTTGTAAGGTATTCAAGGACTGTCATGTTCCCTTGCCTGAGCTGCTGAAATTCTATAGCTTTCTGTCTTTTGATGTGGGATGGCACGTACTTCTCGCTAAACTGATCCTTAAACACCATCCATGCTTGGTCATTAGCAATGTTCCGGTAACCGTCCTTTATAGTCTTCCACCAAATTTCTGGTATTCCGGTGAACATAGAAGTGAGATGGACCTGTTGTCTGCCTGTGCACCTAAAGAGGTCAAAGATATTTTCGATATGGGCTAGCCCATCATCTAATATCAAAGGATCTTCTTGCCCTATAAATTCCTTAATTTGGACCCCTCTTTCTGAAGCACTTAAACAACACATTTGGGTCATTCTCTATGCTGTTAATAATGATCTGAGGACCTTATGTTGGAGCTGGCATGGGTTCTAGCCTCCTTTCTAACACTTCCAAAAGCTATCTTAGCACTTGGGTAAGTTATTCATCCTTCTTAGCCATCCGTTATTGTAATTTGGCCTGGTTCTCCTTAGCCTTTTGTTGCTGGTCAATCATAATTTGCATAAGCTGTTGAAATTGATTTGGCATTGCGTTATCAATTGATGGACCTGCACTTCCACTATTATTGTCATAAGGGTTTGTATTTGTTGGATCTTTATGTGGAAGCATGGTGCTGCAAAACCACATGTTAGTACAAGATAAACAACCAAATAATATGTACCCAAATCCCACTCAGCACTAACTAACGAAAGTTCTAATGAATCCTCACTGCGTCCCTACGTTTCTAGTTTCTTCTAATTGCCTGAAACATGTCTTGCTCCGATACCAGTCCTGTCATGACTGGACCGGGACCGAGCCAAGCCGAATCCCTAATTCTGGTTCACGGCACAGCGGGACAGGAAATTCTGCCAACTCACTCTGTTTCCATAGGTTTCTATTGTAGGATTCCACAAAATATCACCTCACGATCACACATTAGAATCGATTGCGGAAGCGTGCAGCAAACACACAAAGATATCAAACATAGATGAGTATACAAAGACTTATGTCAGAGAGATAAACATAGCTACCATATCCATAAAGTTAAGGTTCGATATTTACATCCCAACAAAAGATAAGTTACAAGTATTACAATTCCTAAAAGATAAGCCAACAAAGGCTATTAAAACAAAGTCCACAAAACAACTGATCATTCCCCAAAATGATTCGCATCTCGGGACCCAACCCGATGTCTAAATGACATCGTCACGCTGCCACTCTCTGGCAACCTCCTCCTCATGCTCCTCCTCCTCGGGGGCACTGATACCTAGACCTGAGCACCGAATGCGAAGGGTCCGACACGATGGTTTGACAGGCGACAAAAAAAGGTACAAGCGTACTGTAATATCAAGTAGTCTTGGAACTAATAAAACAACATTTATGTGAGAAATGACCTATAAAACGGATGCAATCATGGAGAATTCAGTTTATAAAATAGGAGTACAAATCAAATTGGACCATTCAAACTAGTGTATTGGCAACCACACAACTATATTATCCGTCACCGAAGAAACGAGAGTGCACATGATAATTAATCTCCATCACACGAAATGAAGGGGACACACGAAGATATAATTATAGTAACCCAGTATAACTAGGCATCACACGAGAGTCACCCCGCAGAAAGGGTTAAGGACTCGAGCTTGATGATCAAATCGACAAGGTTGTCCACGCTTTGTGGTGCCGACTAGAAAATTCATACAAACTTTCAAATGAAAACCTAACACTTTCGTACTCATGAGCTACTTAGACTTTTATCACTAACACACACGCTTACTCGAGAATTCACGAAATAGTAGTCCCAGCCGGCACAATATGCACAAAAAACACAATCCATGCAATGATTCACAAACAATTGCTTAAATAAAACCTTGGAACACTATTTTCAAGATGATACGATCACAAGATAAGGTTTGGTTTAGTAAATACGATTCCACGGTACATATCCTCATCAACACCATGAGACCGTAACCGGCAAGCTCCCATACACTTTAAAATCCAATGTCGGCCATTCGTTTAGATGATGCCCATATTTCAGCAACATTTAAGATATCAAGTGTGCACATCAACTAGATGAGGTCCAAATGTGTTTAGGATTGAAATTCCTACCTTTCTCTATATTTTCGCAAAAATCAGGGGTTAGCTGGCGGTTAGCTACCTAGGGGTTCTGCGGTTAACCGCCTACTGATCGCACGATCCGTCTGTCAAAACTACAGCTACTACCTTTCTAACCGCCGATTGGCAGTCAGTCCAAAGTTAGCCGCGACCATGGGTCACCTAGCCGCCACTGCTCGCCTAGGATTTTATACATTCTAGAATTGTGACCGACCAAGGGTTGGTCACGGGTCGGCTAGCCGACTGGTGACCGCCATCTGACCGCCCACCTGTGGGAAATTCAATTCTGGTTTTGTTTGAGTCCATTCCTTCTCCAAAACAATTCTCTTTCCAACCCATTGCTTCCTTGCTGTCAAATGAGCCTACAAGCTTCCCCTTTCACCATTTAACCAAACGCACTCATCATATCACAGCTTTCGAACCAATCCTCATCCATTCAATGTACCAAATCCAAAAACCCAAGCATATATCTCAATTCAAATGAATTGAAACCAAAACAGAACAAATTGAAGTAAATCAAAACATATATGCACTAAAAATAGTGGTTTAGCATGCTAAATTTCAAAGTGTAAAGTAAGACAAACATAACATCGTTCAAAAATATGAAATCAAGCTAAAGTTTCACAAATCATTTGCATGCACATTCATATCTCATTCAATCGCTTGCCTTAGCCTAAGACGCACTCAAAAGTCTCCAAACACTCCTCTCTAAGGCTGGAACTCCAATCTACAGAAAGCCCCATTGAAAGAACTCAAAAGCCCAAGAATTTTGGAAAGGAAGGGTTCCTCCATAGGAAACCTTGGATGCATGATATTGAGGCTCTAAAGGACTCAACAAAACCAAGATTTGAAGAGGGAAGCCATTGCTTACCTCTACAAGCTTTAACCAAGGAGAAAATCTCAAGAAGAAGGTAGTCTCAATAGAAATCCTTTGAAAATCGTATCAATAGGAAGCTTAGGTGAGGGAGAAGAGATTGGTGTGATTAGATCTCTCCCTTGATCTGAATCTCTATGGCATGCAAGAGGAAGAAAGAACTAAGGAAGGGAGGTAAAAGAGCACTCTCCCTCATGCTCAATTCCAAAACAGAAAAATGGGAGAGGAGAAAAGTACGTGGGTTTATGTTTGAGTTGAGTGGGGTGTGGGCCCCAGTAGGTCTAAAACTTTCAAGGCTCGGAAACCCCATTTGCGGGCCCCAGATGAGATCAACAAAGAAGAGTGAATTGCACGCCGAATAATCTGGCTTCCAAAAGGTATATTTTTCACATTATTCGTAGGCATTGAAAATCATGCAAAGATTCTTGATGTGAAAAGTCAGTTTTGCCCTTTTTTCTGAAAAATAGGATTTCTCGGTTTTTTAACACGAACAAAAAGAACATAAAAGTTGTAAGGGCTAATATGACCTATCGAATGAAGTCGAAATCCGAATTTTTTTACAAATGCGAATAAATCCCCCACACGCACACGAGTCGCACAGGCTACCCTAGGCTGTGTCAGACCAAGCCCAACGGCTCTCAACATTCCTCAAAGCTATAAAAATCTAGTCATACTCACAATCTAAGCTAAACATCCTCTAATCCCACTTAGAAAGTAAAACTTAAATGACGCTAAATACATCAGACCTGGGTCGATGTCTGACACAACAACTGAAATTGGTGTTAGAAACACCCCCTAATTTCTGGAAATTCTAATGTTTATCTAACATCTGCATTTCAGAAATCCCTATGAGAGCTTTTTAATAGGAATTTGAGAGATTCCAAAGTTGTTAGGATCAGAATCCCTCATATTGTTTCCATCAATCAAAGTTTTGAAAGGGCTCACTAATCCTTATTGATTTCTTTACAATGGAGACCTCCTGATCTTCACTTTTAGTGAATGAGGTCTCTCTTGGTATCATTACTCTATAGAAAATAGAAAAAAAAATTAATAAAAAAAAAAAAAAACACACTGACTCATTCCATTTCCCTTTTTGCATTATGTAGTAAGATCATCTTAGATCTAGGCAATCATTTTTGGTGCTGATGGATTTTACCTAGCTACCTAAGCAGCATTAACAAAATAAACCCACCCAAATGCCAACTATGTTACAAGTATATCAGTTCTGTTAATCATTTCCATTTTCTTTCCAACCTTTCCACAATCCATCAACCCAAAAAAAAAAAAAAGTGATAGATAAGAAGGAACAAAAAGAAGGATCTTTACACCTTCAACCTTCCATCATCAGCTTCCCCGGAGCAGATACTAACATCGCCATGTTTATGAAGAAGGCCCATCTTCCTCAGCATCAAAGCTGGCGTGCACACTGTATAGAACATAAACAAGAACGGCAAGCGCTGAGAAGAACCCAAATCGGATATAGGAAGGCCCATCAAGAGAGCCTAACAAGAAGATATTCAGAAAGATGGAAATTGCCGGTATCCATGGCATTAGCGGCACTCCCCAAAACTCGGGTTTTCGAGTTTGTTGTACAAAGTAATGAAACATTTGAAGGATCACAACTGCAACTACGGTGCAGGCACATAGCATGAGCACTTTCACCTTGCTGGGTGCAACAAATTGCCACAGAAGAGTGAAGATTAACGAGGCAAGAGAGAAGGATATGAGGAATGTGGCTGTTGGCCATGGATTAGTTGTTCCAACACTAACATAGCGGCGGTAAATAACAGCATTCGCTACCATGTAGAAGACGAAGAGAGTTCCGATTGATACAAGGTTTAGCAGGACATCAAGCTCCGTGAATAGTGCAATTGCCGCCGTGAATAATCCTGTAAACAAGTGAACATCAGAAACTCAAAACAAATAAACAAATGTGAGAAGGACGCTAAATTGTCGATTCCATTTCTAAGTCAAACCACTGGCCATTCATTCAATTTCACTAAATTGTCATATGTGCATAGAATAAAATTCATACAAAGTCTTTACTTGTCGATACAATGCCTTGATGATGATGATCACAATCTTTACTCGTTGACATCAAATGGTTCAAGAGATCTAACATATATCACTGTTCTCTTAATTGTGTAAAAAAAGAAAAAAAAGCCATGCTTCCACATGACCCAATGACACATTACTGTGAGATTGTGGGTTCGAGTCACATTACCAATAATAATAATAATAATAATAATAATAACTCATTTCTTCCAATGTGATTGATTACTGATTACTACTGTACCCAAGGCTGTTGTTGGTGAAAGTGATGGGATCATCCTCCAAATTAGTCCACCAACCTCCAATCATAGGTACTATTCCTTCTTAGGGCCAAGTTTATGTGATAGAGATCCTCAACCTACCATTGGTTCTACACCTATCAAGTTTACATTGTCTCCCTGCCAAGTCCCTCATATCGATTAGCTGCATTTGTGTTAATTATTGTTAGCTAATAAAATAGGATGAGTTATTCAAGCACTATATAAATATGGTTAAAAGTAGTACAACATCATCGTCAAGCTTTATCCTATCAATCTCGTACTGGCTTAAAGAGATCTACCATCAAGTTGAACTATAAAGTAAGTTGTCCGCAAGTCCTTAACCATCTTTCTATAGAAAAAAAAAAAAACCAAAAAAAAAAAAAAAAAGTCCTACTCCTAACTCCTAACTATCTATCAAACAAATGAGGAGAAATAGCATAACATGCTACAAAATGACATCCATTTCTCAATCTGGTAACGGTGATCTTCAATCAGAGAACAAAGACACAACCTCCATCAGTTATGTGGATTAGCAAGAAAAATTTGTTAAATTTTGCATCACATACCGAGGAAGGCAGAGGCATTGACAGGCGTGGCAGTCTTGGAGTGCACCTTAGCAAACCATGTAGGGACAACATTGGAACGGCCAATGACGCAGAGGTAGCGCGCCTGTCCAAGCATAGACACCATCAGCGATGTCAGTATCCCAAAGCTGGCTCCCACCCCAACAACATTCGACACCCAACCCCACTGTTTGGATCCTCTAAATGCTGCAGAGAAAGGGGCCTCCACATCAATCTGTCACAACAAAGATATATATATATATATATATATATATATATCACACAAAAGGACAAACATTACTACTTCTTATGATTGGCAAGAATGAATAGCAACAAGGGCCAGGGAATGGACCCTAACGCACTGCAGGGCTCCCCTGTCCATACAACGAGAGAAGCTCAAACATCACCGATCCAAAAGGGCACCTTTGTGAAATTACTTTTATGCGTCAATCAAAATAGAGAAAAAAAACCCAAAATTTTTTTTTTTTTTTGAAAGGTTTTCTATTATTTGGTGCACATGCACAAGAAAAAAACATCAAAAGGAGTGCATTTCCTACAAATTTTGCAGAAAAGTACCAAACGGAAGAGGGTAGGAAATAAATTACAGAAAATCAGAAGTCTGCACACTTCCATTTTTCCAAACAATAAATGTTTGTGGGCACGTTCGTGTATTCCACACAAAAACTGTTTCTGTGGATTTTCACATTTCCAATCCGCAGATTATGGAAAACCAAACTCACTTTTGCCCTTTACCACCACAAAATAGGCACGAACAACGAAAACAAATTGCTACAAAAAAGCATCCCACTTTCCAACACATTGGTTGTCGAGTGTTGTTGGCACTTTAGTTTCAAATGCAAGCCTAAGACTGTAAGGGCATGTTTGTGTAACCATTTTTCATGAAAAAATTCCCGGTTTTCAACAGAACAACAGTTTGTCATGTGTTTGGTATAACTCAATTATGCGGAAGTAGACTTCTTCAGTTGTATGGTTTTCCTCAAAAAGTGCAGAAATAGAATTCGGGGGAGGGGGGGGACGACCCCCATATAAAAGACATTTTCCTGTACGGATACCCTCGATCAATCTGCAAGAAGACCTTGCTAGCTCTGGTGATTTCTGGCCCCATCTCCAAATTTTGCTCTAGCAATCTTCCTCTGCTCATGTGATCTAGCCATTTTTATGTATTGACTTGTGAATTAGACTCGAAGAATATCAGGAAGCTTGGCGATCTTATCTTCCACCTAGTTGAACTCCATCTTCACCTGTACCGAGCTCCATCCTTCCACCTGGCTGAACTCCATCTTCACTTGTATTGAGCTCTATCCCAGGCCACACCAATGGCGATCTCCATCTCTACCTGAATGGGACTCCTCATCATCTCCATCTATGCCTGAATGGGACTCCTCACCACCGCCATCTCCGTCTAACCCTAACCTAAATCAGACACAATTCCCATTATTCAAAATCCAAAATATTAATCCTAATCCTAACCTAATCCGACTACATCTCTCTCGTCATGCTTCCTAATCACTTCATACTTTCTCCGGTCTTTCTCAATTCCTCTTTGTTCTTCCCCATCTCAAGTCTCGACCACCATTCAATGTGGGCCCATCTTGGATACACAAAGGCAATTGACATAACCTGCAACGAGGCTGCTGTTGTGTTCAATATAAGGTATGCTGTGTACTTCTTGTTGAATACGTTTTATTTTATTTTTCTGCAATTTGAGTTTGCATTGTTGTATTCCTCTGTGTTGTTATTGTTGATTATGTTGGCATTGATTGTTTTGCTATTGTTAGATTCAATTGGATGATAAACACAAATTGTTGTGTTCCTCTTCATTATTGTTGTGTTGATCTCGGCTATTGTTGTTTTCATTTTTGCTATCGCAGTGTTCATCTATGCTATTGTTGTTTTCCTCTCTACTGCACCAAACATGAAAATCACCATTTCAATAGAGAAAACAATTATGCACTATACAAAGATTTTTGACAGCCATGGAAAACCTATTTCATGGAATTTATTTACCATAGATTCTGCGCTGATGTGGCAATTTTCCCATTCCACATAAATTATCTGTACACAAACGTACCCTAAAAGTCATCATCACCAAACTAGCTAGCAGATCTACACAAGAAGTGAGCGCACATGAAATATGAGCAATTAATAAATATTAGCCCATTTATTAAAATACTATTCAACCTAACAACAATACCACTTGGAAGTTGGAACACAAGCTTTGGATTCGTAACATAAAATCCTTCTTTCTGTCTTGATTGCTTTAAAGAAAGAGATTAACCACGCAACAAATACCGGTTTTTGTCTTAATAGTACCTACCCAACTATCAATATCAATGGGTCCCCCGGGCATACACGTTAGGTAACCTAGGGAGTAGGGACCACTCTTCTCTGGAAGTACGCCTTATCTAATAGATAGATACAGCTGCCGTACCAATTCAAAGCGTGGACCACTCCGAGTGGCACCCATTGACACCGATTTTAAAACTTGAATAAGATGGTCCGTTTTGAAACTAAAAATACAAATGTACTGCTTTCATTTTTATTTTTTTTTAATAAAATAAAATTTCACTTTAATCAAAATTATATCCTTACTATATCCTAAAATTAAACGCATTGTCGGGCATTAATCAGACACAATGCAAAAGAATTGACTTGGATAAAATCAATGCGAACACTCGGGAGAGTTATATATTTTTAAATAATCATAAAAATAATTTATAATATAAATATACATTTATTTACATACATTCATAATAGTTAATTCAAATTACTATATCTCTATAAAAGTAATTCAATAAGAAAAATAAAGGAGAATATTTTATATTACATAATTTAATCCAACTTCCATTCTAGTCATCTTTTTTAAATTGCCAGACTCAAAACCCTATGCATAATGACTTATAAATTAATTTTAATGATTTAAAATTAGATTTACTTATCAAATAGCTCAGAATACAAATAGTCCGCTCCTATTTATGAATTTGTCATTTGTCAAAACGTGATGACTTGGGGGAGCTAATAGTCCACTCGGAGAGTTTCCCAACTATGAAACAAACTGAGAGTGTTTGATATCCCCATCTATAAAAGGGCTAAAACTTAATCCAACCATAGCTCATAGCTGGCCCCACCATCAATTTCAGATTTAAACAATAAAAGCCACACACAATCCTGATCAATATGATGGTGCCGGCTGTCTCTGATTTTTTTTTTTTTTTTTTTTTGCATGTTTTGATAAGTGGGCCTCACTGCCTAATTTTGTGGGTATCTTGATCCTCTGAGGATATAAACTAGAGAAATTATGAGCTGGAGTGTAATTGATGCACTGGGGCACGCCTATTGAAATCCATACCGTTAAAATAAACACACTTTATAGAATATGGAGTATTCTCAAATTTTACTTTTGGATGTTTTTATTAAATATTTTTTGCCCCTTGGATTGTTTTTCAGATATTTTACCTCCGTCGGATCGACCGTCCAATAGAAGGAAAAAAACATGATTAGCACAATTCTATATTTAATTATTATCACATTTTTCATCAGACACGACCCTGACTGACACAACCTTTGAGGTTAATCCTATGCACTTTGAGAGTGTTTTGAACCGTTCAGATTTTAATATGTAGACCCCACTGTTGAGTTCCACTCGTTCATTCATGGCCCTCAATCCAACGGTCTATTTCATCCAAATTCATGAAAATTCATAGGATTCAGTGACTATAGTGAGCGCTCATTAATAACCCCCTTATAGTCACTCAATCACATGAATTTGCATGAATTCGGATGAACTAGACCGTTGGATTGAGGGACAAATTTTATTTTTTGATATAAAACTATTAAACTTGTGGAACGTGGATGAAGGGGTTAGTGGTATTAGATTGACTTTAAATTTGATATGTAAGTTGGCCCCACTTGGATCTTTCAATCCCCCTTATCCCATGACCAATATGGTCTCAAGGTGGGCCCCAGTAAGCGGTCTGTACAGTAAACCGTAAAGACGGTCCTTACAGGACCGCCTCCTTTTATATATATATATATATATAGTAAATGTTCATATGCGTCTTTCTCTCACCATAAGGTAAGTAATACTTCCCTTTTTACAAAAGAAGACAAGGAAAATGTACTTTTTAAGTACATAGGGTGAGGTATACTTTCTTGTCTTCTGTGCAAAAAGAGAAGTGTCCATCACTCTATAGTGAGAAAAAGATACATATGAACATTCCTATATATATATATATATATATCTATATATTTGGTGAGAGATGAGCGGGGCCTCACTTCCATATTCATTCTCACTAACTTAAATGTAACGACCCCCAATTTAAAAGTGAGGGCCCCCACCCATCTCTTACCAAGTTAGTGAAAGTGAGCACTTCCCTTAAGTATATATATATATATATAAATATCCATTTGTGCTCAGATGGTCTAGACTCATTTTGCGGGGCCGATCATAGAGATTCCAGTCCGGTGAAAGTGGGAAATACCCATCCAGAGGGACATACCCATCCACATTCCCCACCCTACAAAATTTAAAAAGGGAGATTCCCGTTCCATCACCTATGTTTAAGAGCCCAACCATTGGCAACTTGTCAATATCAACGGCCAGGGTTATTCCATGCCATCATGGTGGGCCATCACTTGAAACACAGAAAGATAAGAATCACAGAAAGGACCTTTGCGTGTTTCCCTCACCGCATCGTAAGGAACGAGCCTGGACATGGAGACGGCCATCAAGCAGTAGAGGATCGTCACCACGACCACCGAGCCAGAGACACCGATCGGGATGTCCGTCTCCGGATTATGTACCTCCTCCGCCATCGTGGACACCGCGTCGTACCCTATATAGCTCAGATACACCATCGCAGCGCCATTGAAAACCCCACCAACGCCGTAGGGGAAGAACCCACCTGGGCTCTTTGGTTTCGACGGCTCGACCATGTTCTTCCAATCTCCTCTCCAGAAACCAAGCAATATAATGAAGAAGATGAATCCCAGATGAAGTGCTGTTAGCACCATGTTCAACGCCGAGCTCTCCTTGGTACTGAGAAAATTTCCGAAATAAGAATAGATCCATTAGAAGCAGGATAAGGAGGCAATATTAAAGAATGGTGAAATTAGCGGGAACCCAATTCGGGTTTTGTGAAATTAGGAGAGAAACTGGGAGAAATTTGGGTTTGAAGGAAAAATTGGAAAGGAAATGATACCTATAGCAGGTACAGAGAGAGATAATCAAGACGACACCAACAGCGAGAAGGTCTAACTGATTGAATCCGTGTGGTAACCCTGATATTGTTATTCTCCATCTCTCTGTGGTTGAGATTCCGATTGCTGCTCCTAAATATGCTGTGAAGCTTCTTGACACTGCTGCGTTAGATAAAACATACTCCAATACGAGATTTGCCCCTGTAATAAAAGCTGCGAATTCACCTGCAAACCGATACGAAATGCAGATGTTGAAATGAACCCTTTTCTGAAAAGAGAAAAAATATTGGACTGATAATGAACGAGTAATATAAGAAAGTCCATTTTTTTCAAACGATCCATTTTTTTCAAACGAAAATTGAAACCCATTTCATCCTAAAGAAATCGTCTCTTCCAGATAACCCGTTTCGTAGAAAGAAACAGAGTCTCACAAAAACCAGAGTGTTCAGAAAACCCATTTCGGCAACAGCCAAATTTCACTGAAAACCAAAGAGAAGATTAACTGATAGAGCTATTCATCAAAAGAGTTTGAAAAAACAGCATTTTCATAATAACCGTTCCACACAGGGAGAGATAAAGACAGTATTCTAGAAGACCCATTTCTTCAATCATTCCAAAAATCATCAAAACCCCATTTCTAGGGGAGGAAGTAGGGAAGAATAAGCAAAATCTAATGAGAAGAGACTCCATTTCTTCAATCATCACAAATTTCAAGGAGGATGAGGAGGAAGAAGAAGAAGATGATGATGATGAGTAGTGCGCATAATAGCGTTCTAAGGTGCGCACCGAAAGTGACCCTGAGGTAGCTAAAAGCGCCCCCAGCGACAGGCATCTCGACAGAGAACTCGGTGTAGCAGAAGGCCGAGAGGAGCGCGCAGAGCCCCGCCATGGCGTACGATAACACCACTGCGGGCCCCGCAAGGACCCTTGAAGCCCGGCCAGTGGTCACGAACACACCTGCCCCGACCATCCCACCCAACCCCAGCCCCACCAGGTCCAACCACTTCAAGGTCCTTCTCATGTCCGAACCAGACCGGGCTCGGGCCCGGTTCATCTCCTCGAACGTTGTGGACACTGAACCAGCCCTCCGAGCCAGCCTCTTCGGCGTCTCCGCCAGGGCTCGACCATAGGCTCGCACGCTACAGAACGAGGACACCCCTCTTCTACCCCCCTCCTCCATCTCTCTCTCTCTCTCTCTCTCTCTCTCTTGTGATGCAGTGAGAAAGAAATGTGAACCGCCACTAAATATAGCAGCGGGTGGTCTGTGAAAAAGTAGGGGTATGCTTTTAACGGTTACGATTGAATATTAAAAAAGAAAGTGGAGGAGAAGGAGGTTCATCTATTGGGACCCTCTTTTGATTCAGCTGTGCCTATTCTTGGCAGTCTTGGATCCTCTTGACGCAGAGAGATTTCAGAATTTTTTTTATTTTTATTTTTTGGTAGGAAAGAAATTCCTAAGTTAAAAGAGGAAACTCCACAAATGGGAGACTACCTTTTGAAATCTGAACGGTTCAAAATAGGCATCCACTGAGTATATGGGGTGAGCTAAATTTTAAGTCAATCAGAGTTTTTCTCACCGTCCGATTGACCATTTGATGAGAATCATGATAATAATAAAGAAATGGCGTGAGGATTTATCTATCTATTGGGACTCACTTTTGATTTAGTTGGGACTATTCTTCTGACTGCTTGATGAAAAATATGATAATGACTGTATAAGATTGCGTTATGCAATTATTTTCGTCAAATGATCAATTCATAAGTGGAATAATCTTAAATTGATGTAGAATTTAAAGATACCACCATTTACCTTAATGGGTTTTATTTTGAATGGTTTTGATTTCATTATGTGGGGCTTACTTACTAAGGAGTTTCACTCCTTTTACTTAAAGACTTCTCTAATTAAAGCATGGATTCTCATTGATAGTAAATTAGAGGATTTATTTTGGAACACACTTTTATTTTTAGTTAGAAAAACTGATTTTCAGTCTTTTTGACCTGAGTTTAATTACTATGGAATTTGAAATTCATGTTAGCCCCTGTTTTGTTGATTCCGGATAGAAGAAAGCATTGAAAATCATAAAGAATCAAACAATCTTCCAAATTTTAAGAACTTTTAATCATTTTTAAATTTACATTGTTGACAAATTATAATATATTAAGCTGGAAGATTTATGATTTAATTTTGACTTTACTTTTTAATTTTGACAAGAAGTTATTTTCAGCTTCAGCTTCTACAACTACCAGTAAGTTATTTTTTATTTCTATAAACCTACTCTCCCTCCACTTTCTAATAATATACTTTCCCTACTTATAGACTCCCATCTTTTTCCTTTTCTAACCTACATAGATTCTCATCTCTTCATGTATACCCGTAATTAGCATAGTTTTTTTTACGTTAGTTACGTATTAACAAGTTTTGGAGTGTTTGAAATTCTTGATATTCTAAACCTGCTCCTGTTTCCTTTTTCATTGGGAATTTCATTTCCACCAAGAAAAGCCTTCACACAAACAACGTGAATTCAATTACTATTATAGGAAAAGTGTCAGTTGCGTGTTTTTTAGCGTTTATTATGATCCACGCCAAAAACAAAGTGGTGGGGCCCATTTCATATTTAGTTGGTTGTTTTAAAATAGGGGTGGACTTACTAATAGAGACTATCCAGCCTAATTTTTAGCCATTTTTTTCAGCCCCAATGTGCTTCACCTGATTAATGGACCGAGTCTCTACATTTACACGCACGGCAGCAAACATGCCCTTGTAATCGCCAGTTTTTTAAATTGAAAAATAAGTTAAAATTAGTATCTAAATTAAATATTAATTATTTAGAAACACATAAATTGAGTGAGTGGTAATTCATTGTGTAACCATTCGAATATAAATTATTTGTATAATATAATCAATGTATATATATATATATATAAGAAAACATTTCAATTGAGAAATCGACCATGGTTTTCAATTTGATTTTAAACATGTGAATGGGTTTGGACCTCTTTAATTGATGCTTTATGACTTAACTAAATGGAATTACTAATGTTGTGGTACATAGAAGGAATTATATCGCAAAATTGATATTTGACCACCATGACTCGCATTATTGGTTTCATTTAGTTACAGTATCTAAGAATTAGCATAAACAAGAATGATTGGGCTGTTTTTACAAAAGAGTGGCCACTCATCGGGATTTTTAAATTTAGTTGAATCCAACTTGAGTAAAAAATGTTTTTTTTTTTTTTAACTAGTTCTTTTTCAAAATTATATATTAAATGGTGGATTGCTTTTATATGGTCGTTTTGACCAAGTAGGAGATTACATATGTGTGGTCATTCAGACTAAGTAGGAGATTGTTAGACATGAGTGGTCCTCTTGAACACATGTGGAACACTGTTGGGACCCACGGTTTTGAGCCCACTAATTTAAGTTACTTTTTCCTTTTTAGTTTTTGTTTTACTAAGTTTATCTTGGATTCAATTTTATCCCTTTAAACATTCTTTTGTACCAAAACTATTCTCTTTAAATGACTCTTTAATACTATGGTTTTTCGGCCCGCATTTCTCTGCACTTTAACTCCTCAAGCACTGAATGTTTCTGCAAGCATCTCCTAAGCACCATCACACGCCGCTTCTTTCTCCCTCTCTCTTCTCTCTTTTCTTTTTCTTTGTTTCTTTCCCCTGGTTTCTCCATCTTAGACGAGAAAAATAACACCAATATGGACTTCTTTTTGCTTTTAAGAGTTTCATGGCTTGGTTTTGTGGATTTGATGGTTTTGATGATATATTATTAAACGGGGGACATTCATGTGCATTTATCCCTCACCATAGGGTGAGGGCACTTTTCCTTTGTGCACATGAATCCACCGTTTGTACTTGAAATCCCCCTTTTGTACTTGAAAATTTCTATTTATGGAAGCATCCCTCACCCTATGGTAAGGGATAGATGCACTTGAATATTTCTCTTGTTAAACAAGCTTTTGTTAATTTCCGATTGGTAGCTTGTAAGTGACTAGTCTATTTTTTTATATCCTTATGTTGGTTATTTTATGCAGAAAGAAAAATAGGGATTTTACGGGAAAAAACCCCATAGGACTGATGAGGACCTAGTAGCACGTTGGAGACGGGAGGGGTCCTCTTAGTGCATTTTTGTCAGTTTTTTTGTCGTTTTGTGGGATCGTTGATATCAAGCATTATAGAAAGAATCCAAACCAGCATAACTATGTAACATTTTATCTTCTTCTTCCTGTTACTCCCTTTCTTCTTCTTCTTCTTCTTCTTCTTCTTCTTAAAAAAAAAAAAAAAAAAAACCCTCAAGCTCCAACCCTAACCCATTTCTCAGATTCAGCTATTTTTCCAATCATGGATCTCAAGCTTCAACCCTAATCCTAGATCTCAATTCCTTGTTCATGGACTTGATTGCGTTTGATTGGGTGCCGTACGATGACCGGATCCTCTATGTTGGCCGCGGCGCTGGATGTGTTTCCAGTGCCAGCACATCTGGTGATTGAGATGGAATGGAAAGGGCTCCCTATAGAACGACAGAGGTGATGAAGCACACCAACCCCCCTCCCCGGGCCCCCCTAAAGAGAAAATCCATCCTCCTCGACTCACCCAAATTTTGGGTTTTTAAGCACAGTCAAACCCATCATCAGAAAACCTAGTCCCACTCCCCAATCTAGAACGCAAAGAAAAAGAAGAAAATGAATTTTAGAAGCCTAGAAGATTTCTTGCCTTATTATATCACCCAACACTCCAAGTGCTAGACCCGGCGCTAGCATTTCCTGGGCACTCTCATGGGATCTTTCCTACTAATTTGCTTCTTCCTCCATTGAACTGGTGCCTCCTCTTCTTTGCTCCCATCTTGGGCTACGGTCTCACCCGGTATAGTCACTTCTTTGTGGACAACAACGTCCCCGCCACATTCGGCCATCCTTTCTAGTCACTCTTGTGTGATTTGAAGATGTTTGGATTGATGCTCACTGGGAAGATGGATAAGGAGATCAAGAGGCTCATCTTGCAGTTGCAGGCATTCTGATCAATCCACTTAACCCTCTAGAGTTTCGATGTGCCTTCAACTGCCTTCTTCTTGGATGCAATTAACGGTTCTTATTTTCCCCAACTTTTGCTCTGTTGAAATGTATGTGAACAATTAAGAAAGCATAATCAAATGGATTTTGAAAATTCTTAAAAATACCTCTAGTGAATGATCCCCAACTAAGAACATGAAATCGGCACTACCCTTCGTCGAACATGAAAGAATGGTCGATATCCACCATCACGTGGCTTAGCCATGATAGTCGAGATCGACCAGTTTGTTAGTCAGATTTCCTTTAACCTGTAACCACCGTAGTGCTGAATATGATAGAATGGATATGATGGTCGATACCGACCTATATGTATGTCAGATTTTCTTCATCTTGTAATTGTCTTATTCGCTAAACACGACAAAATGGTCGATATCAACCTTTATGGCTTAGCTCTAATGGTTGATATCAACCAATCTGTCAGTTAGATTTTTTTCAACATGTAACTAACTGTCTTATTCGCTTAACAGAGCAGAATGGTCAATATCGACCATATCGCTAAACAACAGAAAAAATCACAAGAATGCACCAAGAGGACCCCTCCCGTCTCTAATGTGCTACTGGGTCCTCATCGGTCCTATGGGGTCCTATGGAGTTTTTTCCTATAAAATCCCTAAGAAACATATACATAATAATATTAACAAAAGTCGACTTGTTTTTTCTCTTTTTATTTTGCGTATAATATCTTTATTTTTTTTCTAATTGTTAAACATTATCTATGGATTGGTATGTATCTAGGATAGGTTTTGGGTAATTTATGTGATCCATTTGTGGTGATGCTGTCATTTATTTTAGAGAATTTTACCAAAAAAATTACCGTAGATGCGCACTATACCAAAAATGCCCTTTTTTTTTTGTTGTGAAATGAGTTGTGTGTCGATATCGACCATCCCTTAAATAGGGAAGGATCCATATCGACCCTCCGCACACACGAAAAAATCCTTCCGAGGAAGAAGATGAGAACTAGACACGTAGATCAGTGAATCAGTCTGTGTGCCTTTAACCAAAATCATAAGGGGTGCCCATCTTTGTATCGATTTAAATAGTGGATAGCATATAATTTGTGATACTTGAAGATAGTTGCATATGAATGGACACCTTGCACGAGACAACCTTCCAACCAAATTCAGGGCTGCAACTATAATTAAAACGAATACCATAAGATCAACAAATACATAACCAAATCTCCCATGCTTCATAGAAACCAGCGGCTTAAGAGCATTTTATAAGTTCTTCTAAACATGAACAACTAAACCCCACAAAAATTTGGTTAAAGCTATATAAGTTGGTTTTGAGTGTCTAGTTCTCCTCTTATTCCTCCACAGGGATCCGCATATTTTCTAAAAAAAATCATATCAAATCGATATGGCATTTTCTCTTCATTCGATCCTCCCCTTGTTCGGGAGGGTCTGTATCGATGCACATCTCATTTCACAAAAAAAAAAAAAAAAAAAGGGAACTAGTCCCCTTGGACCACTTCCGTGCAACTGCAACTAAAAGGGCCATTTTGGTAAGTTCCCCATCTGAGGTGATTTTTATGGTAAATGCCTCACTACTTTATTAATTTTTTCACTTGTCAAGGTAACTTTCTTGGAAAACCCTTTTTTACTACTCTTTTTTAATGATATCCATAAAAGGGATTAAAATGTAAATATACAGAAATTTTCATTTGGCCCAATTGATCATTAATTTTGAGTATTGAAACAAACAAAGGTATGATTCAGGAATATATTGAAACAAAGAAAGGTATGATTGAGGAATCTTTGTCCGTAAATCTCTTTCCCTAAATTTCCTATGTTCTAACGTCTTCTGTCTACTTATTAGATGTGGTGATATGTCATGCCTTCTTGATGGGCATGAGGATTATGCTCGAGATTAGGAGCCAATTAAAAGTTTTATTGTTAAACCACACAACATGGCTCTCAATCGTGGTCCTACATATATGAAATCTACAGTGAGGTATAAACATTTCCTCAGTCAAACATTAATATAAGCGGAGACTTCATGTAATTATAGATGGTATGATGGTGGTGGTGATGATGATGATTGTAACATCCCGGAATTCCAATGTTGTAATTAGTTTAGTTAATTGTGTTTTTAGATAATTAAGCTCGTTTATAAGCCAATCAGGTCCAATTAATCATTAGGATTGCATGTGCAAAGTTGGGTTGAGATCCGAGCCCGTTTGAGTACAGTAGGGGTGTGTGTCGCTATTTCCAAAAAATCTTGAGGTATTTTTAGTATTTTGCACTTTTTTAGATTTTGGCACCATCGGGTAGATTATCTAATTTATCGGACTTTGTCCTTCTGTTGCATCCTGATCCGGACCCTCGAACCCGACCCAAAACCTGACCTGACCCGAACCCATTCCAAACTTATTTTATAATTTCCCAAAAAGTCAAACCCCATTTCCCATTTCCCATTTCCCCACCCCTCTCCACCTAAACCCATGTGCAACCCATCTCTCATTTCCCTTTTTCCTTTTAGGTCACAAAACCCACTCCCCTCTCTTCCCCTTCACTCCACAACGATAGTATCCCACCTCTTCCCTCATTTCTCTCCTTCTCCATAACAGCAGTAGCCCCCTCCCTCTTATTCTCTCATCTCTCATTCTCTCACTCATTTGTCCTTCACCCATCTCACTGCCCTACCGTCCCAGAGAACCACTGTCGTCGTCGGTGACCAGCACCATCACTGCTGGCCATCACCATCTCCAGCGAACCTGCAGCCCGCTCCATCTCTCTCTATTTCCCTATTTCTCTCTCTATTTTCGCCTTCTCTATTTCTCTCTTTCTTTCCCAGTTTTCCCCATTTTCTGCCCCTCTCTGTGTCTTTTTCTTTATTTCCTCTCTCACTCCTTGCTGCCAACATGGAATAATCACCCACATCCATTTCACTCTCTCTCTCTCTATTTCTTTCTCTTTTCCTTTCTTTCTTTCATTCTGTTTTCTTCCTTCTTGTTGATGGACCACCAAGACCCCTCCATCACCACCAATCAAGTGGTCCCCACAACCTCCCCATCTCATTTTCAATTCTTTTTCTCTATTTCTCAATCTTTCTCACCCACCTTGCTGGAAATGGACTGTAAGGGCAGCCCCACCATCGATCATGGCGATCACAATCTTCATGTGAACCCCGCGTGATAGACCTGTCCTTTTCTTTCTTGCCTTCCTCCGTCCCAGGGCCGCCGGGGTGCGGCGAGGTGAAGAGAAAAAAAGAGCAAGCATCAACATTTTTTTTTGTACGGGTATGTCAGATTTTCTATTATACTTGGAATTTGAAATGGTGATCCGGAAATTCACCTTCACAAGTAGAAAGGAAATCAAACTTTTTTTCTAACTTCCCATTGCACATATATTTTAAAGAAAGAGACAGATTTAGAATGCCGTGAAAGGCGATTTTTTTTAGTTTACCATGAAAGGCAGTTTTGTGCCGTAGAAGGCGATTTTGCCATGGAAGGCAATTTTACAAATCTTATCAATAGTGAAAGACAAGAATTGTGATTTTTTTTATCTCTTTAAAAAAATAAAAAATACAATAGAAAGGGAAGAAAGAGGGATCTGACTTCTCAAGTGATTGTGGGGACTCGTTCAGATCGACGGTCGCGAGTCATGTATGGACTTCGCCATCGCCCTTCAGATGAGAACACTTGATGCTTTAGTTCACTTAGCTTGGCTTGGACCCCAGATTTTTAGAGGACAAAGACCAAGGGAAGGTCCTATATCCAATAAAAAAACTGGTAGACGGGCTGAAAAGCTGCATCTAGGCCATGTTGGATAGAAGAAGAGAAACCTTGGGGGCGTGGCCCCCCAAGGGACTTTGATCACCTTGTAGTTCTTGGAGCAGGGTTTCTTCAAGGCAGGAGAGCTTCTTTGTGCAGAGAATTCTTCAGGATAGTTTTCAGACAATTTTTTAGGACCACTTCAAACAATTTTTTCTGGACCCCTTCCCTTTGGAATGACCGCCTATTTATAGGCTTTTGGTAGCCATTAGGGAGGTTTATGGGCTTTAATTGTCATAAAGCCACATAAAGAGAGGAGTTACAAGTTTTAATTCTTTTATTTTGTAGCTCCTTGTTATTGGATTTTGATTGGCCGATGGAGAATAATGGGCATTTAATCTCCATGATGATGGGAGTTTCATGGTTAATTACCATGATTAATCTCCATAATGATAGGAGTTACATGGTTAATTGCCATGATTAATTGGACTTATAACTCCCATTTGCTTGCTTCTGATTGGGCCGTTCAAAATAATGAGTTAATGACCCTAATAAGTTGTCATAAAAAGGTCATTTAACATCATTAATTGGTCACAGAGTCGCTTGAAGAGTCGCGGGCCGCGCCGCGTCTTTTGGAATTCTTCTTGCGATGATCATCGATGGATCCACACGTTGTTTGATGTCGGATGACGATGCAAATTCAGATATTGGTTGACACCAATGGGCCGGCAACATCTGTCCAGTACATTTCACGATCGGTCGGGCAGAAAGTGTGCTTTCTTGGTTGGCTGGTTGGTGATTTTGGAGTGTCCGATGATGATCAAATGATTTTGATGGCGGATCCATGATGTTGACGAAGATCGACAAATATCATGCCTCAAAAATCATATTTAAAAAAAATCACAGGGGCCAAACATCTCGAAAAGCGAAAAAGGACGAAAAAACGGACGTTTCGGCGGAAACCCGGTGACCCGGATTTCCAGGGTCGCCGGCGACCATGGGCCAAGGTCGCCGGCGACCATGGGCCAAGGTCGCTAGCGACCTTGAACTTCGGTCCATTTTCCAGTCGCCTTTCGGTCCCCGTTTCTCTGGCTTTTTCGCTTCTGTTTTTTCCCGTATTTTTCTTGACATTTCTTCTCATTTATTAGCTTGATCCACTGAATAAAACCCATCGAAAGGATGTGCAAATCAGAGCACAAAGTTTCCTATTTTTGGAAAAGTCGAAGACTCCGTAGCCGATTTTCCGCCAAAGAGTTAAATTTTGGTCAAACGATGTCGGAATGACCTGGAATTTGAGGCGAAGCTTCTTGAGTATTAGATAGGACCAACCATGGCTTTTATTTGAGTTTTGAAGCCGTTTGGGGTCCCGTCGATGCTTGACTTGATTTCACCGTGCGAAAGATGTCGAGCTTTGATGTACGGTCATCCGATGTCTGATTGACCTGAAATTTGACAGGGAGCCTATTGGAGTCATTTTGAGATGATCCATTAGCTCCGATTTGGGTGCTATGGTCCCAGGGAGTTTCGCCGCCGGTAGGCTTGATTTTGGTTCGGAGTGTCAAAACTTGGTCAAACGTTGTCGGAGTGACCTGAAATTTGACGTGTAGCCTTTTGGAAGCATGTAGAAGCTACTCATGTGTTCTATTTGATGAGTTGCGGCATTGGAGGTTCTCGCTGCCGGGAGACTTGATTTCGCTGTTCGAGAGTTGATGGAGGGTCAAACGGTGTCGGTTTGACTTGAAATTCGACGTGGAACCTTTTGGAGGTATTTTGAGACCATCCATAGGCTTTGATCAAAGATTTGATGTATTTGACACTGTCGCCGCCGGGAGCTCCCGCTCAGCTGTTGGAGGATTGAAGTTAGGCCAAATGGTATCTAAATGGCCCGAAACTTCATGTGTACCTCTTTTTTGGCTATTTTGAAGGATCTTGCTGTTTTTGCTTGATTTTGACATGATTTGATGCTTGAAGCGGCTTTGTCTATTTGTAGTAGGATGCGGCTCCATGTAGCTTTTGATGTTGAGGAGGCAAAGTGACATTTTTGGTGTCAACACCGCGAGTTTTTCATCCTCAATTTCAAGCCACCACTCCATCCACGAATCTATTTGGTAAGCTCTTATTTCCCCAAGGCTTGGTTTATATATTTTGGGAGTAGAAATGTGTTTGGTAGCCTAGAGCTTCCCCTCTATTGATTTTATATTTAATTTAGTTTTTTTTTCCTATTTATCCCTTAGCTTTGGTTTGTTGGGCTTTGAGCTCGTGCTTATGGATTTTAGCAATTTCAACCAAAAGCAAGTGGATATTTATATATATGATTGGATATGTCTGTCTCTCCCTTGGTTTGATGATTGCTGATGATTTAGATGACCACATGCTCATTGACATCTTAGATGTTTGAAAACATGATAGTTATGTTTATATGTTTAATGGAATGGATTCTTAATTGGATGGGATCGATTGGACTTATGATTTGGAGGATGTTTATTGTCATTGGAGAGGGCAAGGCCCTATTCTTGTGGTTGTCTGTAGGTGTGGATGAAAAGGGAGTTTCTCCCTAACTCAGTTCGGTTACAAAAGCTTGATTCAGTTTTCTGAAGCCACGCGATTGACCGAGTGGGTTCACCCAGTAACACTGGTATATAGTCAAGCTTCCTGAAGCCTGACAACTTAGCCAATTTCCATTTATGTTTCAACTCTGATTGTGAACCCGGTCGACCCGACGTCGACTGGCTATGTAGGAAGTTGACCAACCTTGTTTGAGGTCGACTGAATGAACTGGGGTTCTCTCTTAAGAGCCTCTTTGACTTAGAAATGGATGGACTTAGGTGGGACCTTGGCTATCCTTTTGATGACTCATTTGACTATGTGTGAGAATGTTTTGAGCCTACGTTTTCTCATGGTTATTCCGGTTATATCGGGATTCAACCTATCTCAATATTGAACGGTACGGGGCAATGGGATACCCTCCTATATATAGCTATGCACGAAGATGTTTCGTTCCGGTATCGCGAACCTAATTCGTTTCGTTGACCGAGTAGGTTGTATGATGCTTCGGGAATAACACTATGCTTAGGTTTAGATTGTTTATCGCTTATGATTCCGAATTGTACCGTCACGAACATGTTCTTTAGCTTCAATTTCTTTGATTTGTTTTGGGATCACATTGAGAACTTAGATGATGGACTTAGGATCCCCTTTGATGTTCCGTTTGTTCTGAAATTTGTATGAGGTGTTGAGGCTAGGTGGCTTTGATTGTAAAGGCTTGAAAAGAACTACTAATGGTATTAATATTTTGTAGGAAGTTTGTTAGTTTGACTGTGATTTGATGAAAGATAGTAGTTCCTCTACCATTTTGAAGAATCTTGTTTATGCAAGAAAGCCTAGCTCTCACTGATGTTTGTTCAGGACTCTTGTGTTAGGCACCACTCAGCTGTACCTTTTGGCACAGCTAGGGTACCACTGTGATAGGACTGTTACTATAGAGTGACTGCAGATCGTGATTTCTATGATGGATGTACACCATTGAATACTTCTGTTTATGTGATGATTCCGAAGTTGTTTGTTTGTCTATTCCCCATGTATCCACTTCTGCTTATCCAGGATATTCTCCCGTGCATTCTCTCTACCATAACTAGGTTCGAGTTGGGAGGGTAGTGATAATATCCCGTGATGATTAGCATATGTGGACCACCTATCTTGTTAGATGTTTATGTTAGATTGATTATGATTCAAAGGCTATGCATTTCATATGATCTTGTCTATCGTCTACTCTTATTCTACTGCATATCTATTGATATTTTATATTTATATCTGCCTGCCGACCATCCTGTCTGATGCTGCACTTAGTGCATAGGTACCGGGTACATTTTGTCGCGACCCCGGACCGGGATTGCGGTGGTAGTTGGTGACTGTATAGTAATGATTACCACATTAATCAAAAGTTACACACACTCTTTTTAATTTCCCATAGGTTTCCGCACTGACGATGTCACACATTCTTTCAACTCATTCACATTGGTCCGGAAGCATATAGCAAACTAAATTTAGGAATTCCTTTTTCATTCACAAAGATCGTTCCCACATATGATAAGATCAAGATGTCAGAGTGAACAATATTTATAATGGCATTCCCAAAACATAAAGGTAGAATTTATACAAAATATGATTAAATTTAACATTCCCCAAAAATAATGGCCGACAAAGGCCATTACAACCAAAAGAATGTTCCCAAAATATGACAATCAATAACCCCCAAAAATGTGTCGCATCTCAAAGCTTGACCAAATGTCTAGATGACATTGTCAGCTTGCCATTCAACTACACGTTGCGGCTCACCGATCGCCTCATTTGGCACCTCCTCAAAAGCAACGGGGTCTAAACCTGAATACCACAAGAATGGGTCAGACACGACAGTCTAGCAGGTGGGTGAATAGATATCACAATAAGGTAATTCGAAAGAATAATTTAGAAGACATTGAAATCGATCAAGCATTTATTTCCATAAAAATAAGAGACATCATTTATTTAAAACACGTGTGCAAGATAAAACATGTGGGGTATCAACGAACAGGGAACTAGCAAGATGGTAACCACACAAAAGCTAAATCCTGTATCACTAGTGTGATGAGAGCACATTCAGTGCGTTGGGCTCAGAAACACGAAGTGACGAGAACCAACATTATATATACATATACATCTAGCTAGACAAGACCACGGCCGCGGAACCAGGTAACTGGACAGGACAGGATCCAAACTGCAGCTAGCGGGAGCACAAGGGGGAGGCCCAAGTCAGCTGATCAGACTGACAAGGACGTCCAAGCTTAGTGGTGCCGACTCATAGGTTACATGAAAATCAAAACATGCACATATCTATAATGGTGTAAAACACCCGGGCAAGTGGGACAGGGTGTTCATAGGTTCACCTTTTACATCAATAACTTATTATGCAAGTACGGGACTAGTAAAACATGTTAAGTTCATTCATCTGTAGTTTGAGCAAAACGGGGGTCATCACGTGAAAACGGGCTAGAACATGCATAATCCACGTAAACCAGCCGTAATGAATTTCCATAGAGTTACGGACCATATATTGAGGATTTTGTATTTAAAAAATATGTATAAGTGCCTTATATGTCTATTATTGCTCTTGGCATGATACTCGAATGATAGGAGACATTCCAAGTTCCCATATAAATTGATAAATCCAAAATCCTCAATACATTTCTGGGATTCGGTTTTTTTCACAATCAATCTCTATGTAACACCTCCTATAACTTCCCTTTGGGTTAGAGCTCCAAACTAACCTCACCAGACCTTAAAACACCCCTTTTTAATATTTCTTGGGTAAGCCCGGGATTCTGTACAATTCGCTCGAGCGGACTATAAGTTCACTCGAGCAGAGGGCTTTTTAAGAGGGTTCGCTTGAGCGGACATAAGTTTGCTCAAGCGAACTAGTCCGAGTCAGAAGGGCTCAAGCGAACTGGAAGGGTAGCTCGAGCGATCAAGTTTCTGGGAGAAGTTCGCTCAAGCGAATATGGGTTCACTCAAACGGACTTGTCTCTGGGAAGGTTGGCTCGAGTGAAGCTGAAGGGCTAGCTCAAGCGAACCAGGTCCTATGAGGGGTTTGTTCAAGCGAACTGCTTCAGAACCTGCAGTTCAGTGCAGTCCGGGTTCCCTTCGTTTCTCTTCAACACTCCCTTTTTAATCCACCACTTCAACACATCAATTAATGGTCTTTTTCACCATCTTCAACCATCATAACTCCTCCAACAACCACTCCATCAAAATCATCAATTCACATTCAAATCTCACTTCATTTATGACAAGGCATCCATCATTAATAAAAGTTCATCATTTGACAAAATACACACTTTAATGTACAAAACATTAAGAGAACAATTAAGAGGGAGAAAAGCTCATAAATATGCACATTTCTAAATTCAATGTAAATCATACAACATAAGTGAGCCATCAATGAAAATCCATATTTCCCACAAAAACAAGAAATCATTCAAATTAACCCATTCATCCACTTGCCTTGACTCCAATTAAGCAAATCAAGCTCCTAAACACTTCTTCTCAAGCCAAATCAACAATCTACACAAAAATCCCTAAAATACACCCATTACAAACCCTAACATAACCAAAGCCACGAAATAGGAAGAAAGAACCTCCAATAATGGAGATGAAGCTCCTATAGGACTAGAAGAATACAAATATAGAAGATTAGGAGGAGGGCTTACTTGGAAGCGCTTCAAAAAGACAAATCTTGCTCAAAGAGGATCTTGGAATGGGTAGTTTCCTCCAAAAATGGCATCAATGGAAAGCCTTCAAGATGGGGGAAGAAGATTGTGGCCTCCATTTCTCCTTTAGCAATAACTTGGTGGTGGATTGAAGATGAAAGAGCAAGAAGAAGGGAAGAAACCCTAGAGCTGGATCCTTTACTCTTTCCACACAACGTAGCAAGAAGAAGAAGAAGAAAGGGATTGGTTCTCCTTATATAGAGAATGGAGGTGGCACCCTCCATTTAACACACTAAATGGGCTTAGAGCATGGGTTCTCGGGCCTCAGATCAGTTCGAAGAAGGAACAAATGTTCAACGAAGTTTCTAGTTTCTAAAAAGTATACATTTTGAGGGTTTCGGAGATATTGAAAATTGTGTTTAGATTTTGTGTAAAAAGGCTGTTTTGCCCCTAACATTAACAAAGTAGGGTTTCGGAGTCTCGAACGGGAACAGAGTAAATACGAAAGTTGTAGAGAATAACAAAATCAATTACACAGAGTCAAAACACGAATTTTTGAAAATCGAATAATATCCCCAAGTCACAGAAAACACTACAAAGGAAACCCCCAATGGGTCCCACTAATAAAACAAGGTTCCCAAAATAATCCAAAGCTATATAAAAGTTATTCTAATCCAAACTTAAACAAAATTCACTAATTTTACTTAGCATTAAAACACAACTTAATTAGTACTAATTGCAATCTCTTGGGGCAAGGTCTCAAATCCTCCACCCCCTAGGGCATTTGGTCCTCCAAATTAAACACAACAACTAACATCGGGTAGTAGATGCAAATACTTCTTCTGAACTTGATCCCGTAATTCCCACATTGTTTCTTTCGGTCCATGATTTTCCCAAAGCGCTTTTACCTAGTGAATTGTCTATGTCCTCAAATCTTTTTCTTTAGTATCAATTATCTGAATAGGCTTCTCTACATAGGTGGCCTCTTCTTTGATCTCCAACGGTTCATGACAGAGTACATGTAATGGATCGGGGACGTACTTCTTTAACATAGACACGTGGAATACATTGTGTACGCGGGAGAGCTCAGGCGGTAAGGCTAGTCCATAAGCCACATCACCAATCTTGCTCACAATATCATAAGGTCCAATGTACCTCCGTAATAGCTTGCCCTTCTGTCTGAATCTCAAAGTTCCCCTAGTTGATGGCACCTTCAAGAAAACCTTATCTCCTTCATTGAACTGTAAGTCCCTTCAGTGAGAGTCTGCATAGCTCTTCTGTCTACTACAGGCTATCTTCAAACGTTCTTGAATCAACTTAACTTTATCACTAGTCTCACTGACTATAGTCAGTCCATGAAAACTGCTAACACCTATTTCTTTCTAACACACTGGAGTTCTACACCTTCTGCCATACAATGCCTCAAAGGGCGCTATTCCAATGCTCGAATGGTAACTGTTGTTGTAGGCGAACTCACAAAGCGGTAGGGTCTCATCCCATTGAGTCATGAAGTCTAACACACAGGCCCAAAGCATATCTTCAATGATTTGGATTGTCCTCTCTAACTGACCATATGTTTGTGGGTGATAAGCTATGCTAAACTGTAACTTAGTACCCATAGACTCATGAAGCGTTTTCCAAAATCTTGAGACGAATTTGCTGTCTCTGTCGGATGTGATGGAAACTATTTGTCCATGACGACTGACAATCTCATTGACAAACAACTCCGCAAGAGGTAACATGTGCATCTTCTCTTCGGTCTTTATGGGAATAAAATGAGCTGACTTGGTGAGTAGATCCACAACGACCCAAATTGCATTATTGCCTCTTCTGGTTCTGGGCAGTCCCGAAATAAAATCCGTGGTAATATGTTCCGACTTCCATTCCGGGATTTCTAATGGTTGCAACAATACTAGAGGCTTCTGATGCTCTGCTTTTACCAGCTGACACATCATACATTGGGAAACGAATGCTGTAATTTCTCTCTTCATATTGTTCTACCAAAATCTGCCCTTCAAGTTCTGATACATCTTCGTGCTACCCGGATGCATGGAATACTTTGTACTGTGAGCCTCGGTCATGATGTCGTTCCTCAAATCTTCATTGTTAGGCACACAAAGATGATCACGGCAGTACAAGACTCCATCCACAATACAGAAGTCTGGGCGTTCTATTATATGCTCTGAAATTCTGGCTAACTCTGAGTCTTGCAATCGGTTATCTTTAATCTTCTAAATGAAGGAGGGTTCAGACACTGACATATTGGCTAGCATTATGCCCTTCCTTAGGGGCAGTAGGTCTACAACAAACTCTTCCAACTGCTTAAAAATACAAGTACCCTTCAGACTTGCCAAACTTGCTGATTTCCTACTCACTGCATCGGCGACTACATTCGCCTTCCCCGGGTGGTGCTTGATCGGAAAGTCATAATCCTTGATATATCTCATCCATATTCTCTGCCTCATATTCAATTCCTTATGAGAAAACAAATACTATAAGCTGCGGTGGTCGGAGTGGACTTCGAACTTCTCTCTATAGAGACCACATCTTTAGTGCAAAAACGACCTATACCAACTCAAGGTCAAGCGTTGCATAGTTTTTTTCATGATCTTTCAACTGCCGGGATCCATAAGAAATGACTTTTCCATCTTGCATCAACACACAATTGAGTCCTACATTTGAAGCATCGGTAAAAATGGTGAAACCGCCGCTTTCGAAAGGTAGAGCAAGGACTGGTGCTACAGTCAATCTCGTTTTTAACTCTTGGAAACTAGCATCACACTGATCTGTCCATACATACGGTGCATTCTTCTTAGTCAACTTCGTCAATGATGCCACAATCGGCGAAAATCCTTGCACAAACCTCCGGTAGTAACCTGCCAATCCAAGAAAACTCCTGATTTCTGACGCATTCTTCAATCTTTCCCAATTCACAACTGCCTCAATCTTGGTTGGATCCACCGACAAACTTTCTTTGGAGATGACGTGTCCCAAAAATGTGACTTGTTCAAGCCAAAATTTGCACTTACTAAGCTTTGCATACAGTTGGTTGTCTCTGAGCAGTTGCAGTGCTATCCTTAAATGCTCTTCATGCTCTTCTCTAGAATTGGAGTACACCAAAATGTCATTAATGAATACCACTGTGAACTTGTCGCGACCCCGGACCGATACCCGGGACCGCGACGGTGTGGTGTGAATAATGAACTACTCCTTAATAATATTTATACATTTCCTTAATTTCCCACAGGTTTCCGCAGTGAGGATTCCACATACACTCATAGAACATTTATATTGGTGCGGAAGCGTGTAGCAAATCAAACTCTTAATCCATTCTCATCAAATGAGACTGATGATACACAAGTATGACATGATGTCAGAGTGAGCAATGATCTCATTAGCATTCCCAAAATATGAAGTTAAAGTTTAAACAAAAGATCAAGTTAAATTAACATTCCCCAAAAATAATGGCCAACAGAGGCCAGTACAACCAAAAGTATAAATCAGTAATAAGTCTATAATCTCCCAAAATGTTCGCAGCTCAAAGCTAAACGGAATGTCTACATGACATCGTCAGCTTGCCACTCCACTAATCGTTGCGGTTCATCAACCGCCTCCTCTGACTCCTCCTCAAAGGCAACAACGGGAGCTGGACCTGAGTACCACAAAAATGGGTCAGACACGACGGTCTGGCAGGTGGGTGAATAGATAATACAAGAAAGAAATCAAAACACTTTATAAACATAATGAAATCTTATTAAAACAATAACTGTCTTAAAACAAGATGCATGATTCATTTAAAGTACAGATGCAATATAAATCATGTGGGGTATTCAAGGTACAGGAACTGACTAGATGGCAACCACACTAGAGCTAAATCCTCTCCATCACTAAGGTGATGAGAGCACATTCAGTGCGTTGGGCTCGAGCACACGAAGTGACGAGAACCAACATTATACACATATACATATATACATATAGCTAGGCAAGACCACGGCCGCGGAACCGGGTAACGGGACAGAACAGGATCCAAGTTGCAACTGGCGGGAGCACAAGGGGGAGGCCCAAGTCAGTTGATCAGACTGACAAGGACGTCCAAGCTTAGTGGTGCCGACTCATAGGTTACATGAGAAATCAAAACGTATACAAAACATATCAGTATAAAACATTCGGGAAGGCGGGGCATGGTGCTCATAGGCACACATTTCATATTATCTGTTCATGCATAAACGGGGCTGGCAGGACATATCAGGCGTATAAATCAAAATTTGAGTAAAACAATGCAATGAATCCTTATATCATTAGGGATTATATATTGGGGCATCCATATTCAAACGACATGTATAAGGATCTTGTATGTCTATATTACCCTTAGTATGGTACTCGAATGATAGAGGACATACTAAGTTTCCTTATGCACGTTGATGAATCTAAAGGTCCCAATACCTTTTCCGAAATGGTGTTTCTTTCTATGTCAATCTCCTTATGTCATCCCCTGGGTCTTTTCAAGGTGGTAGGGCATCAGAACAACCCATCCAAGCCTTTAAATACCATATCTGAAACCAATAGAAAAGACTCAGGAATTCTGGGTAAAACTCGGTCACCTGTCGGTCAGCTGGCGGTTAGCCGCCGATGTGATCGGCGGTTAGCCGCTGACTGACCGCGGGGCTGACCGCGGTTCACCCTGCTAAAATGTAGCATTCTGTGTTTCTAACCGCGCATCTCGGCTACCTTGCGGTCACAGGGTTTTTGATTGGCGGTTAGCCGCGAGCTGACCGCGCGGCTGACCGCGGTTCGCCTGTCAAAACACAGCATTCTGTGTTTCTAACCGCATCTGGGTCGGCTAGCCGCCGGTCACCTGTCGGCTAGCCGCCAAGGTGATCGCCCGCTGACCGCCCAGCTGCGGGAACTACACATCAGGTGCAGATTTCAGTCCTTTCTTTCCCAAACCCTTTCACCTCAACTCCAACCATTCCCTAACATGAAATGGGTCAATTCTCTTCCATTTAGCATTTGATTCTTTCCACCAACCACCATTCCCTCCATGCATTTAATTCTCTTACCAATACAAATCTCATTCAATGCAAGTACAAATATCATTTAAGAGGTTTATAATGACCAAAATAAACTTGATGATGAATGCATATATTCTCATAAAACTAACTAAGGGAGAAACCATGTCAATAAGTACATTTCCAAAAGCATTATGAAACATAATGAACCAATGAAATAGGAATAGTAAAAATCCACATTTTCAACAAAATAAGAACTTATTCAAATCGAATCCATTCATCCACTTGCCTTGGTCTCCAAAGTATGCTAGTCAAGCTCTAATCCACTATCAAGCTCAAAATCTACAATCTACACAAAAATCCCCAAAATACAATCATTACAACCCTAGAATGTCAAAATCAAGAAATAGATGGAGATAGCTTCCAATAATCATGGTGAAGCACCTCCATGGCTAGAAGACTACACAACCAAGAGATGAGAAGAAGAACTTACATGAAGAGTCCTCTAATGGCAAGAGTTTGCTCAAAAGATAGCTTGGAATGGAAGGTTCTCTAAAAAAAAAGATATCAAGAGGAAGCTCTCATGGAGGGGAAGAAGATAACCACCTCCATTTTGCCTTTAGCAATAGATTTGAGAGAAATTGAGAGATGGAGAAGCAAGGAGCAAGGTAAGTTGAAGAGAACCCTAGGGCTGGGCTGGGATTTCTTGTTCTCAAGAAAGTTGCAAGAAGAGGAAGAGAGGGAAAATGACTCCTCCTTATATAGACAATGGCAATGGGTCCCACAACTTAAGAATCCAATTGAGCTAAAACATCGTTCTACGGGCTTCGGACGGATTCGACGAAGAAGGAAGAATTGATCGTCGAAATTTCTACTTTCCAAAAAGTATATATTTTACGAGTTTCGGAGACATTGAAAATAGTGTCCAGATTTTGTGTAAAAAGACTGTTTTACCCCTATCAATGGCAAAGTAGGGTTTAGAGGTCTCGAATGGAAACGGAGCAAATACAAAAGTTGTCGGGAATCATAAAATACATTGAACGGAGTAAATTACCGATTTCCAGAATTATTAAATATATCTCAAAACTAATCGAGACACAATAAAAGGAACCCCCAAAGGGCCCCACTAGATCAAAAGAGTTCCCAAAATTATTCAAAGCTATAAAAAGCTATTCTAATCCAGATTTAACCCATTTCCACTAATCTCACTTATAGCTCAAACGCGTCTTAATTAACACTAAAAGGAAACTCTCGGGGCGGGGTCTTACATCCTCCACCCCTTAGGGCATTTGGTCCACCAAATGAAATAAAATAACTAACCTCGGGTAGTAGATGCGGATACTTCTTTTGAACTTGATCCCGGAATTCCCACGTTGCCTCTTCAGGTCCGTGATTTTCCCAAAGCACTTTCACCCATTGTATAGTCCTTGTCCTCAGTTCTTGTTCCTTCGTATCGATGATCTGAATAGGCTTCTCGACATAGGTGGCATCTTCTCTGATCTCTAATGGTTCATGACGGAGTACATGTGACGGGTCGGGGACGTACTTTTTCAACATAGACACATGGAACACATTGTGTACGCCGAAAAGCTCAGGTGGTAAGGCCAATCTGTAAGCCACGTCACCAATCTTGCTCACGATATCATAGGGTCCAATGTATCTCCGAGATAATTTGCCTCTCTGTCCGAATCTCAAAGTTCCTCTAGTAGGTGACACCTTCAAGAAAACCTTATCTCCTTCCTTAAAGTGTAAGTCCCTTCGATGAGAGTCTGCATAACTCTTCTGTCTACTCCGGGCTACTTTCAGACGTTCTTGGATCAACTTGACTTTGTCACTGGTTTCACTCACCATAGTCGGTCCATGAAAACTGCGAATACCTACTTCTTCCCAACAGACTGGAGTTCTACATCTCCTACCATACAATGCCTCAAAAGGCGCCATCCCAATGCTCGAATGATAACTGTTGTTGTAAGCGAATTCGCAAAGCGGTAGGGTCTCATCCCATTGAGTCTTGAAATCTAGTACACACGCTCGAAGCATATCTTCAAGGGTCTGAATTGTTCTTTCCGACCGACCATCTGTTTGTGGGTGATACGCTGTGCTGAACTGAAGCTTCGTTCCCATAGACTCATGCAAAGTCTTCCAAAATCTCGAGACGAATCTGCTATCTCTGTCCGAAGTGATGGAGACTGGCTGCCCATGACGGCTGACAATCTCGTTAACAAACAACTCTGCGAGAGGTAGCATATGCATTTTCTCTCCGGTCTTCATAGGAATAAAATGAGCTGATTTGGTAAGATGGTCCACAATGACCCATATGGAGTTGTTCCCTTTTCTGGTCCTTGGCAATCCCGAGATGAAATCCATGGTGATATGTTCCCATTTCCATTCCGGGATCTCTAATGGCTGCAATAACCCTGGAGGTCTCTGATGCTCTGCCTTCACCAACTGACATGTCATACATCGGGAAACGAAAGCTGCTATTTCCCTCTTCATGTTGTTCCACCAAAATCTGCCTTTCAAGTTCTGATACATCTTCGTGCTACCCGGATGCATAGAGTACTTCGTACTGTGCGCCTCTGTCATAATGTCATTCTTCAAATCTTCAATGTTGGGCACGCATAGACGATCACGATAGAATAAGACTCCATCCACAATACGGAAATCAGGACGTTCTGCTATATGCTCTGAAATCTTGGCCAACTCTGGATCTTGCAATTGGTTGTCCTTGATCTTCCGAATGAACGAGGGTTCAGACACTGACATGTTGGCTAACATCACTCCCTCGCTTAGGGGCTGAAAATCTACCCCCAACTCTTCAAATTGCTGAAAGAAGCACGTAACTCTTAGGCTTGCCACACTTGCTGACTTCCTACTCAAGGCATTGGCTACTACATTTGCCTTTCCCGGGTGGTACTTGATCGGAAAATCATAATCTTTGATATATTCCATCCATCTTCTTTGTCTCATATTCAACTTCTTCTGAGAGAACAAATACTGTAAGCTGCGGTGATCGGAGTGGACTTCGAATTTCTCTCCGTAGAGGTAATGTCTCCACATCTTTAGTGCAAAAACGACCGCTGCTAACTCCAGATCATGCGTTGCATAGTTCTTCTCGTGGTCCTTCAACTGACGGGATCCATAAGCAACGACTTTTCTATCTTGCATCAACACACAACCGAATCCTATATTCGACGCATCTGTAAAAATGGTGTAACCGCCGCTCCCGGATGGTAAAGTGAGGACGGGTGCTGATGTTAATCTCTTTTTCAACTCTTGGAAGCTAGCCTCGCATTGGTCTGTCCACACATAAGGTGCATTCTTCTTGGTCAACTTCGTCAATGAAGCTGCAATCGACGAAAATCCTTGCACAAATCTTCGATAGTAACCCGCCAATCCAAGAAAACTTCTGATTTCTGACGCGTTCTTCGGTCTTTCCCACTTCACAACTGCATCTATCTTGGCTGAGTCCACAGACAATCCTTCTTTGGAAATGATATGACCTAAAAATGCGACTTCTTCAAGCCAAAAATCGCACTTAGAGAGCTTCGCATACAATTGATTGTCTCTTAGGAGTTGCAATGCTATCCTCAAATGCTCTTCATGTTCTTCTCTAGACTTAGAGTACACCAAAATGTCATCAATAAACACCACTGTGAATTGGTCTAAGTACTCAGCGAATATTTTGTTCATCAAAGCCATGAATACTGCTGGTGCATTCGTCAGTCCAAATGGCATCACTAGAAACTCATAGTGTCCATATCTCGTTCGGAACGCCGTCTTCGATACATCTGAGTCTCTAACTCTCAGGTGATGATAACCGGATGTTAGATCGATCTTCGAAAAGTAAGCAGCACCTTGCAATTGGTCAAACAATTCATCTATCCTTGGCAATGGATACTTGTTCTTGATGGTAGCTTGGTTCAATTTCCGGTAATCAATGCACATTCTCATGGAACCGTCTTTCTTCTTGACGAATAAAACTGGAGCTCCCCAAGGTGAGACGCTCGGTCTAATAAAACCTTTATCCAACAATTCTTGCAACTGAATCTTTAACTCTCCTAATTCTGCTGGAGCCATTCTGTATGGTGCGATAGATATCGGAGCAGTCCCTGGTAACAATTCGATGGTGAAGTCAATCTCCCTAACAGGTGGTAAACCTGGGATTTCTTCTAGAAATATGTCTGGGAATTCGCAAACAATTGGGATCTCCTCCACCCCTTGGGACCGTTTATCCTCCGTGATAAACGCTAAATAGCATTCACATCCACTTCTCACTAGTCGATCAGCCTTCAATGCTGAGACGAATCTTGGACAAGAATTCTTCTTCTCCCCATGGAACAAAACGCCTGCTGGGGTCTCCTCTAATTTGAACGTGAGGGTCTTATGGAAACAGTCCATCGTAGCATGGTACCCTGCTAACCAATCCATTCCTAGAATGACATCAAAATCATACATCTCCAACAAAATAAGATTCGCCGGTAACACCACATCTCCTATCTTAATAGCACATCTAGGATAATATTTCCTACACACAGCTTGTTTGCCTACGGGGGTGGACACCGTCAATACATACTCAAGTTCTCTAGCAGGCATATCAATCAACTTAGAAAATTTTGGAGACAAAAAGGAGTGCGTAGAGCCAGGGTCAAACAAAATCTTAGCTTCAAATCCACAAACTAGGAGTGTACCTTCCACCACGTTATCTGCCGCCTCTGCATCAGCTTGGTTAATTGCATACACTTGTCCTCGTTGCTGAGGCCTGTTCTGAGCCTGCTGTTGCCTCCCTTGCTGTGCATTCCTATTCTGCTGAGGAGGGCGCTGATTCTGATTCTGTCCTTGCTGACGAGCTTGATGCTGTTGTGGAGGTCTATATTGTTGCTGTGGAGCCTGCTGCTGGAGTGGCCTGGGCTGGTTCTGTACGGCTAGTGCGTTCTGAGGTGGTGCCTGGCGCTGTGTTCCTTGTTGTTGCTGATTCTGTCTATTGTTACCTTGTCCAGCTTGTCTTGGGCAGTCTTTGAGCTGGTGTGCCATGGATCCACATCTGAAACATGCTCCCGTAATCGTACGGCATTGAGCACTCTCGTGGTTCTTACCACAGTGAACGCAAACTGGAGCATTCTGCACGTTTTGTTCATGCCTCGGTCGTTTGTTCTGATGGTTCCTTGGTTGGTGATTCTGTTGGTGAGCTGGTGCCTTTCCTTGGATCTTGAGGATCTTGTTGTTCAGGTTCTCGAATTTATAGGCCCTTCTCACAGCCTCTTCAAAAGTGATAGGTGGTACAACACCCGTGGCATCCCTCTCAATGATCGGGTTAAGTCCTTCAAGGAACTTCGCTATCTTTTTCTCCACAGTGTCAATTAACTCGGGGGCATATCGAGACAACCTCTCAAACTTCGTGAGGTACTCTTGCACGGTTGTGTTACCTTGTACGTGCTGCTGGAATTCAATGGCCTTCTGCCTCTTCACATGTGTCGGTACATACTTGTCACCGAATTGTCTCTTGAAACTTGTCCAAGCCTCTGCGTCTGCTATGGTCCTATACTCAGCCTTGATTGTTTTCCACCATATATCTGCTAGGCCGGTGAACATGGAAGCGGTGAGTTGCACTTGCTGTCTACCGGTACATCTAAATATCTCAAAGATGTTCTCTGTATACTCCAACCAGTCGTTTGCAGCGAATGGGTCCTCATGTCCAGTGAACTCCTTGGGACCCCTCTTCCTAAACTTTTCATACAACGCATTGGGATCATGTTCCCTATTGTTAATGACAATCTGAGTGCCTAGAGGTTGCGCTGGTGCCGGTTCAGGTCTCCTTTCTAACACTTCTAACAACTGCCTTTGCATCGTAGCCATCTCCCTAGCATGCTCTTCATCCTTCCTGGCCATTTGCTCTTGCAATCTGGCTTGATTTTCATTGGCTTGACGTTGCTGGTCAAGCATGGCTTGCATCATTTGTTGAAATTGATTCTGCATGTTTGGATCTGGAGTACCGTTTCCTAGTGGCCCGGTGTGTTCACTATTGCTTGCGGTGGGATTGTCGGTTACGGGTCTTTTTCGAGGTGGCATGTCACTGTAAAACAAATTGTTAGCACATAAAGTCATATAAGGGTTACACATTGCTCACACGAGTCTAACTAACGAAAAGTCTAACGGATCCTCGCCACGTCCTTAAGATTTCTAGTTTCTTTTAATTGCCTGAAACACGTCTCGCTCAGATACCAGTCTGTCGCGACCCCGGACCGATACCCGAGACCGCGACGGTGTGGTGTGAATAATGAACTACTCCTTAATAATAATTATACATTTCCTTAATTTCCCACAGGTTTCCGCGGTGAGGATTCCACATACACTCATAGAACATTTATATTGGTGCGGAAGCGTGTAGCAAATCAAACTCTTAATCCATTCTCATCAAATGAGACTGATGATACACAAGTATGACATGATGTCAGAGTGAGCAATGATCTCATTAGCATTCCCAAAATATGAAGTTAAAGTTTAAACAAAAGATCAAGTTAAATTAACATTCCCCAAAAATAATGGCCAACAGAGGCCAGTACAACCAAAAGTATAAATCAGTAATAAGTCTATAATCTCCCAAAATGTTCGCAGCTCAAAGCTAAACCGAATGTCTACATGAAATCGTCAGCTTGCCACTCCACTAATCGTTGCGGTTCATCAACCGCCTCCTCTGACTCCTCCTCAAAGGCAACAACGGGAGCTGGACCTGAGTACCACAAAAATGGGTCAGACACGACGGTCTGGCAGGTGGGTGAATAGATAATACCAAGAAAGAAATCAAAACACTTTATAAACATAATGAAATCTTATTAAAACAATAACTGTCTTAAAACAAGATGCATGATTCATTTAAAGTACAGATGCAATATAAATCATGTGGGGTATTCAAGGTACAGGAACTGACTAGATGGCAACCACACTAGAGCTAAATCCTCTCCATCACTAAGGTGATGAGAGCACATTCAGTGCGTTGGGCTCGAGCACACGAAGTGACGAGAACCAACATTATACACATATACATATATACATATAGCTAGGCAAGACCACGGCCGCGGAACCGGGTAACGGGACAGAACAGGATCCAAGTTGCAACTGGCGGGAGCACAAGGGGGAGGCCCAAGTCAGTTGATCAGACTGACAAGGACGTCCAAGCTTAGTGGTGCCGACTCATAGGTTACATGAGAAATCAAAACGTATACAAAACATATCAGTATAAAACATTCGGGAAGGCGGGGCATGGTGCTCATAGGCACACATTTCATATTATCTGTTCATGCATAAACGGGGCTGGCAGGACATATCAGGCGTATAAATCAAAATTTGAGTAAAACGATGCAATGAATCCTTATATCATTAGGGATTATATATTGGGGCATCCATATTCAAACGACATGTATAAGGATCTTGTATGTCTATATTACCCTTAGTATGGTACTCGAATGATAGAGGACATACTAAGTTTCCTTATGCACGTTGATGAATCTAAAGGTCCCAATACCTTTTCCGAAATGGTGTTTCTTTCTATGTCAATCTCCTTATGTCATCCCCTGGGTCTTTTCAAGGTGGTAGGGCATCAGAACAACCCATCCAAGCCTTTAAATACCATATCTGAAACCAATAGAAAAGACTCAGGAATTCTGGGTAAAACTCGGTCACCTGTCGGTCAGCTGGCGGTTAGCCGCCGATGTGATCGGCGGTTAGCCGCTGACTGACCGCGGGGCTGACCGCGGTTCACCCTGCTAAAATGTAGCATTCTGTGTTTCTAACCGCGCATCTCGGCTACCTTGCGGTCACAGGGTTTTTGATTGGCGGTTAGCCGCGAGCTGACCGCGCGGCTGACCGCGGTTCGCCTGTCAAAACACAGCATTCTGTGTTTCTAACCGCATCTGGGTCGGCTAGCCGCCGGTCACCTGTCGGCTAGCCGCCAAGGTGATCGCCCGCTGACCGCCCAGCTGCGGGAACTACACATCAGGTGCAGATTTCAGTCCTTTCTTTCCCAAACCCTTTCACCTCAACTCCAACCATTCCCTAACATGAAATGGGTCAATTCTCTTCCATTTAGCATTTGATTCTTTCCACCAACCACCATTCCCTCCATGCATTTAATTCTCTTACCAATACAAATCTCATTCAATGCAAGTACAAATATCATTTAAGAGGTTTATAATGACCAAAATAAACTTGATGATGAATGCATATATTCTCATAAAACTAACTAAGGGAGAAACCATGTCAATAAGTACATTTCCAAAAGCATTATGAAACATAATGAACCAATGAAATAGGAATAGTAAAAATCCACATTTTCAACAAAATAAGAACTTATTCAAATCGAATCCATTCATCCACTTGCCTTGGTCTCCAAAGTATGCTAGTCAAGCTCTAATCCACTATCAAGCTCAAAATCTACAATCGACACAAAAATTCCCAAAATACAATCATTACAACCCTAGAATGTCAAAATCAAGAAATAGATGGAGATAGCTTCCAATAATCATGGTGAAGCACCTCCATGGCTAGAAGACTACACAACCAAGAGATGAGAAGAGGAACTTACATGAAGAGTCCTCTAATGGCAAGAGTTTGCTCAAAAGATAGCTTGGAATGGAAGGTTCTCTAAAAAAAAAGATATCAAGAGGAAGCTCTCATGGAGGGGAAGAAGATAACCACCTCCATTTTGCCTTTAGCAATAGATTTGAGAGAGATTGAGAGATGGAGAAGCAAGGAGCAAGGTAAGTTGAAGAGAACCCTAGGGCTGGGCTGGGATTTCTTGTTCTCAAGAAAGTTGCAAGAAGAGGAAGAGAGGGAAAATGACTCCTCCTTATATAGACAATGGCAATGGGTCCCACAACTTAAGAATCCAATTGAGCTAAAACATCGTTCTACGGGCTTCGGACGGATTCGACGAAGAAGGAAGAATTGATCGTCGAAATTTCTACTTTCCAAAAAGTATATATTTTACGAGTTTCGGAGACATTGAAAATAGTGTCCAGATTTTGTGTAAAAAGACTGTTTTACCCCTATCAATGGCAAAGTAGGGTTTAGAGGTCTCGAATGGAAACGGAGCAAATACAAAAGTTGTCGGGAATCATAAAATACATTGAACGGAGTAAATTACCGATTTCCAGAATTATTAAATAAATCCCAAAACTAATCGAGACACAATAAAAGGAACCCCCAAAGGGCCCCAATAGATCAAAAGAGTTCCCAAAATTATTCAAAGCTATAAAAAGCTATTCTAATCCAGATTTAACCCATTTCCACTAATCTCACTTATAGCTCAAACGTGTCTTAATTAACACTAAAAGGAAACTCTCGGGGCGGGGTCTTACAGAACTGGTCTAAGTACTCTGCAAATATTTTGTTCTTCAAAGCCATGAATACTGCCGGTGCATTCATCAGTCCAAATGACATTAGTAAGAATTCATAGTGTTCATATCTTGTCGGGAAAGTTGTCTTTGGTACATCTGAATCTCTAACTCGTAGCTGATGATAACCGGATCTCAAGTCAATCTTCGAAAAATAAGAAGCACCTTGTAATTGATCGAACAATTCATATATTCTTGACAATGGATATTTCTTCTTGATGGTCACTTGATTCAATCTTTGGTAATCGATGCACATTCTCATTGAACCATCTTTCTTTTTCAGAAACAAAATTGGAGCTCCCCACAGCGAAATACTAGGTCTAACAAAACCTTTGTCTACCAATTCTTGCAATTGTATCTTCAATTCACCCAATTCCACCGGAGGCATTCTGTACGGTGCAATAGAAATTGGAGCAGTCCCTGGTAACAACTCAATGGTGAAGTCGATTTCTCTAACGGGTGGTAATCCTAGGATCTCTTCTGGAAAAACATCTGGGAATTCATAAACAATTGGGATCTCCTCCACCCCTTGGGACCATTTATCTTCTCTGATAAACACCAAATAACCTTCGCAACCACTTCTCAAAAGGCTATCAGCCTTCAATGCCGAAATAAACCCTACCCGAGGATTCCTCCTTTCTCCCTGAAACAACACTCCTGCTAGTGTCTCCTCTAATTTAAATGTGAGGGTCTTATGGAAACAATCCATCGTGGCATGGTACCCTGCTAACCAATCCATCCCTAGGATGATATCAAAATCGTACATCTCCAATGAAATGAGATTCGTTGGTAAGACCACTTCCCCTATCTTAATTGCAAAACTAGGGTAAAAAGTTCTACATACAACTTGTTTGCCTACTGGGGTGGACACAGTCAAAACAAACTCAAGTTTTCTAGTGGGCACATCAATCAACTTAGAAAATTTAGGGGACATAAAAGAGTGTGTAGAGCAAGGGTCAAATAAAATCTTACCTTCAATTCCACAGATAAGGAGTGTACCTTCCACCATGTTATCTGCAGCCTCTGCATCGGCCCGATTGACTGCGTACACTTGTCCTCGTTGCTGCGAACTTTGTTGAGCTTGTTGCTGCCTTCCTTGTGGTGTATTTCTATTTTGTTGAGGAGGATGGGGATTCTGGTTTTGGCCTTGCTGACGGGCCTGCTATTGTTGCTGTTGGGTCTATACTGTTGCTGTGGTGCTTCTTATTGAAGTGACCTTGGTTGGCTCTAAACAACTAGTGCATTCTGAGGTAGTACTGGACGTTGTGCTCCTTGTTGTTGTTGATTCTGTTTATTGCCTTGCCCAACAAGCCTTGGACAATGCTTGAGCTGGTGCGCCATAAAACCACATTTGAAACATGTGCTCCCGTTATTGTACGGCATTGAGCACTCTCGTGATTCTTGCCACAATGAATGCAAACTAGCAGATTCTGCACATATTGATCTTGCCTCGGTCTCTTGTTCTGTTGGTTCCTCTATTGGTGGTGTTGTTGGTGTACTTGAGTCTTTCCTTGAATCCGGAGGATTTTGTTATTCAAGTTCTCAAACTTGTAGGCTCTTCTCACTGCCTCCTTAAAGGTAGCTGGTGGCACAACTCCTGTGCATCACTCTCTATGATTGGGTTAAGTCCCTCAATGAACTTTGCTATCTTTTTCTCCACAGTGTTGATCAAGTCTAGAGCATAACGGGACAACCTCTGGAACTTAGTGAGGTACTTTAGAACGAACTACGGTTGCTGGAACTCGATAGCCTTTTGCCTCTTGACATGTGCCGGTACATACTTATCACCAAATTGTTTCTTAAAGCTTCCCCAAGCCTCAGCATCTGCCATAGTCCTATATTCTTCCTTGACTGTCTTCCACTAAATATCAGCTAGCCTAGTGAACATGGATGCTGTAAGTGCCACTTGTTGTTTTCCCGTGTACCGGAATATTTCAAAGATATTCTCCATATGTTCAAGCCAATCATCTGTAGCTAGTGGGTCCTCTTGTCCAGTAAATTCTTTGGGACCTCTCTTCTGGAACCATTCAAACAAGTCATTAGGGTCATTCCCTCTGTTGTTGAAGACAATTTGTGTGCCTGGTGGTTGAGCTTGCACTGGCTCGGGTCTCCTTTCCAAGACTTCCAACAATTGTCTTTACACTTAGGCCATCTCCCTAGCATGATCCTCGTCCTTCTTTGCCATTTGCTCATGTAGCCTAGCTTGGTTCTCATTGGCCTGACGCTGTTGATCAAGTAGAGGTTGCATCGTCTGCTGAAATTGATTTTGCATGGTTGGATCTGGCATATGGTCTTTAATTGGTCCTAAGTGTTCACTATTGCTTGTGGTGGGATTGCCGTTTACGGGTCTCTTTCGAGGTGGTATATCACTGTAAAATAAGTTGTTAGCACATAATAATGAAGCAAAGGGTTACGCATTGCTCACACGGTTCTAACAAGCGAAAAGTCTAACGAATACTAGCCACGTCCTTAGGATTTCTATTTTCTTTTAATTGCTTGAAACATCTCTCGCTCTGATACCAGTTTGTCGCGACCCCGGACCGGGATCGCGGTGGTTGATGAGTGTATAGTAATGATTATCGCATTAATCAAAAGATACAGACACTCTTTTTAATTTCCCATAGGTTTCCGCGGTGAGGATGTCACACATTCTTTCAAGTCATTCACATTAGTGCGGAAGTGTATAGCAAACTAAATTTACGAATTTCTTTTTCATTCACACAAGGCTGTTCCCACATATGATAAGATCATGATGTCCGAGTGAGTAATATTCATAATGGCATTCCCAAAACATAAAGTTTGAATTTATGCAAAATGTGATTAAATTTAACATTCCCCAATAATAATGGCCAACAAAGGCCAGTACAACCAAAAGAATGTTCCCAAAATATGACAATCAATAACCCCCCAAAATGGCTCACATCTCAAAGATTGACCAAATGTCTAGATGACATTGTTAGCCTGCAATTCAACTACAAGTTGTAGCTCACCGGCCGCCTCCTCTGGCTCCTCCTCAAAAGCAATGGGGTCTGGACTTGAGTACCACAAGAATTGGTCAGACACAATGGTCTGGCAAGTGGGTGAATAGATATCACAATAAGGTAATTTGAAAGAATAATTTAAAAGACATTGAAATCGATCAAGCATTTATTTCCATAAAAATGAGATACATCATTTATTTAAAACACGTGTGCATGATAAAACATGTGGGGTATCAACGAACAGGGAACTGGCAAGATGACAACCACACAAAAGCTAAATCCTGTATCACTAGTGTGATGAGAGCATATTTAGTGTGTTAGGCTCGGACACACGAAGTGACGAGAACCAACAATATATATACATATACATCTAGCTAGACAAGACCACGGCCGCAGAACTAGGTAACGGGACAGGACATGATCCAAATTGCAGCTGGCGGGAGCACGAGGGGGAGGCCCAAGTTAGTTGATCAGACTAACATGGACGTCCAAGCTTAGTGGTGCCAACTTATAGGTTACGTGAAAATCAAAACATGCACATATCTATAATGGTGTAAAACACCCAGGCAGGCGAGATAGGGTGCTTATGGGCACACCTTTCACATTAGTCATTATCATGCAAGTACGGGGCTAGTAAAACACGTCAAGTTCATACATGCGTAGTTTGAGCAAAACGGGGGTCATCACGTGAAAACGGGCAAGAACATGCATAATCCACGTAAACCAACCGTAATGAATTTCCGTAGAGTTACGGACCATATATTGAGGATTCCATATTTAAACAATATGTATAAGGGCCTTGTATGTCTATTATTGCTCTTGGCATGGTACTTGAATGATAAGAGACATTCAAAGTTCCCTATATAAATTGATAAATCCAAAATCCTCAATACATTTTTGAGATGGCGTTTCTTTCATAATCAATCTCCATGTAACACCTCCTATAACTTCTCATCGGGTTAGAGCTCCAAACCAATCTCATCGGACCTTAAAACACACCTTTTTAATGTTTCTAGGGTAAGCCCGGGGATTCTGTACAATTCGCTCGAGCAGACTGTAAGTTCGCTCGAGTGAAAGGCTTTCTGGGAGGGTTCGCTCGAGCGGACATAAGTTCGCTAAAGCAAACTAGTCCGAGTCAGGAGGGCTCGAGCAAACTGGAAGGGTGGCTCGAGCGATCAAGTTTTTGGGAGAAGTTCACTCAAGCGAATATGGGTTCGCTCGAGCGGACTAGTATCTGGGAAGGTTGGCTCGAGCAAACCAGGTTCTGTGAGGGGTTTGCTCGAGCGAACTGCTTCAGAACCTGCGGTTCAATGCAGTCCAGGTTCCCTTCCTTTCTCTTCAACACTCTCTTTTTAATCCACCACTTCAACACAACAATTAATGGTCTTTTTCACCAACTTCAACCATCATAACTCCTCCAACAATCACTCCATCAAAATCATTAATTCATATTCAAATCTCACTTCATTTATGACAAGGCATCCACCATTAATAAAAGTCCATCATTTGACAAAATACACACTTTAATGTACAAAACATTAAGAGAACAATTAAGAGGGAGAAAAGCTCATAAATATGCACATTTCTAAATTAATGTAAATCATACAACATAAGTGAGCCATCAATGAAAATCCATATTTTCCTCAAAAACAAGAAATCATTCAAATTAACCCATTCATCCACTTGCCTTGTCTCCAATTAAGCAAATCAAGCTCCTAAACACTTCTTCTCAAGCCAAATCAACAATTTACACAAAAATCCCTGAAATACACCCATTACAAACCCTAACATAACCAAAGCCATGAAATAGGAAGAGAGAACCTCCAATAATGGAGATGAAGCTCCTCTAGGACTAGAAGAATACAAATCTAGAAGATTAAGAGAAGGGCTTACTTGGAAATGCTTCAAAAAGACAAAACTTTCTCAAAGAGGATCTTGGAATGGGTGGTTTCCTCCAAAAATGGCATCAATGGAATGCCTTTAAGATGAGGAAGAAGATTGTGGCCTCCATGTTTCCTTAGCAATAACTTGGTGGTGGATTGAAGATGAAAGAGCAAGAAGAAGGGAAGAAACCCTAGAGCTGGAGCCTTTACTCTTTCCACATAAAGTAGCAAGAAGAAGAAGAAGAAAGGGATGGGTTCTCCTTATATAGAGAATGGAGGTGGGTCCCTCCATTTAACACACTAAATGGGCTTAGAACATGGGTTCTCGGGCCTCAAATGAGTTCGACGAAGAAGGAAGAAATGTTCAACGATATTTCAGTTTCCAAAAAGTATACATTTCGTTGGTTTCGGAGACATTGAAAATTGTGTTCAGATTTTGTGTAAAAAGATTGTTTTGCCCCTAACACTAGCAAAGTAGGGTTTCGGGGTTTCTAACAGGAATAGAGTAAATACGAAAGTTGTAGAGAATAACAAAATCAATTAAATGGAGTCAAAACACGAATTTTCAGAAATCGAATAATATCCCCAAGTCACAGAAAACACTGCAAAGCAACCCCTAAAGGGTCCCACTAATGAAACAAGGTTCCCAAAATAATCCAAAGCTATATAAAAGCTATTCTAATCCAAACTTAAACAAAATTCACTAATCTCACTTAGCACTAAAAAACAACGTAATTAGTACTAATCGCAATCTCTAGGGGGCGGTGTCTTACACATTTTCCTTTGCGAAAGTGGAGGCGTCGCTCTTGGCAGTTTTGCTTGATGGTGAGCACAAGTTGTGTGTCGACGGTATTGTTGTCGTGACCAGCACACGAGTGCCTTCATACTTTGATTAGTTCGTATTTATTCTCTTTTGACTTAGGTTTTGATAGAAGCCATTAATTAATATACTTTTGTTATTTTTTTTGCTAAACTTAAACTATAGAAAATGAAGATATGCATACTTGGAAACACTACAAGAAATTGCACTTTCGCCGGCGCTAAATAAGCGCCGGCAAAAGTCCATAAAGCGCCGGTGAAATACTTTCCCGGCGATTTCCCTTGCGCCGGCAGTGCGCCACAAAAAGATTGCCACCAATACCCTTTGCCGGCGAAAACAGGTTTGCGCCGGTAAAAAGTTGAACATTAACGGCGTTTTTGTTCGCCGGCAGAAGAGGTATAAAACGCCGCAAAAAGGCATTTATTTTTCAATAATAAATTGATTAAAAACTTTTACCGGCGTTTTTTTTGCGCCGGCCAAACATTTATATTTTTTGTAAATTAGTTTTTCATAATTTGTTGCCGGCGTTTTTTTACGCCGGCAAAACATTAATATTTTACCGAAATTATTTTTTTTTAAAATTTTGCCGGCGTTTTTTCGCGCCGGGAAAACGTTTATATTTTTAAGTAATTATTTTTTAAGGTGTTTTGCCAGCGAAAATATTGCGCCGGCAAAGATTGCGTCAACAATGAATATTCATTTATTCATTTATTGTATTTATTTGATTTTTAAATTTTTTTTCCTTTATATACATCCTTGCATCATTAAAACTTCCAACCTGTATCGTATGAAACTACTATTCCATTATCTAAGACCAAATCAACTACACACCCAACATCTATTTCAATTCCAAATATTTATCCCCCTTCATATTAATATTCAAATATCCTTACAATATTAAAAGCACTTAAACATTACCATTACAAAATAAAAATCCATGCTAACATTCTACTCTTTGCCAACATTCAGATGCCAATGAAAATTTACATCTTCACATACACTCATTTCATTGCTGCACCAATCCAACACCTGCAACATTGTTCAAAAAAACTTCATACATCCTATTTTAACATATAGCAATCTACTAGCTAGTTTGCATCCATTTTTCCTTCATGTTCGCTGCATCTTAGTTGCATGAATCTTTCAACAAGAAACTTTCTTCAATTTTCATTCGATCCTACATAAAAAAAGAGAGTGACATAAGATTGTCAACATAAACTGCTGTTGTTTCATCCCACCCATAAGCATGCAATTTTTCATCAAGCCTTCCATTTTCGGTTCAATCTTAAATAAGAAGGTAACGAATTTGTATTTTTATCTTTATGATGACAATTCATTTCAATATACCCCTATACTTTGCCCTGATCACATATTACAAACATTTTAGAGCCTCAAAGGACATGCAGCTTTTCCATTATCATTCAACAGAAGGCCCACTAGTTGAACAGCAGTGATCCTTTGACATATGATATGCATCAGTAAGGAAAATAGAAGAACAACTACTTGTATGTAATTGCATCCCAAAAGAAGAAAAACTACTTATATTTAAAATCTCCAAACAAGACTTGGGTTTCAACTTTAAACTCAACCATGTTGTTTTTTTAAAATTTTTTTATTGAAACTCAAAACTAAACAGTTGCTACATGTTAGCATCTCAATCAAATTCTATCACATCAACAACACCAAATCAATCTTCTCCTCTAGGCCACATGTCGAAATCCAGAAGGATTTTGAGAAACAAAATAATGAAGGCATCCCATGGATTTGATGTGGGCCATGACCTGTGCCACTGGCTGCTACATGGAGGTTCACCCAGCCGACCAAGAAAAAGGAATAAGGGCACTTTTGTATTTCCTTAACTCAAACTATTGTTTATCTTATTGTGACCTTAGAATCTCAATTGTAGATGAAGTCACTGTTCTCGAATGAACAGGGAAAAAATGTCATAAGCCAAAATATCTAGAGAACATTCTCACTCTTTTTTTCCTTTTCAATTTTGGATTAGAAAATACAATCCACCACCCCCACATCCATGTATAAACAAAATAATTGATTCTCAAACTTTGACTTTGAGCTGAAAATTAGGATTTACAAGTTTTGATATGTGTTGATTTTACTTGATGAAAAATCCAGCTGCTTGATCACAGTGAACAAAGAAATTAGAATTGTTGGTCATTTAAGGAATGAAAGAATGATTTACAAGGATGGGTGCACGCTTGAACAAACCATTCACGTTGTATACAAGCCATAAGGTGGGTCATGTGACAACTTCCAAAAAATCAGTTGGACTTGAACATTTCTCTTATATGAATTTTTAAATGCTTCTATATAAGGAGAAATACCACTCACATGTTTTGCTATCCTGAAGTCTGCAAGCTTGACATTGGCTCCCTTAATATCCCTAAAAGAAACCATCAATAAATATTGAGGAATAGAAGTGATTGTTAACACTGATGCAGTCAATCAAATCACAGCCATAACTCCCTCCCTCATTTGCCTTGTAGCTGTTCTCAAGTTAGGGCAGGACAGTATTCTTTTTCTGTTAATCTGCTTAACAGATAGGATAGTATTCTTTTTCTGTTAATCTGCTTAACAGATAAATTAAGAAAAAAAGAGGTAAAGAATAACTGAATCAAATTTCATAACAAACAGCTCGTCGAGGTTACAGGAAACAATCAGAGAATAGTAGAGTATAAGGCGCCAACATATAGCTGAAGGCACGAATCAAATAACATTCAGAGGCATAATATTTTTTTTCCTGATGAGTACACAAAGGAATACATTGATGTGTGCCTGAAAAAAAATATATAAAAAACACAACTACCACAACATATTTCAGAAAAAGATACTGATGTCAAAAACAAATACAGCACTAATCAAATTATTGGTCTGTTTATGTTATGTTAATTACGTGAACAATTTGTACATTAAGGACCGGAAAGCTCAAGAGTTTCAGACGTGTTAGAATTCTAATAGGTGTGAAAAACATAAACACCATTCCAACATTGAAAAATGCACAAAAAAAGATCAGGGCTTGATTTGTTATCAGCCAAAATTTGGGCTTCGCACCAGTCATTAATACAATTTGCATTCAAACAAAAAAGAAATACATAGCTACGTGACAATCAAAATTTGGTAGCTATATGATTGCTATTTGAACCAATTTAGAATACACCAAGTAAATTGTGGAAATCACCAGTGTCAAGACTGGAAAATTCTGAGTACGTTTATTGTTTTGAAAAAAATGATTTGGTGATTTTTATATCATTCATTTTCTACTGCCAGATCTACTTACATGGGTGGATATAAAAAGATAAATGCAAACCAAGTATAGTTGATTATGTTAGAGAAAGGTAAGTCCATCACAGGATAAAATTTCCCCATCTGTTATACTAATGCGTGAAGAATAGCTTTAATCATAGCCTTCCTTTCAATAATGCAATAACATCATCAGAGGAGTCACCATGCTCACCAAGTAAAGGTTGACAATGTTCTTTTTCATTTTCCGGAAAGCAAGTGTGAATTGTATTAATATACAAAGAATGGGACAACAAGACTCGCTAGTCGCTATACAATGCAAAATATAAGCCTGAGGCAAAGGTTTAAAAAAGAAGGAACCAATCTATCAATCAACATGCCCAATTTAGCTTAAATGCGCACGTAATGTGACCAGCTACACTAGGCATACAAGGACCCGCAGCACAAAAAAGAGGCAAAGTAGACTGAGGGAGAAAAGAGAGCCCACAAGCTAGGCCAGCTCAAAGTAAAACAGGAAAGCAAAGGCAGGAACAAAGCAGCAGTGAACTGTGAGAAAACCCGAGGGCAACATATCTTACAACAGAGGAAAGACGTGCAGCAACATGAGAAGATTAGAGATGGCCTGAAGGGAGAAGGATGCGACGGGATTAGGAAGTGCTATAGCAGGCCCTAGTTCTCTCCATTTCCCATCAGCCATTAATTTCTTTAAAGAATTAATACATTAAATCAGAAGGAGAGAGAACATATACAAACAATTTACCTAATTTCTTGACCCAAAAATAATTGAGTAAAAGAAAGTAGCTAAATTGGTGAATACCTTTGTTGCAATGGTGAATCCAATTCACCCACTTTACCTTCACAGGCATGTCCCTGGGACAGTACCCTCACAGTTAAAGCTTAAAACCTACAAAACTTGACACCACCACTATGTTTCCTACAACAGATTCAGAGGATGCACTTCATTTGCCTGAAAAACTGCACATATCAAAGAAAGCTTGATAATGTCATCAGCTGGAATCACCTCTCCCCTAATAATCTACATGGGTTCTTGACCATCGTCATCATTATCAGATAACCAATTCGGAAATCTGAACACCCCATTAAAACAGAGATGGTCATGTTAGTGCTAGACATGAGCCTTCTTCATAGAAGATACGTGTATGATGCATGTGACTTCTTAGTTTTTTTTATAGACCTAGTTTTTATCCCATTATATAACAATAAGCGTCATTATGAATGGAAAATGAGGTCCCAATCTTATAAACATTAAATTATCATTTGTTGGGAATGAGTGGATACAGATCACTGTATCACAACTCACACAATTCACCATGGACCCTTAAGTCACAATTAACAAGGAAAAGGAAGCCGAAGTACCCAAAGGGGTTTGATCCACAAAACCTGGGCCCACCGCCCGGTTAGATAATGTTTACTATGTCAATAGGGCATCATATATCTTACACGTTGCTTGAACCATTTTGGAAATGTGTCTCGCTGTATTTGAATGATGTCATGCGCTTCTAGATTTTGTTTTGTATTCCTGTGTTCCCTATTTAAGGAAATGCAATTCATAAGCAAGTAAAAGTAGATGAAGAATCAACAAGGGAACAATATATGCACACATGTATTTAAGCCAAAGCACTTACTCGAGATATGGCTCTAACTCGGGACTATTATGTAATACAAACCAGTGAGCCATGTTGCGTTCATTTTGAGAAGGATCTAGTGCCCTTGTGATCGGTGCAAAGGGACGGACATTTTGCGTGAAAACCTCCATCCCGGGACCACGCACGCCACCATCATCATTTCGTTTGTCTCGATCATTGCCTTTTAGGTACATTGAGCAGAAAGTCAAACACTCTTTGACAATGTAAGCCTCGGCGATCGAACCTTCGGGTCGTGCTCGGTTAGTAACATAACCTTTTAAAGTCCCGAGAAACCTTCAAACAAAGAGACATTGGTATTAACGTTACTTATGAAAGACAATCATACTACTACATGAATAACACTTCATCGGATGGTAACAGGTACCTTTCAATGGGGTACATCCACCGATATTGCACTGGTCCGGCAAGCATAGCCTCACGTGGCAAGTGAACAGCCAAATGGACCATTACATCAAAGAATGCTGGAGGAAAAATCTTCTCAAGCTTGCAAAGTATGAGCACTCCCCGTTCCTCTAATTTTTTTAAATCGCTTTGTTTCAATGTTTTTGAGCAGAGGCCCTGGAAGAAACCGCCCAACTCAAATAGAGTTGTACTTAACTCCTTATCAACATAACCACGTAGGCCAACTGGCAAAAGACGTTGTAGGAGGACATGATAGTCGTGACTTTTCATACCCGATAATTTGCCATTTTTTGAGGTTACACACCTTGAGATGTTTGCAGCATAGCCATCCGGGTACTTGATTGCATTCAAGAACTCAAAAAGCCCCTCCCTCTGTTTAGGGTCCAATGTGTAGGATGCACGGGGTTTCATAATGGATCCTTCTTCATTCCTCTGCAGATGCAATTGTGGCCATGCCCATATCTTTTAAATCGTCACACGCTTTGTCCGTGTCCTTATTCTTCTTATCTATGCCCACTACAGTCCCAACAATATTTTCACAGATATTCTTCTCTACGTGCATGACATCAAGGTTATGCCTAAGATTTAGGTTCTTCCAATACGGGAGCTCGTACAAGATGCTTTTCTTTGTCCAATTCAATAGTGCAAGCTCACGAGGTCTTTTCCTGCTATTGGGGCCCTTCCCAAACCTAACTTCTGGTAGTTGATCCAACTGATCAAGTACCTTTTGCACCGGTAAACGCAGGGATTTCATTTTATTATCTGCTTGACCATTGAACTTCTTGCTCCTTCTCCAATGGTGGTTCTCAGGCAAGTAAGCTCGATGTCCAACCCACCCAATCTTACTTCTCAACTTATACGATAATGAATCTTCATTGCAAGGGGGACAAGCCAAATAACCTTTTGTGCTCCAACCAGACAAGTTACCATACGCGGGAAAGTCATTTATGGTCCACATCACAGCCGCATGCATTCGGAAGGTCTGTTCACTGTGGGCATCATAAGTCATGACACCAATCTCCCACAACTCCTTCAACTCGTCAACCAAGGGCCTCAAGTACACATCGATCTCCTTCCCAGGTGCCTGCGGCCCGGGGATAAGTAAGGACATCATGAAAAATGGATCCTTCATGCACATCCAAGGTGGAAGGTTGTAAGGCATAAGTATGACAGGCCACATGCTATAAGAAGTGCTCATGTTGCCGAAGGGGTTGAACCCATCGGTGGCCAGTCCTAACCTCACATTGCGGATCTCCCGGGCAAACTCTGGAAATTTCAAATCAAATTCCTTCCATTCCTTATAGTCAGCCGGATGCCTACCTAGATCACCATCCATGCCATTCTCATGATGCCATCTCATCTATTTAGCTGTCATCCTGGACATGTATAATCTCCGCAACCTAGGTATCAATGGGAAGTAACGCAATATCTTATGAGCGATCTGCTTACCCTTGCCATTATTGACCTTGTACCTAGGCTCCCCACATTCCGGACACTTCTCCAAGTGAGCATTCTCCTTCCAAAAAAGTATGCAATCATTCTTGCAGGAGTCAATGTGCTCGTACCCCAAGCCCAAGTCACGCAGTAGCTTCTTGGCCTCATAAACAGATGCGGGAACCACATTACCTTCTGGTAGAGTGTCCCTAAATATCTCCAAGACCTTGTCGAACGACTTGTTGCTCCACCTATATTGTACCTTCACATGTAGCATCCTAATGACAAACGCTAACAGGGTTTCTGAATCTTTACATCCCGGGTACAAACCACGCCGGGAAGCCTCTAGCATAATTTCAAAGTTTCGCACATCATCCATCCCTAGGGTCTCATCCATCATGTAAGTCCCCCTGCCATGGTCCTCTAATAACTGGTCATATCCATCCTGTTCCTCATCCGATTCATCCTCGCTATCATCCGATTCATCGGATTGTGGAAGTTCCCCATGCTGTAACCAGGGGTCGTAGGATACCATCATCCCACGCCGGAGCAGATGGTCTCTCACAGTCTCATAATCATGCTTAAAACCATTACAACAGTAGTTACATGGGCATTTAATCACTCTACTCCCACCCGAAGTCGACTTTGCGAATTCAATAAAAGAATTCACCCCATCTATATATGGCTGACTAAATCTATTATGATACTGTAACATCCAACTCCTGTCCATATCTGTTTACATATGTAAGGTGGTGGTTAACTCAAATTAAACCAACAGATGGTATAAAATAAATGCAAAAAAGAAAAATAAAAGAGAAAAAAAGAACTCAAATATAAGAAAAAACAAATCCTTAAAACCCTAAATTAAAGAAATATTAAATCCATTACATCCCCAAAATCCAGCCCTAATCCACGTATCTATTCATATATTTAAGAACCTTCAAAAGCAATAAAATAGAAAATACATTAGGATTCTGATGTTTTACCTTGAGATTTTTGCAAGGAAAAGTAGAGAGAGCAGTTTGAGAGAACAGTGAGCAGAGAGAGACCTAGGTTGGTCTATACCAAACGAAGTGAATATCCTTGTCTCCAACCTTTGTTCCTACAAACCACAAAAACCCAATTTCAAACAAAAAAAAAAAAAAAAATGAACATCACACAAAGCATAAAAAAGAAGCCAAAACAAACCACATAAGAATGCAGGCAATACTCATCTAATAACCTAGATTTCTGGGGGTTGAATGTAGAACAGATGCTTCTCTATTCTATTGAACATTTTGTGCAGAGTGGAAAACCATTACCAGCCCCTGCACCTTCCATCTCCCACCAGTATCGCTTGCAAATGCCAACCTTAAAATTTTTTTTGCTTGTATACTTCAGGCTCCAATATGTTATTGGTTTACGATTTGGACCATGGAATAGGAATGACAGCAAATCCACTTGTGGGCATCCCCAATTTACAAAAGAGAATGCAGATGATTGTGTAGTGCAAGAAAAGGGGCTGGGCTAGAAAAACCAAGGTTTAGTTGAGCAAAATTCATTTTATTACATCCATTTCTGTTTCCATTTTGATGACCACATCCTGCTGATCTGGTCCAGAAGTAAAGAGAAATTTACTTCAGTACAACTGTTCAAATGAATGCAAACACGCGATTGGATAATATTGCAATTCCATTCAAACTCTACATATACAGGCCAATATGTTACCGAAAGAAAAAAATGTGCTTATGAATCTGTGTGGGACCCTTCGATGTTGACATGTATCTGGGGGCCATAATCGTACGGTCATGCTTCACACGTTTCCAAGGAAGGAAGGAAGGAAGATCCCACATACTTATGGATGCATTTGGATGTATCTAAGATCATACATGGTTTTGACACCTTGCATGAAAGATAGTTTCTAATTCTGCTATGGAGTTTCTAATTCTGCTATAAATTTGTAGTGCTACAGATAAGTTCCATTAAGTTGCATACAATTATACCCCTTTAATTTCTTTCTCCCCAAACCAGTGACAGCATTAATTCTCAATAATGTCTTGAGAGGGTGTCCAGAAACATGGGATTCCAGCTAATATTCTATCAGTTCCAATGCAACCTAAAATAGGATTTTTGCTTTTTTTGATACACCCTCCTATTTAAATACAAGAGGATCATTTATTCCATGATGAAAATAAATTAATAACAAAAAAAAAAAAAAAGGCCACAGATGCACATCCAAACAGGTAACCACACATTCTACCAAAGCTTTCAAAACCCTTGCAATTCAGAGTACATCCAAACAAGCCATCAGATAACTCTAGTCATGTTCAGCATAATTCATATTCCTATGCAAACTATGCAATTAGTACAAGAATAGAATATCCTTATCCAGTTCAACAAATGAACCTGCAGCTAAAAATCATTGGTATCATGCAACAACATCACTCAAATCAGTAACAACAGAAACCACAAACCAATCAAAGTAAGAATAGATAGAAAGGACTCGAATCCTATCCTTAATCCACACCAAATCCATCTCCAACAAAGACAACCATTCAATCCCATCAGATTCGAACAAAAACCAAGAAAGTAGAAAGAAAAAACCTAGAATTTGTCTGCAAGCGACAAATTGAGAGAAAGCGGAAAACAAACTCTGAAATCAATTGTGATTGGTAAATGCAGGATAGCTTTTGAATACATACCTTCTGCTTCAAGGAGAAAATATCCCAATTTGAAATCGAATGGTCGATGCTGGAGGAGAATAGACGGCCAGATGGGTTATATTTGGAGCAGGGCAATCTTTTAGAGAGGCGGCAAGCTGGACGCGTCGACGCTGGTGGAGGAAATCCAACGCACTAGAATGATGGAGCAGGGAGAGACGAGCCAGATCTTGAAGGGGCGGCCAGCTGCGATGCGTCGACGCTGGTGGAGCAGAAACGGGATGAACCCCAAACACTATTGCAATAGAGAAAGAGAGTTGTAAGGAGGTTGGAGCAGTTGACTTGATGATGAAGAAAGAGAGGCTGGAAATGGAAAGGGGGTTGGCAAAGCTTGGAGCAGCCGCTGGAAATGAAAAGGGGGATGGCAAAGCACTGGAAATGGTTGTTGCGCGGGAGCGGGCGCAGGCGCGGGAAATGAAAATGGGGCAGAAAGGCTCCAATTAATTTTTTAAGTGCAAGAGAAGTGAAAAAACATGACTTTCCCGACGATTTTAAAGCGCCAGCAAAAGTTCACATAGTTTTTTTAAGTACCAGCAAAGGGAAAAAAATACTTTCCTGGCGAATTTAAACCGCCAGCAAAACTAAAATGACCGGGGGAAATTATAAGGTGAACTATGCCGGCGATCAAATCATCTCGCCGGCAAGAAATCTGGTCTTTTCCGGCGACTGTAATATACTGCCAGCAAAACATTACTCTTTGCCGGCAACAATAAAAATTCGCCGGTAACATACCAACCTTTGCCGGCGAAAATATTTCGCCGGCAAAACAATACCATTTTCCGGCGAAATAACCTTTTTCGCTGGGGAAAGTATAACTTTTCCCGGCGTTTAATGATTGCGCCGGGAAAAAACGCCGGTAAAAGTGAAAATTGTTGTAGTGAAATGTTATATTGTACCATTTGTTTATTAGGATGTTTTGCTGTATTTTATCAAGGAAATATTTATACCTTATCGCAGACTTCGATCCTATAGGACATGACTGGGGCTAGGTTGCATTTGATTAATGTTGGAAAATTTTTAATTGGACCTAATCTCACACTTAATTCCCGGTTTCACTTTTGGGGGCTTGACAATGATGATGTGCTTCTATTATTTAACATTGGTGATATAAGGAGTGGATTTTATCTCATTAGATCCATGTATTTTCTCTATTTGTTGATGCCGTTCATATTCAATTTTTTTAGACCAATAAAATTCATGAATCATACTTTCTTTTTTTTTCTTTTTTTTTTTTTTAATAATATGTGCTTTTAGTCTTTAACATGGACAATCATGTGGATTTGCATTTTTATTTTGTTCCATCTAAGACTTTTTGATTTATTACAATTATAATTGATGTCGTTCTTCTAATTCACTTTCTTTTAGATCAATAGAATTCACATTTACTCATAATGTTCCCCATTTATTATATTACTAATACATCGTTAAAGAATATGCAATTAGATTTTTTCGACATTAGCATTGAGTTCATGGCGAGACATTTTAATGGGGTATTATCTTCTTTTCACACCATTGTCATTGTTTTCTAACCAATTACAGTACAAGTATTTTTTTAACCAACTGGCACCCATCCATGAGTCCTTCCCTTAGAATTGATATTATCTTCAAATTCTCCTTTTAGAAAAACGTCAGAATATTTTCAAAATTTGAGTTTTCACGAGATATTATTTTCTGAAAATGTCATAAAAAGTAAATTATAAGGAAAGACAAATAAATACAAAATAAACATAAGATACTACTAAAGACTATTTTGTAGATTTTCCTGTCCACCTTTTATGATATCTTGATCATCTTCTCACAATTACTGTGGCTAAAATGATATATGTCTGAAAAAACAATATCTTATTATTGTAGTTTCTGAATCTTGAGCTTCTAACATGCAAAAGCACAAGCACAAATGAATTTACAGAATTTATAAAGTTTATTACTTCACTTAAAGTTTTTACAGGTAAGCTTTTTTTCATTACCATACTCGCTACTTTTTTTATATTTATTGCATTTTGTTAAAAAGTAATAAATAAAATTCAGTCCCTTATTTCTGCATGACTTGATAAAAATTATTGTCCACATTTCCCCACATTTCCCCACTTTCAAGCCCCACTAACCCAAATATGGGGTGAGAGATGGCCATGAACCCCAAGTGTCGATAATGAGAATGATGTTATTTATACTCCCTGTATATGGTACGACATATGGTGCTGTTATATAGTATTGTCACGTATGAACCCCAAGTGTTGATAATGAGAATGATGTTATTTATACTCCCTGTACATGTATGACAGTACTGGAGGAGTTTCAGTCCATGGGGAAGAGGAAATGAGGGAGAAAGGGAGAGATGGGTCTTATATATTAAGTGCGGGGCCCACAACTTAAAAAACTTGGGACACGATTTTGATGGTTTTCCGGACCTCCGATTGAAAAGCTCAAAACATGAAACAGGTCCGAAGTTAAATGTTCTTTCCAACGAGCACAAGTTTGACACCTTTTGTGGTTCTGGGCAAAAAGTCAATTGTTTGGTCAAAGGGTCCAATTAATAAGTAATTTGGGGTTTTCAAGGTTTTTGAGGCCCTGAATGGCTACAAGTTGGATATAAAAGTTTCTTAAACTGACGATCCCGATCTTATGAGCCTAAAATCTGAATTTTACAATGTTTACTAACAACACCCAAGCTTTCCCGAAATTACAAATGGGTTCCTTAAGGCATCAAACTAAGGTTCAAAGGCTCTCAAATCTTTCCAAATCTCTTAAAAAACTATCCTAACCCTCAAATCAAGATAGTTAGCCTCCAAACCTACTTAGTGAGATAACTACACACTTAATTAATGCTAATCGCAAGAATTATGGGCCGGGGCCGGGGCCCCGCCCCCCCCTCAAATGACCACAACTACCCCAATGTTACAGGTTAAAACAAGGACCCCATGTGAAACGTTTCAACTCCTATGGAGTCTCGAGGTGCACCGTCCTCTCGAAACAAGAATATCTAGGAAGATCGGTCTCGCTCTGACACTCTCTCCTTGGTGATAGTGATCAGGATAAGTTCATCCACAAATGGAATGAAGGATCCGAGTGTAATTCTTCGGCATTGGCTTCTGGAGAATGTCAAGCGATGTTGCCTCATTTGATGGTGAAGCCAATTTGAATGTAACATCTTTGATTCTTGCAAAAATCTCTATCATGCCCCTGGACCGAGGCCTTAACAACGAAGTCCTAAATCTGGGGCCGCGGCGCTGTGAGTCAGAAAATTTCACCCGCACGCGCTAATTATTTTCACACAGGATTCTGCAGTGAGGATTCCCAAATGATCCATCACAACCTAGCAATCAATTTCACGATGAATAACAATGCGCGGAAGCATGTAGCAAAACATAATCACTTAAAATATAGGGAATATATACAAGCCTTGCATCAAAGGAGAAATACAACTATAAGCAAAACCCAAAGTTAAGTTTAAAGTTGTAAGGATCACAAAAGTATGTTAAGTTACACAACCCAAAAAGAGCCAACAAAGGCTAATAGTAAAGTTCCCAAAAAGCAGCATCACTCCAAAAATGTTATCCAAGATTCACGTCCCAACCTGATGTCTAAATGATATCGTTGGGCTGCCACTCCCGATCCATCGGAGGTTCTACCACCTCAAAGGCAACAGGTTCGATATCTGGCACAAAGCAAGAGCGTATCAGACACAACAGTCTGGCATGTGAATAAAACAAATAAGATATACAAATGTTTATCAAATAATATTCAAAATCATGAAAGTGCATTTAAAAGCTAAACACATGAAAAGATGAGTCGAAGCAAACAATTTATGTATGAAAAGGAAATTAACATTGAAACATTTCAAAGCTATTTGGGAATCGATTTAAGATATTGGCAACTCACATTGAGCTATATTCTCCTATCACCGAAGTAACAAGAGCAATCAATAACCATCGCCATATAAAATGGCCAGAACAATAACCGTAGCCGTAAAGATGGCCGGAGCAATAACCGTTGCTATATAAAATGGCCGAAATAATCAATAACCGTCGCCATGGTCGGAGCAAACAATCAAAGGGGTCCAAACTGCAGTTGGTAAAGTATTTGAGGATCCTAAGCCGGGTGATTAGCCCGACTAAGTAATCCATGCTTAGTGGTGCCGACTAAAATCCAAATCGATACAAATCAAATCACTAAACACATTTCAAATCAATAAAAGGACTACTCTGAGCAAAGTATAAACGGATAATACGAAACAAATCAACATGTAGCCCTACTGCTATTTTCAAATGTGGCAAACCACTCAAATCCATTTCAAATTGATTCATAAGAAAACATACAAATCCCTTTTTGGTTTAGAATGAAGTAATTCTTAGTGGTGGATTGACTTACCTAGGGTTGTCTCATGACACACTTAGTGTCTCAACATCGGTTTCTAAATAAGGAATTTGGTGCCACTGAAGATCTCCGACATTTGAGACAAGCGAAATAAGAATTTCAGTCTGCTCTTGGTCACCTGTCAGCTAGACAAAGTGGTGCATGTCGGTCAGCCGCCAGCTGACTGTTAGCTGACCGCCCAGTCCCAGACAAAAAATGCAGCATTCTAGAATTGTGACCGAACTGAGTTCGGTTGGCTGTCGGCTAACCAAAGTGGTGCAATTCAGCTAACCGCTAGCTAACGACGACTCACCTGATGCGATGCAAGCTTTTGGAATTGTAACTGATAGTGGTTCGGTCACCTGTCGGTCACATGTCGACTAGTCGACAGCTGACCGCGCTGACCAATTCCCTGCGGACAATTACAGATCAGGTCATTTCTCCTTCATTCATCACAAACCATTATGAGTTTCCTTTGGCTCTAACAAACTCAATCAAACCACCAACATTACATCCATTCCAATCATTATTCAACATTCAGAAAAACATAGCTAAAACCCAGAAATAAGAAATTCTGAAATGCATTTCCAATGCTTGTTGACAATGATTTGATCACAGAAAATTCCCTGTTGCTATATAAAACAATTTGTAACAAAATGGGCATAAATCACTCACTAAGCAACATCTGAAAGGAATACCCACATGATTGTGAAAAGAAATAACTTAAGAGTATAAAGATGAAATTCCCAGACTTTATAGAGAAAACCAAATCTAGATTGCATGCATTTCGTTTCCATCTTATTCACTTGCCTTCGGTTGAAATTGGGTACCAATCACACTCCAAACACTCATCCACACAACAAATCTCCAACCTACACCAAAATCCCCATGAAAACCCCACTGAAATCTCCACAAATTTTGAAAACTAAGGAGTTCTCTAGGAATCTCCTTGCATGAATGATAAAAGAGCTCTAAAGGATCAAACAAACCCAAGGTTACAAGAAGGAAGCCATTGCTTACCTCTAGGAGTTCCAAACAAGAAGAGAAGCTTGAAGAAGAAGACGAGTCTGGCTGAAATTCCACAAAAATGACACCTTTGGAAAGCTTAGGAGATTAGAAACAGAATGGTGCAATTTGTTTTTCAATTTGGGCTTGATCTCATGGGCATGTAGAGGAGAGAGGGTGAGAGGAAGAGAGCAAACTCCCTGGGTTTGGTTTCAGCAGAGTAAAAGTGAAGAAGAAGGTATGAAACGTGGGCTTTTTACACCAGGCCAATCACTTAAAGGGCTTCAAACTACCATTTGTGGGTCCCGGATGAGATCGACGAAATAGGGTAAAATCATTGTCGAAAATTCTAGTTTCGAACCAAAATATTCACGTTTACCTGGTTTTTAAATTGCATACTTTTGTAACACAATTGGGTCGATTCTGCTGAAACTCTGCAGAATATTTCACTATTCACATACCAAGTCCAAATTTAGTCTTTCTTATCAATTGATAATATTGTCATTTCAGCAACAAAACCTTTTCTATGCAATTTCTAAATATGATGTACGCAAAAAGACACTTTCCAACCATATGTTATGCAAGTAACAAGAATAGAAAGTTTCAACTAAACATAGAAAGATGCAAGTTGTAATTTATAAATCTAGAATTTGTAAATAAAAATAATCAGAATATTAACTCAAACAAAAACAAAATGGGTGGAAAAGAAAAAGCGGAAAAGTAGTACCAAAGATCTAGGAACTAGACAATCCTACAAGTATTGACAATGCAACGATGATGTCCTCTCTTCTCAGAGTAGGAAAAAAACTATGCAAATGATTTTTTGATGTCTCTCGACTTTAATCAGTTTATTTTATTTTCAAAATCCTAGATCTAATCATGTGAAATATTGTTTCCAGTCAAAACACATAAAAGAACCAGAAAAAGAAAATTAAACCACTTACATAAACACGCAGAATCAATTCGAGTAATATCTTTATTCCTTGATCTTAAAATACAAAACAAATTAAGATTCTCCTCTCTTCATCATTCTCTCAACATGATCTCTCAACCTATGTCTAAAGAATTAGAAAGGAGAAGAAGAAGAAATGGACTTAGAGAGAAAGGGTGGATGGGGTGGAATGGAGAGAAAAAGAGAGCCTCCAAGCTATTACACAAGGTGTTGGACCCCCAGCACCTCTTCATAGGCTGATTTTTATTGTGTGTGATTCATCCTCTTTTGTTAAGAATCTCCTCTCCCTTGGGGGCTTGTTTTCTAATGTGTAGAGATTTCTTGCTTAGGCCTCAAGCTAGGCTTCACACTTGGAAAGAATTTGACTTTGTGAGGATTTGTTGCTAATTGCAATTTCTTGGAGAATAATAACCTCCTTGTAGAGTTCTAAAATATCTTTCAAAAATTGCAAGTGGTGTGGATGAAAGAAGCTTTCCAAATATTGAGATTTCTTGTAATTCCCGCCTAAAACTGTAGCAAACAACTTCCCGAGGTCATATGTCCCTCAATATAGCTCTGATTTATGTAATCTTGGGCTCCATGGATATCTACTCGAAAATAGGTTTCAACGGTGCCTAGATTGCGCTGATCCGACACTCAGTTTGAGAATTATGCCCATTTTAATTTGCTGCCCCTGAAAAATCCGGGAATAATTGTGTACAAATGGAAGCTTCTATGTTGGCATCCAATGGGGTGTGTGGGACCCATGTTGGAGGTCCAAGGCATGCTTATTTGACTCTCCTTTGACCTCTCTTCTCAAATTTCATCAGTGTGGGTCCCACTCTTGATTTATCCTACAAATTGAAAGAGGCAATTTTAACATTAATCATATGTAAGAAAATAATTATGTACCATGTATCGGACCTTACATGTCTAATGATGCACCCAAATGGCAAACTTTCCAAAATTACCACATGGTGCCAAAAATATCATGTATACATTGATGTAGCAAAAAAAAAAAAAAAAAAAAAAGAATAATTTTGGGGTGATAAATGAGATGAAAAACCTTAATTTCATAAAAGTCACGCAATTCAATGAATTTTGACCAATTCTGACCATTTTCCCAAAAATATCCCCAAATACATGTAATCATGAAATTAAGTGCAATTTTATGCAATTAAACATAATTAAGTCCACAAATGCTCATGAAATGATGACCTAATCACCTAATTTTGTGTACTTGTCACACCCCTCAACTAGCGTTTTGCTAGTCCCTTAGCAAAATAAGCGACAAGGAATAAAACTCACCTAAACTAATCCTAAGGTAAATATACTAATGCAGAAAACCGGAATGAAAAACACTACTTTCGCTGGCACTCTCGACTGCATTTAGCGTATACAGTAAGCCCTTAAACTCCTAAGTTCCCCCTAGTGGACGAGTTGTGCTTCATGAGGGTTTGCAGCGAATATTCCCACAAATCTTAAATTAGGTTCACAAATCTCATCTTTTAGACAGAAATTCTCAAAGTCATGTTGAATTGATCGTGCATGGTGATAAGTAAGTATATGAAAAAACATAGGCATCAAATGATCTACTAAAAATTTCCGTGAAAACGATTTTTTTATCCAAAATTCTTGGCCACCTAACCTTAGCAAAGAAAAACAGTCTTTCTCTCAAGGCGACCATGACGGCTTTCGCACTACTGTTTTTCCAAAGGCCGCAAGTGTTTTTTTTTTTTTAACACACACATGTGACTGTGCAATGCCTAGGTCCCTTAAGCTTTTTAATTAACCCATGTAACGAGCATTGGGCCAATGGCTCCCAAAACAGATGTCTTTATGGCACTAGGTATGTAAATACCCCTACGGGCTTACTAACTCGGGTTAAAAAGCTACAAACCCAAACTAGTCACACAACTTTTTCTTTCCTTTCCTTTTATTTTTCTTTTTTTTTTTACGGTCCCCAACAATAGGCAGCCCTTTCCATGTGCCCGAATTAATTCAACGGTTTGTGGCTGATCAAACTACCCATATGAACCAGGAAATTGTGAAACTAAGGGTCGGCTTTCCATCATATCTTCAATCCAATCGTCAAAGCAAACAGAAATCATAGCTTCACATTCAAAACCTTGAAAACGTATACAAACTGTGTAAAAGTGATGGATCAAAATTCAGCACTTTTCCAAAAACCCTTTCCTTAAACAAAATAGTGAACCACTTGTTCTTTTTTGCCAAAAGCATCGAAAATTCCAAAATTCGAGGTATCTTCGTTTTATAGAAATCCTTTTGAAATTCCCTTTATTTCCAAAATCCTAAAAACAAACAATAGAATCTTTTTTTTTTTTTTTTTCAAAAAGAGTCTAAAACTTTTGTCTAAAGATGGACAAGTGTTCTTCTCCCTACCCCCCAACCTAACACGAACATCGTCCTCGATGTTAAAATGAATGAAATGCAATGAAACATATGAAACATGAGGATTAAAAGTAGCAGAGGGTAAAGTGAAGAAGTCACCTGTAAATGAAGCTTTTCCGAATCCTATCCATGGTTAGACAAAACACACAAAAACAAACAAAAAAATAGAAAAAACAGAAGCTACACTACTGGGCACTCAACAAGGAATTCACCTGGATCCCAAACAAAATTTTCTTCTACACATTGGACAAAGACTAGATGATAATTTTCAACAATTGGACCACACATTTCTTATCCAATGGTGAGAAGGTAACCACCATTAAAGTCTCTTCCTTTAAAAATGAACTATGTAAATCTGAAGGAAGAGATTGCATAGATGAGCTCGGTGGTTCAAGTGATTCCTTTGCATGTAATTTATCAAAATTGAATTTCTCAAATTCTTCTAGCATGGGTGTGGAACATGCGGTGGCAATGTCAAAATTTGAATGTTTGGAGGGATCTAAGCATGATTCTGAAAATTTAGCCTCGAAGGTCTGAAGAAGGCCATTTTCCTCAACTTTGGCAGCAGTGTCCTCCTTAGGGCCCACAATGAATGCATTATCTATTTCCCATAATGATTGATCATTAAAAAATAGGGAATGAACAATGCATGAGTCCAATGATTTCAAAATTTTGGATTTTGGAATTTGAAAAACATCCACAAAAGTTTCAAACCCATCAGGAGGATCAAAATGTATAATTGCTATTTCCTTCAAAATAGGAAAATCGAATCTTGGAAATCAGCAATACTTGATTCCATTGTTGTGAAAGAATCAGAATCTAAGAGGGACTCATGGGAATCTTTCTCTAAAATCTCATGGTGGGACCGTCTCAACCATTGGGGAAAGGGGATTACAGGCTTATATGGCTCAGAGTCAAATTGTATTTTAATCATGCCACCGGCACTACTCTCATCTCCGCCCTTAGATATGGATTGTGCATTTGTGAGATCTGGTAATAAAAAGTGGTCAAGGTTTTTCGGATCATCTATTTGAATATAATTTTCACTACTAAGGGTGACGCCCTCTTGTATCATATGGCAAATTCAAGCTGTCAAGTCCCGTAGTTCTTGCTTAATGGTTTGATGGAATTCATTTTGGCTCTGGATAAATTCATTCTGGCTCTGAATTAATTTAGTGATCATATCCTCCAAAGACTACACCTCCAAGGGTGGTGGTGGAGGTAAATATGAGCACTTGGATGGTGTTTCATATGACCATTCAATTGATGGGGGTACAAATGTTAAGTCTTGCACTTATGACCCATCTGGAGTAGGTTCTTGGGGGAGATTGAAGAAAATCATCAACGTGCCCATTCTCCCAGCTGTAATCATAATAATCATCTCATTGTGGGCTATGCATGTAACCCATGTTATTAGAACAAGGCCGTTGATATGCGTTGGCTTCATCCTCGATTTCTCGCAACACCTCTATGTAATAAACGAATCTTGTTGGACAAGTCCGTGAAGATCGGGTGTTGTATCCACATCCTCCCCACACGTTCATAGATGAAGAAGTGTTCGCATGTGTGGGGTATAGGTAATCATGCAAAGACCTTTTGGTTTGATCATCTTTCATTACTTGCCAATTTGGCTGAAGATTATCATGTAGGTTCTTTGACGGTTGGGTCCCACTCGAATTCTCATATGAACCTGAAGATGAACCTGAAGATTTTGAGAAGTTGAGATACTTAAGTGCCCTGTTGATTTGTGATTCCCTCTCTTGGAACATGGTTCAATTATGGAATCAAGCGGGTAGGGTGGCCAATTTTTTTTTTAATTTAATGAAAAAAAAAAAAACTAACCTAGAACAAACAACTAATCACTCTTAAGGTTGTAGAGTGCACCTCGGTCTACAACCCAATCCTATGAAACCAACTCAACCAAGTAAGCCCCCAGGTAAGTGGTGGGGTCAAAATGGTCCCACTTAAAAACACTTTTCTTGAACATAAAATGTCTCCCTTTAATGGGACAAGGCTTTACATGAAACTGAGGTGATCAAGGAGCACAATTGGTGCAACCTTGAGTGGACTTTCCTTCCTTTAAAGTGTTCTACAAAAAATAAATCGTAAATAAGAAATGGAAAATTTTGGAAAGTTTTTGGAATTCTCTAAAAATCATTGATGTGAGTTGCTAACACTCCATGCACTTTCCTATTCCAACTAAGAGCAGTTTACCATTCAATGCACCACCTATATTCTAGAAAGATGCCAAAAACATCACACCCATAAAGCAATGTAAATGAGAAAGTTAGAAAGTTACCTTATACGCCGCTCCCCAGCAACGGTGCCAAAAACTTGTTTGGTCCCCAAGTGTAGGGTGCGATTGTACTAATAACCTGGTAACACCAGGTCGATCCACAGGGAGTAATGCTTTTTGAGAAACCTTCCAACTTTGACATATCCTAAATAAACACTAAATCTGGCCAAAATGGAAACTAATTAAATTACATCAACATTACTAAAAAAAAAAATGAATGTTAAAAAAATTGAATACAATAATTTTCAAAAATAAAAAAACTAATCTAAATAAAGAAACCAAATCTAGATATTACTAATTAAGCTAAAACCTGCAAAAGAATACAAACATCAAACAACCAATTTAATATAAGAGAAATCAAAACAAAGTTTCCTAAATTAAATCCTACTTACCAAAAATCAATTTTTATGGAAATATGAATGATCTATAATACCCTAAATGCTAACAATGCAAATCTAGAAAAGTTTCTAAAAATCTGATGAATGCTGAAAATTTCTAAGTATGGAAAAAACTGTGCACGGGCCTGTATTCATTGGATTGCACGACTAGCCTAAGTTGATGTAAACCTAAATCTAATGGCTGTGATCAATACTTTGATGATGCATGAACACAATGAAAAAAGAAGAATCGAAAAGGCACTTAAAACGAAAAAGATATGATTACCTAAAGATGCCTACTTGAACTATTATGTTGTTGAAATCTGCTCATAAGCTTTCTAACTTACCCTTTTTGAGCCTTTGGTTGACATGGTTCCCGAGGTTATTTTTGGCTGAAATTCTAGGATTTCAAAGTCCTATTATCGTACTTTAAATTTTTCTATTTTTTTTACCAAAATATTCATGTTTACCTTGTTTTTAAATTGCGCACTTTTGTAACATAGTTGGGTCGATTCTACTGAAACTGTGCATAATTTTTCACTATTCACATACCAGGTCCGAATTTAGTCTTTCTTATCAGTTGATAATATTGTCATTTCAGCAACAAAACCTTTTCTAATGCAATTTCTAAATATGATGCATTCAAAAAGACACTTTCCAACCATATGTTATACAAGTAACAAGAATAGAAAGTTTCAACTAAACATAGAAAGATACAAGTTGTAATATCTAAATCTAGGATTTGTAAATAAAAATAATCAGAAAATTAACTTAAACAAAAACGAAAGGGGCGAAAAATAAAAAGCAGAAAAGTAGTACCATAGATCTAGAAACTAGACAGTCCTACAAGTATTGACAATGCAATGATGATGTCCTCTCTTTTCAGCGTAGGAAAAAATTATCCAACTGATTTTTTTATGTCTCTCGACTTTTAATCATTTTATTTTATTTTCAAAATCCTAGATCTAATCATGTGAAATATTGTTTCCAATCAAAATACATAAAAGAACCAGAAAAAGACAATTAAACCACTTATATAAACACGCAGAATCAATCCGACTAATATCTTTATTCCTTGATCTTGAAATACAAAAAAAATTAAGATTCTCCTCTCTTCATCATTCTCTCAACATGATCTCTCAACCTATGTGTAAAGAATTAGAAAGGAGAAGAAGAAGAAAGGGACTTAGAGAGAAAGGGTGGATGGGGTGGAATGGAGAGAAAAAGAGAGCCTCCAAGCTATTACACAAGGTGTTGGACCCCCAGCACCTCTTCATAGGCTGATTTTTATTGTGTGTGATTCATCCTCTTTTGTTAAGAATCTCCTCTCCCTTGGGGGCTTGTTTTCTAATGTGTAGAGATTTCTTGCTTAGGCCTCAAGCTAGGCTTCACACTTGGAAAGAATTTGACTTTGTGAGGATTTGTTGCTAATTGCAATTTCTTAGAGAATAATAACTTCCTTGTAGAGTCCTAAAATATCTTTCAAAAATTACAAGTGGTGTGGATGAAAGAAGCTTTCCAAATATTGAGATTTCTTGCAATTCCTGCCTAAAACTGTAGCAAATAACTTCCGGAGGTCATATCTCCCTCAATATAGCTCTGATTTATGTAATCTTGGCTCCACAGATATCTATTCAAAAATAGGTTTCAACGGTGCCTAGATTGCGCTGATCCGACACTCAGTTTGAGAATTATGCCCATTTTAATTTGCTGCCCCTGAAAAATCCGGGAATAATTGTGTACAAATGGAAGCTTCTATGTTGGCATCCAATGGGGTGTGTGGGACCCATGTTGGAGGTCCAAGGCATGCTTATTTGACTCTCCTTTGACCTCTCTTCTCAAATTTCATCAGTGTGGGTCCCACTCTTGATTTATCCTACAAATTGAAAGAGGCAGTTTTAACATTAATCATATGTAAGAAAATAAATATGTACCATGTATCGGACCCTACATACCTAATGATGTACCCAATTGACAAAGTTTCCAAAAGTACCAGATGGTGCCAAAAATATCAGGTATATATTGATGAAGCAAAAAAAAAAAAAAAAAAAAAAAAAAAAAAAAAAACTACCTGGTGCAGGGGGAGATGGGTGTTGCGTGGGCGTGTGTGAGGATGCAAGGAGGAGATAGGGGGAGGGGCGTACCTGTCCCGGAGTCTGGCGGGGAAGCGGAGGAGGCGGTGCTGCGAGGATGAAGAAGGTGCTACAGAGCGTGGCGTTGCGTGCAAGGGGCAGTGCTGTGACAATGCTGAGTAGGGAGATGGAGTTGCTGCGACAATGAAGAAGAGAGGGAGATGGGTGCTGCGAGAGATCCGGAATGGAGGGGAAGATGAGGATGGGAGAGAGGAGTTCTGTGTGAAGATGGAGATGGAGGACGATGGCGAGATGGGTTGCAGGGTGTAGGAAGAGGGCGGAGCGGAGATGGAGATGGCAGAGAGGGAGAAAGGAGATCTGAGAGGGGAGAGTGGGCAGAGAGGGAGAGCGGGGAGAGCGGGCGGATCCAGGGGCTTCTGCGCATGAAGAGGATCGAGATGAGGGAGAGGGTTTAAGGGGGAGATAGAGACGAGGGGATCTGGGATTCTACTTCCCCAGATCCCTGGGCTCTTTCTCCCTTATCCGGGCGACGGGTCAGGGAGTTTGGGCTCAAGGGGTTTGGATCGGTTGGCCTGGTTTGGATATGGGTTTGGGTTAGAGCTTGGATCTAGGTTTGACTCAGGTTTGGGTCAGGTGCGGTTTGAGTCCGGGTTGGTTTTTTTGGTCAGGAATAAAAAGAAACTGATCCGGGTCCAAAAGGTGGGGTCCGGGTGGAGATTAGTTGAGTTGTTGTCGCCGGGACCCATGTTTCGTAGATTTCAATCCGCTCGTTGGATTTCGACGTTCTACATATTGACGGAAAGCTCTTGGCGAGTAGGTCATGATAAGCCAATTTTCAGGGCAATCAGAGGTCCATAAATGATAGGTGATTTTTCACGCGAGCGCCCCGGGTTGTGGGACCCGCTGTCATGATTTTTGATCCGCCCGTCAGATCTTGGAGTTCTACATATCGACGAAAAGCTCTCGACGAGTAGATCATGATGTGCCAATTCCCTGGGTGATCAGAGGCCTAGAGACGATAGGTGACTTTTGACTCGGGGCCTAATCAGGACATCATTAAATAGGGTGGACTGAATTGCCGCTCATAGGGTGCCAAAACGACGTGTCTACAGGTGGAGATTGCTCAGAGTTTGTGACCAAGATATTCACCCTTCGAGAATCAAATGAGAATACCGTCTTGGTGACTAAGCTGGAGCTCATTGTTTTGGATGAAGAGCCCCGAGGAATGTTCACTCTGGTGTCCTTGGCTTAAAGGAGTGGGAGAGTCCTCTTGATGTCTTCGTGTTCGGGAGAAGCTGCGAGTTACCGGCCGTCTGACATGAATTCTGGTTGCTAACTTTTGGTGTCTTTTGGTTTTGCCAACCATATGGACAACAACAACTTGGTCGGGTCTTTCTTTTTCAACCCATTTTTTAGAGACTTACAGGGCAGAATGCTAGATTCTTTGCTTCTCTAGTCTCTTTTGTCGATATGCCCGCGGCAACGTATGTGACGAGCAATTTGAGCTTCAGTTAGCTCTGGCAATAAAGGACGTAGTCCCTCGCGCGCAGCAGCCGAGCTTATCTTCTTTGAAGACTAGCATGGACAGGATCTGGATGCGGTCCTTTGCTTGTTGCAGTGAAGCTTTAAATTTTGCGAGCTCGGCCCCTATTGAGATGAAGGGTCGAGCTGCAGGAGAGCAGGCTCTGGCAGGTTCTTGTCGAGGCCTGGTGATGCATGATTTGATTTTGGGCTTGTAAGAGCAAGTCGGCTCATGTTGAGTTGATTTTGTTGTTTGGCAGAGGGTAGGTTTCTCCGTTTTCATGTAAGAGAGAGGGTAGAACTGGTTCTCCTTGAGAGAGGCCAGGTATGCTGGCTTTGTAGATGTTCGGGACCTTTTTTGTTTGGGTGAAGGTCTTGGTGACCAAGTCTTGAGGTAGACCTGGTTTCTTGTAGGTTGAGGCTCTGTGGGGTTGCCACGGGCTTTAGGTTTTTTGGTGATTACCCTTGGTGTCATGGCAGTGACACGTTCAAGGGCGGCCTTTTGCTTCTTGGCAGGTGTAGTTTCATATATGGGAAGTGGGAACAGTCCTAGCAACCCAAAGACTATGGTCCGGGGAGTTGAGGTCGACCCGGTGTTTTGAGAGTTGCCGAGAGAGATGACGCTTCGGCAGCTGGCAGGGCGCTTGTGAGTGCGCTTGTTTTGCTTCTCTTAAAGCATGACTTGGTACTTGCTCTCATCAAAAGTGATGGTCAATGAAGTTGCCATTGTTAGTTTGGAAAACTTCTGAAACAAGACCACATCCATTAGTAATCACAAGAATATGGTGATCATAAATGGAAAATACTATGGTTTTGTCTTTTCAAATCGCTCAGGGGGCATGGCCCGTCCTGAGCATAACGAAGAAGGCAAAAAGCCATAAAGGGTACAATTGTTCTAAATGCAAGTATGGTTGGCTCAAAATAAGCGTTCCAGTGACTGCTAGAAGCAATTGTAAACCTTAATTCAAATTACCGAGAAACGAAGCTCACTCAAGGTAAAATGATATAAGGTTGGACTTACAAATGTGTCGGTCGCGAATACAGTAGACCAGAAAGGGCGTACTAGCACCACTAGGCACAAATGTTGCAAATCGCATCCTTGGAGGGGACATGAGATGGGTTTTTTTTTTTTTTTTTTTTTTTAAAGGCCAATATTGGATTCATAGAAGAGAGCAAATGGTATTCTAATCCGAATATAGGCTCAAACATTTCTGGGAACGCTAGATCCGAAAGGAAAGGAACCAAAATTTCTCAAATGTGAACCCAAAATTGACAGAATTTTTTTTTGAAGGGTCAAGATTAAGTTCATCGAAGAGAGCAAATGGTATTCCAATCCGAATATAGGCTGAAACATTTCTACGAGCACTAGATCCGAATATGAAGGAACCAGGATTTCTCGAATCTGAACTCAAAAATGACAGAAGTTCTTTTTTTTTTTATTTTGAAGAAAATTTTTTGAAGACTTTTTTTTTGTACACGTAGGTCTCCAATTCGGTCTTATGAAACCTTAGTGGATAGATCAGCCCCCAAGTAAGGGCAGGATTACTTAATGAACCAGTTTGAAGGACCCTTGCCTCGAATAGTCTAGCTGCCTCCACACTCTGGACAAGGCTTTTCATAGATCCACCTTGGTCAAAGAACGCAATTGGTGCAACCGTAGTGTTTTTTTTTTTTTTTTTGAACCCCTGCTTTTTTTTGAAAGATCACTAATGAATCCATCAAAGAGAGGAAATGGCCCCTCCCAATCCGAATGTTAGCTCAGCTATTTCCATGAGCTATTGTTCGAAATGGAAAGAACCAAAGTTTCTCCAATTTGAATCCAAAAGAGAGAAATCTTTCTTCTTTTTTTTTTGAAAATCAGAAAAGTTTGAAATCAGATTTTTTTTTAAGATCCCTATTGGACTCATTAAAGAGAAAAGATGGCCCATCCCCCAATATAAACAATAGCTACAAACATGTCTGCGAGCTATCAAGTTCAAAGGGAAAAGGATTAATTAAAGTTTCTCAAAGTTTAATCCAAAAATGAGAAATCTGATTTTTTTTTAAAGATCACTAATGGACCCATCAAAGAGAGGAAATGGGCCCTCCCAATCCGAACATCAGCTCAGCGATTTCCGCGAGCTATTGTCTGAAATGGAAAGAACTAAAATTTCTCCAATTTGAATCCAAAAGAGAGAAATCCTTTTTTTTTTTTAATCTGAAAAAGTTTGAAATCAGATTTTTTTTTAAGATCCCTAATGGACTCATCAAAGATAAAAGATGGCCCATCCCTCAATATGAACAACAGCTACAAACATTTCTGCGAGCTATCAAGTTCGAAGAGGAAAGGATCAAAGTTTCACAAAGTCGAATCCAAAAAATGAGAAATCTGAAATTCTTGTATTTTTTTTAACGAGAAAGACTGGAAATAAACTCAAAGAAAGAAATTTCCAAAAAATCCCATCACGTGTTTTTTTTTAGATGCAAGATCCAACATAGGCCACCAACTAGAAAGGAGCCAAAGAGTCCAAAGCATCAAGTTCTCAAACGGACGTGTCCCACCAGGTATGCCTACTTGATGGACCCGCCGGACCCGCCACTCGCCTTCCTCTGCCCCGGGTCCGCCAGGGTGCGGCGGGTCGAAAAGCGAGCATCAACATTTTTTTGTACAGGTATGCCAGATTTTTTACTCTAATTGGAATTTAGAAATGGTGATCCAGAGATCCACCTTCACAAGTAGAAAAGAAATCAAACTTTTTTCAAACTTTCCATTGCACATATATTTTTAAGAAAAGAGACAGATTTTTAATGCCGTGAAAGGCGATTTTGTGCTGTTAATGGCGTTTTTTCCGTGAAAGGCAATTTACAAATCTCATCAATGAAGTAAGACAAGAGTTGTGATTTTTTTTTGTCTCTTAAAAAATACAAAATACAATAGAAGAAGTGAGAAAAGGGATCTAACTTCTCAGGAGATTGTGGGGACTCGTTCAGATCAATGGTTGCGAGTCATGTATGGACTCCGCCATCGTCCCTTGGATGAGAACAGTTGATGCTTTGATTTATTTGACTTGGCTTGGACCTCAGATTTTTAGAGGATAAAAACCAAGGGAAGGTCCTATATCCAACAAAAAAACGAGTAGACGGGCTGAAGAGCCACGTCTAGCCATGTCGGATAGAAGGAGGGGGAAACCTTGTGGGGGGTGGCCCCCCAAGGGACTTCAATCACCTTGTGATGTTTGTTGCAGCAGAGTTTCTTCAGAGTAATTGAGCTTCTTGGCGTAGAGATTTCTCCGAGAATGTTCTAGCAATTTTTCGAGGATTTTTCCAGGACCCTTTCTCCTTGGAATTACCGCCTTTTATAGGCTTTCGGCGGCCATTAGATGAGTTTATGGGCATTGATTACATTAATGCTCCATGATGGGAGGAGGTACAAGTATTTAATTATTGATTTTGTAACTCCTTTTTCTTAGCTTTTGATTGGTCGATGGAGAATGATGGGCATTTAATCGCCTTTAATCTCCATGATGAGGGGAGTTACATGGTTTAATGCTATGATTGCTTGGATTTGTAACTCATTTTTCCTTGCTTCTGATTGGGCTGTCCAAAATAATGAGTTAATGACCGCATTAACTTGTCATAAATGGGTCAATTAACATCATTAAGTGGTCGCCAAGTTGCTTGAAGAGTCGCGGGCCGCGCCGCGTCTTTTGGAATTCTTCTTACGATGATCGCCGATGGATCCACATGTTGTTTGATGTCGGATGGCGATACAATTTCAAACATTGGTTGCAACCAATGGGCCTACTACATCTGTCCAATAGATTTCTCGATCGATCGAGCAGAAAGTGTACTTTCTTGGTCAGCTGGTTGGCGATTCCGAAGCGTTGGATGATGATTTTATGATTTCGACGGCGGATCCGTGATGTTGACGAAGATCGACGGATTTCATGCCTCAAAAATCAAATTCTGGAAAACTCAAAGGGGCCAAACGACTCGAAACAGGAAAAGGGACCGAAAAAGTGCCCTTTCGGCGGAAATCTGGCAACCCGTATTTCTAGGGTCGCCGGCGACCATGGGCCAGGATCGCCGCCGGCGACCATGGGGTCTTTCCCCCTTTCGGTCGCCGTTTCTCTGCCGTTTTTCAAACTTTTTCGTTTCTTCTTTTTCCTGTATTTTTCTTGACATCTTTCCTCACTCATTGACTTGATTTTCTTGTGGAAAACCTGATGAGAAGCCACACAAATCAAAACACAAAGTTTCCTATTTTTGGAAAAGCCGGAGACTTTGCAGTCGATTTTCCGTCAAGAGTCGAAACTAGGTCAAATGATGTCGAAATGGCCTGAAATTTGAGGTGAAGCTTCCTGAGCAATAGATACGACCACCCATGGGCTTTTATTTGAGTTTTGAATCCATTTGGGGTCCCATCGATGCTAGACTTGACTTCACCGCGCAGAAGATGTCGGGCTTTGATGTACGGTCAACCGATGTCCGATTGACCTGAAATTTGACAGGGAGACTATTGGAGTCATTTTGAGACAATCTGTTAGCTCTGATTTAGATGCCATGGTCCCGGGTAGCTCCGCCGTCGGTCGGATTGATTTTGTTTCAGAGCATCAAAGCCGGGTCAAATGTCGTCGGAATGACCTGAAATTTGACGTGCAACCCTTTGGAAGCATGTAGAAGCTACCCATGTGCTTTGTTTGATGAGTGGCGACATCGGTGGTTCTCGCCGCCAAGAGGCTTGATTTAGCCGTTCGAGAGTTGATGGAGGGTCAAATGGTGTCGATTTGACTTGAAATTTGACGTGGAGCCTTTTGGAGGTATTTTGAGACCATCCATAGGCTTTGATCGAAGATTTGATATCTTCGACACTGTCACCACCGGGAGCTCCTTCTCAGCCATTGGAGGATTGAAGTTAGGCCAAATGGTGTCGAAATGGCTCGAAACTTCATGTGTACCCTTCTTTTGGCTATTTTAAAGGATCTTGCAGTTTTTGTTTGATTCCGACAAAATCCGATGCTTGAAGCGGCTCTGCTTGTTTGTTGTAGGATGCGGCTCCATGTAGCTTTTGATGTTGAAGAGGCAAAGTGACATTTTTGGTGTCAACAAGTGCGAACCCCCTTAGACGTCCACTCCTTCTTTAGGATTTTCTCTTGTTTTCTTCTTTATCTTTCTTTCTAGTCCTCATATCATAATTTGATTAGGTCTTCTCTTCCTTAAGTTAAAAATTTTTCAGATTCTCTTGGATTCTTCTTCTCTAATTGAGCACATCTCTTGCTTGGAATTTGAATTCAAATTCCATTCTTGACAGAGGAAAGTGTCTCAAATAGTGGACACCAAAAGAAAGAGAGAGATTTCTTGAAAATTTGGGAACTTTACAAACAACACAAGTGGGACCCCCACCTTGGACAGGCCTAGGGATTCATGACCAAGGAGTGTGTGGTGTCCCTACTTTTTTTTTTCTTCTTTCTCTTCTTTTTTCAATTTTTCTCCAATGTACAGGTCCCCTCTTTCTGATATTCTCTTACAAAACAAAGAGAATATCGCAATTGAAATTAATCATGCGAGACTAATGAATATCATACATGGGACCCAACTAGTTTTTTAATATGCCTAATTGTATCGTGATGCAAAAGATTGACATATGTATGAAAATAAAAAAGTCTAATTGGTGAGAGGATTAAGTGGCCCAAAACCTTGATTTCATAAAAATAATGTAATTGAACCAATTTTGACTCATTTTGACCTAATTTCCATTTTTATGCACAAATGCGTAAAATCTAATGTGTGAAATCATTAGATTTTATGAAATTGGATGCAAGTTGACCTAATTAAGTACACAAATGCACATGAAATGATGACCTTATGAGATAATTTTGTGAACTTATCAACACCTTCTACTAGCCTTACCCTACGCACTACCTAATTAGCCCTTTTGAAAGGATAAGTAAAATTTGAATCCAAGAACTCACAAATCAAAAGGCAAATATTATTAAAGAAATATGAATTTTACTAGCATAGTTTGTTCATTACACATGCTAGGATGAAGAAGCTTTCTCTAGCCTATGCGATCTTCATCTTGGAACCAGCCTTCTAGAAGAGAGATGGAGAAGTAGAGGGGGGTGGAGGGGAGGGAGGGAGGGAGGGGGAGAGAGAGAGAGGGGATGGATGTGTTGTGTAGGAGACACTAAAAGAGAGGGGTTTCTTTCTTTACAGTGTGGGAGTCTCTTTTATAGATTTTCCAGCCACAATTTGGCTCTTTGTAGAACCCTTTCTTTGATTACAATTATCTCTCTTTTGAGAGAGAGAACTAGAATTGAATTTGAACTTGAGAAAACCCTAGAAATTTCTAGCCTCATAGGACTTCTCTGTACACCCACCTCTTATTTGAAAATCCTCCATAGTTGGGCCCACTTAAGTAGAATTGAGAGAATTCAATTGGCTCCAATTTGGAGTGAAATGCATCCACCATTCGCGAGGATCACATGGAAGAGAAAGGGCTGGACGCCCATGGTTCTTTTGATTGTTTTCTTTATCTTCTTCTTCATCTTAGCTTTCAAGTCTCTTTCAAGTTCCATCTTATCAGTCTTTAGGATCTTCAAACTTAGAGTCCCCACAATCTCTACTTCACAAGAGAACTTTTTTTACTTCTTCTTTAGATTGAGTGGGCCCCACCTTGGTCGTACAACATGGAGAGAGTTCCCTTGGATGTCCAAGGGTGGTGGGACCTCTTGTGATACCTTTACAACTCTATTTGTTCTTTATTTTATCTCTCTTTCTTGGATATGACTTTTCTTAGCTCTGGACTCAGTTATACAAGAGAGACCATGAGCCTTCTATAAACTTGCTCTGAATGGGAACAAGAGTGGGACGTCCAGGGTTTGGATTGACTTTCTGACCCTCTTTCAATTTCAAATTTGAGCTCATCTCTTCTTTATGCAGAAGTCTTCTAAATTAGGACTGTCTTTGGTAATTTCTTAGAAATCTCCTGGCATTATGTATAGAGATCATTTTCATGGAGCAAAGGAAGTGTGACCCCCCTCTTGGACGTGTAACATGTGTGACCTCCCACATGTGGATGTGTGTGGGGTCTAAATGCTTCATTTCTCTTCATTTTCAGCTTTCATCTTCACACGGGGCCCCAATTTGATCTTATGTTCTTTTGAGTGGGTCCCGAACAGGAATACTGATTCCAGTAGGACTTCTAATCCGACTAGAACTTTTTTTTCCGACTGAGGTCCTCCAGTCCTAGTTTTCTCATTACCTACATAAATGAAAGAGTTCTAGTGTAACTAGGACTCCTTATGAAGAGTCCTGATCGAACAAGGACTCCTTGAAATTCCGAGGAATGAAAACTAATACCCTAAAGAATATAGTAAAGGATGACTTGGGTGATTTCATGTAGAAAACCTTGTCATTTTATGTGAAAAAGACATTTCTATCCCTAAAGTCACAAATGCATGAAGGTGAATTTGTTTCACGTGAAATGATAGCATAAGATTACATCGTGGCATACGATTTGACCTAAATGAGCTAATGATGATGAGGATCCATATATAACTTCTCATGAGAAACCAGAACATTGCCAAAGGTTTTTAGAAATCAGGGTTTCAGAAATTGAATTTTCATGATTTTGTGCAATACGAGTGATTTCTGAGTAAATTATGCATTAAAACACTACAATGAATTGCAAGATGCAGAAATCATGATTTTGACTTAAGTGACGCAATGTTGCCCTTAAAAATGTTCCATATTGTCCATATAAAAATGAAGTTTTAAGGACTCATCAGTGAGATTTGTGCAGACAGTGTCAATTAGACATCCAACCCTACTTTGAGTGTTGACACGAAAAATTTCACTTTGCCCCTTCAACATCAAAGAAGCCACATGAAGTTGCATCAGACCACGATGGGCAAAGCTGCTTTAAGCATCAGGTCTTGTTGAAACCATTTGAAGACTTCAAGATCCTTCAAAACGACCTTGAGGTGTACATTGGAAGGTTTGGGTCATTTCAACATCATTTGGCCTAACTTCACTCTTCCAACAACAAAATAGGAGCTCTCGAAGGCGCGGTGAAGCTGGAGACTTTGTTTCACAAAATAGAGCATACAGTTGGCCTCAAAATGCCACTCGAAAGCTCTAAATCAAATTCCAGGCCATTCCGACACCGTTTAGCACCCCCCCCCCCCCCCCCCCCAAAAAAAAAAAGAGCATTCTCCATGTAACAAAGTCAGCCATTCCGGCGACAACAGTATCGGAGACATGAAATCTTCAATCAGAGCCTATGGATAATCATAAAGTACATCCAAGGGTCTCTCGGTCAAATTTCAGGTCAAGTAGACAATGTTTGACCTAACATCAACCCTCAAGCAGCAAAACCAAGCCTCCTGGTGACCGAAACCTCCAAAGCCATTACGCATCAAACAAATCACATAGATGGTCTCAAAGTGTTTCTAAGGGGCTACATGTCGAGTTTCAGGCCTTTTTGACATCCTTTGACCCGACTTTGTCCCTCCAAAAGCTAAATCAGGTCTCCTGACGGTGGAGCCCCTCGGGACCATGATTTGCATATCAAATCAAATAAATCATCTTAAACTGATTCCATGAGGCTACCTGTCAAATTTGAGGTCAATCGAACATTGTTTGACAATACATCAGAGTACGACGTCTCCTTCACGACAAAATTAAGTCTCTTGGTGATAGGACCCCAAACAAATTCAAAATTCAAACAAAAGACTATGGTTGGTCTTATTTCCTGCCCATGAAGCCTCACCTGAAATCTCAAGTCATTCCGACACTGTCTGACCCACTTTTGGCTTCTGGTGGCAAATCGACACCTACGCACGACAAAAGTCTTTAGATTTCCTAGAAAATAAAAAACTTTCCCCTCCATTTTGTATAGCTTCATGTCAAGTTTCCTATAGGGAAGTCATACCAAAAAATGTACAAAAATGCCAAGAAAAATATGCAACAGAAGAAAAATCAGAAAAAACCAGGAAAGGCAAGAAAACGTGGCCAAGTGGGCAAACTTGCCCCATCGTCGCTGGATTTCAACAAAAACCCATTTTTGGGTCCTTTTCGCATTTTCGAGCTATTTGGCATATGTGATTTTCTGAAAATCTTATTTTTGGGGCACGAAATCCGTCTATCTTTGACAACATCATGGATTCGCTGTCAAAATCATGGGTTCATCATCGAACACCTCGAAATCATCAAACCATCCAACTAACAAAGTAAAGCTTTTGCCCGACTGATCAGGAAATCAACAAGACGGTTGGTATGGATCCACTTAGAGCAACCAATGTCTGAAATTGCATGATCATCAGACAAGTGATATGAGAAATCCATTGGCGATCAAGGCTTCCTATGTCATGGGTAGAATTCCACGCGGCATGGCCCACCACTCTTCAAGAACTTCGGCGGCAAATGAATGTGGTTAATTACCCATGATCAAGGACGGTCCAATCAGAATAAAAGAAAGAGGAGTTACAAATCAAAACAATTATGGGATTAAACCATGTAACTCCTCCTATCATGAAGGTTAAATGCAAATAAATGCCCATTATTTTCAAACAACCAATCAAAACTCAAGAAAAAGGTGTTTACAAAACACATAAATTAAAATTTGTAACTCCTCCCATTATTCTCAATTGGGATTTTGAGAAGTTTTAGCATCTTTTCATGTGCCGCTACTCTTCTCGCGACTGTTAAGTCCATAAATTTGCATCATTTAGGTATCATTTTAGGTGGAATTATGGACTTAATTAGAATAAATGCACCTTTTTTTTTTTTTTTACTTAAATTCATCCTCTTATACATTTTCCCTTTCAAACTCATTTCCTACATTATTGCAACTTTTCATTCAAATTCCCAATCTTTCAAAAAATCATAGTCGGATTAGGACTCTTCATGGAGGAGTCCCTGTTCAATCAGGACTTTTCAATACTTCACTGGTTTAGCTAGTTTGCTTAGTGTAAGACCCCGACCCAAGTGACCACGATTAGCAATAATTAAGTCGCGTGATTAGTCCTAAGTGAGATTAATAGATTCTGTTTAAGTTTGGGATTATAATAGCGTTTATATAGCTTTGGGGAGTTTTGAGGGCCTTTTGATTTAATGAGACTCTTGGGGAGTCTTTTTAGTGACTTTGCGTGAGCATGGGGGATCATCTGTGATTCCAAAAATTCATGTTTCAACTCTGCTTGATTGATCTTATCATTCCCTACGACTTTCGTGTTTACGTCATCCCCGTCTGAGACCTTGAAACCCTACTTTTCTAACTCCAAGGGTAAAACAATCTTCTTACATAAAATCTGGACACAATTTTCGATATCTCCAAAACCCGCGAAATATATACTTTTCGGAAACTAGGTTTTTTGACAAACGCTTTCCTCTTCTTCATCGAACTCATCCGAGGCTCAGAAAACCATAATTTTAGCCTAACAAGCTTGGCTAATTATGGGACCCATCTCCACTTTCTATATAAAGTGAGCTCCTTCATCCTTATCCTCTTTTCTCATGCTTTTGTGGAAGAAAAAGCTCCAGCTCACTCTAGGGTTTCTTTCCTTGGTTCTTCTTGTTCTTTCATCTCCAACCCTTGCCAAATCTTGCCCAAACGGAGAGATGGACTCTATCATCTTCTTCTTCACCATGAGGGCTTTCTTTTGACACCATGGGAGGAGAAATCCAGCCACATTGATATTTCCATTGAGCTAGTCTAGTTCTTTTGAAGAACTTCCAAGTAAGTGATCACAACCATCTTGTAGATTTGTGTTCTCCTAGCCTAGAGAGTCTCCATCTTCATTATTAGGAGCTCTCTCCTTCTTGTTCATTGTCACAACCCCAGACTGGGTTAACGCACCTAATTCGGGATCGGTGAGTTAGGTGGTGAGTATATGGTGATGATTTTACCACAATGATTATAATGATACACTCATTTAATTTCCCACAGGTTTCCGCGTTGAGGATATCACACATATCTACAAGTCATTCACATTGGTGCAGAAGCATGTAGCAAACCAAATCTAAGAACTCATTTCATTCATACAAGACTATTACCACAAATGATAATATCATGATGTCAGAGTGAGCAATGATCAATATGGCATTTCCAAAAGTATAAAGTTAAATGTTTATACAAAAGATCAGATAATCATTTCCCCAAAAATGATGGCCAACAAAGGCCAGTACAACCAAAATAATCAGATGTGTTAAACATAACCCCCAAAAGGTGTTTCGTAACTCAGAGCTCGACTAAATGTCTAAATGACATTGTCAACTTGCCATTCTACTATTCATCGCGGCTCCCCAGCCGTCTCCTCCGGCTCTTCCTCAAGGATAACGGGGTATGGACCTGAGTACCAAAAGAGCGGGTCAGACACGACGGTCTGGCAGGTAGGTGAATAGATATAACAATAAGGAAGTTCAAAGCATATTTTAAAAACACATTGAAAACTAGTCAAAGTACTAGTTTCCAAAGGATGCATCATTATTTAAAACACAAGTGCAAAGTAAAATATGAAGGTACCAAGGAACAGAGACTGACAAGATGGAAACCACACATAAGCTAAATCCTCCATCACTAATGTGATGAGAGCACACTAAAGGCGTTGGTCTCGGACACGGAGGTGACAAAAGACAACTATATACATACATACATATACTGAGCAAAACCAGGGCCGCGGAACCGGATAACAGAACATAACAGAATTCAGACTGCAGTTGACAGAAGTTAAAAAGGGAGACCCCATGTCGATGGATCAAACCGACAAGGTTGTCCAAGCTTAGTGGTACCGACTCATAGGTCAAAATGAAATCAGGGCATAAACTTATCTAAAGAGAAGTATAACACCCAGTCAGGCTGAACAGAAGTCTCGTAAGCACATTTATCGCATTAATATCGCATCAAGAATGCATAAAGCTGACAAAATATTCAGACTACAAATTTCAATAGTTTAAAGTGTGTTGCGACCCCGAACCGAGATCTAAGCCCACAACCGTTGTTGCGCGATGATTAGATAAGTGATGATTATCCCACAGGTTCCCATAGTGAGGATCCTAAAGACACGAGACTGAACTCACATGATCAAAGGTTTGCGGAAGCGTCTAGTAAATCACGTCAAATAAAACATATGATATAAAAATCATACTCGCAAGTAAAATCATCAGGACATGAATTTCAAAGAGAGATATAGAACCAAGACATTTCTCAAATACATTCAAGTTCAAGGTTCAGAAAAGTGTGCTAGTTTGTTAAATCCCCAGAACAGGCCTACAAAGGCCAATACTTTCTCGAAGGAATCAAAATGAATAACCCTAGCCCAAAGGTCAAGCATCTCAAGATCCTGCCTAACGTCTAGATGACGTCATCGGGTTGCCACTCGCGAGCTGGAGGTGGCTCAACCGCCTCCTCCGGACACTCCTCCTCAAGGGCAACGTCGTCTACACATGAGCACCAAAATAATAAGGATCAAACACAACGGTTTGACAAAAAATCATTTTAGACAAGAGCATAAAACAAAATCAGAGTTGAAAGAACATTATTAAAAGCAATTAACTAATCTTAAACCAAAAGAGTGCTGAGATGCATTCCAGATAAGCAAAACTAGCATAAATACTTATAATATCAAGAATAGATAACGCACATTGAGCCCATCCTTCCTCTATCATACATGATGAAAAGAATAAGCACGACAAGACAAGGCAAGACACGCAAGACATGATCCCACGCCACACGAGGTAGATTGGGAGACCAGCCGCGGAACCGGAACAAGCACGATGTGTAATAAAATACACGACTAATTTGCAGATAGTCCACACGTTTAAGGACCCCCGGACAGTGGATTAGACTGAAGGGGCAGTCCAAGCTCAGTGGTGTTCATCAAACATCATGAATGCACAAGATAAGATGAAACATATACAAGATAGGTCAAAAATAAGGGAAAATCACTCATCCACACAGGGCAAGCAATACTTATCAAGAATAGCATAAGCTATAGCAAAACGGAACTCAAGATAGTGATCCCCTCCTCTGTTCTTGAAATAATTCAAAACATGGCTAAAGCTTGTAAATCGAAACATGAGCAAAATGATATGAATCGTGTCAAAATTAAGCTTCCGAAGTAAACTTATCAAGCATCGGTTAAGACCCTTCATTTGTCCCTTGTGTATTTGAAAACCCAAATGTCAGAAATAGACAGATTGGTGCTCCCGAAGCTATAGGACATTTTGAGTTCCAAATGCACAATACCAAGCCAAAAGCCCTTAAACATATTCTGGTTTTCATTTCTCAAGAAAATTCCACAAAAACAGGCCAATTTTGAAATTCGGTTGGCTCGCGGTTACCTGTCGGCTAGCCGAGGAGTTCCATGTCAGCTAGCCGCCAGCTGACCGCGGGTCCCAGACAGAAAATGGTTGCATTCTGGAAAGGTAACCGAAAATGGTCAGTCACCTGTCGGCTAGCCGCGGAGGTGCACTTCGGCTAGCCGCCAGCTGACCGCTGGTCTTAGACAACTTGCAGCATTCTGCATTTCTAACCGCGCGTCTCGGCGACCTGGCCGTCCCTTGGCAGTTAGCCGTAGTCAAATTTCAGTTAGCCTCCCGGACTGCCCAGCTAAAATTGAGCATTCCGTGTTTCAAACCCAATTGGGTCGGCTAGCCGCCGAGGTGACCGCCAGCTGATCGCCAGTTGCGGAAACAACACAGTAGATCCAGACTCAAGCCCTTCTTCTCCAAAACAGTTTTCTAACACATAAAAGTGTTTAAACAAAATAGAACTTGAGTTAAAGTAAGACATTCAAGTCATGCTAAATCATGTATGTGCAAGCTTAAAAGGAGGTTTCCACCACAATTCAATCATATTGCCATAAACACAAAGAGGACAAAAGTAGAAATCACATTTGGGGTTAAAAAGACCTCCATTCTAAATCATACATTAAGAAAGCTAAAAAGATCACTTGCCTTGACTGAAAATGCAAATCCAAACCTTCCCCAAAGTTCCTACCAAGGATGGAGCCAAGATCTACAAAAACTCCAAAAGGGACCTAAAAAACGCATATATTTGAAAACAAGATAACCCATTTCGAAAAAGGGTTTGTATACATGAAAGACAAGATCCTTAAGAGCTAAAATGACTCCATTTCAAAGGTGGGAGGAAGCTCTTACCTAGAGGTGTCCAAACACAAAGAAAGGAAGAAGGTGAGGAACTTCTCTAGCTGAAAATGCCCAACAAATAGGTCTCAAGTAAAGCTTGGAAGGAGAGGAAGAAGATAGATCAAATCTTCAACCCAAGCGCAAGAGGGCTGTCATGAAAGGAGGAGAAAAATAGAGAGAAGAAGACTCTCTCAGGGCTCTGGACGTTGAAAACCATGGGTTGCAGAAATGAGTTAAAGTGCAGGAGAAAAGAGGGTATTTGGCTAGGATTGAGTGGGCCTTTGAGGTCTAAAACTTCTAACAGCTAAAACATGTTCTTGCGGGCCCCGGACGAGATCGACAAAAAAGGATAAAATGATCCTCGAATAATCTAGTTTCTAAAAAGTATATTTTTGTCATAGTTCCGAGATATCAAAATTCGTGTCCAGATTTGGGTTGAAAAGACAGTTTTACCCATTTTTGGCTAAAACATAGGTTTCTGGGCTCCGAACAGAGACGAGTTGAAAACGAAAGTTGTAGAAAACAATAAACCAATCAAACAAAATCAAAATCAAAATTAAAACAGAAATCTAGAATCATCTTCCCATGCTAACACGTGCACTCAGGCGTCTCTGAGCGTGTTTGATTCAACCAAAGCTCTCAAAATTCCCAAAACAAATACCAAGACTAAATCAAACTATTCTAACCCAATGATGACTAAACTCTCTTAAGACTAAAGACTCACTGCTTAATTAACACTAATCGAGCTAATCTGGGTTGGGGTCTGACATCCTCCACCCATTAGGATATTTGGTCCACCAAATAGAAACAATTTTACCTCTGGCAACAAGTGTGGATACTTCCTCTGAACTTGGTCCTTCAATTCCCATGTTTCTTCTTCTCGCTCATGATTTTCCCAAAGTACCTTGACCCAATGAATAGTCCAGTTTCTCAATTCTTGTTCCTTGGTATCAATGATTCTGCTCGGTCTTTTAACATATGATGCATCTTCTCGGATCTCCAATGGCTCATGTTGTAGTACATGAATAGGATTCAAAACATACTTCTTTGACATGGAGACATGAAATACATTGTGTACCTCGAAAAGTTCCGGCGGTAGCGCAAGTCTATATGCAACGTCTCCAATCTTGCTCAAAATTTCATACGGTCTAATATATCTTCTTGCTAGCCTGCCCCTCTGACCGAACCTCAGAGTCCTTCTAGTTGGTGATACCTTCAAAAACACTTTATCACCCTCTTGGAACTGTAAGTCTCTTCAACGAGTATCTGCATAACTCTTCTGTCTACTTTGGGCGACCTTTAAACGCTCCTGGATCAACTTGACCTTGTCACTTGTCTCTCCAACTATCGTCGGTCCATGAAAACTACGTTCACCGACTTCTTCCCAACAAATTGGAGTTCTACATCTTCTGCCATAAAGTGCCTCAAACGGTGCCATGCCGATGCTAGAGTGGTAGCTATTGTTGTACGCGAACTCACAAAGTGGTAAGTATTCATCCCATTGAACCTTGAAACCCAATACACAGGCATTTAACATGTCCTCAAGAGTTTATGTAGTGCGTTCAGATTGACCATCTGTCTGTTGGTGATATGTTGTGCTGAACTGAAGTCTGGTGCCCATGGATTCTTGTAGAGTCTTCCAAAACCTTCAAACAAATCTGCTATCTTGGTTTGAAGTGATGGATACTGGGTGACCATGCCTGCTGACAACCTCATTGACTATAGTTCTGCAAGTGGTGCCATGTGCATCTTATTCCCTGTCTTCATTTGAATGAAGTGAGCATACTTCGTGACACGATCTATGATAATCCAAATCGCATTATTCCCCTTCTTAGTAGTTGGAAATCCGGAGACGAAATCCATGGTAATGTGCTCCCATTTCCACTCTGGAATTTCTGACGGTTGTAGCAAACCTGGGGTTTTATGATGTTCTGTCTTGATCAACTGGCAAGTTTGACAACGAGACATAAAAGCCGCTATTTCCTATTTCATGTTGTTCCACCAGAAACAGTCCTTCAAGTTATGGTACATTTTCGTGCTACCCGGATGCATTGCCTACCTTGTGTCGTGGGCTTCAGTCATTATCTCATTATTCAACTCATCCACATTTGGCACACACAACCGATCACGAGAGTACAATATTCCATTCACCATCCTAAAGTCTGGATGCTCTGCAACATTCTCTACAATCCTATCCAAATCCCGATCTTGCAACTGATTGTCCTTGATCTTTTGGATGAAGGTACGTTCCGACACAGTCATATTTGCTAACATCACACCTTGTCTTAGTGGTTGCACTTCCACTCCTAGTTCTTCAAACTATTGGAAGACACTGACTCCTCTTAGACTAGCCATCAGCACTGATTTTCTGCTCAATGCATCAGCTACTACGTTCACTTTCCCCGGATGATACTTGATTGGGAAGTCATAATCTTTGATATAATCCATCCACCGTCCCTGCCTCATGTTTAATTCCTTTTGTGAAAATAAGTATTGCAAACTCCGGTGGTCTGAATGAACTTCAAACTTCTCTCCGTAGAGGTAGTGTGTCCACATCTTCAAGGCAAAAACGACTGCTGCTAACTCCAAGTCGTGCGTTGCATAATTCTTCTCATGATCTTTCAATTGTCTCGAGCCATAGGCAATCACTTTGCCATCCTCCACCAATACACCGCCCAGTCCCACATTCTATGCATCCGTGAAAATGATAAATCCGCCACTACCTGACGGTAATTTAAGGATCAGAGCTGTGGTTAGTCTTTTCTTCAACTCTTGGAAACTACTTTCACACTGATCTGTCCACACAAATGGCACACCTTTCTGAGTCAGTTTTGTTAGGGGTGTTGCAATGGATGAAAAACCTGGGACAAATCTCCGATAGTAACCTGTTAATCTCAAAAAGCTTCTGATTTCTGTCACACCACTAGCCTTTTCCAACTAACAACTACCTCTATCTTGGATGGATTCACTAATAAACCTTCCTTGGAAATGATGTGGCCTAGAAATGCAATATGTTCTAGCCAAAATCCACACTTACTGAGCTTTGCATAAAGCTGGTTGTCCCTCAAAAGTTGCAATGACATCCTCAAGTGTTCTTCATGATCTTTCTGATTCTTGGAATACACGAGAACATCATTGATGAAAACCACTATGGAGTGATCCAAGTGTTTTGCAAAGACCTTATTCATGAGAGCCATGAATACTGTTGGTGCATTTGTCAAACCAAAGGACATCACTAAGAACTTATAGTGCCCATATATCGTTCGAAATGCTTTTTTTGGCACATCTGAGTCTCTAACTCTCAACTAATGATACCAGGATCTCAAGTCTACCTTGGAAAAGTAAGCTGCTCATTGCAATTGATCAAACAATTCGTCTATTCTTGGCAACAGATACTTGTTCTTGACAGTCACGTGGTTCAATCTCCTGTAGTCAATGCATATCCTCAAGCTTCCATCTTTCTAAAAGGTATTTGTTTTTCACGTATATAGGTTCCTTTGCAATTTGATGTCAAAGGGGGAGAGAAGATCTAACTAAGGGGGAGATCTGTCTAAGGACAAAGGGGGAGAGTACTTGAAAGCGAAAAGCTCAAGTTCAAAGAAAGAAGAAAGCTTAGAGAAAGGGGGAGAGCTCTAACAAAGGGGGAGAGAGCTTGAAAGAGTAAAGCTAACGACAAATCGGCCGTTCGGTCAAAGCTACGTTCAAGAGATTTCAAGAAATGAGCAATTCAGAAGAGCTGAAGTCCTAGAGTGTTGTAATCATCTTAGTTTCCATCAAATTGCAAAGGGGGAGATTGTTAGCGATTTTGCTTGTTGCTAATTTGATGGATGTACTACCACTTTCACCGACAACTAATCACACATTCATTCATTGTAGTTAGGACCTTGAAATCTGGAGCCTAGACTTGCATTTGTATTTGATTTTCAAAGACTTCATTTTGCATGTTTTAGATCTTAAAATGGATTTTCAAAAGATTAGTTTTTCATGCATGTTTTTGTAAAATTAAGTGAGGCGTCGTGGTTCATGATTTGCATACAACTTTCATTTTTAGAATCCTAAAGTTATGCATGAATCACATTGGCCCTGAGTTCCTAGTTTTATGTTTCAGAATTTTCAAAATATGAGTGGAACTTCAGCCAGGCTAGTGTACCCGGCCGACCGGATCCCTCAGGATGTCGACCGGGCAAACTAGCCGTTGACAAATATAGCCATTGGACCTGGTCGATCGGATGCTCAGGGACGTCGACCGGGTGAACTAGCCTTTGGACAGATTTTTGTATTTAAGTCCAACTCATTCCTCACTTCCAAGAGGCTTTTTGGTTGAATTTTTGGAGCTGTTTTTAAGCCCAAGAAAGGGGAATGAACTGAAGAGACTAGAGGGAAATAGAAATCCAAAAGGCTTAAGATAAAGGTATATCTTTCCAAGTTAAGCTTTGATTTCCATCCTTTTGAAATCCATGCTTATCCAAAATCTTTGAAACCTTATTTCAGCATGATTTCTAGCTTAGGCTGAGTTGTTTTGCAAACATCAAATCACATAAGCATATTAGATTGTTTTGAAAACATTCATGTCTCAATCACTTATGTTTGGACCTTTAAACCTTCATACAACTTGTGTAGTTTGATAGGAATGTCTTTCCAAGTTGTTTTGATTAACTCATGTGATTAGTTCATCACTTCAATCATAGATTTCTGCGCTTAGATTTTTAAATGCATCAAGCATTCATTTAACATCTTTTTTTTTAGAAATTGATTGAAGTAAACATTCATACACTTTGAGCACTCACCTTTGTTACTTGTTAGTGTATGTTTGTATCTTATTTTAACCTTTCATATCAGCCTATATTAGAGGCAAATGTATTGAGCTTTAATTGCATCTCTTAAAGTGTTTATGTGAACACTTAATTGAGATATCTAATCTCTTGTAAAGGTTATTGCTTAGCCTTAGAAAAGAATTGTGGAAAGGTTATTGCGAAGCCTAAGAAAATCATATTATTAAAGGTTATTGCTTAGCCTAGTGAAAAAACATTTGTGGTTGTAGAGATTATTGCTTAGCCTATTGAAAAGCATAGATAGGGGAAATCTGGTGGGGTGTTGAATCACAAGCAGGAAGTGGACGTAGGGATAAGGCCGAACCACTATAAATCCTTATGTAGTGGTGATTCTTGTGGTGTTTTCTCTTATTGGCTTTCGCATTTAGTTTTATTATCATCACAAGTGACTAAGTTGTTTTTAAGAAATAAAAATTGGTAATAGTAGGTCTTTAAGTTGTAGCTTACCTTATTCACACCCCCCTCCCCTTCCCCCCTCCTCCTCCTCTAGGGTTAGGATCTCAAATTTTCAATTGGTATCAAAGCAAGGTTGCTCTACATTGGGATCAAGAACATTGTAAATCTTGATTAGGTGTAAAAACCTAGAGTCAAAACCCTAGTGTTGTGTTTTCATGAAGATCATTCGAATGGATTCCACTATGTTAGATTCTTTTGTAGATTCTTCTTATAGACCTCTTTTTCCAACAAATGGAGACTCAATTAATGAAATTAATGAATCTCAATTTGAATTAAAAGAGGAAGAAAATGATGAAAATGAATATGATAGTCAACATGCCTATGATGAATTGTATACATTATCGTTAGAGTTTTAATTGCAAGTAAAATCATCAAGACATGAATTTCAGAGAGAGATATCGAACTAGGACATTTCCCAAATACATTCAAGTTCAAAGTTCACAAAAGTGTATTAGTTTGTTACGTCCTAAAAAGAGGCCAACAAAGGCCAATACATTCCCAAAGGAATCAAAATGAATAACCCTAGCCCAAAGGTTACGCATCTCAAGATCCCGCCTAACGTCTAGATAAGGTCATCAGATTGCCACTCGCGAGCTGGAGGTGGCTCAATAGCCTCCTCCGGACGCTCCTCCTCAAAGGCAACGTCGTTTGCACCTGAGCACCAAAAAAATAAGGATCAAACACAATGGCTTGGCAAGAAATTATTTTAGACGAGAGCATAAAACAAAATCAGAGTTGAAAGAACATTACTAAAAGCGATTGACTGAACTTAAACCAAAATAGTGCTGAGATGCATTCCAGATAAGCAAAACTAGCATGAATACTTATAATATCATGAATAGATAACACACATTGAGCCCATCCTTCCTCTATCATACATGATGAAATGAGTAAGCACGGCAAGACAAGGCACGACACGTAAGACATGATTCCACGCCACTCGAAGTAGACGGGGAGGCCGGCCGCGAAACCGGAACAAGCACGACGTGTAATAAAATACACGACTTATCTGCAGATAGTCCACATGTTTAAGGACCCCCGAACAGTGGATCAGATTGAAGGGGCAGTCCAAGCTCAGTGGTGTAAGACCCCGCCCCGAGAGTTTCCTTTTAGTGTTAATTAAGACACGTTTTAGCTATAAGTGTGATTAGCGGAAATGGGTTAAATCTGGATTAGAATAGCTTTTTATAGCTTTGAATAATTTTGGGGAACTCTTTTGATCTAGTGGGGCCCTTTGGGGGTTCCTTTTATTGCATCTTGATTAGTTTTGGGATTTACTTATAATTTTGGATATCTGTAAATTACTCCGTTTAATGTATCTTATGATTCCCGACAACTTTTGTATTTGTTCCGTTCCCATTCGAGACCTCTAAACCCTACTTTGCCATTGATAAGGGTAAAACAGTCTCTTTACACAAAATCTGGGCACTATTTTCAACGTCTCCGAAACTCGTAAAATATATACTTTTTGGAAAGTAGAAATTTCGACGATCAATTCTTCCTTCTTCGTCGAATCCGTCCGAAGCCCGTAGAACGATGTTTTAGCCCAATTGGATTTTTAAGTTGTGGGATCCATTGCCATTATCTATATAAGGAGGAGTCCTTTTTCTTCTTCCCCTTTTCTTGCAACTTTCCCTTGAGAACAAAGAGGAGTTCCAGCCCAGCCCTAGGGTTTTCCTTCTTGCTCCTTGCTTCTCCATCTCTCAATCTCTCTCAAATCTATTGCTAAAGACAAAATGGAGGTGGTAATCTTCCTCCCCTCTATGAGAGCTTCATCTTGATACCATTTGTAGAGAGAGCCTCCCATTCCAAGCCTCCTTTTGAGCAAACTCTTGCCATTAGAGAACTTTTCATGTAAGTTCTTCTTCTCATCTCTTGGTTGTGTATTCTTCTAGCCATGGAGGTGCTTCACCTTGATTATTGGAAGCTATCTCCATCTATTGCTTGATTTTGACATTCTAGGGTGGTAATGTTGTATTTTGGGGATTTTTGTGTAGATTGTAGATTTTGAGCTTGATAGAAGGATTAGAGCTTGACTAGCATACTTGGAGACCAAGGCAAGTGGATGAATGGATTCGATTTGAATAAGTTCTTATTTTGTTGAAAATGTGGATTTCTATTATCCCTATTTCATTTGGTTCATTATGTTTCATAATGCTTTTGAAAATGTACTTATTGACATGGTTTTCCTCTTAGTTAGGCTTATAAGAATATATGCATTCATCATCAAAGTTTATTTTGGTCATTATAAACTTCTTAAATGATATTTGTACTTGCATTGAATGAGATTTGTATTGGTAGGAGAATTAAATGCATTGATGGAATGGTGGTTGGTGGAAAGGATTAAATGTTAAATGGAAGGAATAGACCCATTTCATGCTAGGAAATGGTTGGAGTTGAGGTGAAAGGGTTTGGGAAAGAAAGAATTGAAATCTGCACCTGATGTGAAGTTCACGCATCTGGGCGGTCAGCAGGCGGTCACCTTGGTGGCTAGCCGACAGGTGACCGGCGGCCAGCCGACCCAGATGCGGTTAGAAACACAGAATGCTGTGTTTTGACAGGGGAACCGCGGTCAGCCGCGCGGTCAGCTCGCGGCTAACAATCAATCGAAAACCCTGTGACCGCTAGGTAGCCGAGATGCGCGGTTAGAAACACAGAATGCTATATTTTAGCAGGGTGAACCGCGGTCAGCCCCGCGGTCAGCCAGCGGCTAACCGCCGATCCCATCGGCGGCTAACCGCCAGCTGACCGACAGGTGACAGAGTTTCACCCAGAATTCCTGAGTCTTTTCTATTGGTTTCAGATATAGTATTTAAAGGTTTGGATGGGTTGTTTTGATGCCCTACCACCTTGGAAAGACCCAGGGGATGACATAAGGAGATTGACATAGGAAGAGACACCATTTCGGAAAGGTATTGGGACTTTTACATTCATCAACGTGCATAAGGAAACTTAGTATGTCTTCTATCATTCGAGTACCATAGTAAGGGTAATAATAGACATACAAGATCCTTATACATGTTGCTTGAATATGGATGCCCCAATATATAGTCCCTAATGATATAAGGATTTATTGCATTGTTTTACTCAGATTATATGTATAATTACCCGATCCTACTAGTTTTATCTCAAATTCTGATTTATACACCTGATACGTCCTGCCAGCCCCGTACATGCATGAACAGATAATAATATGAAATGTGTGCCCACGAGCACCATGCCCCGCCTACCCGAATGTTTTATACTGATATGTTTTGTATACGTTTTGATTTCTCATGTAACCTATGAGTCGGCACCGCTAAGCTTGGACGTCCTTGTCAGTCTGATCAACTGACTTGGGCCTCCCCCTTGTTCTCCCGCCAGTTGCAACTTGGATCCTGTCCTGTCCCGTTACCCGGTTCCGCGGCCGTGGTCTTGCCTAGCTATATGTATATGTATATGTATATAATGTTGGTTCTCGTCACTTCGTGTGCTCGAGCCCAACGCACTGAATGTGCTCTCATCACCTTAGTGATAGAGAGGATTTAGCTTTAGTGTGGTTGCCATCTAGTCAGTTCCTGTACCTTGAATACCCCACATGATTTATATTGCATCTGTACGTTAAATGAACCATGCATCTTGTTTTATGACAGTTATCGTTTTAATAAGCTTTCGTTATGTCTAAGATGTGCTTTGATTTCTTTCTTGGTATTATCTATTCACCCACCTGCCAGACCGTCGTGTCTGACCCATTTTTGTGGTACTCAGGTCCAGCTCCCGTTATTGCCTTTGAGGTGGAGCCAGAGGGGGCGGTTGATGAACCGCAACGATTAGTGGAGTGGCAAGCTGACGATGTCATGTAGACATCCGGTTTAGCTTTGAGCTGCGAATATTTTGGGGAGATCATAGACTGACTCATGATTTATACTTTTGGTTGTACTGGCCTTTGTTGGCCATTATTTTTGGGGAATGTTAATTTAACTTGATCTTTTGCTTAAACTTTAACTTCATATTTTAGGAATGCTAATGAGATCATTGCTCACTCTGACATCATGTCATACTTGTGTATTATCAGTCTTATTTGATGAGAATGGATTAAGAGTTTGATTTGCTACACGCTTCCGCACCAATATAAATGTTCTATGAGTGTATGTGGAATCCTCACCGCGGAAACCTGTGGGAAATTAAGGAAATGTATAATCGTTGTTAAGGGTAGTTCATTACCCCATCCGCACTACCCGTCGCGGTCCCGGGTCCCGGTTCGGGGTCGCGACAAGTGGTGTTCATCAAACATCATGAATGCACAAGACAAGACAAAACATATACAAGATATGTCGAAAATAAGGGAAAATCATGTATCCACACAGGGCAAGCAATACTAATCAAGAATAGCATAAGCTATAACAAAACGAAACTCAAGAAAGTGATCCCCTCCTTTGTTCTTGAAACAATTCAAAACATGGTTGAAGCTTGTAAATCGAAATATGAGCAAAACAATATGCATCGTGTCAAAAACTAAGGTTCCGAAGTAAACTTATCAAGTAGACGTTAAGACCCTTCATTTGTCCCTTATGTATTTGAAAACCCAAATGTCGGAAATAGATAGATTGGTGCTCCCGAAGCTAAAGGACATTTTGAGTTCCAAATGCACAATATCAAGCTAAAAGCCCTTAAACATATTCTAGTTCTCATTCCTCAAGAAAATTCCACAAAAAACAGGCCAATCTTGAAATTTGGTTGGCTCGCGGTTATCTGTCGGTTAGCCGCGGAGGTGCATGTTTGCTAGCTGCCAGCTGACCGCAGGTCCCGGACAGAAAATAGTTGCATTCTCGAAAGGTAATCGAAAATGGTTAGTCACCTGTCGGCTAGCCGCGGAGGTGCACTTCGGCTAGCCGCCAGCAGACCGCTGGTCTTAGACAACTTGCAGCATTCTGCATTTCTAACCGCGCGTCTCGGCGACCTGGCAGTCCCTTGGCAGTTAGCCGTAGTCAAATTTTGGTTAGCCTCCAGGACTGCCCAGCTAAAATTAAGCATTCCGTGTTTCAAACCGAACTGGGTCAGCTAGCCGCCAGTCACCAGTCGGCTAGCCGCCTAGGTGACCGCTAGCTGATCGCTAGTTGCGGAAACAATACAGTAGATCCAGATTCAAGCCCTTCTTCTCCAAAACAGTTTTCTAACACATAAAAGGGTTTAAGAAAAATAACACTTGGGTTAAAGCAACACATTCAAGTCATGCTAAATCATGTATGAGCAAGCTTAAAAAGAGGTTTCCAACACAATTCAACCATATTGCCATAAACACAAAGAGGACAAAACTAGAAATCACATTTGGGGTTAAAATGACCTCCATTCTAAATCATACATTAAGAAAGCTAAAAAGATCACTTGCCTTGACTAAAAATGCAAATCCAAACCTTCCTCAAAGGTCCTACCAAGGATGGAACCAAGACCTACAAAAACCCCAAAAAGAACCTTAAAAACCCATATATTTGAAAACAAGAGAATCCATTTCGAAAAAGGGTTTGTATACATGAAAGACGAGATCCTTAAGTGCTAAAATAACTCCATTTCAAAGGTGGGTGGAAGCTCTTACCTAGAGGTGTCCAAACAAGAAGAAAGGAAGAAGATGAGGAACTTCTCCAGCTGAAAACGCCCAACAAATGGGTCTCAAGGAAAGCTTGGAAAGAGAGGAAGAAGATGGTGAGATCAAATCTTCAATCCAAGCTCAAGAGGGCGGTCATGCAAGGAGGAGAAAAATGGAGAGAAGAAGACTCTCCTAGGGCTCTGGATGTTGAAAACCACGGGTTGCAGAAATGAGTGGAAGTGAGGGAGAAAAGAGGGTATTTGGCTTGGAGTGAGTGGGCCCCATGAGGTCTGAAACTTCCAACAACTAAAACATGTTCTTGCGGGATCCGAACGAGATCAACGAAGAAGGATAAAATGATCCTCGGAAAATCAAGTTTCCAAAAAGTATATTTTTAACATAGTTTCTAGATATTGAAATTCGTGTCCAGATTTGGGTTAAAAAAACAGTTGTACCCCTTTTCGGCCAAAACATGGGTTTCTGGGCTCCGAACAGAGACGGACTAAAAATAAAAGTTGTTGAAAACAATAAAACCAATCAAACAAAATCAAAGTCACAATTAAAACAGAAATCTAGAATCATCCTCCCATGCTAACACGTGCACTCAGGGCGTCCCTGAGCGTGTCTAATTTAACCAACGCTTTCAAAATTCCCAAAACAAATACCAAAACTAAAGCAAATTATTCTAACCCAACGATTACTAAACTATCTTAAGACTAAACACTTGCTTAATGAACACTAATTGAGCTAATCTGGGTTGGGGTCTGACAAAGTGTCACTTGTACTAACACCTGAAAAATGTCGGAAGCATATGAAATTCAAGTAAAAACTAACACAGTGGACCTCCGCATATTTCCAGACCATGCATTGCGATTTTAGGATATAAACAATATGTATAAGAGTCTCGTATGTCGGGCTTCTACTCATGGCTTGGTACTCTGGAAGTTTGGAGACATTCCAACTTCCTTATACAAATTGATAGGTCTAAAACCCACATTAAATTTCGGAAATGGGGGTTTCTTTCTCGATCAATCTCCATATATCATCTCCTAGGTCTCCTGATTGAAGTGGGGCCTCAAACAGGCCCTTTCCATACCCTAAACCATCATTCCCCAGCTCCTAACATAGCCCCAAGCATAACAGTTAGTTGGATCAGTCCGCACGAGCGAACAAGGTTCTAGGAGGGTCCGCTCGAGCGGACAAGGGCTCTCGCTCAAGAGGACGGCTCTCTGGGAGGATTGACTTTGGTGAACATGGAGGTTGGCTCAAGCCAACAAGGTTTTGGATGGGTCCGCTCGAGCAACTAATGGTCTGCTCAAGCGGACGGATCCGAGTCGGGATGGCTCGGGCGAATCAATGGTTGGCTCGAGCCACCGAGCTTTTGGAAGGGTCTGCTCGAGCGACCATGGGTCCGCTCGAGCGGATAGCTTCAGAAGCTGTCGGAATTGTGCATTTCGGGCTCTTCTTTTCTTCTCTTCTAAACTCCGTTAGAGCCACCATTTTAACACAACATATATGGTGTCCTTGAGTCCTCAAAACCATAATTATTTCTCCAACAACTAGTCCACCAAAACATCCATTCACATTCATTTCTACCCACATTAAATACAAGGGCAACCATTAATCATGAACATCCAAATTTTGACAAAAACAACCTGAAACAAAACAAAAATACATATATTCTCAAGAGACCGAATAAGAGAAGAACTTGTCAATATGCACATTCCAAAATTATTAAAACCCATAGAGAAAACATAGGTGAAGCAAATAAATAAAAGTCCAGATTTCCATGAACATGAAATCGTTAAATCAAATCCATTCATCCACTTGCCTCTGCTCCAAAATAGCAAATCAAGCTCCTAATCACCACTCTCAAGCCAAAACACCAAGCTACACAAAAAAACCCCCAAAAAGTAACCCATTACAAACCCTAAAGAGTCAAAACCAAGAAATAGAAGGAAAGAGCTCCTAATAATGAAGATGGGATTTCTCTAGGACTAGAAGAACACAAATCTTGGAGATGGAGATGATTACTTACATGCAAGGTCTTCAAATGATTAAAGCTAGCTCAAAGAAAGCCCTTGGGTGAGTGGTTTCCTCTACAAATGGTACCCATGGAGAGATATGAAGATGGGGAAGAAGATCATGAAGTCCATTTTTCCATTAGCAAGAGTTTGGTAGAGAGTTGGGGATAAAGAAGCAAGAAGAAAAAGGGAGAAACCCTAGAGTACTGGAGCAAGAGTCTCTCCTCAATGAAAGTAGCAAGAAGAAGAAGAAAGTGAAATGGGTTCGCTATATATAGAAAGTAGGGATGGGCCCCACAACTGGTGGAGCTTGTTGGGCTGAAAATATCGTCTTCCAGGCCTCGGATGAGTTTGACGAAGAAGGAAGAAATGTTCGTCGAAATTTATAGTTTCCAAAAAGTATATATTTTGTGGGTTTCGGAGATATTGAAAATAATGTCCAGATTTTGTGTAAGAAGACTATTTTGACCCTAGCATTAGAAAAGTGGGGTTTCGAGGTCTCGAATAAAAACGGAGTAAACGCAAAAGTTGCAGGGAATTATTAAAGCAATCAAATGGAGTTAAAACACGAATTTTTAGAATATCAGATAATCCCCCACGTCACACAAAGACACTACAAAAGAACCCTCAAAGGGTCCCACTAATCATAAGGTTCTCAAAATATCCCAAAGCTATATAAAAGTTATTTTAATCTCAACTTAACCAAAATCCACTAATCTCACTTAAACTAAAACACGACTTAATTAGTACTAATCGGAATCTCTCGGGGTGGGGTCTTACATCCTTTACCCCTTAGGGCATTTGGTCCTTCAAATGGGAAACAACAACAAACCTCAGGTAGTAGATGCTGATACTTCTTCTGGACTTGATCCCGTAATTCACACGTTGCTTCCTTGGGTTTGTGATTTTCCCAAAGTACTTTCACCTAGTAAATTGTCCGTGTTCTCAACTCTTGTTCCTTTGTATCAATGATCTGAACAAGCTTCTCTACATAGGTGGCATCTTCTCTTATTTCCAACGGTTCATGGCGGAGTATATGCAATGGATCGAGGAAGTATTTCTTTAACATCGACACATGGAAGACATTGTGTACGCCGGAGAGTTTGGGCGGTAAGGCTAGTTTATAAGCCACATTACCAATCTTGTTTATAATATTATGGTCCAATATGCCTCCTGGATAGCTTGCCCTTCTGCCCAAACCTCAATGTTCCCCTAGTTGATGACACCTTCAAGAAAACCTTATCTCCTTCCTTAAACTGTAAATCCCTTCAATGAGAGTCAGCAGAGCTCTTCCGTCTACTATGGGCTACCTTCAGACGTTCCTGGATCAACTTGATTTTGTCGCTAGTCTCACTCACTATAGTCGGTCCATGAAAACTGCAAATACCTACTTCTTCCCAACAAACTGGAGTTCTACACCTTCTGCCATACAATGCTTCGAAAGGTGCCATTCCAATGCTTGAATGATAACTGTTATTGTAGGCGAACTCGTAAAGTGGTAAGGTCTCATCCTATTGAGTCTTGAAGTCTAACAAATAAGCCCGAAGCATATCTTCAAGAGTCTGAATCGTCCTCTCTGACTGACCATTTCTTTGTGGGTGATAAGCCGTGTTGAATTGTAGTTTTGTACCCATAAACTCATGTAACGTCTTCCAAAACCTCGAGATGAATCTGCTGTCTTTATCAGAAGTGATGGAGACTAGCTGTCCATGACGACTGACAATCTCATTGACAAACAATTCCGCAAAAGGTAACATGTGCATATTTTCTCCGGTCTTCATGGGAATAAAATGGGCTGACTTGGTGACTTGATCCACAATGAGCCAAATGGCATTGTTGCCTCTACTGGTTCTTGGTTGTCTCGAAATAAAATCCATGGTAATATGCTCTCACTTCCATTCCAGGAGCTATAGCGGTTGCAACAACCCTGGAGGCTTCTGATGCTCTGCTTTTACTAGCTGGCATGTCATACATCGAGAAATAAATGCTGCAATCTCCCGCTTCATGTTGTTCCACCAAAATCTACCCTTCAAGTTATGATACATCTTGGTACTGCCCGGATGCATAGAATACTTCGTACTGTGAGCGTCTACCATGATGTCATTCCTCAAATCTTCAATGTTAGGCATGCATAGACGATTATGGTAGTACAAGTCTCCATTCACAATACGAAAGTATGGACGCTCTACCATATGCTCTGAAATCCTTGCCAACTCTGGATCTTGCAATTGGTTATCTTTAGTCTTCTTAATGAAGGAGGTCTCAAACACTGACATGTTGGCTAACATCACACCCTTCTTTAGTGGCTGTAAGTCTACACCCAACTCTTCCAACTGCTCAAAGATACAAGTGCCCCGTAGACTTGCCAAGTTTGCTGATTTCCTACTCAAGGCATCAACGACTATATTTGCCTTCCCCCGATGGTATTTGATTAGGAAATCATAGTCCTTGATATATTCCATCCATCTTCTCTGCCTTATGTTCAACTCCTTCTACGAGAACAAATACTGTAAGGTGTGGTGGTCGGAGTGGACTTCAAACTTCTCTCCATAGATGTAATGCCTCCACATTTTTAGTGCAAAAATGACCGTTGCCAACTCAAGGTCATGCGTTGCATAGTTCTTCCCATGATTTTTCAACTGCTGGGATCCATAAGGAACGACTTTTCCATGTTGCATCAACACGCATCCAAGTCCTACATTCGAAGCATCGGTAAAAATTGTGAAACCACTGCTTTCGGATGGTAAAGTAAGGACTGATGCTGTAATCAATCTCGTTCTCAGCTCTTGGAAACTAGCCTCACACTAATATGTCCATACATATGGTGCATTTTTCCTCGTCAACTTCGCCAAAGGTGACACAATCGACGAAAATCCTTGCACAAATCTTCGGTAATAACCTGCCAATCTAAGAAAACTCCTGATCTTTAACGCATTATTCGATCTTTCCTAGTTCACAATTGCCTTAATCTTTGCTAGGTCCACTGACAATCCTTCTTTGGAGATGATGTGCCCCAAAAATGCTACTTGTTCGAGCCAAATTCGCACTTGCTGAGCTTTGCATACAACTGAGTATCCCTTAAAAGTTGAAGTGCTATCCTCAAGTGCTCCTCATGTTCTTCTTTGGCCTTAGATTGCTCCAAAATATCATCGACGAACACTACTGTGAATTGATCTAAGTAGTGCACGAAGATTTTGTTCATCAAAGCCATGAATACTGCCGGTGCATTAGTCTGTCCAAATGGCATCACTAGGAACTCGTAGTGTCTATATCTAGTCCGGAAAATTGTCTTCGGTATATCTGACTCTCTAACTCTCGGCGATGATAACCGGACCTCAAATTGATCTTCGAAAAGTAAGCAGCACCTAGCAACTGATCAAACAGTTCATCTATCCTCGTCCCGTAGGAGCAAGAGGAGAAGAGGACAGCGCCAAAGTCAGAGACGGCACAAAAACTCTCTTGATCTGGAAAATCCTTCCACCATTGTTGAGGAGGCATCAGGGGATGATGATGAGCCTCCGGAAAAGAGGAGCCGAGAGGAAAAGACCATTGATGATGGTATGCTTTTCCCTTTTCTCTTTCCGTTTCTTTTCTTTCATGAGAGCTTTTGTTTTGATCTACTACTTTCTTTCTTTTGACAGAAGATGATGGTTTGATGATGCCTGAGGTTCCGGCCGATGAGGCGGTGAGGGATCCAATTGCGGCATTTGTGGAAGAGCCCAGAGATTCTAAAGTAGATCCAGAATCTCCACCTAGTATGACTTCTTTTTTCTTTTTTGGTTTTTCTCTACCGCCGCTCTCTGAAATGCATTTTTGTTTCTTGCCAGCTGACTTGCCAGAAGAGTCCGACGACTTTGAGCCATCCATGGATGCAACTTTTGATGATGCTTTGGATGAGCTAATGGAGGCAGAAAGCATTCCGCCGGTTGTCGAAGAAGGTATATAGTAATAGTCTTGGTATTGATTTTTGACAAGATCATACCTTTTTCATTTTTCATTGGCAAGTTGTGAGGCGACAGGAGAAGTTCCTCTATCCTTTTCAGAGTTAGAGCGGCTGATCCAGGAGTAGGGACTTCTTCTACCAGTTTTGATGAGGCAGAGGAAAGTTCGCATGCTGATATTCCCTCCCCAGCGGCTCCGATCGGAAAAAGCTTCTTGATTACTCTTCCAATGATGCCTGACATGGGTAGTCGACCAACAAAACATGGCGAGTCTTCATCTGAGCCATCCTGTCAGTTTGCTAGGAAGGTATTGAAGAGAGTCTTGAGCTCATGGGTCGAGACACTTTCTTCTGGCCATTTGGAGGATGGTTTCGGCATGGTTAAGCATGTGCAGAACATTCTTGCCGATAGCGAAGAAGTCGGTTTGGCAATTACAGATGCCAAGGCTTTTGTTGATGAAGTCATCACTCTGAGCAAGAAGTGGAATGAGAGCAAGAGCTTTCCAAATGATGACTTCTTCAACGAGATGTTTTTGAAGCCTTCCAGTGAGGTCAAATCTGAACTGAATGAAATCTCGCGAACTTAGAAGCAGCTCGTTCGGGAGAGGAACGTCACCGAATTGGCTATTATTGAGCTAACACAGGACCAGCACTGCCTCGATAGGGAGGTCACTAAGGCTAGATAGCGTCTTGAGCTATTGGAAGAATAGGCCGCTGCAAAGTAGGCTACTACTTTTAAAGCTCGCGATAGAGAGAGGACTCTCATTCTCCAAGTTAAGGAGGTCGAAAGCAATCTCCGGAGGAAGACTCAGGAATATGAACAATGGCAGATTCTTTGGGAAGAGCTTCCTCGTGCTGAAGATGGGTCACGACGACATACTGCTTTTTATGGGAAAATCCTGAAGAAACGTGGCCTGAAATCTTTGGAGGCTAAGGCCAAGAGTTTGCTTGAGGAGTTAAGCCTTTGGCTGAAGACCATGTCGGACTAGTCTCCTGGCTTTGTAGCATACTTTTCCCCTTTTGTTCCTGCACCTCCATGTATAAACATTTTTTGACACCTTTTTTTGTATCCCCTTATTTCACTTAAATTCACTTTTGATGAAAACATAAGCCAAAATTGAATGGGAATGGTTTGTTTGAAAATTTGATCAAAAAGTTATCATTTTGTGAAAATCTTTTGTCAAATGGTAGTTTTGGGCATGAAAGCCAGATTTTGTGGCAAAAAGCCTGATTTTTGGGATGGCATGAAAGCCGAATTTTAGTGGCATAAGAGCCAAAATTTTGTTTGTGGCATGGAAGCCGGTTTTCGGCATGAGAGCCGATTTTTGTGGCGTGAAAGCCAAGTTCTAGTTTTGTGGCATGAGCGCTAAAATTTTGTGGCATGGGAGCTAGATTTTTTTTTATGGCATGAGAGCCAAAATTTTATTTGTGGCATGAGAGCCAAAATTTGTTTGTGGCATGAGAGCCAAAATTTTGTTTGTGGCATTAGAGCCAAATTTTGAAAACCAAGTTTTGTTTTGTTGGCATGGAAGCCAGATTTTTTATTTTTGGAATGAAAGCCAGGTTTTGTTTTGTTGGCATGTAAGCCAAATTTTTTTATTTTTGGCGTAAAAGCCGGTTTTTTTTTGTTTTCAAAGTGCAAGTATCGACTAAGAGTCGCCTCCCTGCTGAATGGTATTGCAAGTATTGATGGGATGTCGCTTCCTTGCTCATTTGGTTGCAAGTATCGATGGAATGTCGCCTCCTCGCGGATTTGGGTGCAAGTATCGACTGAATGTCGCTTCCCTACTTTTTTTTCAAAACTTTTGTTTTGTGGGTGTCGATGGAATGTCGCCTCCCCACGATTTTTGAAATTTGAGGTTTTTTCGAACCTTTGTTTTTGTTTTGAAATTTGTGTTGTGGATATCAGCTGAAACGTTGTGTCTCCATGATTTTTGAAATCTTGCAAGCATTGATGATGTGTCACTTCCTTGCGATTTGAGGTTTTGGAAGTATTCAATGGGGTTCGCATTCTTCCGATTTTTGGGTTTTGTGTGAGTATCGCCTAAACGTCGCTTCCCCACGGTTTTTTGAAAATCCATTTTTGTTTAGAGAAACGAGGGTCATAAATTTTGACTAAAAACCATTTTAATGGTAAAAGTCAGGGTGGACTAGGGTGGAAATCCCTGAGTCCTGATTTTTGTTTCAAACCATGAATTTTGGGTTCAAGGATCGAAAGTTTTGGTCAAGTTAGGGAAGAAGCTCCTAAACTTGGATTTTGGGTTTGACTTTTTTTTTCGAACAATGAAACATTGAAAGTAAACATTGTTTTGGGTTTTTAGAAATTTTAACATAGAGATGAAAACTCTAAAAGGAGTGGGGTTGACGAGCAAATACCTAGGGATAGGCTTTGGCCATGTAGGCATTACTCTGACCCGATGTAGGAAGTCTTCAAGGGTAGTACCGCTTCAAGAACTTGCCATTGATGGGTAGGATACATTTGTCACCCTCCATGTTCAGAAAAGCATATGCATCGTTGGAGAAGACTTTGTCGATGACGAAGGGTCCCTCCCATTTTGGTTCGAATTTGCCTTTGAATTTGTGGGCAAAAACCATTGGCCTTTTCACTGCAAGAACCAAGTCACCCTTTTTGTGGGCGCGTTGCCTGACCTTCTTGTCGAAAGATCCTGCCATGCGTGCTTGGTAAAGCTCAACGCTTTGTAGAGCTTCGAGCCATCTTTCATCGAGATTATCCAGTTCTTGGAGTCTCAATTTGATGTTTGCTTTCTTGCGTCATTTCAATTTGTAGAAATACCCTTAAGGAAGGAATTTGTACCTCTAGAGGGACAACTGCTTCACATCCATAGACCAAGGAGAATGGTGTGCTATGAGTTGGTCTCGAACAGTAGTCCGATAGGCCCATAAAGCTTCAGGCAGTTTGTCACTCCAATTTCTTTTGTGACTAGAGACTATTTTCTTGAGAATTTTGCAGAGTGTCTTGTTGAAGGCTTTTGCTAGTCCATTAGCTATCGGGTTATACGGAATCGAAGGACAACTTTGGATTTTGTATTTGTCGCGAAACCTGTAGAACCTGTGATCCCGGAATTGTGGTCCGTTATCATGGACAAATCTTTTAGGTGTGCTGAAGCGACAAATGATGTTGGTTCATAAGAATTGAAGGACTGACGAGGTCTTCATTTCACTGAACGCAAATGCTTCTGACCACTTGGAGAAATAATCCGTAGCGGCGAAGATGAAGCAATGACCTTTGCTGGATGGGGGAGAGATAGGACCTATGATGTCCATACCCCAGGCTTCGAAGGGCCATGAGATCGCTGTAGGATGTAGCCATTCTGGAGGCATGTGTACATGATCTCCATGAATTTGGCATTGTTGGCAACGTTTAGCAAATTGCATTGCGTCAGCCACCATGGTAGGCCAATAGTAACCTAACCTTTTTATCTAATCGTAGAGCTTAGGACCGGCCTGATGGGCTCCACAAAGACCAGCATGAACTTCTTTTAGAGTCTCTTCCGCCTCTTATTGTGACAAGCAACGTAGGAGCACTCCATTGAAGGATTTTCTATAAAGTATTTTAGAGGGAATATCCAAATGAAAATTTGGGGCTCGTCTTTGAATGCTTACCCGCTCTTTTGGATCTTCAGGTAGGATTCCGAACATAATATAATCAATGAACGGATCTCTCCAGTTGCCGATCGGAGGTTTAAGGACGGAAATCCGACTTCCAACCACTTGGTGGCATTCAGCGACTGCTTGGTGTGTGTTGAGATGAGGGAGAATCCTCCTTTGACACACTATAATTTTCATGTTTTCCCCTTCTTGGATTGCCATAGATGCAGCAAGTCTAGCCAGGGCATCTGCACGGATGTTTTCACCTTTACAAATGTGGGAGATGTGACAGTTATCAAACTTTTGTCGAAGTGATTGTGCCTTATTATAGTAAGGCAACATATCAGGCTTCCTGATTTCATATTTCTTATCCATCTGATTGACGATCAGTTGAGGATCTCCAAATGCTTCTAACATGGTGATGCAAGATTCGAAGGCGAGTTCCAATCCTATGATCAAAGCTTGGTACTCAGCTACATTGTTTGAACATGGTTCCAGTAGCGAGAATGCGCGTGGAATCATGTATTTGTCGGGGCTAACAAAGAGAATGCTGATTCCTGATATCGGCTTTCCTCTTTCATTTGTCTTGGTTGCACCATCGAAGTACATGTTCAGGAGGCATTCGGTGAGGAAGTCTCCACGTTGTAGACAAGTTTGTCTGGGAGATCATCCCTAAGAGGAGAATCCTTGGGCAGTGGATGCTCTGCAAGAAAATCTGCTAGAGCTTGGCCTTTGATTGCTTTCTGTGGTACATATCTAATATCAAATTGTGACAGAAGGATGGACCATTTTGCCAGCCGGGCATTGAGAGAACCTGCTTTTGTGACAAGGACTTTTAAGAGATTGATCCTCGATATCGGGTATACTGTGTTTGACAGCAAATAGTGATGTATCTTTTGTACGGCGAACATCACTGTCAGGCATTCTTTTTCGACTGGAGAGTAGCGATGCTCTTCACCTACTAACATGCGACTAAGGTAGTATACATCTGCTTCTTTTCCTCCATCATTTTCTTGTGCAAGTAAAGAGCCCAAAGAATAGTCGAGAGCTCTTGTGTACAAGATGAATGGTTTTCCGGTTGCGGGAGCAGCCAACACCGGAAGTTTGGTCAGGTATGACTTGATGTCTTGAAATGCAACTTCACATTCAGCATCCTAAACAAATTCTACACCTTTCTTCATTAGGCGAGAAAATGGACGGCACTTCCCTGATAGGTTGGAAATGAACCGTCGGATGTATGCCAACCTCCCTTGAAGCCCTTTCAGTTCTTTCAGGGCTCTTGGAGATGGCATTTCTAGGATAGCCTTGACTTTGATGGGGTCAAGCTCTATTCCAGCTTTCCGAACTATGAATCCGAGGAACTTACCCAATGAGACACCGAAGAAGCATTTGAGGGGATTCATTGGCAGTTTGTGTTTGCGAAGCCGGATGAAGACTTCTCGAAGATCTTTGAGATGGTCTTCTTTTCTTTGCTTTTGACGGCAACGTCATCAACATAACATTCGACCGTCTTATGCTGCATATCTTGGAATATCTTCATCATAGCCCTCTGATATGTTGCACCAGCATTTTTCAGACCAAATGGCATGACAGTGTAGCAATACACGCCAAATGTGGTCTAAAATGATGTATGCCTTTCATCTTCGGGATGCATCTTTATCGGGTTGTAGCCAGAGAAGCCATCCATGAAAGTTATTCGCTCAAACCAGCAAGTGTTGTCAATCATTACCTCTGGTATAGGGAGCGGGAATTCATCTTTGGGGCATGCATTATTCAGGTCTCTATAGTCAATGCAGACTCTGATTTGCCTATTTTTCTGTCATGGGGACGATGTTGGCCAACCATTCAGGATGCTGCTCCTCGCGGATGAAGCCAACATTTTTGAGTTTCTGAATTTCTTGTTCAATTTTGTCCATCATATTAGGACGGAATCTTCTTTGGCCTTGTTTGACAAGCTTAATATTTTTTTGCAAGTTTAGTTTGTGAACTGTTATTTTGGGATCTAAGTCATGCATTTCAGTGCAAGACCATGCAAAACAATCAACAAACTCACGAAGAAAAGAGACATACTCGGGTAACTCATCATCCTTTATATTCTTACTTATGAATACAGGATGTGGGTTATCAGGTGTTCCCAAGTCTATCTTTTGAACAGAATCTTTTATTGGAAGGTTTGAAGGTGGTTCCTCCATAATATTTTCGGAGGCTTCCAACTCAACAAGGCCTTCTGGATTTCCAAGGGCATTTTCAGACCATGGCTCCGCTTCTGTCCTTAAATCTTCTTGATCGGTACTCTTCTCAAGACTTGCTATGAGATGATCCCAATCACCTTCATTTTGGAAAGGTTTAAGCAAGGAATTTTATGAAGAAGCATCCGATCTATGGAAGAGAATTGGTTTCTCTTCTGTCGTCGTTGCCGGAACGATGAAGGTAGCAGACGCAAGATTTTCTATGTTAGTAGGAGTCTCTAATGGAGTGAGGGCAGGCTAAACTTGTTGACTATCAGCTTGGCTTGACGATGTATCGTCTTCTGTCTCTGAATCCGAATCCGTGTCTTGTATGATAGACACGAAGGAAACAGTGAACTTGCCCCCAGTCTTTTGCTTTCTCTTCTTTGCTTAGGTAGTGATTACCAAAGGTTTGGAAGATTTGAAAGAGATAACGAAGGGAGACTGATTGCTCTCTTTGGGTTTGCTGGAAGGTTTGTTTTCTTTCGATGATTGTTGAGAAACCTTGCCTTTATCTTTTTGGAGATTATCGGCAAAGGATGTTATTTTCTCCTCCTTTTCTTCTTTTTCATCCCTGTACATCTGAGAGTCTGTGAAATGAACTTCTTTCCGTTTAAAGGGCTTTTTGTCTGCAAACATTCGATGTATCAAGCCATCGTCACCAACAAACTTGATGCACTGATGTAGAGTTGAAGGAACGACACCGTTCTCGTGAATCCAAGGGCGTCCGAGAAGGATGTTGTAGCATGAAGGGGTTTTTATTGCATACATGGTGACCTCAGAGATAAGATCACCGATTTACAACCCGAACCTGATTTTGCCAATGGGCCTTTAAGCATTCTCATCGTATCCAAAGATGGATACAGATGTGTGGCTCAGTTTGCTAGGTGGGATTCCTAGCTCTTTGAGTGCCATAGTAGAGATGGGGTTGACATCAGAATGCCGTAGCAGAACCCGGGTCGATCTGGACTTTATGTATCAGCATCTATTTGATATACCCCGTGAAGTACAAGGGTCGGTTGTGCTTCATCTCGCCTAGCAGGAGGTCTTCCTTATTAAAGGCGATGGTAGCACTGGCGGCTTTTTGGACCGAGAGGCATTCATTGCAAGGTCCTCCAGCTTCTTTCTTTTCTCCCTTTGAGGAGGTTTTTTTTTTTTTTTTTTTTTTTTTTTTTTTGACCCTATAGTCCATTTCAATTTGCAGGACTTGTGGGGCATGTTTGTTGACATCCAGATTCAGCCTTTGCAGTTCCGAAATGAGACTATTACGAGTTTGTGGTGACATTCGTATTAAGTTTAGGATGTGCAGTCGTGCAGATATGTGTTTGAAGTGCTCGATCAAGTCATACTTGAAAGCCTCCTTGGGGCCTGCATTTTCATTATCACTACCGCTTGGGGCATTTATAGTTTCTTTTCCCGAAGGATTTACATAAGAAGAAGAAGAAGGTTGGTTGTAGTTTCTGTGGTAATCTCGGCCAGAGCGGGTACCTTTCCCAACTTCAAAAGCTTCTAGAGGTGGTTCTTCTTTTGGAAGACCCCCTTCGGGCTCAAAGGGCTAATCCTCCTGATTTGCTGAAAATGCTTCTGTAGCAACATTGCCATCTTCAGTTATTGCGTTGCATGGATCATTTTTCGGGAACAAGTCCTAACCAGCTTCCAGCAACTTCTCTTCTTTGCCCAGTATTTCATCGGTCCAGACATCTCCTATGAGATTGGGTACCTGGGAGCAATTGACTGGGTTTTCTTTGAAGACTTCATCAGCCAAAGCTCCTTCATGGTGATCAGTTTGAAGAGGCTTGAATTCTGATGTCACCGTTTCAGGAGACGACGGCTGAGAAGATGCTATATCAATGGAAGTCACCAGATAATATGTAGCTCCAAAAGATATGCTGCTGGATGCATTTTGAGAGTCTGTGGCCTCAACAGATGAAGCTTCAGAGGCACTAACATCCTGAACTATCACATTGCAGGCAACTTCGATAGAAGATGCCTCCACAATGGATTGTTGGGAATCAGACTCATCTTCCGATGTAAAATGATCATCAATCCAGCAACTTTCTTTGTTTTCCGGAGTCACTGGAGGAGATGCTTGTAGACTCTCCGGGACTTCCAGTTCTGGATTTTGATGAAGTTGATTGATACGATCCTGCTCTTGTTCTATGGCAAGACACTGCAAGATCCTTGCATATTCTTCTAGATCTGGGATAGGAGCCAAATCTTCTTCTTCATCTGCTCTTTGTGGTTCAACCTCGTTGGGATCCCCTAGAGCATTGGCAAGTGCTGGATTGATATCATTTTCTTGAACAACTTCTTGGTCTTCGTCATCATCAGACCAGGATCCTTGTGGCTGAAAGGGGTTATACCAGATTACTGGCATAAGGGTGGGATTTCAGGATCCATTCCTCATCGGAGAGATACTCCCCGGTTTCAAGGGATTCCTCCCATTCATCTGTGTCACTGGCAGTGTCATTGGACTGATATCCATTCATGGAGAATCCAACTACCGAGTTACAAGAGTATGATGCCCCCTGCGTAGTCTCATCTCTGAGCCGTGGTGGCATGAAATCACCGAGGGTTAATTTTCTTATCACTCTTGAGGCCTTGGGAAGAGACTCCTCTGTTGCCCTCAGTGAAGTGATAGAGGAAGTTTCTGCCTTTTCAGGGACCTCTTGCTTGGTTTGAGCCTTCTCCTGTTGTTTGAACTTGCGGAGTTGTCTCTTGGCTTGCCTTCGCTGTTGAGCGGTCGTCTTTGTTTTGACGATCTCCCAATCTTCATCTTCTTGCAGATCGGGATGCACCCATATGGGCTATCCTTCTGGTGTTGGGTAAGGCACCAGCTCTTGGGACCTCTAGGTCATTTTTATCACCTTGAAGGAAGTAGTATTTTTTCCTTTGGTGATTTGGATGTTTGTCCATATGACACCATGTTAACGGAGGCAGACCCATAATTTTTGTCAAAGGTAATGACTTCGTTTTTCCACATCTCGTTGATTTTCTCTCTCACAACGAAACATTGGTTAAGAGGATGCGAGACCATTTGGTGGTTTGGACAATATCGGGGATCGTTGGTTTTGCCAACATTTCCTAGTCTTTTAGGGTCAGGCAAGGTGAGTTTACCATTTGCTAAGAGAGCCTAAAGATTTCTTCAACATCTTCATCGAACGGGTATTTTTTCTCTACTTGTTCTTTGAAGGCATCAGAGAGTTCAGGTCTCTTACCTGCAGTTTTGTTTTCAGCTTTCTTTGGCGGCTGAGGAGCTAACTTGGTTTGCACATTGAGAACCTCCTTTTTCTTCGGCTTGGAGGTTGGAATGGCGGTCGGCTCCTTCTTTGATGACTTCTAACTGTTGAGGTCTTTGATCACCGTTTCAGCCTCCATAGATGCTTCCAAGAGTTCTCCCAGATTCTTCGATTTGTTGCCGATGATCATGGAGCGGATCTTTGCTCTCATGTCGTTTCGGCAGATGTTGACCAGCGACGCTTGTGGCAGCACATCTAAGCATTTGTATGCCATTGCTTTCCACTTGTGAATGAAGTCGTATGTCAACTCATTCTCTCCCTGTTTAAGGCAGCAAAGTTGAGCCATAGTAACAGGATAATCCTCACCTTTGAAGTGGGTCAAGAAGCATGTCTCTAGCATAGTCCAATTTTGAATGGAGACCTCCGGCAGAGTGGAATACAAATCAAAGGCTATACCGTTTAGGGTACTTGCAAAGAGACGAATCTTCAGAGCATCTTGATCCGCAATAGTTCCCGTTAGGATCTTGAAGTGGATGACATGCTGTCTAGCTGAACCTTTCCCCGTATATGTTTGGAGAAGAGGTTGTTTGAACTTTGGAGGGAACGGAACCGAGTCCATCCATAAGGGATATGGTCGCTTGATTCCATGCTCCTTTAGTGTGTCCTCTTCTTTTGCTTTGGCGAGGATATTGTCAACGTCCTTTTTAGTAAGGGCGCGTGACTCATCTTCTCCGCCATTTGCCTCATCTTGTGGAGGAACTTCATCGTTGTTTGGTGGACGTTGGAGAGTGAGAAAGAGGTTTTCCATCAGAACCTCTATTCTCTGCTGTCCTTGCTCTAGTTGCTGAATGCGTAGAGCCATGTTATCGTCCGGCGGAGGTTGCTCAGAGTTTATGACTAGGACATTCACTCTTCGTGAGTCAAAAGAGGATATTGTCTTAGTGACTGAGCTGGAGCTCATTTTTCTAGATGAAGAGCCCGAGGAATGATCACTCCGGTGTCCTTGGCTTGAAGGAGTGGGAAAGTCTTCCTGACGCCTTCTTGTCTTGAAGACGCTGCGTGTCACCGGCCGTCTGACATGTATTTTTGTTGCTGATTTCTAGCATCTCTTGGTTTTGCCAACCATGTGGACAGCAGCAACTTGGTCGGGTCTTTCTTTTTCGACCCATTTTTGCGAGATTTGAAGTTCAGAATGCTGGCTTCTTTGATTCTCTAACCTTTTTTGTCGATATGTCGCACAACGACATATACGACGAGCAATTTGAGCTTCGGTTAGCTCGGGCTGTGCTCTGGCAATGAAGGACGTGGTACCTCGTGCTCAGCAACTAAGATTATCTTCCTTGAAGACTGGCATGGACAGGATCTGGACGCGGTCCTTAGCCTATCGCAGCGAAGCTTTAAATTTTACAAGCTCGGCCCCTCTTGAGAAGAAGGGTCGATTTGCAGGAGAGCAGGCCCTGACAGGTTCTTGTCGACGCCTTGTAATGCACGACTTGATTTTGGGCTTGTATGAGTAAGCCGGCTCGTGCTGGGTTGGTTTTGTAGTTCGGTGGAGGGTAGGTTTCTCTCCTTTGATGTAAGCAAGAGGATAGAACCGGTTCTCCTTGAGAGGAGCCATGTATGCTGGCTTTGCAGATGTCCGGGACCTTCTTTGTTTTGGTGAAGATCGCGGGAACCAAGTCTTAGGGCAGATCTGGTTTTTTGCAAGTTGAGGCTTCGCGGGATTGCCACAAGCCTCAGGTTTCTTGGTGACCGCCTTTGGTGTCGGGGCAGCGACACGTTGAGGGGCGGTCTTTTGCTTCTTGGCAGGCGTCGTCTCCTCTACGGGTAGTGGGAATGGTCCCAGCGACCAGAAGACGATCGTCCGGGGAGTGGAGGTCGACCCGATGTTTTGGGAGTTGCCGAGGGAGGTGACGCTTCGGCAACTGGCAGGGCGCTTGTAAGTGCGCTTGCTTTGCTTCTCTTGAAGCATGACTTGGTACTTGTTTTCGTCGAAGGTGATGGTCAACGAGGCTGCCATTGTTAGTTTTGGAAAAACTGCTGAAACAAGACCACATCCATTAGTAATCACAAGAATATGGTGATCATAAATGGAAAACACTACGGTTTTGTCTTTTCAAATCGCCCGGGGGCATGGCCCGTTTTAAGCGTAACGAAGAAGGCAGAAAGCCATAAAGGGTACAATTGTTCTGAACGCGAGTATGGTCGGCTTGAAATGAGCGTTCGAGTGACTGCTAGAAGCAATTGTAAACCTTAATTCAAGCTACCGAGAAGCAAAGCTCGCTCAAGGTAAAATGATATAAGGTTGTAGATACAAATGTGTCGGTCGCGAATATAGTAGACCCGAAAGGACACGAGATGGGATTTTTTTTTGAAAGGTCAAGATCGAATTCGCAAAAGAGAGTAAATGGTATTCCAATACGAACAAAGGATCATCGATTTCCGCGAGCCCTAAGTCCGAAAAGGAAGGAACCAGGATTTCTCAGATTCGAATCCAACAATGATGGGATTTTTTTTTTTTTTAAAGTCAAGATTGAATTCATAAAAGAGAGCAAATGGTATTCCAATCCGAACAAGGGATCAAAAATTTATGCGAGCACTAAATCCGAAAAGGAATGAACCACAATTTCTTGAATTTGAACACAATAATGACAGAAGTTTTTTTTTTTTTTTTTTTGTTTTTCAATTTTTTTTTTTTTTTGAAGAGTGCATATAGGTCTTCCAATTCAGTCTTATGAAACCTCAGTGGATAGATTAGCCCCCAGGTAAGGGTTAGATTACTTAATGAACCCATTTGAAAGACCCTTGCCTCAAACAGTCTAGTTGCCTCCACACTCTGGACAAGCCTTTCTTAGATTCACTTTGGTTAAAGAACAAAATTGGCGCAACCTTAATGTGTTTTTTTTTTTTTTTTTTTTTTTTTTTTAAAAGATCTCCAATGGACCCATCAAAGAGAGGAAAATGGCCCCTCCCAATCCGAACGTTGGCTCAAACATTTCTGCGAGCCATTGAACGAAAAGGAAAGAACCAAAGTTTCTCCAATTTGAATCCAAAAGAAAGAAATTTGAAAACTTTCTTTTTTTTCTTTTGAAAGATCTATAATGGACCCATCAAAGAGAGGGAAATAGTCCCTCCCAATCCGAACATTGGCTCAAACATTTCTGCGAGCCATTGTACGAAAAGGAAAGAACCAAAGTTTCTCCAATTTGAGTCCAAAAGAAAGAAATTTGAAAACTGTTTTTTTTTCTTGGTTTGAGAAAAGAAAGAATGGAAACAAGTTCAAAGAAAGAAGTTTCCAAAGAATCCCATCTCATGTTTTTTTTTTTTTTTTTAGATACAAGATCCAACATAGGCCACCAACTAGGAAGGAGCCAAGGATTCTAAGCATCGTGTTCTCAAATGAACGTGTCCCACTGGGTATGCCAACTTGATGGACCCGTCTTTTTCTTCTTGCCTTCCTCCGTCCAAGGTCCGCCGGGGTGCGGCGAGGCAAAGAGACAAAAAGAGCAAGCATCAACATTTTTGTACGTGTATAACAGATTTTCAATTATACTTGGAATTTGAAATGGTGATCCGAAGATTCACCTTCACAAGTAGAAAGGAAATCAAACTTTTTTTTCTAACTTTCCATTGCACATATATTTAAAGAAAGAGACAAGATTTTAAAATGTCATGAGAGGCGATTTTGTTTAGTTTGCCGTGAAAGGCAGTTTTGTGCCGTAGAAAGCGATTTTGCCATGAAAGGCGATTTACAAATCTTCTCAATAGTGAAAGACAAGAGTTTTGATTTTTTTGTCTTTTTAAAAATACAAAATACAATAGAAGAGGAAGAAAGAGGGATCTGACTTCTCAGGAGATTGTGGGGACTCGTTCAGATCGACGGTCGCGAGTCATGTATGGACTCTGCCATCGTCCTTCAAATGAGAACACTTGATGCTTTAGTTCATTGGCTTGGCTTGGACCCTGGATTTTTAGAAGACAAAGACCAAGGGAAGCTCTTATATCCAATAAAAAAACCAAGTAGACGGGCTGAAAAGCCGCATCTAGGCCTTGTTGGATAGAAGAAGAGGGGAAACCTTAGGGGGGTGGCCCCTAAGGGACTTTGATCACCTTGTAGTGTTTGCAGCAAAGTTTCTTTAGGGCAGGAGAGCTTCTTTGTGCAGAGAATTCTTCAGGATAATTTTCAAGATGGTTTTTCCGGACCCTATCCCTTTGGAATGACCGCCTATTTATAAGCTTTTGGTGGCCATTAAGAAGGTTTATGGGCGTTAATGACATTAATGCTCCATGATGGGAGGAGTTACAAGATTTAATTTCATAATTTTGTAACTCCTTTTTCTTGGATTTTGATTGGCCGATGGAGAATAATGAGCATTTAATCTCCATGATGATGGGGGTTTCATGATTAATTACCATGGTTAAACTCCATAATGATAGGAGTTACATGGTTAATTACCATGATTAATTGGACTTGTGCCTCCCATTTCTTGGCTTTTGATTGGGCCGTCCAAAATAATGAGTCAATGACCGTATTAATTTGTCATAAACGGATCAATTAACAGCATTAATTGGTCGCCAAGTCGCTTGAAGAGTTGCGGGCCGCACCGCATCTTTTGGAATTTTCTTGCGATGATCATTGATGGATCCGCATGTCGTTTGATGTCGGATGACGATGCAAATTCAGACATTGGTTGGCACCAATGGGCCGGCAATATCTATCTAGTCGATTTTATGATCGGTCGGGCAGAAAGTGTGCTTTCTTGGTAGGCCGGTTGGCGGTTTCAGAGCGTCCAATGATGATCGAATTATTTCAACGGCGGATCCGTGATGTTGACGAAGATCGACGGATATCATGCCTCAAAAATCAGATTTTAAGCAAATCACAGGGGCCAAACATCACAAAACACGAAAAGAACCCGAAAAAGTGGGTTTCCGAGAAAAATCCGGCGACCCAGATCCCTATGATCGCTGGCGACCATGCACCCATGGTCGTGTTTCGACCGTGATCTGGCGATCGACCGAGCCTTATATCCAGTTGACAGAGTACATAAGGACAAAACTGTGCAGTTTCTGTTTTTCAGTTTCGGGTCTCTTTTGGCATCCTATTTTTCTACTATTGTTTGGCAGCCTGGTTTTGTAATTTGTATGGTTGTATGAGATACTAACTTATAGGTTATGATTGTCCTCTCTATGTGTCCCACAAGTCTTTTACTTTCTTTTTATGGTTGTTGGTTTATTTGAGGCTAAGTGTAAAGGGCATCATGGTTTCCTTGGTTTCCCATGAAAGGACAAGGCATGATGGTTTCCCTATAGCCCTTTTAATTCCATTATTAGATTGCCATGTAAATCTCATCGTTGAGGCATAGAAATTTATGTAATTTTATAAAATTGTAAATTCTGGCGATGTCCGAGATGAACAAGGAAAGTGAAGTTGGACTCCTAATCAAAGAGTTTGAAGAATACCAAAAGAGTTTTGGAGATGCCCAAAGAGTTTGAGGAATCACTAAGTTTTGGAAAGTCTAAAAAGTCCAAGAAGTCTATTCCGCTTGGGACATGTGGAGGAGAGGACTAGTTTCTATTTTTGCACTTTCTATTTATGGATAGTCACTTTTATGGAATATTTCCAAATCTGATCCAAACATAGCAGTTACTAAAAATTGGTCAAATCAAATTAATTTTGGAAAGAGTTCTAATTAGTATTGATGGACCTATGATTGATGCAGAATTGCAGATTGACATAATTCTCGAGTTGCTACCGGATTCATTCAACCATTTTAAGATCAATTATAAAATGAATAAAATGGATCTGACCCTAGCTGAGCTGTCTAGCTAGCTGGTAGCAAATGAGCGGATTATGAAGAAAAACCCAACCGCTCTGATGATAGAAAAGTCAGTTGCCAGGTCAAAGCCGAAAGGCAATGGCTGGAAGGCAAAAATAAATCGGTCCCCAAGGGTCCTAAGGTGCATAATGGTTCTACTGGTTGTTGACACAAAAAATGTCATTTTGCCTCCTCAACGTCAAAAGCTACACGGAGCCGCATCCTACTACAAATAGACAAAGTTGCTTCAAGCATCAGATCTTGTCAAAATCAAACAAAAACTGCAAGATCCTTCAAAATAGTCAAAAAAGAGGTACACATGAAGTTTCAGGCCATTTCGACACCATTTGGCCTAACTTCAATCCTCCAACAGCTAAGCGGGAGCTCCCGGCGGCGACAGTGTCAAATACATCAAATCTTCGATCAGAGCCTATGGATGGTCTCAAAATACCTCCAAAAGGTTCCACGTCGAATTTCCAGTCAAACCGACACCGTTTGACCCTCCATCAACTCTCGAACGGTGAAATCAAGCCTCCCGACGGCGAGAACTCCGATGCCGCCACTCATCAAACATAACACATGAGTAGCTTCTAGATGCTTCCAAAAGGCCGCACGTCAAATTTCAAGTCATTCCGACAACGTTTGACCCGGTTTGACGCGCCGAAGCAAAATCAAGCCTACCGGCGGCGAAACTGCCCGGGACCATGGCATCCAAATTGGAGCTAATGGATCATCTCAAAATGACTCCAATAGGCTCCCTGTCAAATTTCAGGTCAATCGGACATCGAATGACCGTACATCAAAGCTCGACATCTTCCGCACGGTGAAATCAAGTCAAGCATCGACGGGACCCCAAACCGCCTCAGAACTCAAATAAAAGCCTATGGTTGGTCTTATCTAATGCCCAAGAAGCTTCACCTCAAATTCCAGGTCATTCCGACATCGTTTGACCTAGTTTCAACTCTTGGCAGAAAATCGGCTACGAAGTCTTCGGCTTTTCCAAAAATAGGAAACTTTGTGCTCTGATTTGCACGACTTCTCAACGGGTTTTCTTTAGTGGAATCAAGAAAATAAATGAGGAGAAATATCAAAGAAAAATACAGGAGAAAACAGAAGCGAAAAAGCCCGAGAAACGGCGACCGGACGGTGACCGAAAAATGGGCAAAAACCCCATGGTCGCCGGCGACCGTGGCCCATGGTCGCCGGCGACCGTGGCCCATGGTCGCCGGCGACCGTGGCCCATGGGCGCCGGCGACCATGGCCGAGGGTTTCCGACCCAATGGTCGCCGGTGACCATGGGTGCATGGTCGCCGACAACCATAGGGATCCGGGTCGCCAGATTTTCCCCGGAAACCCACTTTTTCCGATCCTTCTCGCGTTTCGCGACGTTTGGCCCCTGTGATTTTCTCAAATTCTGATTTTGGGAGCATGATATCTGTCGATCTTCGTCAACATCACGGATCCGACGTCGAAATCATTCGATCATCATTGGACACTCCAAAACCGCCAACTAGCCGACCAAGAAAGTACACTTTCTGCCCGACTGATCGAGAAATCGACTGGATAGATGTTGCCGGCCCATTGGTGTCAACCAATGTCTGAATTTGCATCATCATCCGACATCAAACAACGTGCAGATCCATCGATGAACATCGCAAGAAAAATTCCAAAAGACGCAGCGCGGCCCGCGACTTTTCAAGCGTCGCGGTGGCCGATTAATGAAGTTAAATGACCTTTTTATGACAACTTATTAGGGTCATTAACTCATTATTTTGAACGGCCCAATCAGAAGCAAGCAAATGGGAGTGACAAGTCCAATTAATCATGATAATTAACCATGTAACTCCTGTCATTATGGAGATTAATAATGGTAATTAACCATGAAACTCCCATCATCATGGAGATTAGATGCCCATTATTCTCCATCGGCCAATCAAAATCCAAGAAAAAGGAGTTACAAAATTCTGAAATTAAATCTTGTAACTCCTCCCATCATGGAGCATTAATATCATTAATGCCCATAAAACCCTCCTAATGGCCACCAAAAGCCTATAAATAGGCGGTCATTCTAAAGGGAAGGGGTCCTGAAAAATTGTTTGAAAACTATCCTGAAGAATTCTCTGCACAAAGAAGCTCCCTGACCTTGAAGAAACCCTGCTGCAAGAACTACAAGGTGATCAAAGTCCCTTGGGGGGCCAACCCCCCCAAGGTTTCACCCTCTTCTTCTATCCAACATGGCTTAGATGCTGCTTTTCAGCCCGTCTACCCCTTTTTTTTTATTGGATATAGGACATTCCCTTGGTCTTTGTCCTCTAAAAATCTGGGGTCTAAGCCAAGCCAAGTGAACTAAAGCATCAGGTGTTCTCATCTGAAGGACGATGGCGGAGTCCATACATGACTCGCGACCGTCGATCTGAACGAGTCCCCATAATCGCTTGAGAGGTCAGATCCACCTTTCTTTCCTTTCTATCGTATTTTGTATTTTTTTTAAAGAGACATAAAAATCATAATTCTTGTCTTTCACTATTGATAAGATTTGTAAAATCGCCTTCCATGGCAAAATCGCCTTCTACAGCACAAAACTGCCTTTCACGGCAAACTAAACAAAATCGCCTCTCACGGTATTTTAAAATCTTGTCTCTTTCTTTAAATATATATGCAATGGAAAGATAGAAAAAAGTTTGATTTCCTTTCTACTTGTGAAGGTGAATCTCCGAATCACCATTTCAAATTCCAAGTAGAATAGAAAATCTGGCATACCCGTACAAAAAGAAAATTGATGCTTGCTCTTTTTTTTCTCTTTGCCCCGCCACACCCCGGTGGACCCGGGACGGAGGAAGGCAAGAAAGAAAAAGACGGGTCCATCAAGTTGGCACACCCAGTGGGACTCGTTCATTTGAGAACACGATGCTTAGAATCCTTGGCTTCTTCCCAGTTGGTGGCCTATGTTAGATCTTGTGTCTAAAAAAAGCTTATTCCCAGTGGGATTCTTTGGAAACTTCTTTCTTTGAACTTGTTTCCACTCGTTCTTTTCTCAACCAAAAAAAAAATTTTTTTTTTCTTTTGAATTCAAATTGGAGAAACTTTGGTTCTTTCCTTTTCGTACAATGGCTCGCAGAAATGTTTGAGCCAACGTTCGGATTGGGAGGGGCTATTTTCCTCTCTTTGATGGGTCCATTGGAATTCTTTAAAAAAAAAAGGTTTAAAAAAAAATTCAAATTCCTTTCTTTTGGATGCAAATTGGAGAAACTTTGGTTCTTTCCTTTTCATACAATGGCTCGTAGAAATGTTTGAGCCAACGTTCGGATTGGGAGGGGCCATTTTCCTCTTTTTGATGGGTCCATTGGAATTCTTTCAAAAAAAAAAAGTTAAAAACAAAACTTTTCAAATTTCTCTCTTTTGGATCCAAATTGGAGAAACTTTGGTTCTTTCCTTTTCGTACAATGGCTTGCAAAAATGTTTAAGCCAACGTTCGGATTGGGAGGGGTCATTTCCCTCTCTTTGATGGGTCCATTGGAGATCTTTAAAAAAAAAAAACACCAAGGTTGCACCAATTGCGTTCTTTGACCAAAGTGGATCTATGAAAAGCCTTGTCCAGAGTGTGGAGGCAGCTAGACTGTTCGAGGTAAGGGTCCTTCGAACGGGTTCATTAAGCAATCCTACCCTTACCTGGGGGCTAATCTATCCACTAAGGTTTCATAAGACCGAATTGGAAGACCTATGTGCACTCTTCAAAAAAAAAAAAAAAAAATCTTTAAAAAAAAATCTTAAAGAAAAAAAAAAAACTTCTGTCACTATTGTGTTCAAATCTGAGAAATCCTGGTTCTTTCCCTTTTCGGATTTAGGCTCACGGAAATGTTTGAGCCTGTATTCGGATTGGAATACCATTTGCTCTCTTTTATGAATTCAATCTTGACTTTTCAAAAAAAAAAAAAAAACTCCCGTCACTATTGGATTCAAATCTCAGAAATCCTGGTTCTTTCCTTTTTCGGGTTTAGGCTCGCAGAAATGTTTGAGCCTGTATTCGGATTGGAATACCATTTGCTCTCTTTTTAGAATCCAATCTTGACATTTCAAAAAAAAAATCCCATCTCGTGTTCTTTTTCAAGGATGCGATTTACAACATTTGTGCCTAGCGGTGCTAGTACGCCCTTTCGGGTCTACTGTATTCGCGACCGACACATTTGTATCTCTAACCTTATATCATTTTACCTCGAGTGAGCTTCGCTTCTCGGTAACTTGAATTAAGGTTTACAATTGCTTCTAGTAGTCACTGGAACGCTCATTTCGCGCTGACCATACTTGCGTTCTGAACAATTGTACCATCTATGGCTTTTTGCCTTCTTCATTACGCTCGGAACGGCCATGCCCCTAAGCTATTTGAAAAGACAAAACCATAGTATAGCCCATTTATAATCACCATATTCTTGTGATTACTAATGGATGTGGTCTTGTTTCAGAAGTTTTTCCAAAACTAACAATGGTAGCCTCATTGACCATCACCTTCGACGAGAACAAGTATCAAGTCATGCTTCAAGAGAAACAAAGCAAGGGCACTTTCAAGCGCCCCGCCAGCTGCCGAAGCGTCACCTCCCTCGGCAACTCTCAAAACATCGGGTCGACCTCCACTCCCCAGACCATCGTCTTCGGGTCACTGGGACCATTCCCACTACCCGCAGAAGAGACGGTGCCTGCTAAGAAGCAGAAGACCGCCCCTCAACATGTCGCTGCCCCGACACCAAAGGCGGTTGCCAAGAAACCTGAGGCCCGTGGCAATCCCACAAAGCCTCAACCTACAAAAAACCAGGTCTGCCCCAAGACTTGATCCCCGCGATCTTCGTCAAAACAAAGAAGGTCCCGGACATCTGCAAAGCCAGCATACCTGGCTCCTCTCAAGGAGAATAGGTTCTATCCTTTTGTTTACATCAAAGGAGAGAAACCTACCCTCCACCGAACTACCAAAACAACTCAACACGAGCCGGCTTGTTCATACAAGCCCAAAATCAAGTCGTGCACCACAAGGCCCTGATACCTGCCAGGGCCTGCTCTCCTGTAACTCGACCCTTCATCTCAACAGGGGTCGAGCTTGCAAAATTTAAAGCTTCGCTGTGACAGGCCAAGGACCGCGTCCAGATCCTGTCCATGCCAGTCTTCAAGGAAGACAAGCTCGGTTGCTGCGCATGAGGGACCACGTCCTTCATTGCCAGAGCACAACCCGAGCTAACCGAAGCTCAAATTGCTCGTCGCATACGTCGTCGCGCGGCATAACGACAAAAGAGATTAGAAAAGCAAAGAACTCAGCATTCTGAGCTTCAAATCTCCCAAAAATGGGTCGAAAAAGAAAGACCCGACCAAGTTGCTGCTGTCCACATGGTTGGCAAAACCAAAAGAGGGCAAAATTCAGCAACAAAAATACATGTTAGATGACCGGTGACTCGCAGCATCTCCCGGACAAGAAGACATCAGGAAGACTCTCCCACTCCTTCGAGCCAAGGACACCGGAGTGATCATTCCTCGGGCTCTTCATCTAGAAGAATGAGCTCCAGCTCAGTCACTAAGACAATATCCTTTTTCGACTCACGAAGGATGAATGTCTTGGTCACAAACTTTGAGCAACCTCCACCATATGACGACATGGCTCTACGCATTTAGCAGCTAGAGCAAGGACAGCAGAGAATAGAGGTTATGATGGAAAACCTCCTTCTCACACTCCGGAATCCACCAAACAATGATGAAGTTCCTCCACAAGATGAGGCGAACGGTGGAGAAGATGAGTTACGCGCCCTTACTAAAAAGGACTTTGACAATATCCTCGCCAAAGCAAAAGAAGAGGATACACTGAAGGAGCAAGGGATCAAGCCACCATATCCCTTATGGATGGACTCGGTTCCGTTCCCTCCAAAGTTCAAACAACATCTTCTCCAAACATATACGGGGAAAGGTTCAGCTAGACAGTACGTCATCCACTTCAAGATCCTGACAGGAACGATTGTCGATAAAGATGCTCTCAAGATCCTTCTCTTTGGAAGTACCCTAAAAGGTACGGCCTTTGATTGGTACTCCACTTTGCCAGAAGACTCCATTCAAAATTGGACCATGCTAGAGACATGTTTCCTGGCCCACTTCAAAGGTGAGGATCATCCTGTTACTATGGCTCAACTCTGCAGCCTTAAATAGGGAGAGAATGAGTCGACATACGACTTCATTCACAAATGGAAAGCAATGGCATACAAATGCTCAGATGTGCTGCCACAAGCGTTGCTAGTCGACATTTGCCGAAACAACATGAGTGCAAGGATCCGCTCCATGATCATCGGCAACAAATCAAAGAACTTGGGAGAACTCCTAGAAGCATCTATGGAGGCTGAAACGGTGATCAAAGACCTCAACAGTCAGAAGTCATAAAAGAAGGAGCCGACCGCCATTCCGACCTCCAAGCCAAAGAAAAAGGAGATTCTCAATGTGCGAACCAAGTTAGCCCCTCAGCCGCCAAAGAAAGTTGAAAACAAAGCTGCAGGTAAGAGACCTGAACTCTCTGATACCTTCAAAGAACGGGTAGAGAAGAAATACCCGTTCGATGAAGATGTTGAAGAAATATTTGGGGCTCTCTTGGAAAATGGGTAACTCACCTTGCCTGACCCCAAAAGACCAGGAGATGTTGGCAAAACCAACGATCCCCGATATTGTCCATACCACCAAATGGTCTCGCATCCTCTCAACCAATGTTTCGTTGTGAGAGAGAAGATTAACGAGATGTGGAAAAATGGAGTCATTACCTTTGACAAAAACTACGGGTCTGCCTCCGTTAACATGGTGTCATACGGACAAACATCCAAATCACCAAAGGAAAAAAATCACTACTTCCTTCAAGGTAATAAAAATGACCCAGACATCCCAAGAGCTGGTGCCTTATCCAACACCAGATGGACAGCCCATAGGTACATCCTGATCTCCTAGAAGATGAAAATTGGGAGATCGTCAAAACAAAGCCGACCGCTCAACAACGAAGGCAAGCTAAGAGACAACTCCGCAAGCTCAAACAGCAGGAGAAGGCTCAAACAAAACAAGAGGTCCCTGAAAAGGCAGAAACCTCCTCTACCGCTTCACTAGAGGCAACAGAGGAGTCCCTCCCCAAAGCTCCAAGAGTGATAAGAAAATTCACTCTCAGTCGCACCAGTCGCTGAATATCGAAAATTGTGTTGAAAATACTAAGACTTTTGTGCATTAATTGTGATTCATTGAAAACCCTGACTGAGAAGGGTAGGCACCATAGGTGTGGCGCCCAAGTGGATTTCTCCACTTTCGTGCACAACTTCTGATCTTCCGTATTTAATTCATTTAGAAACTGCATGATAATGATATGTTTGGTTGCTTGATCTGTTCTGAACTTTGAATTATCATTCTTGTCACACTCCACATCATACCATTTGAATCGCACAACCATAGAAAAACCCCCAAAAAAATCATAAAACATAAAATCCCTTCTTCTCTTTCCTTACTCCCTAGTAAATCAGAGGAGAAACCAAAAACAAATTCAAAGATATCCAGAAAACTCAAAAAGAATAGTTAGATAGTCTAAGTTATTGAATTTAGTGCCTAAGTAGGATAAATCCTAAGATCAGTTAAAACATCATAATTAGCTAACTTAAGAAACATCAAATCATTGAGAGCCCTAAAACATAAAGACCCTAATTAATTCGGATTTAAAAGTAATTAAGAACTTTTAAAAAAAACGTAAAAACCTAAAACCCCAAAAAACAGCCACCTAGGTGATGGACTCGTCTTTTTCTTCTTGCCTTCCTCCGTCCCGGGTCTGCCGGGGTGCGGCAGGGCGAAGAGAAAAAAAAAAAAGCAAGCATCAACATTTTTGTACGGGTATGCCAGATTTTCTATTTTACTTGGAATTTGAAATGGTGATCCGGAGATTCACCTTCACAAGTAGAAAGGAAATCAAACTTTTTTTCTAACTTTCCATTGCACATATATTTTAAGAAAGAGACAAGATTTTAAAATGCCGTGAGAGGCAATTTTGTTTAGTTTGCCGTGAAAGGTGGTTTTGTGCTGTAGAAGGCGATTTTGCCGTGAAAGGCGATTCACAAATCTCATAAATGATGAAAGACAAGAATTGTAATTTTTTTGTCTCTTTAAAAATAAAAAGTACAATAGAGAAGAAAGAAAGAGGGATCTGACTTCTCAGGAGATTGTGGGGACTCGTTTAGATTGACGGTCGCGAGTCATGTATGGACTCCGCCATCGTCCTTCAGATGAGAATGCTTAATGCTTTAGTTCACTTGGCTTGGCTTAGACCTCGTATTTTTAGAGGACAAAGACCATGGGAAGGTCCTATATCCAATAAAAAACCAAGTAGACGGGCTGAAAAGCCGCATCTAGGCCATGTTGGATAGAAGAAGAGGGGAAACCTGGGGGGGGGCGGCCCCCCAAGGGACTTCGATCACCTTGTAGTGCTTGCAGCAGAGTTTCTTCAAGGCAAGAGAGCTTCTTTTTGTGAGGAGATTTCTAGGACAATTTCTTTAGCACTCTTCAGATGATTTTTTCGGACCCTTTCCCTTTGGAATGACCGCCTATTTATAGGTTTTTGGTGGCCACTAGGAAGGTTTATGAGCATTAATGATATTAATGCTCCATGATGGGAGGAGTTACAAGATTTAATTTCATAATTTTGTAACTCCTTTTTCTTAGATTTTGATTGGCCGATGGAGAATAATGGGCATTTAATCTCCATGATGATGGGAGTTTCATGATTAATTACCATGATTAATCTCCATAATGATAGGAGTCACATGGTTAATTGTCATGATTAATTGGACTTGTAACTCTCATTTGCTTGCTTCTGATTGGGCCGTCCAAAATAATGAGTTAATGACCCTAATAAGTTGTCATAAAAAGGTCATTTAACTTCATTAATTGGCCGCCGAGTCGCTTGAAGAGTCGCGAGTCGCGCCGTGTCTTTTGGAATTCTTTTTGAGATGATCATCGATGGATCCGCATGTTATTTGATGTCGGATGACGATGCGAATTCAGACATTGGTTGATACCAATGGGCCGACAACATCTATCCAGTCGATTTCACGATCAGTCGGGCAAAAAGTGTGATTTCTTAGTCGACCGGTTGGCGGTTTCGGAGTGTCCGATGATGATCAAATGATTTCGATGGCGGATCCGTGACGTTGATGAAGATTGACAGATATCAAGCCTCAAAAATTAGATTTTAAGAAAATCACAGGGGCCAATCATTGCGAAACGTTAAAAGAATCGGAAAAACGGACGTTTCAGCGGAAATCCGGCTACCCGGACTTCTAGGGTCACCGGCAACGATGCACCCATGGTCGCATGGTTGCCAGCGACCATGGGGGCGGCGACCTTGGGCCATGGTTGCCGGCGACGTTGGACTTTGATCCATTTTCCGGTTGCCTTTCGATTGCCGTTTCTTCGCCGTTTTTCGGGCTTTTTCGCTTCTGTTTTCTCTTGTATTTTTCTTTAACATTTATCCTCATTTATTGGCTTGATTTCACTGAAGAAAACCCATCGAGAAGTCTTGCAAATCAGAGCACAAAGTTTCCTATTTTTGGAAAAGCCGAAGACTTTGTAACCGATTTTCCGCCAAGAGTTGAAACTAGGTCAAACGATGTTGGAATGAGCTAAAATTTAAGGTGAAGCTTCTTGAGCATCAGATAGGACCAACCATGGGCTTTTATTTGAGTTTTGAATCCGTTTGGGGTCCCGTCGATGCTAGACTTGATATCACCGTGCAGAAGATGTCGAGCTTTGATGTACGGTCATCCGAAGTCCGATTGACCTTAAATTTGACAGGGAGCCTATTGGAGTCATTTTGAGATGATCCATTAGCTCCGATTTGGATGCCATGGTCCCGGGGAGCTTCGCCGCCGGTAGGTTTGATTTTGCTTCGGAGCTTCAAAACCGAGTCAAATGTTGTCGGAATGACCTAAAATTTGACGTGCAGCCCTTTGGAAGCATGCAGAAGCTACTCATGTGCTTTGTTTGATGAGTGGCAGCATCGGAGGTTCTCGCCGCTGAGAGGCTTGATTTTGCCTTTCGAGAGTTGATGGAGGGTCAAACTGTGTCGGTTTGACTTGAAATTCGACGTGGAACCTTTTAGAGGTATTTTGAGACCATGCATAGGCTTTGATCGAAGATTTGATGTATTTGACACTGTCGCCGCCGGGAGCTCCCGCTCAACTGTTGGAGGATTGAAGTTAGGCCAAATGGTGCCGAAATGGCCCGAAACTTCATGTGTACTTCTTTTTGGCTATTTTGAAAGATTTTGCAGTTTTTGTTTGATTTTGACAAGATTTGATGCTTGAAGAAGCTTTGCTTGTTTGTAGTAAGATGCGGCTCCATGTAGCTTTTGATGTTGAGGAGGCAAAGTGACTTTTTTTTTGTGTCAACAAATGCCCCCTCGAGGTACAGCGACGAATCGCGTAGTTTTTGCAGTCGATGTGCCTCGAAGAAAACTTTAAAGGAGAACTTCTGACTTGACCAAGAGTCTCTGAGCATTTTTCTTTTCGATAGAATAGCCTTTTGAGTTTCCAAGGGGATTTTATGGCAGTGAGAAAGATCACGTACCATCTCATGGCAAAATTTTGAAAGTGACATTTGGATTGGGTTTTTGGGTTTTGGATTTTCCTTTTTGACCTTGTGGACCTATAGGCTTTGTGTGGCGCATCAGGCGGTCAAGAAAGGTTTTTTTGTTTTCTGGTTTTTGACCTTGTGACCTAACAAACTGTATGTGGTGAGTTAGGGGGTCGGATTTTGGATTTTGATTTTTGTCTTGTGACCTAACAAGTTGTATGTGGCAAGTTAGGGGACCGAGATTTGTTTTTTGGTTTTGGCCTTGTGACCCTGCAAGTTTTATGTGGCGAGTTAGGGGACCATGGTTTGGATTTTAGTCACTCTTTGGGACAATTTTGGGTCCATTGGAGTGGTTTGGGGTTTTGTGGAATGACAATTTCAAGGTTTTGGCTTAATTTGGTTCATGAGATGGGATGGTTTGGATTTTTGGAAACTTATGAGTCTTGGATTTTTTTTTTTTTTTTTTTATGGTCCAATCAACTCAAGGGAGGCAGTGAACCATTTTTGTATGCTCTTGGTAAGAGGGATTTTGACTAAAAGCCACTTTTAGTGCCTAGGTGGTCAAACCTGGCTCATGTGGCCTAGCCCATGGGACCTTAAGCTTTAAAGATGGCTTAGATCTCATGTGATGTCATTTTTGTAAAGAATATCTAAAAATATCTCTTTTTGGTAGAGAATATCTAAAAATATTCTTACTTGGAGAGAATCTCTCAAGTTTCATTGATTTTGGGAGAGATTTTCTCAAAGTATCTTTCTTTGGGAGAAAGTTTCTCATAATCCCTCTCTTTTTGGAGAGAATTTCTCAAAAGATCTCCTCATTGGGAAAGAATATCCCATGATCCTTTTCTTTTAGTAAGTTTGCTAATTTGTAGCACTTACCTCCTTTCTTTTCTCCTACTTTCCTCTTTTGGTTTGTTCTCTTCTATTAAAGCAAGTGGAGGTTGGATCTCTTATTCCTATTGCCTTCCTTTTGCAAAAGTCTTCAAGAGTGCTCCAAGATCAAGAATTCTCCTTCTTCGTCAAGGATCTTCAAGCTCTTTCTTCTTCTTCTCCATCAATGGCTTCAAGTAAGTGTCTTTTTTTCTTAAGAAACCCCATGTAGGAATAGAAAACGTTTTTCTTTCTTTTCTTTTCTTTTCTTTTTCTTTCTCCTCTTTTTTTTTTCTTTTCCACGTGCATTCTTTTTTCTTCTTTTTTTCACACATTTTTTTCCCTTTTTTTTTTCTTTCTTTCTTTTTTTTTCTTTTCTTTCACGGTTTCTCTTTTTTTTTTACCATGGCTTTTTTTTTCTTTTTTTTTCTTCCCTTTTTTTTTCTCTTTTTTTTTCGCACGATTTCTTTTTTTTTTTTGTTTACCGTGTGTTTTTTTTTTTCTTCTTCTTTTCTTTTATCTCTTTTTTTTTTTCTGTGGCCATACGGACAAGACCGTACAGTCATGGCCGTACGGCCACGTGGCCTGTCGGTGATTTTTTTTTTTTTTTGAAAAAAGAAACTTTTTTCCTCGTTTCTTTCCTTTTTTTCGGATTTTGAGACGTACATGCATGACAACTTTCCTTCTATGCATTTTTTCTTTTTAGAAAATAGAATTGGAAGTATGATAGTGCACACCTGGAAATCTTTTCGCAAGTCTTGGGATTTGGAGCTCGCAGCAATGTTGAGCCCTTTCTTAGTCTTGCGGGGATTTTCTGAGGAGCTTTGCAAGTTTTGGATTCTAGAGCTCGCAACAATGTTGAGCCCTTTTCCAGTCTTGTGGATATTTGAGAAGCTTTGGTTTGATCTCGTAGCAGTGTTTGAGTTCAAGCCTTCTTCGAAAATTTTCCATTGATTATGAGCTTGCAGCGATGTTGAGCCCATCTTCAAGCTCCTATTTCTTTCAGGGTGTTTTCCTTTTCTTCGGAATTGCCCCGGAACCATGCCAAAATTTCGCTAGAATTTTTTAGCAAAATTCTGTCTTTTTGATGATCGATCTTTTTTTTCATCCTTTGCAGGTAGTTCCTCCAGAACAGACAAGGGTAAGGAGCCTGTCACTGATGCACCTCGCCATTCTACTAGATCCTTTAATGTGGCTGTACAGCAGGCCTAGGAAGAGGTTCAGTATGTCGAAAGGAACTTGGAAGAGTGTGACTCGCTCAACCGAGATGAGATGAGGCAACGTTTGAATGCCCTCAAGGATGAGGAGTATTATAAGATTATGGTAAGCAACCGTCCCTGGGTCACGGGTGATCAGAGCATTGTGCCCAAGCCTACCTTCTTCTTTGGTGAGGCCGTCCCCGACGATTCAACATACCAGAGGAGATGTTTTCAGTTCTCTTTCACAGTTGATGGTGAGAAGAGAACCGTTTCTACCCGGTCGACCTTCGATCGGACTATCTCGATCATGAGCCTTTCCTCCACATGCTCAAAGAGGGAAGATCCTCCAAGCTGGGTGAAGAGGAAAAATGTGATCAAGACCGGGGTTTTTGTTGGCAACCCTTCTGGTTTTGCAGAGAAGTCGCCTGCTTGTATGGACATTTTGATGCCGATCAGCGGCTACCAAGGTTCAGACCATCCTTCGGTCGATTTGAGACCGGTGGGCCTTGGCATTTTCAATGGTGATGGCAGCAATTGGGTGAAGCCTTTTCGACTTCGCGGGCGTTTCAGTGTTGACTCAAGCTGGGAGTCATGGACTGATCACATCTTGCAGGTTGGCAGTGCCATTATGAAGGAGGCCGAGATTTTTGACGCGGTTCGTGCTTTTCGGCAAACCGTGGTTTTTTCCGATGAGGCCTTCATGGCCATGCTGGAGTCGTTCCTTCTACAAACCAACACCTTCGTTGTCACGAGCGGTGAGATTGGTTTTTCTCTAAAGGAACTGAGTGCCATCACTGGGCTGCTTATCCTCGGCAATCTCTATGAGGAGTTCATGCCTATCGACAGCGTCCTTGAGGAGCAGTCTGAGGAGTTCAGGCTTTTGTACTTTCAGCTCGTCGCCTTCTACGATTTTTTGAAGGAGAAGGAGGGCTCGAAAGTCCGGTGTAGCAGTTGGAGGAGTAGTAGCTTTTTGTCTTCCAACTTCTTTGACAGCGGGGAGTCTTCTGAGAGTACGACCCAGGAAGCCAGGACTAAGAACCCGGATTCGAAGAAGATCTCCGCCATGCGAGAGAATTTGAAGGAATTCTTCGCAGACACAGACGCTATTCATTCTGACATTGCGCTGCGTAGAGATCTTGCTGTTTACCTCACTTATTGGCTGGGTGAGGCTGTTTTTGCTGGAGGAGATGGTACGCACATCAGGCCGCATTGCATTTTTCCAGCTTGTCAGTTGGCGTTTGGAGAGCGGCTTGCTTTGGTGCCTGCTCTTTACTCCTATTTGTGCACCAAACTACAGGCTTCTGCTTTCCTGGTTCGGCTTAGGCGTCCCATGAATTGGGTATTTTCGGCCCACATTTTCTATTCGTGGTATGTATACCACTGTCCCAGTTTCCACCGATTGGGTGTTGCTCAGGACGATGACCCGTTTATGATTCGGTTGGCTAGAGGGAAGCCTGTTTCCGAATCTATTTTATCTGCCCATTTGAGGATCTAACGATTATGGGACGTCGAGATGGGGCAGTCTTCAGTGAAGCTTTCTCCTGGCTTGCGGAAGAAGGCTTTTGATTTTGGTGTATCCCAAGATTCCACAGGGCAGGGTCAGGGAGACACTATTCTTTGACAAATGCGGAGAGGAGTTGGCTTTTAACATACGTGTCGGCACGATGGTGTACCGTAGACATCTTTTCGTCGACATCCAGCCGTATGTTCCCTCTCGTTTTGCCATGTAGTTGGGCTTCTTTCAAGGCGTTGTTGGAGCGCCTTTGAGCAAGGTGAAGCGTTTTGGAGGTCTGCAAGATGGGAGAAATGCATGAGCCTTTTATAGCGCGAAAGACACTACTGCCATGATTTCCTATCCTGAGTTACCCACTCTCTGGACTGCTGGCTTCAAGAAGTGGTTCGTAGAGAGCTTTTCAGCATACCGGGGGCTTTCCAAGAAGGAGCTTGATGTAAAGCAGTCTTCCGGAAAGGGTCTTGGGAAGTCAGATGGCTTCCGCCGAGAAGAAGTTCTAGCTTTCCTTTCTAGAGACAAGCACAGAACAAGTTTTCTCGAGGACCAGGACGTCATCAGATCGGGAGCTGCACAAGAGATTCCTGATGAGGTCTTGGAATAGCTCGCAGAGGAGGAGGCTGAGGTCGCTGCTTGGATACAAGCAGAGCGAGCAAAGGCTTCCATGGAGTCAACTGGCAAGAGCAGACCATCCAGTGAGGACTCTGGCGAAAGGCCCGATTTCGATGGTGGGGCAGGTACTTCCAACAATTCGTCCCATAGGAGCAAGAGGAGAAGAGGACAGCGCCGAAGTCAGAGACGTCACGAAAACTCTTCTGATTTGGAAATTCCTTCCACCATTGTTGAGGAGGCATCAGGGGATGATGATGAGCCTCCGGAAAAGAGGAGCCGAGAGGAAGAGACCATTGATGATGGTATGCTTTTCCCTTTTCTCTTTCCGTTTCTTTTCTTTCATGACAGCTTTTGTTTTGATCTACTGCTTCCTTTCTTTTGGTAGAAGATGATGGTTTGATGATGCCTGAGGTTTCGGCCGATGAGGCGGTGATGGATCCGATTGTGGCATCTGAAGAAGAACCCAGAGATTCTGAAGTAGATCCAGAATCTCCTCCTAGTATGACTTCTTTTTTTCTCTTCTCTTTTTCTTTACCGCCATTTGCTGACATATATTTTTTGTTTCTTGTCAGCTGACTTGCCAGAAGATTCCGACGACTTTGAGCCATCCATGGATGCAACTTTTGATGATGCTTCAGATGAGCTCATGGAGGCAGAAAGTATCCCGCCAGTCGTCGAAGAATGTACTTTGTAGCGATAATCTTGATATTTTGATTTTTGACAAGATCATATTCATAGCTTTTTCATCTTTCATTGGTAGGTTGTGAGGTGACAGAAGAAGTTCCTCTATCTTTCTCAGAGCCAGAGCAGGGGGTGCCCGTGGTTGATTCAGGAGTAGGGGCTTCTTCTACTAGTTTCGATAAGGCAGAGGCGAGTCTGCATGCTGATATTCCTTCCCCAGCGGCTCCGATTGGAAAGAGCTTCTTGATTACTCTTCCAACAGTGCCTGACATGGGTAGTCGACCAACGGAGCATGGCAAGTCTTCATCTGAGCCATCCCGTCAGTTTGCGAGGAAGGTATTGCAGAGAGTCTTGAGCTCATGGGTCGAGACTCTTTCTTCTGGCCATTTAGAGGCTGGTTTCGGCATGGTTAAGCATGTACAAGACATTCTTGCTGATAGCGAAGAAGTCGGTCCGGACATTACGGATGCCAAGGCTTTTGTTGATGAAGTCATCACTCTAGGCAACAAGTGGACTGAGACCAAGAGCTTTCCGAATGATGACTTCTTCAACGAGATGTTTTTGAAGCCTTCGAACGAGGTCAAATCTGAACTGAATGAGATCTCGCGGACTCTGAAACAGCTCGTTCGAGAGAGGAACGTCATCGAGTTGGCTATTATTGAGCAGACACAGGACCAGCACTGTCTTGATAGGGTGGTTACTGAGGCCAGACAGCGACTCGAGCTATTGGAAGAACAGGCCGCTGCCAAGTGGGCTGCTACTTTGAAAGCTCACGATAGAGAGAGGACTCTCATTCACCAAGTTGAGGAGGTCGAAAGCAATCTCCGGAGGAAGACTCAGGAATATGAACAATGGCAGATTCTCTAGGAAGAGCTTCCTCGTGCTGAAGATGGATCGCGATGGCCTACCGCATTTTATGGGAAGATTCTGAAGAAACGCGGCCTGGAAGCTTTGGAGGCTAAGGCCAAGAGTTTGCTTGGGGAGTTAAGTCTTTGGCTGAAGACCATGTCGGACTAGCCTCCTGATTTGTAACAAACTTTTTCTTCTTTTCTTTTGGTACCTCCATGTATAAACATTTTTGGCACCCTTTTTTTTGTATTACCTCATTTCACTTAAATTCTCTTTTTTTTTATGAAAGTAAGTAAAAAGTTGGATGGGAATGTTTGTTTGAGAATTTGGTCAAAAGGTTGTCATTTTGTGAAAATCTTTTGTCAAAAGTTTGTTTTGGGCATGAAAGCCAGATTTTGTGGCAAAAAGCTTGATTTTTTTATGGCTTGAAAGCCGAATTTTGGATGGCGTGAGAGCCGAATTTTGATTGTGGCATGGAAGCCGGTTTTTGGCATGAGAGCCGATTTTTGTGGCGTGAAAGCCAAGTTTTGGTTTTGTGGCATGAGAGCCAAAATTTTGTTTATGGCATGGAAGCCGGTTTTTTTTTTGTTTGGCGTGAAAGCCAGATTTTGTGGCATAGAAGTCGAGTTTTTTGAAAACCAATTTTTGTTTTGTTGGCATGGAAGCCAGATTTTTTATTTTTGGCATGAAAGCCAGGTTTTTGGCATGAAAGCTAGGTTTTGGCATGAAAGTCAGGTTCTTGGCATGAAAGCCGGGTTTTGGTGTGAAAGCCAAGCTTTTGGTTTTCAAAAATGCAAGTATCGACTAAGAGTCGCCTCCCTGCTAAATGGTATCGCGAGTATCGATGGAATGTCGCTTCCTTGCTTATTCAGTTGCGAGTATCGATGAAATGTCGCTTCCTCGCAGATTTGGGCGCAAGTATCGACTGAATATCGCTTCCTTGCTTTTTTCTGAAAAATTTGGTTTTTTGGGTATCGATGGAATGTCGCCTCCCCACGATTTTTGAAATTTGAGGTTTTTTCGAACCTTTGTTTTTTTTTTTTGAAATTTGGGTTGTGGATATCAACTGGAACCTTGTGTCTCCACGACTTTTGAAATCTTGCAAGTATTGACGAGGTGTCACTTCCTTGCGATTTGAGGTTTTGGAAGTATCGAATGGGGTTCGCATCCTTTCTATTTTTGGGTTTTGTGTGAAAATCGACTAAACGTCGCTTCCCCATGGTTTTTTTGAAAAACCATTTTTTTTTTTAAAGACACGAGGGTCATAAATTTTGACTCAAAACCATTTTTGGTGGTAAAAGTCAGGGTGGACTAGGGTGGAAATTCCTGAGTCCTGATTTTTGTTTCAAACCATGAATTTTGGGTTCAAGGATCGAAAGTTTTAGTCAAGTTAGGGAAGAGGCTCCTAAACTTGGATTTTGGGTTTTGATGATTTTTTGAACAATAAAACATTGAAAGTAAGCATTGTTTTGAGGTTTTTTAGAAATTTCAACATAGGTATGAAAACTCTAAAATGAGTGGGTTTGATGAACAAGTACCTAGGGATAGGCTTTGGCCATGTAGGCATCGCTCGGGATGTAGGAAGTCTTCAAGGGTAGTACCGCTTTAAGAACTTGCCATTGATGGGCAGCATACATCTATCACCCTCCATGTTCAGAAGAGCATACGTGCCGTTAGAGAAGACTTTGTCGATGACGAAGGGTCCCTCCCATTTTGGTTCGAATTTGCCTTTGGATTTGTGGGCGAAAACCATTGGCCTTTTCACCGCAAGAACCAAGTCACCCTTTTTATGGGCGCATTGCCTGACCTTCTTGTCGAAAGATCCTGCCATGCTTTCTTGGTAAAGCTCAACGCTTTGTAGGGCTTCGAGCCATCTTTCATCGAGATTATCCAGTTCTTGGAGTCTCAATTTGACGTTGCTTTCTTGCGCCATTTCATTTTGTAGAGATACCCTTAAAGAAGGAATTTGTACCTCTAGAGGGACAACTGTTTCACATCCATAGACCAAGGAGAATGGTGTGCTATGGGTTGGTCCTCAAACAGTAGTCCGGTAGGCCCATAAAGCTTCAAGCAGTTTGTCGCTCCAGTCTCTTTTGTGACTAGAGACCATTTTCTTGAGGATTTTGCAGAGTGTCTTGTTGAAGGCTTCTGCCAGTCCATTCGTTGCCGGGTTATACGGAGTTGAAGGACAACTTTGGATTTTGTATTTGTCGCAGAACCTATAGAATCTGTGATCCCGAAATTGTGGTCCATTACCATGGACGAATCTTTTAGGTATGCCGAAGCGACAAATGATGTTGGTTTGTAAGAATTGAAGGACTGACGAGGTATTCATTTCACTGAACACAAATGCTTCTGATCACTTGGAGAAATAATCCATAGCGGCGAAGATGAAGCGATGACCTTTGCTTGACGAGGGAGAGATAGGACCTATGATGTCCATACACCAGGCTTCAAAGGGCCATGAGATCGCTGTGGACATAATCTCCATGAACTTGGCATTGTTGGCAACGTTTAGCAAATTGCATTGCGTCAGCTACCATGGTAGGCCAATAATAACCTAACCTTTTTATCTAATCGTAGAGCTTAGCACCAGCCTGATGGGCTCCACAAAGACCAGCATGAACTTCTTTTAATGTTTCTTCCGCCTCTTGTTGTGACAAGCAGCATAGAAGTACTCCATTGAAGGATTTTCTGTAAAGCATTTTTGAGGGAATATCCAAATGAAAGTTTGGGGCTCTTCTTTGAATGCTTACCTGCTCTCTTAGATCTTCTGGTAGGATTCCGAACATAATATAATCAATGAACGGATCCCTCCAGTCGTCGATCGGAGGTTTAAGGATGGAAATCCGATTTCCAACCACTCGATGGCATTCAGCAACTGCTTGGTGTTTGTTGAGAGGAGGGAGAATCCTTCTTTAACACACTGTAATTTTCATTTTTCCCCTTCTTGGATCGCCATAGATGCAGCAAGTCTAGCCAGGGCATCTGCACGGATGTTTTCACCTCTGCGGATGTGGGTGATGTGACAGACGTCAAACCTTTGACGAAGCGATTGCGCCTTGTGGTAATAAGGCAAAAGATCAGGCTTCCTGATTTTATATTTCTGATTCATCTGGTTGACGATCAGTTGGGAGTCCCCAAATGCTTCCATCATGGCAATGCCGGATTTGAGGGCGAGTTCCAACCCTATGATCAGAGCTTGGTACTCAGCTGCATTGTTTGAACATGGTTCCAGTAGCGAAAATGCGTGTGGAATCATGTATTTGTCAGGACTAACAAAGAGAATGCCAATTCCCGATATCGGCTTTCCTTTTTCATTTGTCCTGGTTGCACCATCGAAGTACATGTTCCAGGAGGCATTTGATAAGGAGGTCTCCACGCTGTAGACAGGCTCGTCTGGGAGATCATCCCTGAGTGGAGAATTGTTAGGCAGTGGATGCTCTGCGAGAAAATATGCCAGAGCTTGACCTTTGATTGCTTTCTGTGGTACATACCTAATATCAAATTGTGACAGAAGGATGGACCATTTTTCCAGCCGGGCATTGAGAGAACCTGCTTTTGTGACAAGGACCTTTAAGAGATTGATCCTCGAAATCAGGTATACTGTGTTTGACAGCAAATAGTGACGTAGCTTTTGTACGGCAAACATCACTGCCAAGCATTCCTTTTCGACTAGAGAGTAGCGATGCTCTGCACCTACCAACATGCGACTGAGGTAGTATAGAGCAGCTTCTTTTCCTCCATCGTTTTCTTGTGCAAGTAGAGCGCCCAAAGAATAGTCGAGAGCTCTTGTGTACAAGATGAATGGTTTTTCGGTTGTGGGAGCAGCCAACACCGGAGGTTTGGTCAGGTATGACTTGATGTCTTGAAATGCAGCTTCACATTCTGCATCCCAGACAAAGTCTACACCTTTTTTCATTAGGAGAGAACATGGACGACACTTCCCTGATAAGTTGGAAATGAACCGTCGGATGTACGCCAACCTTCCTTGAAGCCCTTTCAGTTCTCATAGGGTTCTTGGAGATGGCATTTCTAGGATAGCCTTGACTTTGATGGGGCCAAGCTCTATTCCAGCTTTCCGAACTATGAATCCAAGGAACTTACCCGATGAGACACCGAAGAAGCATTTGAGGGGATTCATTCGCAGTTTGTGTTTGCGAAGCCGGAGGAAGACTTCTCGAAGATCTTTGAGATGGTCTTCTTTTCTTTTTCTTTTGACGGCGAGGTCATCAACATAACATTCGACCATCTTGTGCTGCATATCTTGGAATATCTTCATCATAGCCCTCTGATATGTTGCACCGGCATTTTTCAGACCAAATGGCATGACAGTGTAGCAATAGACGCCAAATGGGGTCCGAAAGGATGTATGCCTTTCATCTTCGGGATGCATCTTTATCTGGTTGTAGCCAGAGAAGCCATCCATGAAAGTCATTCGCTTAAACCCGCAGGTGTTGTCAATCATTACCTCCGGTATGGGGAGCGGGAATTCATCTTTGGGGCAAGCATTATTCAGGTCTCTATAGTCAATACAGACTCTGATTTGCCCATTTTTCTTTGTCACGGGGACGATGTTGGCCAACCATTCGGGATGCTGTTCCTCGCGGATGAAGCCAATGTTTTTAAGTTTCTGAACTTCTTGTTCAATTTTGTCCATCACGTCAGGACGGAATCTTCTTTGGCCTTGTTTGACAGGCTTGATATTTTCTTGCAGGTTGAGATTGTGAACTGCTATTTTTGGGTCTAAGCCAGGCATTTCAGTGTAAGACCATGCAAAACAATTAACGAACTCACGAAGAAAAGAGACGTACTTGGGTAACTCCTCATCCTTTATATTCTTACTTATGAATACAGGATGTGGGTTATCTGGTTGTAAGACCCCGCCCCGAGAGTTTCCGATTAGTGTTAATTAAGACGTGCTTTAGCTATAAGTGAGATTAGTGGAAATGGGTTAAATATGGGTTAGAATAGCTTTTTATAGCTTTGAATTATTTTGGAAACTCTTTTGATTTAGTGGGGCCCTTTGGGGGTTCCTTTTATTGTGTTTTGATTAGTTTTGGGATTTATTTAATAATTCTGGAAATCTGTAATTTGCTTCGTTTAATGTATTTTATGATTCCCGATAACTTTTGTATTTGCTCCGTTATCGTTCGAGACCTCTAAACCCTCCTTTGCTAATGATAAGGGTAAAACAGTCTTTTTACACAAAATCTGGATACTATTTTCAATGTCTCCGAAACTCGTAAAATATATACTTTTTGGAAAGTAAAAATTTCGACGATCGATTCTTCCTTCTTCGTCGAATCCGTCCGAAGCCCGTAAAGCGATGTTTTAGCCCAATTTGGACTTTTAAGTTGTGGGACCCATTGCCATTGTCTATATAAGGAGGAGCCCTTTTTCCTCTTCCTCTTCTTGCAACTTTCTTTGAGGAAAAGGAGTTCCAGCCCAGCCCTAGGGTTTTCTTCAAGCTACCTTGCTTCTTGCTTCTCCATCTCTCAATCTCTCTCAAATCTATTGCTAAAGGTAAAATGGAGGTGGTAATCTTCTTCCCCTCCATGAGAGCTTCATCTTGATACCATTTTTAGAGAAAGCCTTCCATTCCAAGCTACACTTTGATCAAGCTCTTGCCATTAGAGGACTTTCCATGTAAGCTCTTCTTCTCATCTCTTGGTTGTGTGTTCTTCTAGTCCTTGAGATGCTCTATCTTGGTTATTGGAAGTTATCCCTTTCTATTTCATAGTTTTGCCATTTTAGAGTTTGATTTGCTACACGTTTCCGCACCAATGTAAATGTTTTGTGAGTGTGTGAGATCCTCACCGCGGAAACCTGTGGGAGATTTAATATGTATATTCATATAATCATCATTATCATTCATCCACCTCGTCGCGGGCCCGAATCCCGGTCTGGGGTCGCGACAAACTGGTATCAGAGCGAGACGTGTTTCAGGCAATTAAAAGAAACTAGAAATCCTAAGGATGTGGCGAGGATCCGTTAGACTTTTCGTCAGACTTTGCGTTAGTTAGACTCATGTGAGTAATGTGTGACCCTTATATGATTTTATGTGCTAACAATTTGTTTTGCGGTGATATGCCACCTCGAAAAAGACCCGTAACCGACAATCCCACCGCAATCAATAGTGAACACACTGGGCCACTAGGGAACGGTACTCTGGATCTAAACATGCAGAATCAATTTCAACAGATGATGCAAGCCATGCTTGACCAGCAACGTCAGGCCAATGAAAATCAAGCCAGATTGCAAGAGCAAATGGCCAGGAAGGATGAAGAGCATGCTAGGGAGATGGCTATGATGCAAAGGCAGTTATTAGAAGTGTTAGAAAGGAGGCCTGAACCGGCACCAGCGCAACCTCTAGGCCCTCAAATAGTCATTAACAATAGGGAACATGACCCCAATGCATTGTTTGAAAGGTTTAGGAAGAGGGGTCTTAAGGAGTTCACTGGGCATGAGGACCCATTAGTTGCAGATGACTGGTTAGAGCATATGGAGAACATCTTTAAGATATTTAGATGTACAGGTAGGTAGCAAGTGCAACTCACCACTTCCATGTTCACCGGTTTAGCGGATATATGGTGGTAAACAGTCAAGGCTGAGTATAGGACTATAGCAGACGCAGAGGCTTGGGTAAGTTTCAAGAGACAATTCAATGATAAGTATGTACCGACGCATGTGAAGAGGCAAAAAGCAATTGAATTTCAGCAGCTCGTGCAAGGTAGCAAGACCATCTAAGAGTACTTCATGAAATTCGAGAGATTGTCTCGATATGCCCCAGAATTAATTGACACCGTGGAGAAAAAGATAGCGAAGTTCCTTGAAGGACTTAACCCGATCATTGAGAGGGATGCCACGGGTGTTGTACCACCTGCCACTTTTGAAGAGGCTGTGAGAAGGGCCTATAAATTCGAGAACCTGAACAGCAAGATCCTCAAGATCCAAGGAAGGACTCAGACTCATCAACAAAACAACCAACAGAGGAACCATCAGAACAAGCGACCGAGGCAAGAACAAAAAGTGCAAAATGCTCTAGTTTGCGTTCATTGTGGTAAAAACCATGAGAGTGCTCAATGTCGTACGATTACGGGAGCATGTTTCAGATGTGGCTCCATGGCGCACCAGCTCAAGGACTGCCCAAGGCAAGTTGGACAAGGTAACAACAGACAGAATCAGCAACAACAAGGAACACAATGCCAGGCACCACCTATAAGACCCCGCCCCGAGAGTTTCCTTTTAGTGTTAATTAAGACGCATTTTAGCTATAAGTGTGATTAGCGGAAATGGGTTAAATCTGAATTAGAATAGCTTTTTATAGCTTTGAATATTTTTGGGAACTCTTTTGATCTAGTGGGGCCCTTGGGGGTTCCTTTTATTGTGTCTTGATTAGTTTTGGGATTTATTTATAATTCTGGAAATCTGTAAATTACTCCGTTTAATGTATCTTATGATTCCCGACAACTTTCGTATTTGTTCCGTTCCCATTCGAGACCTCTAAACCCTACTTTGCCATTGATAGGGGTAAAACAGTCTTTTTACACAAAATCTGGGCACTATTTTCAACGTCTCCGAAACTCGTAAAATATATATTTTTTGGAAAGTAGAAATTTCGACGATCAATTCTTCCTTCTTCGTCGAATCCGTCCGAAGCCCGTAGAACGATGTTTTAGCCCAATTGGATTTTTAAGTTGTGGGACCCATTGCCATTATCTATATAAGGAGGAGTCCTTTTTCTTCTTCCCCTTTTCTTGCAACTTTCCCTTGAGAACAAAGAGGAGTTCCAGCCCAGCCCTAGGGTTTTTCCTTCTTGCTCCTTGCTTCTCCATCTCTCAATCTCTCTCAAATCTATTGCTAAAGGCAAAATGGAGGTGGTAATCTTCTTCCCCTCCATGAGAGCTTCATCTTGATACCATTTGTAGAGAGAGCCTCCCATTCCGAGCTACCTTTTGAGCAACCTCTTGCCATTAGAGAACTTTTCATGTAAGTTCTTCTTCTCATCTCTTGGTTGTGTATTCTTCTAGCCATGGAGGTGCTTCACCTTGATTATTGGAAGCTATCTCCATCTATTGCTTGATTTTGACATTCTAGGGTGGTAATGTTGTATTTTGGGGATTTTTGTGTAGATTGTAGATTTTGAGCTTGATAGAAGGATTAGAGCTTGACTAGCATACTTGGAGACCAAGGCAAGTGGATGAATGGGTTCGATTTGAATAAGTTCTTATTTTGTTGAAAATGTGGATTTCTACTATCCCTATTTCATTTGGTTCATTATGTTTCATAATGCTTTTGGAAATGTACTTATTGACATGGTTTTCCTCTTAGTTAGTCTTATGAGAATATATGTATTCATCATCAAAGTTTATTTTGGTCATTATAAACTTCTTAAATGATATTTGTACTTGCATTGAATGAGATTTGTATTGGTAGGAGAATTAAATGCATTGATAGAATGGCGGTTGGTGGAAAGGATTAAATGTTAAATGGAAGGAATAGACCCATTTCATGTTAGGGAACGGTTGGAGTTGAAGTGAAATGGGTTGGGAAGCAAAGAACTGAAATCTGCACCTGATGTGTAGTTCCCGCAGCTGGGCGGTCAGCGGGCGGCCACCTTGGCGGCTAGCCGACAGGGGACCGGCGGCCAGCCGACCCAGATGCGGTTAGAAACACAGAATGCTGTGTTTTGACAGGCAAACCGCGGTCAGCCGCGCGGTCAGCTCACGGCTAACCGCTAATCAAAAACCCTGTGACCGCTAGGTAGCCGAGATGCGCGGTTAGAAACACAGAATGCTATATTTTAGCAGGGTGAACCGCGGTCAGCCCCGCGGTCAGCCAGAGGCTAACCGCCGATCACCTCGGCGGCTAACCACCAGATGACCGACAGGTGACCGAGTTTCACCCAGAATTCCTGAGTCTTTTCTATTGGTTTCAGATATAGTATTTAAAGGTTTGGATGGGTTGTTTTGATGCCCTACCACCTTGGAAAGACCCAGGGGATGACATAAGGAGATTGACATAGGAAGAGACACCATTTCGGAAGGGTATTGGGACTTTTAGATTCATCAACGTGCATAAGGAAACTTAGTATGTCCTCTATCATTCGAGTACCATACTAAGGGTAATAATAGACATACAAGATCCTTATACATGTTGCTTGAATATGGATGCCCCAATATATAGTCCCTAATGATATAAGGATTTATTGCATTGTTTTACTCAGATTATATGTATAATTACCCGATCCTAATAGTTTTATCTCAAATTCTGATTTATACACCTGATATGTCCTGCCAGCCCCGTACATGCATGAACAGATAATAATATGAAATGTGTGCCTACGAGCACCATGCCCCGCCTACCCGAATGTTTATACTGATATGTTTTGTATACGTTTTGATTTCTCATGTAACCTATGAGTCGGCACCACTAAGCTTGGACGTCCTTGTCAGTCTGATCAACTGACTTGGGCCTCCCCCTTGTGCTCCCGCCAGTTGCAACTTGGATCCTGTCCTGTCCCGTTACCCGGTTCCACGGCCGTGGTCTTGCCTAGCTATATGTATATGTATATAATATTGGTTCTCGTCACTTCGCGTGCTCGAGCCCAACGCACTGAATGTGCTCTCATCACCTTAGTGATGGAGAGGATTTAGCTCTAGTGTGGTTGCCATCTAGTCAGTTCCTGTACCTTGAATACCCCACATGATTTATATTGCATCTGTACTTTAAATGAACCATGCATCTTGTTTTATGACAGCTATCTTTTTAATAAGTTTTCGTTATGTCTAAGATGTGCTTTGATTTCTTTCTTGCTATTATCTATTCACCCACCTGCCAGACTGTCGTGTCTGACCCATTTTTTTTGGGGTACTCAGGTCCAGCTTCCGTTATTGCCTTTGAGGAGGAGCCAGAGGGGGCGGTTGATGAACCGCAACGATTAGTGGAGTGGCAAGCTGACGATGTCATGTAGACATCGGTTTAGCTTTGAGCTGCGAATAGTTTGGGGAGATCATAGACTGACACTTGATTTATACTTTTGGTTGTACTGGCCTTTGTTGGCCATTATTTTTGGGGAATGTTAATTTAACTTGATCTTTTGTTTAAACTTTAACTTCATATTTTGGGAATGCTAATGAGATCATTGCTCACTCTGACATCATGTCATACTTGTGTATCATCAGTCTTATTTGATGAGAATGGATTAAGAGTTTGATTTGCTACACGTTTCCGCACCAATATAAATGTTCTATGCGTGTATGTGGAATCCTCACCGCGGAAACCTGTGGGAAATTAAGGAAAGGTATAATTATTATTAAGGAGTAGTTCATTATCCACACCACCCGTCGCGGTCCCGGGTCCCGGTTCGGGGTCGCGACACCACCCAAGAATGCACTAGCTGTACAGAACCAGCCCAAGCCACTCTAGCAGCAGGCTCCGCAGCAACAATATAGACCTCCACAACAGCAGCAAGCTCGTCAGCAAGCACAGAATCAGAATCAGCGTCCTCCTCAGCAGAATAGGAATGCACAACAAGGAAGGCAGCAACAAGCTCAGAACAGGCCTCAGCAGCGAGGACAAGTGTATGAAATTAACCAAGCTGATGCAAAGGCGGCAGATAACGTGGTGGAAGGTACACTCCTAGTTTGTGGATTTGAAGCTATGATTTTGTTTGACCCTGGCTCTACGCACTCTTTCTTGTCTCCAAAATTTTCTAAGTTGATTGTTATGCCTGCTAGATAACTTGAGTATGTGTTGACAGTGTCCACCCCCGTAGGCAAACAAGTTGTGTGTAGGAAGTATTATCCTAGATGTGCTATTAAGATAGGAGATGTGGTGTTACCGGCAAATCTCATTTTGTTGGAGATGTACGACTTTGATGTCATCCTAGGGATGGATTGGTTAGCAAGATACTATGCTACAATGGATTGTTTCCATAAGACCCTCACTTTTAAATTAGAGGAGACGCCAGCGGGGGTGCTATTTCAAGGAGAGAGGAGGAATTCTTGTCCAAGATTTATTTCGGCTTTAAAGGCCGATAGACTTGTGAGAAGTGGATGTGAAGGCTATTTAGCGTTAATCACGGAGGATAAACGGTCCCAAGGGGTGGAGGAGATCCCAATTGTTTGTGAATTTCCAGATATTTTTCCCGAAGAGATCCCAGGATTACCACCTGTAAGAGAAATTGGCTTCACCATCGAGTTATTACCGGGGACTGCTCCGATATTTATTGCACTATACAGAATGGCTCCAGCTGAATTAGGAGAGTTGAAGATTCCATTGCAAGAATTGTTGGATAAAGGTTTTATTAGACCGAGCGTCTCACCTTGAGGAGCTCCAGTTTTATTCGTCAAGAAGAAAGATGGTTCCATGAGAATGTGTATTGACTATCGGAAATTGAACCAAGCTACCATCAAGAACAAGCATCCGTTGCCAAGGATAAATGAATTGTTTGACCAATTGCAAGGTGCTGCTTACTTTTCGAAGACCGATCTAAGATCCGGTTACCATCAATTGAGAGTTAGAGATTTAGATGCATCGAAGACGGCATTCCGGACGAGATATGGACACTATGAGTTTCTAGTGATGCCATTTGGACTGACGAATGCACCAGCAGTATTCATGGCCTTGATGAACAAAATATTCGCGGAGTACTTAGACCAATTTACAGTAGTGTTTATTGATGACATTTTGGTGTACTCTAAGTCTAGAGAAGAGCATGAAGAGCATTTGAGGATAGCATTGCAACTTCTAAGAGACAACCAATTGTATGCGAAGCTCACCAAGTGCGAATTTTGGCTTGAAGAAGTCGCATTTTTAGGTCATATCATTTCCAAAGAAGAATTATCAGTGGACCCAGCCAAGATAGATGCAGTTGTGAAATGGGAAAGGCCGAAGAATGCGTCAAAAATCAGAAGTTTTCTTGGATTGGCAGGTTACTATCGAAGATTTTTGCAGGGATTTTCATCAATCGTAGCTTCATTGACGAAGTTGACCAAGAAGAATGCACCTTATGTGTGGACAGACCAATGTGAGGCCAGCTTCCAAGAGTTGAAAAAGAGATTTACTTCAGCACCCGTCCTCACTTTAATATCCAGGAGCGGCGGTTACACCATTTTTACAGATGCTTCGAATATAGGACTCGGTTGTGTGTTGATGCAAGATGAAAAAGTCGTTGCTTATGGATCCCGTCAGTTGAAGGACCACGAGAAGAACTATGCAATGCATGATCTTGAATTAGCAGCAGTCGTTTTTGCACTAAAGATGTGGAGACATTACCTCTACGGAGAGAAATTCGAAGTCCACTCCGATCACCGCAGCTTACAGTATTTGTTCTCTCAGAAGGAGTTGAATATGAGACAAAGAAGATGGATGGAATATATTAAAGACTATGACTTTCCGATCAAGTATCACCCGGGAAAGGCAAATGTAGTAGTCGATGCCTTCAGCAGGAAGTCAACAAGTGTGGCAAGCCTAAGAGTTACTTGCTTCTTTCAGCAATTTGAGGAGTTGGGGGTAGATTTTCAGCCCCTAAGCGAGGGAGTGATGTTAGCTAACATGTCCATGTCTGAACCCTCGTTCATTCGAAAGATCAAGGATGGCCAATTGCAAGATCCAGAGTTGGCCAAGATTTCAGAGCATATAGCAGAACGTCCTGATTTTTCGTATTGTGGATGGAGTCTTATACTATCATGATCGTCTATGCGTGCCCAATATTGAAGATTTGAAAAATGACATTATGATAGAGGCGCACAGTACGAAGTACTCTATGCATCCGGGTAGCACGAAGATGTATCAGAACTTGAAGGGCAGATTTTGGTGGAACAACATGAAGAGGGAAATAGCAGTTTTCATTTCCCGATGTATGACGTGTCAGTTGGTGAAGGCAGAGCATCAGAGACCTACAGGGTTGTTGCAGCCATTAGAGATCCCGAAATGGAAGTGGGAGCATATCACCATGGATTTCATCTCGGGATTGCCAAGGACCAGAAAAGGGAATAACACCATATGGGTCATTGTGGACCGTCTTACCAAATCAGCTCATTTTATTCCTATGAAGACCGGAGAGAAAATGCATATGTTACCTCTCGCGGAGTTGTTTGTCAACGAGATTGTCAGCCGTCATGGACAACCAGTCTCCATTACTTCGAACAGAGATAGCAGATTCGTCTCAAGATTCTGGAAGACTTTGCATGAGTCTATGGGAACGAAGCTTCAGTTCAGCACAGCGTATCACCCTCAAACAGATGGTCAGTCAAAGAGAACAATTCAGACCCTTGAGGATATGCTTCGAGCGTGTGTACTAGATTTCAAGACTCAATGGGATGAGACCCTACCGCTTTGCGAGTTCGCCTACAACAACAGTTATCATTCGAGCATTGGGATGGCGCCTTTTGAGGCATTGTATAGTAGGAGGTGTAGAACTCCAGTCTGTTGGGAAGAAGTAGGTGTTCGCAGTTTCCATGGACCGACTATAGTGAGTGAGACCAGTGACAAAGTCAAGTTGATCCAAGAACGTCTGAAGGTAGCCCGGAGTAGACATAAGAGTTACGCGGACTCTCACCGAAGAGATTTACATTTCAAAGAAGGAGATAAGGTATTCTTGAAGGTGTCCCCTACTAGAGGAACTTTGAGATTCGGGCAGAAAGACAAATTATCTCGGAGATACATTGGACCCTATGATATCGTGAGCAAGATAGGTGACGTGGCTTATAGATTGGCCTTACCACCTGAGCTTTCCGGCGTACACAATGTGTTCCATGTGTCTATGTTGAAGAAGTACGTCCCCGATCCGTCGCATGTACTCCGTCATGAACCGTTGGAGATTAGAGAAGATGCCACATATGCCGAGAAGCCTATTTAGATCATCGATACGAAAGAACAAGAACTGAGGACAAGGACTATTCAATGGGTGAAGGTACTTTGGGAGAATCATGGACCAGAAGAGGCAACGTGGGAACTACGGGATCAAATTCAGAAGAAGTATCCGCATCTACTACCTGAGGTTAATTATTTTATTTCATTTGGTGGACCAAATGCCCTAAGGGGTGGAGGATGTAAGACCCCGCCCCGAGAGTTTTCGATTAGTGTTAATTAAGACGTGCTTTAGCAATAAGTGAGATTAGTGGAAATGGGTTAAATCTGGATTAGAATAGCTTTTTATAGCTTTGAATTATTTTGGGAACTCCTTTGATTTAGTGGGGCCCTTTGGGGGTTCCTTTTATTGTGTTTTGATTAGTTTTGGGATTTATTTAATAATTCTGGAAATCTGTAATTTGCTTCGTTTAATGTATTTTATGATTCTCGACAACTTTTGTATTTGCTCCGTTCTCGTTCGAAACCTCTAAACCCTCCTTTGCTAATGATAGGGGTAAAACAGTCTTTTTACACAAAATCTGGACACTATTTTTAATGTCTCCGAAACTCGTAAAATATATATTTTTTGGAAAGTAGAAATTTCGACGATCGATTCTTCCTTCTTCGTCGAATCCGTCCGAAGCCCGTAGAGCGATGTTTTAGCCCAATTTGGACTTTTAAGTTGTGGGACCCATTGCCATTGTCTATATAAGGAGGAGCCCTTTTTCCTCTTCCTCTTCTTGCAACTTTCTTTGAGGAAAAGGAGTTCCAGCCCAGCCCTAGGGTTTTCTTCAAGCTACCTTGCTTCTTGCTTCTCCATCTCTCAATCTCTCTCAAATCTATTGCTAAAGGTAAAATGGAGGTGGTAATCTTCTTCCCCTCCATGAGAGCTTCATCTTGATACCATTTTTAGAGAGAGCATTCCATTCCAAGCTACACTTTGATCAAGCTCTTGCCATTAGAGGACTTTCCATGTAAGCTCTTCTTCTCATCTCTTGGTTGTGTGTTCTTCTAGTCCTTGAGATGCTCTATCTTGGTTATTGGAAGTTATCCGTTTCTATGTCATAGTTTTGCCATTTTAGGGCTTGTAATGAATGTATTTTGGGGATTTTTGTGTAGATAGAGGATTTTGAGCTTGAGAGTGAGATTAGAGCTTATTAGCTTAATTGGAGACCAAGGCAAGTGTCGGATGTGAATTTTGATTCCCCCCCAAGAGGGGAATCGCCATTCAACAGTGTGAGATAAAAAAATACATCGAAAATGAGGATTCCGACTACCCTCAAAATCGACGGATCACGATCGCCAGTTACGGATTCGGCAGTAACACCGTCCTTCGACGAAAGCCGAAAGAATGCGGGAGGAAAATGGGGTGGGTTCTTCTCTCATCTAATGTGCCGCTGGCGACACACGACGGTTGTCTTGTCACTTAATTTGGGTCTTTCAATTCGGGTCGAACTTGGGTCAAGGGTCAAATTATGGGCTTCAAGATGGGACCATAATGAACTAGGCAGGGGAAATCAACATCCAGGGTTGAACAGACTAATTAAAGTTAAATCCAAGTATTCTAGGGGATAAGCGAATTAAAATGAAAATAAACTAAGAAAATAAGGGGAAAGGTGCCAAATATTTAGAAGAGGATCAACCCCATTCCTGGGTACCCCCTTCAATGTCCTTTGACGACCTAGGGTTTAAAGGCTAATTCTTCGAATCGAAAGAATGATGCAGACGAAACTTCGAGTTGTGATTTATGTGGGTTTGCGTGCGATACGCAAGTGATAAAAGTGCATGGCCGATGATGGGCCAGAAGTAAGATGAAAATGGCCGATGTTGGGCCGGGATTGATTGAAGGTGGCCGATGATGGGCCGGTAGTAAATAAGCTGATATTGGGGTGTGTGAAATCACTCGTCTCCTTTCATCATTCTCATTAATTCAGGTTCTCGGAATCAGCCTCTATTCCCTTTAACCATTGAGTTTAGATAAATATTTGGCACCGGAGGTGGAGGAAAAGAGAAGAAAATATTTTTGGGATTGATTTTGTTGGTTTTATAGTTTTTTTTTGGATTTTAATAATTGGGGCTAGAAGGGCCTAACTAGGGGAGTTCCTACTTGGGTTCAATCTAACTGTTCTATTTCCCTAATGGATCTCTACCCTATCCTAAGGTCCTAACCGCCCACATCTGCTCTCCCGGTCCCTTAGCGGTGCCCGGAGAGAGAGTGGGACCTAATCAGTTGGGATTAATGAAACTAGGGTTGTCCAAGCTGGCTAGGGGGAGACCTAGATCTAGGTCCGGGGTCTAACCTAATCAGTCTAGGCTACTGTCTAATTTCTAACTCCAATTTATTAATATTTTGGTTTTTTTTTTTTAATATCTTTTACTTTGTTTTTGGTCTTTTTTATTTTTATTGTTTTTATTTTGTTTTTGAGTTTATTTATAGGGCCTAAGATCCTAAATTAATTTATCCTAATGAAATGGGAAGAAGAGGGGAGTGAATTTCTATTTATTTATTTTATTAAGAACTTATTTGAAACTTCCTAAATAATATTTCCTAATCCTAATGAGAGGAGGGATGAGAAAAAGAAGTCAAGTATTAAATTTAGCCTAATCATTTTAATTAATAGGGTAGCTAAAATTCTAATTTTAATTATGTTTATTACTTTTCGCTTTATTATTTTATTTTGTTTTTGTTTGGGGTTTTTTTTTTTTTGTTTTTATTTATTTTATTTTTTTTCAAATGAAATAGGTAGTCCTAAATTCCATTGAGTTAAGTTCGAACATGGAAGATAAAAGTAAAGAAAATGCAGCTAATTGTATGATGAATGGGCATGTTTATTGTATGGACAGGTTTGACACTATCTAGGAATAATTTTAAAATAAGTAATGAAATTGGAAATTTACTAGATGCATGGGCATGTTAGATGCATGAGCATGTTTGAACAAATTAAGGAAAATTTGAGATAAACAATGATATGGTAAATTTACCTAGGTGCATGAGCCTATTAGAGGTATGAAATGTAATAAAAGGAATAATAATAAAGACTAACCTAAGTGCATGGGCATATTAGATGCATGAAATATCATAAAAAGAGACACTAAGTAAAATAGAGAGCTTCAGTCAATGCAAGAAAAGAAAATAGGGGACCTGGCATGCATGGGTTCGGTTTGGATAAATGGGCTAAGCAGGTGGGTGCAGCGAGGGGTGTGCGTGAGTGTGCACAGGTGTAGGTGGGCGTGGTGCCAGCAGGGTGCAGCGAAGGTGGGGAGAGAAGGACTGAGAGGTAGAGGGAGAGCAGAGAGAGAGAGAGTGGAGAGGGAGAGGGGATCAGGAGAGAGGGAGGAAGTGCAGAAGAGAACAGGGGGTGGAGAGATGGCGAGAGAGTGAGGGAGAGTGGAGAAGGAGAGAGGGTGCAGAGATGGAGAGAGAGTGACAGAGAGTAGAGAGGCGGGGAGAGAGGGAATGGAGAGAAGGAGAGAGGAAGGTGAAGCAAGAGGGGAAGAGAGAATGAGAGGTGGAGCGGGGTGATGGCAGGGAGGTGGCTGCGCGGGTGGCAGAGGAGTGGAAGAAGAGGAAGGAGAGGGAGATAGGAGAACAGGGAAGAGGGAGAGAGGAAAACCAGGAAAGGAGGGAGAGAGGGTAGAGAGAGCAGGGGTTGGCGCTGGGAAGAGAGGAAGAAGGAGCAGGGGAGATAGAGAGGATGAGCAGGTGGGTGCGGGGGGAGAGACAGAGCAGAGAGGAGGGAATGAGAGAGAGGGTGAGGAAGAGAGTAGGGGGAAGAAGAGAGGGAGGCGCGGGGAGAGAAGAGAGCACGAGAGAGGGAGAGTGTTGAGTTGCAGGTGGCGGGACGCACGGGGGAGAGAGACAGAGAGAGAGAACTGAGGTGCGTGAGATGGGTTGCGGGCGGACGTGCTGCTGCGACTGGGAGAAGGAGAGGTGGAGAGAGCGAGGAAGGGGAGAAGAAGAGAGGAGACAGAGGGTGAGGGTGTGTGAGGATGCAGGGAGGGAACGAGAGCAGGAGAGAACGAGAGGGAGAGGAGTGAGTGAGGTGCTGTGGAAAACGGAGATGGGTGCTGGTAAAAGGGAGCGGAGAGAGGAGAAGAATGAGAGAGAGATAGTAGGGAGAGAGAGAGGGTGAGGGACGTGTGTGCAGAGTGATACAGAAAAGGGGAGAGAGGCGTACCTGCGGACGGGAAGAGGGAGAGACGCTGTGGAAGACGAAGATGGAAGACAAAGGGCTGCTGTGGCTGCGAGGGGGTTACTGCACACGTCTGGCAGGGAGTGTTGCATGAGATGGGTTGCGGGCGGACGTGCTGCTGCGACTGATGCGGGGGGAGACGTCCGGCTGCGCGAGGAAAAGGAAGAAGGTGCTGCTGCGTGCGTCCAGCAACTGCTGCGTGCGGATGTGTGGTGGTGTGTACGAGGGAGACGAGAACGCCCACGGGCTGGGATGAGGAAGATGAGTTGGGTGAGGGAAAAGAGGACGATGATGGGGAGAGAGATGGAGATGGAGTGATGGGTTACAGGAGATGGGTTCTGTGAGATGAGATGGTCGTCTGGGAGATGGGCGTAGAGATGGAGATCCGGGATCTGGAATGGGTGAGGGAGATCTAAGAGGCAGCAGAGAAGACGGTGGAGAGGGGAGAGATGGAGGAGAGGGTGCGGACAGAGAGCCTGAAGAGGAGAGGTGGAGGGAGATGGAGACGGGCGCAGGAGAGATGGAGGGTGATGATGGGGCTGCTGCCTGAGACGATGGGCTGGGAGATGGAAGATGATGATGGGCTGCTGTGTATGGGTTCTGAAAGGAAGAGGGAGGTGGAGATGGGAGGCCTGGGTTTTCCGCCGGATCGAGATGAGATGGAGATGGTGGGAGGCTTCTGCATGAGTAGAGGAAGATGATGAGAAGGAATGATGAGTGAGAGAGAGAGATTCAGGGGCCTCTGGGCATGAGGAGGATCGAGATGAGGGAGAGGGTTTAAGGGGGAGAGAGAGACGAGGGGATCTGGAATTCTACTTCCCCAGATCCCTGGGCTGTTTCTCCCTTATCCGGGCGACGGGTCAGGGAGTTTGGGCTCAAGGGGTTTGGATCGGTTAGCCTGGTTTGGATATGGGTTTGGATCCACGTTTAACCAGGGAGGTGTTTGGGTCAAGTGAGGTCTGGACTTCGCCTAATGAGTTGGATCGGGTCAGGTTCAGCTTGGGCTGGAGTTCATTGGTCTAGGCCTGGTGGGTTTGGATTTAAAAGAAACTGGTTTGGGTCGAGAAGGTGGGGTCCGGTGGAGATTGGCCGGGTTATCATTACTGGGGCCCTGGTTTCATAGATTTCAATTTGCTCGTCAGATTTCGACATTCTACATATCGATGGAAAGCTCTAGGCGAATAGGTCATGATGAACAAATTTTTAGGGAAATCAGGGGTCTAGAAATGATAGGTGATTTTTCACGCGGGCGCCCCGGGGTTGTGGGACCCACTGTCATGATTTTTTATCCGCCCGTCAGATCTTGGAGTTCTATATATGGGCGGAAAGCTCTCGACTAGTAGATCATGATGTGCCAATTCCCTGGGTGATCAGAGGCCTAGAGACGATAGGTGATTTTTCACGCAGACTCCCCGGGTTGTGGGACCCGCTGTCATGATTTTTGATCCGCCCGTCAGATCTTAGAGTTCTATATATGGGCGGAAAGCTCTCGATGACTAGATCACGATGAGTTAACTCCCGGGGCGATCAAAGGCCTAGAGACAATAGGTGATTTTTCACGGGGGCGCCCCGGATTGTGGGACCCGCTGTCATGATTTTTGATCCGCCCGTCAGATCTTGGAGTTCTATATGTGGGTGAAAAGCCCTCGACGAGTAGATCATGATGTGCCAACTCCCGGGGTGATCAGAGGCCTAGAGACGATATGTGATTTTTAACTCGGGACCTAATCGGGACATCATTAAATAGGGTGGACTAAATTTCCCCTCATAGGGTGCCAAAACGAGGTGTCTACAGCAAGTGAATGAATGGATTTGATTTGAATGAGTTCTTGTTTTATTGAAAATGTGGATTTTACTATTCATCTTCCTCTAGTTTCCTATGTTTCATAATGCTTTTTGGAAATATACTTATTGATAAGATTTCCTCTTAGTTAGTTTATGAGGATGTATGCATTCATTTACTAAAGCTTGTTTTGCCATTATGAATTTTATAAATGAGATTTGTACTTGCATTGAATGGGGTTTGTATTGGAAGGAGAATTAACGCTTTGATGGAAGGATGGTTGGAGGATAGGATTGATGTTGAATGGAAGGGAATAGACCCATTTCATGTTAGGATATGGATGAAGTTGAGGTGAAAGGGTTTGGGAAAGAAAGAGCTGAAATCTGCACCTGCTGTGTAGTTCCCGCAGCTGGGCGGTCAGCGGGCGGTCACCTTGGCGGCTCGCCGACAGGTGACCGGCGGCTAGCCGACCCAGATTCGGTTATAAACACAGAATGTTGTGTTTTGACAGGTGAACCGCGATCAGCCCCGCGGTCAGCTCGCGGCTAACCGCCACCCAAAAGCCTTGTGACCGCAAGGTAACCAAAATGCATGGTCAGAAACACAGAATGCTATATTTTAGAGGGTGAACCGCGGTCAGCTAGCGGCTAACCGTCGATCACCTCGGCGGCTAACCGACAGGTGACCGAATTTCACCCAGAATTCCTGAGTCTTTTCTATTGTTTTCAGATATGGTATTTAAAGGTTTGGATGGGTTGTTCTGATGCCCAACCACCTTGGAAAGACCCAGGGGATGACATAAGGAGATCGACTTAGAAAGGAACTCCATTTCGGAAATGTATTGAGAATTTTGGATTCATCAACTTGCCTAAGGAAACTTGGTATGTCCTTTATCATTCGAGTACCATACTAAGGGCAATAATAGATATACAAGATCTTTATACATGTTGTCTGAATATGGAAGCCCCAATATATAGTCCGTAACTGTATAAGGATTCATTTCATTGTTTTAAACTCTGATTTATGCACCTGACATGTCCTGCCAGCCCCGTTTATGCATGAAAAGATAATGATATGAAATGTGTGCCTACGAGCACCATGCCCCGCCTGCTCGAGCGTTTTATATTGATATAGTTTTGTATATGTTTTGATTTCTCATGTAACCTATGAGTTGGCACTACTCAGCTTGGACGTCCTTGTCAGTCTAATCAACTGACTTGGGCCTCCCCCTTGTGCTCCCGCCAGTTGCAACTTGGATCCTGTCCTGCCCCGTTACCCGGTTCCGCGGCCGTGGTCTTGCCTAGCTATATGTATATGTATATAATGTTGGTTCTCGTCACTTCGTGTGCTCGAGCCCAACGCACTGAATGTGCTCTCATCACATTAGTGATAGAGAGAATTTAGCTTTAGTGTGGTTGCCATCTAGTAAGTTTCTATACCTTGAATATCCTACATGATTTATATTGCATCTGTACTTTAAATGAACCATGTATCATGTTTTATGACAGTTATTGTTTTAATAAGATTTCGTTATGTTTAAGCTGTGCTTTGATTTTTTTCTTGGTATTGTCAAACCCCGACCCAGGATTAGCGCGATTAGTGTTAACTAAGTGCGTGTTTAGTTGTAATGTGAGTTTAGTGTACGTGGGATTAGAAATTGGTCTAATTTAGTCTAGAATTAGCTTTGGGGAATTTTGAGAGCGTTTTGTGCTATTTGGTCACACTTAAGGGTGCCTTGAGTGTACGTGTAAGCTTGGGAGGAAATTCCAGTTTTCTGATTTTAATCGTGATTTCGATCTCTTTTGAATGGTTTTATTTATTAATAAACTTTTGTGTTCAGCTTGTTTGTGTTTTAGACCCAGAAACCCAAGTTTTGGCCCAAAGGGGTAAATCAGTCTTTTCACACCAAATCTGGACTCAAATTTCGAAATCTCAAAACTATGCCAAATTTATACTTTTTGGAAAGTAGATTTTTCGACGATCATTTTAGTCTTCTTCGTCGTTTTCATCCGGGGCCCACAAATCAGTGTTTTAACCATTGCAAGTTTTGAGCAATGGGGCCCACAAGAACCCATTTGAACTAAATCTCCTTCTCCCTCATTTTTCTTCACTCACGGTTCTAAGCTCTCCCTGCAACTTCTGAACTCAGCTGAGACTTGTCTTCTTCTCTTCCCTTCTTCTCATTGCATGCCTAATCTAGAGAGCCTCAAAGCACAAACCAACCCTACCATCTTCTTCCTCTCAACTCTAGGAATCCATTGCTACCATTTTCTTGGAGATCCCAGCTGTGGTTCCATTCCATTTTCTTCTCCTCTTCTTGTTTAGCAAGCTTCAGGTAATGGATCTCTTTCTCCTTTTCAATGTGGTCTTTGGAGTTCCTTAGGAACCCATTTTTCAAGCATGCAACACCCATTTCGAAATGGGTCATTGTCTTCTCTTTTTGGTTGATTTTTGAAGTTCTTTTCATGGGTTTCTTGTAGATTTCGTGGAGTGCTTTTGGTAGGAATTGTTTCTGAGTTTGTTGGGCTAGGACCTTGGTAAAGGCAAGTGATCAACTTAGATTCATGATGCATGCAATATTTGACTACTTTAACTTTCATGATGTGATCTCTTTTCCATTCTAATCTGAGTAATATATTGTTTCAAGAATGAGATATAGTCTGAAATCTTATTTTAATTGAAATGCACATGCTGATGGTTTGAAATAATGGTTTTCATTCATTTGATGTTGCTTTTATCTTGCCAAATTGTGTTATAAATGGATGCAAGGATGGAGGAAATGTTGTGAGGTGAATGGGAGTGTGGATGGTTAGAATGTGGATGGAAATTGCTCTTGGAGAGCATGGAGGCTCAGGGATATGCAGGGATTTGACAAAGGGAAGAAATGGTGAAAAGGGAGTGTGAATTCTGAATTCAGCTGAAGCTGCCGCAGACAGGCGGTTAGCAGTCGGCCAGCAGTCGGCTAGCCGACTGTTGACCCACGGCTAACCGACCCTGCGTCGGTTAGAATTACAGTAGCTCAATTTCTGTACAGAGCGAGGTCGGCCCGCGGGCGGTCAGCAGGCGGTTAGCCGACCTGCGCAAGAAATTTGAAAAGTAGTATGTTGTCTGATCAGTCGGTCAGCAGTCGGTCAGTTGGTCGGTTAGCCGACCAGTAACCGGGGGTCAGCCGCCAGGTAACCGCGTGGTGACCGAGTGTACAGAAGGAGAAATTTTGAAGGGGCTTAGATGGGAGAGAAAAACTAGAATATGTTATGGGGTCTTTAGCCTGATGCTGTGCGGTTGAAACATGAAATGTTGTCCAGCTTCGGGAACACCAATTCATTTAAACTCCAACATTTGGGTTTCAACTTCACGAGAATCAAACAAAGAACCTTAGCATATACTTGACATAATTGTTTCGAAATCTTGAATTTTGACACGAAGAATACGTTCTGTACCTGTTTTGATTTACAAGCATGTATTTAACTTTTGATTTGTTTCAAGGACTATATTGGGGACACTTTTCCAGCTTTGATGTTATAGCTTTTGCTATTCTTGTTTAGTCTCGTCTGGCATTGTTTTGATAAGTGTTTTTCCCCATTTTTCGCTAAGTTTTGTACAAGTATTGATCAGTTTTATGCATACATGAATATCATAGAGTACCATTGAGCTTGGACTGCCCTCTAAGTCTGATCCACTAGTTAGGGGGTCCTTAAACATAAGGGCAATCTGCAGATTAGCCGTGTATTTATACACATCTTTGTTCTGTCCGGTTCCGCGGCCGGTTTTTCCGCCCACCTTGTGTGGCTCGGACTTCTGTTTCGTTTTCGTCTCGTTCTGTTTTGTTTTGCTTGCTCTTGTCATTATATATGACGGAGAAAGGATGAGCTCAACGTGGATTCGTGAATCATGTTATTTTATTGAAAAGCATGTTAGTTTTGAATTACACTTAAAACATATTTTTGTTCAGATCTCATGCAATGTTTTAAAGTGCTGATTACTTTCACATTATCTGATTTGTATTATGTCCAAGCTGTTCACCTGCCAGACCGTCGTGTCTGACCCTTTTGTTTTGGTGTTTAGATGCAGGCGCCGTTGATATTGCGGAGGAGCGCCCGGAGGAGGCTTTTGAGCCACCCCCAGCCCGTGAGTGGCAACCCGACGACGTCCTCTAGACGTCGGGCGGAGTCTTGAGCACGATGCACATAGAGGGGAATCATTTTGCTATTTTAGGAATGTATGGCCTTTGTTGGCCTTTTTCACTTTTGGGGTTATGTAACTTAACACTTTGTTATCTTGAAACTTAAACTGAATCGGGTAAAGCTATGCTTACATTTTCTACTCTGATTACTGTCTTAATGATGACTTAACATATGCAATTCTGAATCATTAGGTTTATGTCATTGAATTGTGATGAGATTACTTGCACGCTTCCGCAAATCATTGTTCGTGTGAGATTGTTACATGTTCGTTTTTGGGAATCCTCACCGCGGAAACCTGTGGGTTAATCATAGTTGGATGGACAACAACCGTCGCGGGTCCCGGACTTTGGGAAAACCTCGGTCCGGGGTCGCGACAGGACTGGTATCAGAGCGGGACATGTTTCAGGCAATTAAAAGAAACTAGAAACTCTTAGGGACGTGGCGAGGATCCGTGAACACGTTAGATCAGTAGTGTGGACTTAGAAACCAAACCCCAATTTGTTAATATGTGCTGACAATTTGTTTTACAGTATCATGCCTCCAAAAAGAACTCCAAATCAGAATGCTTCAGGGAGCAATACCAATAATGAGGACAGTGAAACACTTCATGAACAACCACCTACAATGACTCAGTTCCAAGCACTCATGCAAGCCATGTTAGAACAACAGAGGCAAGCTAATGAAAGTCAGACAAGAATGCAGAGGGAAGCTAATGAAGTCCAAGCTAGGCTACAAAGAGAGGCCAATGAGAACCAAGCTAGGTTCCAAGAACAGTTAGCTAAGAAGGATGAGGAAATGGCACAAGTTCAAAGGCAGCTTTTGGAAGTTTTACAAACTAGGCCTCAACCCCCGCCTAGGCAGCCTGGGGGACCAAATATCATCATCAACAATCGAGAACAAGACCCTAACATTTTATTCGAGAGGTTCAGAAAGAGAGGACCCAAGGAATTCTCAGGTCAAGAAGACCCGTTGGCTGCAGATGATTGGCTAGTTAATGTAGAGAAGATCTTTGATGTATTCACTTGTACAGGCTTACAGAAGGTCAACCTCACAGCTTCTCTATTTTATGGATTAGCGGACACTTGGTGGCAAACGGTTAAGGAACCGTATCAAATTATGCCAGATGGGGTTACATGGGAAACTTTTAAGATCCAATTCACTGGTAAGTATGTCCCTTCACATGTCAAGAGGCAGAAAGCTATAGAGTTTCAGCAGCTCAAGCAGGGAAACATGACAGTTTTGGAATATGTGACAAAGTTTGAAAGGCTTGCTAGATATGCCCGAGAGTTGATAGACACCGAGCAGAAGAAGATCACTAAATTCTTAGAAGGGCTGAACCCCATCATCATGAGGGATGCTACAGGAGTAGTTCCACCAGCCACCTTCGACGAAGCAGTCAAAAGAGCATACAAGTTCGAGGACATCAACAATCAGATCATCAGGGATAGAAAGCAACAGTACCACCAACAAAACCAAAGGTCACAGAACAAGAAGCCAAGACAAGAACAAAACCCTCCACGGCAAGGTGCGTGTGCACATTGTGGCAAAAATCATGAGACTGCACAATGTCGTAAAACCACGGGAGCTTGTTTTAGATGTGGGGCTATGGACCATGCCATTCGGGATTGCCCACAAGTGCAAAATCAGGCCAATAGGAACCAGCCACAAAGGCAAGCAGCACCACAGGCTCCAGCCCAGAATCAAGCAAGACCACCTCAGCAGCAACCAGGCAGGCAACAAGTTCAAAATCAGAATGCTCGTCCACCTCAGCAGCAGCAGCAGAACAGAAATGCACAAGGGAGGCAGAATAGACCACAGCAGCAAGGCCGAGCATACAATCTTAATCGTGTCGATGCCGATGCTGCGGGCGATGTAGTGGAAGGTAAACTTTTCATCTGTGGAGTAGAAGCTCAAATTTTATTTGATCCTGGAAGCACTCATTCATTTTTATCTCCTGTGTTTGCGAAGCTGATTGCTATGCCATCTAGAATTCTTGATTATATTTTGACTGTCACTACACCAGTAGGTAAGCAGGCCGTTTGTAGAATCTATTACCCAAATTGTTCAGTTCTATTAGGAGAAGTCAACCTTCCAGCAGATCTTATTATTTTAGACATGCATGATTTTGATGTCATCTTAGGCATGGATTGGTTAGAGAAGTATCATGCAACCATGGATTGCTTTAGTAAAACTATTACTTTTAAGTTGAAAGGAGAACAGACAGATTTGATTGTTCAGGGAAACAGGAAGAAAGTTCAAGTGGGGATTATTTCAGCACTAAAGGCAAGCAGAATGGTGTCTAGTGGTTGTGAAGCTTTTATAGCGTTTATCACGGAGGATAAACGGTTCCAAGGGGTGGAGGAAATCCCCGTTGTATGTGAATTTCCAGAGGTTTTTCCGGAAGAAATCCCAGGATTACCACCAATTCGAGAGGTTGAGTTCACGATTGAGCTCCTTCCAGGGACAGCTCCAATTTCTATTGCACCTTACAGGATGGCTTCAGCAGAATTAGGTGAACTAAAACTCCAATTGCAAGAACTATTGAGCAAAGGTTTCATTAGACCAAGCGTTTCACCTTGGGGAGCACCAGTGTTGTTTGTGAAAAAGAAGGATGGAAGTTGGAGAATGTGCATAGACTATAGAAGACTGAACCATATGACTGTCAAGAACAAGTATCCGTTGCCGAGAATAGATGAATTGTTTGATCAATTGCAAGGAGCAGCGTATTTTTCCAAGATAGATTTGAGGTCTGGGTATTATCAGCTGCGAGTTAGAGAGTCAGACGTGCCTAAAATAGCTTTTCGAACTAGATACGGGCACTACGAGTTTCTGGTGATGCCATTTGGGTTGACTAATGCACCCGCGGTATTTATGGCTCTCATGAACAAAGTCTTTGCAGAGTACTTGGATCACTTTACAGTGGTGTTTATTGATGACGTTCTAGTGTATTCTAAGAGTAAGGAGGAGCATGAAGAGCACTTGAGGACATCATTACAGCTTTTGAAGGACAACCAGCTCTATGCAAAGCTAAGTAAATGTGAATTTTGGTTAGAGCAAGTGGCTTTTCTAGGCCACGTTATTTCAAGAAAAGGCTTAGCAGTGGACCAGTCCAAAGTCGAAGCAGTTGTCAGTTGGAAAAGGCCAAGCAGTGTGACGGAAATCAGAAGCTTTTTGGGACTAGCAGGTTATTACAGGAGGTTTGTCCAGGGATTTTCATCTATTGCAGCACCATTGACAAAGTTGACTAGGAAAAATGTGCCTTTTACATGGACAAACCATTGTGAAGAAAGTTTTCTAGAGCTGAAGAAAAGATTGACTACAGCTCCAATACTCACTTTACCGTCGGGAAGTGGAGGATTTGTTATCCATACAGATGCTTCAAATGTAGGATTGGGTTGTGTGCTGATGCAGAATGATAAAGTAGTTGCTTATGGTTCAAGGCAGTTGAAAGAGCATGAAAAGAATTATGCAACTCATGATTTGGAATTAGCAGCAGTTGTATTTGCTTTGAAAATGTGGAGACATTACCTCTATGGGGAGAAATTTGAAGTACATTCAGATCACCGGAGTCTACAGTATCTATTTTCGCAGAAAGAGTTGAACATGAGGCAGAGACGATGGATGGAGTACATCAAAGACTATGACTTCCCAATCAAGTATCATCCGGGCAAGGTGAATGTAGTAGCTGATGCATTGAGCAGAAAATCAGTGGTTATGGCTAGTTTGAGAGGAGTCAGTGTTTTGTATCAATTTGAAGAACTGGGAGTAGAAGTGCATCCGTTAAGGCAGGGCGTGATGTTGGCAAGTATGATAGTGTCTGAACCTATTTTCATCCAGAAAATCAAAGACAGTCAATTGCAAGACCCGGATTTGGCCAAGATTGTGGAACACATTTCCGAACGTCCAGACTTCAGGGTTGTAGATGGAGTGTTGTACTTCCGTGACCGTTTGTGTGTGCCTAACCTCGAGGACTTGAAGAATGAAATTATGACTGAAGCTCATAACACGAGATACTCTATGCATCCTGGGAGTACAAAGATGTACCAAAATTTGAAGAACCGATTCTGGTGGAATAACATGAAGCGAGAGATTGCAGCTTTTGTATCTCGGTGCCTCACGTGTCAGCAGATTAAGGCAGAACACCAGAAACCTCCAGGGTTGTTGCAACCATTGGACATTCCGGAGTGGAAATGGGAACACATCACTATGGATTTCATCTCCGGTTTGCCTACTACCAAGAAAGGGAACAATGCTATCTGGGTTATAGTAGATCGCCTTACGAAGTCTGCTCACTTCATTCCTATGAAGACAGGGAGTAAAATGCATATGGCACCACTTGCAGATTTATTTGTGACTGAGATAGTCAGCAGACATGGACAGCCCGTCTCCATCACTTCCGACAGAGATAGCAGATTTGTTTCGAGGTTTTGGAAGACCCTATTCGAATCTATGGGCACTAAGTTGCAATTCAGCACTGCATACCATCCTCAGACTGATGATCAGTCAGAGCGAACTATACAGACTTTAGAGGACATGCTACGGGCTTGTGTGCTAGATTTCAAGGTCCAGTGGGATGAGTACTTACCACTGTGTGAGTTTGCATACAACAACAGCTACCATTCCAGTATCGGGATGGCACCTTTCTAAGCACTCTATGGTAGGAGATGCAGAACCCCTGTTTGCTGGGAAGAAGTCGGTGTTCGTAGCTTTCACGGACCGACAATAGTTGGAGAAACAAGTGATAAGGTCAAGTTGATTCAAGAACGGTTAAAGATTGCTCGAAGTAGACAAAAGAGTTATGCTGATACTCGTAGAAGAGATTTGCAGTTTAAAGAAGGCGACAAGGTATTTCTGAAAGTATCTCCGACTCGAGGAACTTTGAGATTTAGACAGAAAGGCAAGCTTGCGAGAAGGTACATCGGACCGTATGAGATTTTGAGCAAGATAGGAGATGTCGCCTATAGACTTGCGTTACCGCCGGAACTCTCCGGGGTGCACAATGTTTTTCACGTTTCTATGTTGAAGAGATACGTCCCAAATCCTTCACATGTTTTGCGGCATGAACCATTGGAAATTCGAGAAGATGCGTCGTATGTGGAGAAGCCGGTTAGAATTGTGGACACCAAAGAACAAGAATTAAGAAATCGGACGATTCACTGGGTCAAAGTACAGTGGAAAAATCATGAGCCAGAAGAAGCGACATGGGAATTACGAGAACAAGTCCAGAGAAAGTATCCTGAACTATTACCAGAGGTATATTTATTTTTATTTGGAGGACCAAATAACCTAAGGGGTGGAGGATGTCAAACCCCGACCCAGGATTAGCGCGATTAGTGTTAACTAAGTGCGTGTTTAGTTGTAATGTGAGTTTAGTGTATGTGGGATTAGAAATTGGTCTAATTTAGTCTAGAATTAGCTTTGGGGAATTTTGAGAGCGTTTTGTGCTATTTGGTCACACTTAAGGGTGCCTTGAGTGTACGTGTAAGCTTGGGAGGAAATTCCAGTTTTCTGATTTTAATCGTGATTTCGATCTCTTTTGAATGGTTTTATTTATTAATAAACTTTTGTGTTCAGCTTGTTTGTGTTTTAGACCCAGAAACCCAAGTTTTGGCCCAAAGGGGTAAATCAGTCTTTTCACACCAAATCTGGACTCAAATTTCGAAATCTCAAAACTATGCCAAATTTATACTTTTTGGAAAGTAGATTTTTCGACGATCATTTTAGTCTTCTTCGTCGTTTTCATCCGGGGCCCACAAATCAGTGTTTTAACCATTGCAAGTTTTGAGCAATGGGGCCCACAAGAACCCATTTGAACTAAATCTCCTTCTCCCTCATTTTTCTTCACTCACGGTTCTAAGCTCTCCCTGCAACTTCTGAACTCAGCTGAGACTTGTCTTCTTCTCTTCCCTTCTTCTCATTGCATGCCTAATCTAGAGAGCCTCAAAGCACAAACCAACCCTACCATCTTCTTCCTCTCAACTCTAGGAATCCATTGCTACCATTTTCTTGGAGATCCCAGCTGTGGTTCCATTCCATTTTCTTCTCCTCTTCTTGTTTAGCAAGCTTCAGGTAATGGATCTCTTTCTCCTTTTCAATGTGGTCTTTGGAGTTCCTTAGGAACCCATTTTTCAAGCATGCAACACCCATTTCGAAATGGGTCATTGTCTTCTCTTTTTGGTTGATTTTTGAAGTTCTTTTCATGGGTTTCTTGTAGATTTCGTGGAGTGCTTTTGGTAGGAATTGTTTCTGAGTTTGTTGGGCTAGGACCTTGGTAAAGGCAAGTGATCAACTTAGATTCATGATGCATGCAATATTTGACTACTTTAACTTTCATGATGTGATCTCTTTTCCATTCTAATCTGAGTAATATATTGTTTCAAGAATGAGATATAGTCTGAAATCTTATTTTAATTGAAATGCACATGCTGATGGTTTGAAATAATGGTTTTCATTCATTTGATGTTGCTTTTATCTTGCCAAATTGTGTTATAAATGGATGCAAGGATGGAGGAAATGTTGTGAGGTGAATGGGAGTGTGGATGGTTAGAATGTGGATGGAAATTGCTCTTGGAGAGCATGGAGGCTCAGGGATATGCAGGGATTTGACAAAGGGAAGAAATGGTGAAAAGGCAGTGTGAATTATGAATTCAGCTGAAGCTGCCGCAGACAGGCGGTTAGCAGTCGGCAGCAGTCGGCTAGCCGACTGTTGACCCACGGCTAACCGACCCTGCGTCGGTTAGAATTACAGTAGCTCAATTTCTGTACAGAGCGAGGTCGGCCCGCGGGCGGTCAGCAGGCGGTTAGCCGACCTGCGCAAGAAATTTGAAAAGTAGTATGTTGTCTGATCAGTCGGTCAGTTGGTTGGTTAGCCGACCAGTAACCGGGGGTCAGCCGCCAGGTAACCGCGTGGTGACCGAGTGTACAGAAGGAGAAATTTTGAAGGGGCTTAGATGGGAGAGAAAAACTAGAATATGTTATGGGGTCTTTAGCCTGATGCTGTGCAGTTGAAACATGAAATGTTGTCCAGCTTCGGGAACACCAATTCATTTAAACTCCAACATTTGGGTTTCAACTTCACGAGAATCAAACAAAGAACCTTAGCATATACTTGACATAATTGTTTCGAAATCTTGAATTTTGACACGAAGAATACGTTCTGTACCTGTTTTGATTTACAAGCATGTATTTAACTTTTGATTTGTTTCAAGGACTATATTGGGGACACTTTTCCAGCTTTGATGTTATAGCTTTTGCTATTCTTGTTTAGTCTCGTCTGGCATTGTTTTGATAAGTGTTTTTCCCCATTTTTCGCTAAGTTTTGTACAAGTATTGATCAGTTTTATGCATACATGAATATCATAGAGTACCACTGAGCTTGGACTGCCCTCTAAGTCTGATCCACTAGTTAGGGGGTCCTTAAACATAAGGGCAATCTGCAGATTAGCCGTGTATTTATACACATCTTTGTTCTGTCCGGTTCCGCGGCCGGTTTTTCCGCCCACCTTGTGTGGCTCGGACTTCTGTTTCGTTTTCGTCTCGTTCTGTTTTGTTTTGCTTGCTCTTGTCATTATATATGACGGAGAAAGGATGAGCTCAACGTGGATTCGTGAATCATGTTATTTTATTGAAAAGCATGTTAGTTTTGAATTACACTTAAAACATATTTTTGTTCAGATCTCATGCAATGTTTTAAAGTGCTGATTACTTTCACATTATCTGATTTGTATTATGTCCAAGCTGTTCACCTGCCAGACCGTCGTGTCTGACCCTTTTGTTTTGGTGTTTAGATGCAGGCGCCGTTGATATTGCGGAGGAGAGCCCGGAGGAGGCTTTTGAGCCACCCCCAGCCCGTGAGTGGCAACCCGACGACGTCCTCTAGACGTCGGGCGGAGTCTTGAGCACGATGCACATAGAGGGGAATCATTTTGCTATTTTAGGAATGTATGGCCTTTGTTGGCCTTTTTCACTTTTGGGGTTATGTAACTTAACACTTTGTTATCTTGAAACTTAAACTGAATCGGGTAAAGCTATGCTTACACTTTCTACTCTGATTACTGTCTTAATGATGACTTAACATATGCAATTCTGAATCATTAGGTTTATGTCATTGAATTGTGATGAGATTACTTGCACGCTTCCGCAAATCATTGTTCGTGTGAGATTGTTACATGTTCGTTTTTGGGAATCCTCACCGCGGAAACCTGTGGGTTAATCATAGTTGGATGGACAACAACCGTCGCGGGTCCCGGACTTTGGGAAAACCTCGGTCCGGGGTCGCGACAGGTATCATCTATTCACCCACCTGCCAGACCGTCGTGTCTGACCCAATGTTGTGGTACTCAGGTCCAGGTCCCGTTATTGCATTCGAGGAGGAGCCAGAGGAGGCGGTCGGCGAACCGCAACGATTAGTGGAGTGGCAAGCTGACAATGTGATTTAGACGTTTGGTTTAGCTTTGAGCTACGTAACATTTTGGGGAGATTATAGAATGATACATGATTTATACTTTTGGTTGTACTGGCCTTTGTTGGCCATTATTTTTAGGGAATGTTAATTTAACTCATATTTTGTTAAACTTATAACCTTTCATTTTGGGAAATGCTATGGATACCACTGTTCACTCTGACATCTTGTCACACATATGTACTTATCAGTTTTATATAATGAGAATGGATTAAGAGTTTGATTTGCTACACGCTTCCGCACCAATGTAAATGTTTTGTGAGTGTGTGTGAGATCCTCACCGCAGAAACCTGTGGGAGATTAAATGTGTATAGTCATATAATCATCATTATCATTCATCCACCTCGTCGCGGGCCCGGATCCCGGTCTGGGGTCGCAACACTGGTGTTCCCAAGTCTATCTTTTGAACAGAATCTTCTGTTGGAAGGTTTGAAGGTGGATCCTCCACAATATTTTCGGAGGCTTCCAACTCAACAAGACCTTCTGGATTTCCAAGGGCATTTTCGGACCATGGCTCCGCTTCTGTCCATAAATCTTCTTGATCAGTATTCTTCTCAAGACTTGCTATGAGATGATCCTAGTCACCTTCTGAAACTGGGTCGAAGTAAGGTACTTCTTTTGGAGACGTTGGCTCTTCTGAATTAGAGAACCGTGCGTCTATGTCATCGAACAATTCATCTTCATCATCGGAGAAATCGTACCAATTTGATGAGCTTCCTGGGTCTTTGTCGGGTAACTCCTCAAAAAGATATCCAAGGAGATCGAAATGTCGAGGCCTGGTTGGCAAAACGACTTTGCAGTCTTTGTGTCAATTGTCTAATCGGAGTGTCAGGATCATACCCCAACCCGTATGAAGACTTGTCTATACGACGGTGGAGTTTCCAATCTTCCAGCTGACTTTTGGCCAAGGTGGGTTCCAATGGTATAAGAATACCATGGCCACCTCCCAAACCAATTGGATTTTGAGCGTCATAGCCCATTTTCTTCATGATAGCTTGTGCCATTGGACTGTACAAGGAGAGTTGAGGCATACCTTCATTTTGGAAAGGCTCAAGCAAGGAGTTTGATGAAGAAGTGTCCGACCTATGGAAGAAGATTGGTTTTTCTTCTGCCGTTGTTGCCGGAACGATGAAGGTAGCAGATGCAGGATCTTCTACGCTGCTGGTGTCTCCAATGGAGTAAGAGCAGGCTGAACTTGCTGAGTATCAGCTTGGCTTGATGATGCATCGTCTTCTGTCTCTGAATTTGAATCCGTGTCTTGTATGATAGACACGAAGGAAACAACGAACTTGCCCCCAATCTTTTGCTTTGTCTTCTTTGCTTTGGTAGTGATTACCAAAGGTTTAGAAGATTTGAAGGAGACAACGAAGGGAGACAGATTGCTCCTTTGGGTTTGGCGAAAGGTTTGTTTTCTTCCGTTAATTGCTGAGGAGCCTTGCCTTTATCTTTTTGGAGATTGCCGGCAAAGGATGTTATTTTCTCCTCCTCCTTCTCTTCTTTTTCATCCTTGTACATCTGAGAGTCTGCAAAATGGACTTCTTTGCCTTTGAAGGGCTTTTTGTCTACAAACACTCGATGTATCAAGCCGTCGTCGCCAACAAACTTGATGCACTGATGTAGAGTTGAAAGGACGACACCGTTCTCGTGTATCCAAGGGCGTTCGAGAAGGATGTTATAGCATGAAGGGGTTTTTATTGCATACACGGTGACCTCAGAGATAAGATCGCCGATTTGCAACCTAAACCGGATTTTGCCAATGGGCCTTTGAGCACTCCCATCGTATCCAAAGATGGACACAGATGTATGGCTTAGTTTGCTGCGTGGGATACCCAGCTCTTCGAGTGCCGTAGTAGAGATGAGGTTGAGCGTAGACCCCGGGTCGATCTGGACTCTGTGTATCGGCATCTCTTTGATGTACCCCATGAAATACAAGGGTCGGTTGTGCTTCGTCTCGCCTAGCAGGAGGTCTTCCTTATTAAAGGCGATGGTAGCATTTGCGGCTTTTTGGACTGAAAGGCATTCAGTGCAAGGTCCTCTAGCTTCTTTCTTTTCTCCCATTGAGGAGGTTTTTGACTTTTTGACCCTATAGTCCATTTCAATTTGTAGAACTTGTGGGGCATGTTTGTCGACATCCACATTCAGCCTTTGCAGTTCTAAAATGAGACTATCACGTGTTTGTGGTGACATTCGGAATAAGTCTAGGATGTGCAGTCGTGCAGGTATGTGTTTGAAGTGCTCGATCAAGTCATACTTGAAAGCCTCCTTTGGGGCCTGCATTTTCATTATTGTTGCCACTTGGGGCATTTACAGCTTGTTTTCCCGAAGGATTTACATAAGAAGAAGAAGAAGGTCGGTTGTAGTTTTTGTGGTATTCCCGGCCAGAGTGGGTACCTTTCCCAACTTCAAAAGCTTCTAGAGGTGGTTCTTCTTTCGGAAGACCCCCTTCGGGCTCAGGGGGCTGATCCTCCCCATTTGCTAAAAATGCTTCTGCAGCAGCATTGCCGTCTTCAGTTATTGCGTTGCATGGAGCATTTTCCGGGAACAAGTCCTGAACAGCTTCCAACAACTTTTCTTCTTTGTCCAGTATTTCATCGGTCCAAACATCTCCTATGAGGTTGGGTATTTGAGACCAATTGACTGGGTTTTCTTTGAAGGCTTCATCGGCCAGAGCTTCTTCATGGTGATCAGTCGGAAGAGGTTTGAATTCTGATGTCACCGTTTCAGGAGACGACGGCTGAGAAGATGCTATCTGAGTGGAATTCACCCGAGAATATGTAGCTCCAGAAGATATGCTACCGGATGCATTTTGAATATCCGTGGCCTCAGCAGATGAAGCTTCAAAGGCACTATCATCCTGAACTATCACACTGCAGGCAACTTCGATAAAAGATGCCTCCACAATGGACTGTTGGGAATCAGACTCATCCTCCGATGTAAGAGGATCATCAATCCAGCAACTTTCTCCATTTTCAGGAGTCACTGGAGGAGATGTTTGTAGATTCTCCGGGACTTCCGATTCTGGATTTTGATAAAGCTGATTGATGCGATCCTGCTCTTGCCCTATGACTAGACGCTATAAGATCCTTGAATATTCTTCAAGATCGGGCATATGAGCCAAATCTTCTTCTTCATCTGCCCCTTGTGGTTCGACCTGGTTGGAATCCACTAGAGCATTTGTTTGCACTGGGTTGACAGCACTTTCTTGAACAGCCTCTTTGTCTTCATCATCATCAGACTAGGATCCTTGTGGCTGGAAGGGGTTATACCAGATTACTGGCATATGGTGGGATTCTGGGATCCATTCTTAATCGGAGAGATATTCTCCGGTTTCAAGGGATTCCTCCCACTCATCGGTGTCACTGGCAGTGTCATTGGACTCGTATCCATTCATGGAGAATCCAACTATCGAGTTACAAGAGTATGATGCCCCCTGCGTAGTCTCATCTCTGAGTCGCGGTGGCACGAAATCACCGAGGGTGAATTTTCCTACCACTCTTGAAGCCTTGGGAAGAGATTCCTCAGTTGCCCCCAATGAAGCTGTAGAGGAGGTTTCTGCCTTTTCAGGAACCTCTTGGTTGGTTTGAGCCTTCTCCTGTTGTTTGAACTTGCGGAGTTGCCTCTTGGCTTGCCTTCGTTGTTGAGCGGTCGGCTTTGTTTTGACGATCTCCCGATTTTCATCTTCTAGGAGATCGGGATGCACCCATATGGGTTGTCTTTCTGGTGTTGGGTAAGGTACCAGCTCTTGGGACGTTTGGGTCATTTTTATCACCTTGAAGGAAGTAGTGATTTTTTACTTTGGTGATTTGGATGTTTGTCCCTTTGACACCATGTTAACGGAGGCAGACCCGTAGTTTTTGTCAAAGGTAATGACTCCGTTTTTCCACATCTCGTTGATCTTCTCTCTCACAACGAAACATTGGTTGAGAGGATGCGAGACCATTTGGTGGTATGGGCAATATCAGGGATCATTAGTTTTGCCAACATCTCCCGATCTTTTGGGGTCAGGCAAGGTGAGTTTCCCATTTGCCAAGAGATCCCCAAAAGTTTCTTCAACATCTTCATCGAATGGGTATTTCTTTTCTACTCGTTCTTTAAATGCATCAGAGAGTTCAGGTTTCTTACCTGCAGCTTTGTTTTCAGCTTTCTTTGGTGGCTAAGGAGCTAACTTGATTTGCACATTGAGAACCTCCTTTTTCTTTGGCTTGGAGGTCGGAATGGCGGTCGGCTCTTTCTTTGATGACTTCTGACTGTTGAGGTCTTTGATCACCGTTTCAGCCTCCATAGATGCTTCTAGGAGTTCTCCTACGTTCTTTGATTTGTTGCCGATGATCATGGAGCGGATCCTTGCTCTCATATTGTTTCGGTAGATGTCGACTAGCAACGCTTGTGGCAGCACATCTGAGCATTTGTATGCCATTGCTTTCCACTTGTGAATGAAGTCGTATATCGACTCATTCTCTCCCTGTTTTAGGCTGCAGAGTTGAGCCATAGTAACAGGATGATCCTCACCTTTGAAGTGGGTCAGGAAGCATGTCTCTAGCATGGTCCAGTTTTGAATGGAGTCCTCTGGCAGAGTGGAGTACCAATCAAAGGTCGTACCTTTCAAGGTACTTGCAAAGAGACGGATCTTGAGGGCATCTTGATCTGCAATAGTTCCCGTCAGGATCTTGAAGTGGATGACATGATGTCTAGCTGAACCTTTCCCTGTATATGTTTGGAGAAGAGGTTGTTTGAACTTTGGAGGGAACGGAAACGGGTCCATCCATAAGGGATATGGTGGCTTGATCCCATGCTCCTTCAATGTATCCTCTTCTTTTGCTTTAGCGAGGATATCGTCAACGTCCTTTTTAGTAAGGGCGCGTGACTCATCTTCTCCACCATTTGCCTCATCTTGTGGAGGAACTTCATCGTTGTTTGGTGGACTTTGGAGAGTGAGAAGGAGGTTTTCCATCAAAACCTTTATTCTCTGTTGTCCTTGCTCTAGCTGCTGAATGCGTAGAGCCATGTTATCGTCCGGTGGAGGTTGCTCAGAGTTTGTGACTGGGACATTCACTCTTCGTGAGTCAAAAGAGGATACTGTCTTAGTGACTGAGCTGGAGCTCATTATTCTAAATGAAGAGCCCGAGGAATGATCACTCCGATGTCCCTGGCTTGAAGGAGTGGGAGAGCCTTCCTGATGCCTTCTCATCCGGGAGACGCTGCGAGTCACCGGTCGTCTGACATGTATTTTTGTTGCTGATTTCTGCCATCTTTTGGTTTTGCCAACCATGTCGACAGCAGTAACTTGGTCGAGTCTTTCTTTTTCGACCCATTTTTGGGAGATTTGAATCTCAGAATGCTGGGTTCTTTGCTTCTCTAATCTCTTCTGTCGATATGTCGCGCGACGACGTATACGACGAGCAATTTGAGCTTCAGTTAGCTCAGGCTGTGCTCTGGCAATGAAGGATGTGGTCCCTCGTGCGCAGCAACCGAGCTTGTCTTCCTTGAAGACTGGCATGGACAGGATCTGGACGTGGTCCTTAGCCTGTTGCAGCGAAGCTTTAAATTTTGCAAGCTCGGCCCCTGTTGAGATGAAAGGTCGAGTTGCAGGAGAGCAAGCCCTGGCAGATTCTTGTCGGGGCCTTGTGATGCACGACTTGATTTTGGGCTTGTATGCGCAAGCCGGCTCGTGCTGAGTTGTTTTGGTTATTCGGTGGAGGGTAGGCTTCTCCCCTTTGATGTAAGCGAGAGGATAGAACTGATTCTCCTTGAGAGGGGCCAGGTATGCTGGCTTTGCAGATGTCCGGGACCTTCTTTGTTTTAGCGAAGATCCCGGGGACCAAGTCTTAGGACAGACTTGGTTTTTTGCAGGTTGAGCCTTCGTGGGACTGCCACGAGCCTTAAGTTTCCTGGTGACCCGCCTTTGGTGTCAAGGCAGCGACACGTTGAGGGGCGGTCTTATACTTCTTAGCAGGCACCATCTCCTTTGCGGGTAGTGGGAATGGACGCAGTGACCCGAAGACGATGGTCCGGGGAGTGGAGGTCGACCTGGTGTTTTGAGAGTTGCCGAGGGAGGTGACACTTCGGCAGCTGGCGGGGCACTTGAAAGTGCGCTTGCTCTGCTTCTCTTGAAGCATGACTTGGTACTTGTTCTCATCGAAGGTGATGGTCAACGAAGCCGCCATTGTTAGTTTTGGAAAACTTCTGAAACAAGACCACATCCATTAGTAATCACAAGAATATGGTGATCATAAATGGAAAACACTATGGTTTTATCTTTTCAAATCGCTCAGCAAGCATGGCCTGTTCTGAGCATAATGAAGAAGGCAAAAAGCCATAGAGGGTACAATTGTTCTGAACGCAAGTATGGTCAGCTCGAAATGAGCACTCCAGTGATTGCTTAGAAGTAATTGTAAACCTTAATTCAAGTTACCGAGAAGCGAAGCTCACTCGAGGTAAAATGATATAAGGTTGGAGATACAAATGTGTCGGTCGCGAATACAGTAGACCCGAAAGGGCGTACTAGCACCGCTAGGCACAAATGTTGTAAATTGCATCTTTGAAAAGGACACGAGATGGGATTTTTGAAAGGTCAAGATCAAATTCGCAAAAGAGAGCAATGGTATTCCAATCCGAACAAAGACTCAGCGATTTCCGCGAGCCCTAAGTCCGAAGAGGAAGGAACCAAGATTTCTCATATTTGAATCCAATAATAACGGGATTTTTTTTTCTTTTTTTGAAAAGCTAATATTGAATTCATAAAAGAGAGCAAATGGTATTCCAATCCGAATACAGGCTCAAACATTTCTGCGAGCACTAAATCCGAAAGCAAAGAACCAAAATTCCTCCAATTTGAACACAACAGTGACAGAAGGTTTTTTTTTTTTTTTTTTTTTTTTCGAAGAGAGATTTTTTTTTTAAGAGTACACATAGGTATTCCAATTCGGTCTTATGAAACCTCAGTGGATAGATTAGCCCCCAGGTAAGGGTAGGATTACTTAATGAACCCGTTTGAATGACTCTTACCTCGAACAATCTAGCTGCCTCCACACTCTGGACAAGGCTTTTCTTAGATTCACTTTGGTTAAAGAACGTAATTGGCGCAACCTTAATGTTTTTTTTTTTTTGTTTTTTTTTTGTTTTTGAAAGATCTCCAATGGACCCATCAAAGAGAGGAAAGTGGCCCTTCCTAATCCGAACGTTGGCTCAAACATTTCTGCGATCCATTGTACAAAAAGGAAAGAACCAAAGTTTCTCCAATTTGAATCCAAAAGAAAGAAATTTGAAAAAAAAAATTTGATAAATTTTTTTGAAAGATCTCCAATGGACCCATCAAAGAGAGGGAAATTGCCCCTCCTAATCCGAATGTTGGCTCAAACATTTCTACGAGCCATTGTACGAGAAGGAAAGAACCAAAGTTTCTCCAATTTGAATCCATATGAAAGAAACTTGAAAACATTTTTTTTTTAATAAAATTTTTTGAAAGATTTCAATGGAACCATCAAAGAGAAGGAAATGGCCCATCCCAATCCGAACGTTGGCTCAAACATTTCTATGAGCCATTGTACGAAAAGGAAAGAACCAAAGTTTCTCCAATTTGAACCCAATGGAAAATAACCTTTTTTTTTTTTTGTTTGAGAAAAGAAAGAATGGAAACAAGTTCAAAGAAAGAAGTTTCCAAAGAATCCCATCTCATGTTTTTTTTTTTTAGATACAAGATCCAACATAGGCCACCAACTAGGAAGGAGCTAAGGATTCTAAGCATCATATTCTCAAATGAACGAGTCCCACCGAGTATGCCAACTTGATTGACCCGTCTTTTTCTTCTTGCCTTCCTCCGTCCCAAGTCCGCCAGGGGCCGGCGGGGCGAAGAAAAAAAAAGAGCAAGCATCAACATTTTTGTACGGGTATGCCAGATTTTCTATTCTACTTGGAATTTGAAATGGTAATCCGGAGATTCACCTTCACAAGTAGAAAGGAAATCAAACTTTTTTTTTAACTTTCCATTGCACATATATTTAAAGAAAGAGACAAGATTTTAAAATGTCGTGAGAGGCGATTTTGTTTAGTCTGCCGTGAAAGGCGATTTTGTGCCGTAGAAGGCGATTTTGCCTTGAAAGGTGATTTACAAATCTCATCAATGATGAAAGACAAGAATTGTGATTTTTTTGTCTCTTTAAAAATACAAAGTACAATAGAGAAGAAAGAAAGAGGGACCTGACTTCTCAGGAGATTGTGGGGACTCATTCAGATCGACGGTCGCGAGTCATGTATGGACTCCGCCATCGTTCTTCAGATAAGAACACTTGATGCTTTAGTTCACTTGGCTTGGCTTGGACCTCGGATTTTTAGAGGACAAAGACCAAGGGAATGTCCTATATCCAATAAAAAAACCAAGTAGACGGGCTGAAAAGCCGCATTTAGGCCATGTTCGATAGAAGAAGAGGGGAAACCTTGGGGGGGTGGCCCCCCAAGGGACTTTGATCACCTTGTAATGCTTGTAGCAGAGTTTCTTCAAGGCAAGAGAGCTTCTTTTTGTGCAGAGATTTCTAGGACAATTTCTTCAGAACTCATCAGATGATTTTTTTGGACCCTTTCCCTTTGGAATGACCGCCTATTTATAGGCTTTTAGTGGCCATTAGGAAGGTTTATGGGCATTAATGATATTAATGCTCTATGATGGGAGGAGTTACAAGATTTAATTTCATAATTTTGTAACTCCTTTTTCTTGGATTTTGATTGGCCGATGGAGAATAATGGGCATTTAATCTCCATGATTATGGGAGTTTCATGATTAATCTCCATAATGATAGGAGTCACATGGTTAATTGTCATGATTAATTGGACTTGTAACTCCCATTTGCTTGCTTCTGATTGGGCCGTCCAAAATAATGAGTTAATGACCCTAATAAGTTGTCATAAAAAGGTCATTTAACTTCATTAATTGGCCGCCGAGTCGTTTGAAGAGTCGCGGGCCGCACCGCGTCTTTTAAAATTCTTCTTGCGATGATCATCAATGGATCCGCATGTTATTTGATGTCGGATGACGATGCGAATTCAGACATTGGTTGATACCAATGAGCCGACAACATCTGTCCAGTCGATTTCACGATCGGTCGGGCAGAAAGTGTGCTTTCTTGGTCGGCCGATTGGCGGTTTCAGAGTGTCCGATGATGATCAAATGATTTCGATGGTGGATCCGTGATGTTGACGAAGATCGACAGATATCATACCTCAAAAATCAGATTTTAAGAAAATCACATGGGCCAATCATCGCGAAACGCGAAAAGAATTGGAAAAACAAATGTTTTAGCGGAAATCCGGCGACCCTGACTTCCAGGGTCGCCGGCGACCTTGGACTTTGGTCCATTTTCCGGTCGCCTTTCGTTTGTCGTTTCTTCGCCGTTTTCGGGCTTTTTCACTTTTGTTTTCTCCTGTATTTTTCTTTGACATTTCTCCTCATTTATTGGCTTGATTTCACTGAAAAAAAAAACCATCGAGAAGTCATGCAAATCAGAGCACAAAGTTTCCTATTTTTGGAAAAGCAAAAGACATTGTAACCGATTTTCCGCCAAGAGTTGAAACTAGGTCAAACGATGTCGGAATGACCTGAAATTTGAGGTGAAGCTTCTTGAGCATTAGATAGGACCAACCATGGGCTTTTATTTGAGTTTTGAAGCCATTTGGGGTCCCATCGATGCTAGACTTGGTTTCACCGTACGGAAGATGTCGAGCTTTGATGTACGGTCATCCGAAGTCCGATTGACCTGAAATTTGACAAGGAGCCTATTGGAGTCATTTTGAGATGGCCCATTATCTCCAATTTGGATGCCATGGTCCCGGGGAGCTTCGCCGCCGGTAGGCTTGATTTTGCTTCAGAGCGTCAAAATCGGGTCAAACGTTGTCGGAATGACCTGAAATTTGACGTGCAGCCCTTTGGAAGCATGCAGAAGCTACTCATGTGCTTTGTTTGATGAGTGGCGGCATCGGAGGTTCTCGCCGCTCAGAGGCTTGATTTTTCCTTTCGAGAGTTGATGGAGGGTCAAACGGTGTCAATTTGACTTGAAATTCGATGTGGAGCCTTTTGGAGGTATTTTGAGACCATCCATAGGCTCTGATCGAAGATTTGATGTATTTGACACTGTCACCGCCGGGAGCTCCCGCTCAGCTGTTGGAGGATTGAAGTTAGGCCAAATGGTGTTGAAATGGCCCGAAACTTCATGTGTACCTCTTTTTTGGCTATTTTGAAAGATCTTGCAGTTTTTGTTTGATTTTGACAAGATCTTATGCTTGAAGCAGCTTTGCCTGTTTATAGTAGGATGCGGCTCCATGTAGCTTTTGCTGTTGAGGCAAAGTGACTTTTTTTGGTGTCAACACTAGGCGCCACCCCTTGGGCGCCCATCCTTCCACAGCCACCCGGGCGCCCAGCCTATTCATTCTCTAAAACACCTCGGTTAAAGTTTAAGATAATTAGTTAAGACCTTAAACCAATCCGAATCAATAGAGTAAAACATTTTAAAACCTAGAATAAGTAAACCCTAATCAACTTAACCTCAAATTAACTAAAGAACACAAAACCAACACAACTCCAAAACAGTCCACCTGGGCGCCACCCACTGGGCGCCCATCCTTCCATAGCCACCTGGGCGCCACCCTCTTGGCGCCCATCCTATCCCATCTCTAAAGAACCCCTAATTAAAACTTCTAATTAATCGCAACCCGAATTTAATCCTAATCAACATAATAAAACACTTATAAATTTAAGAAACCTGAAACCTCAATCAATTTAGACTTGAACCGGCCTAAAAACGCAAAATCAAAACGAAACCACAAAACAGACACCTGGGCACCACCCCCTGGGCGCCCAGCCTGCATATCTACTTAGGCACCACCCACTTGGTGCCTATCCTGTCCCATTCCCTTGGAAACCACCACTTAATTAAACTTAATCGATTAAACCCGAATTAACACATGAAAACACTGTCAACCTAAAAGACCTGAAACCTTAATCAATTCGGACTCAAACCAACTTAAAAAATACAAAACGAATAAACCACAAAACAATCCATCTGGGCACCACCCCCTGGGTGCCTATCCTGCTGCATCCACTTGGGCACCACCCAATCCCAATCAATATATTAAAACACTTTTAACTTAAAACACCTGAAACTTTAATCGATTCGGACTTAGCACCCAAAGCCCTTATGAACCAACAAACAACCACCCAAGCACCACCCCTGTGGCACCTATCCTACACTCTAACCTTAGTTCACAACTTCAATTTAAAACGAATAACTAAACACCTTACCACTTAAATTAATTAAGACCAGAACCTAAAATAGTCTCTAGATCCGAAAGCCAATAACTAAGTCCCAACCAGAATAGCTAAAAATCACAAGCCATCCACCTGGGCGCCACTCCCTTGGCGCCTATCCTCTCATTTGCACTAAAACGCGAATTCTAGATTTTTTTTCAAAATCCAGATCCGAATCCCTTTGACATTTGAACATCAGAGAATTAGAACAATTTGAAACATTAAAACTCACCAAGTAAGAAACCCTTGGATTCCAAAAATAGCATCGATACCATCGTCACTAGCCAAACCACCTAGAAACAGCCACTTGGGTGCCACTGTCTGGGCGCCCAAGTCACCAGAGTGACCTAGGCACCACCCCCTTGGCGCCCAGGTCCCATGCGAACTTCGTTTCGCTGATTTCGACATTATTCCACCCCCAGAATTAAACCCTTAAATTCCGTAATCTTAAGCAACTTAAACAGAACTCTAAAATACACATAATCTACTTCTTAATCGATCTTCAACTTAAAACAAACCAAACCAACATAAACCTCACCCAGCCAACTGCTTAGGCGCAAGAATTAGTAGACTGAGGCTATTTACGTCCCAGGATTAGATCGGATTGCCTGGTTAGGTAGTTTAGAGCATTAGGCTTCGTCTCATCACTTTTCCTATTTCGTTAGGGAATTGGGAGAGCTGATGTGGGCGGTCTAGGACCTTAGGTTAGGGTTAATCCGATGATCAGTAATAAAGCAATAATCACGTAAATCCAACTGAAAATCCCTTAGTTAGGCCCTTCTAGCCCCAATATCAAAAAGCCATAAAACTATAAAACTAACAAAAATAAACCCAAAAGATTTTTCATTTATTTCTTCCTCCACCTCAGGTGCCAAATGTTTAATTGAACTTAATGATAAAAAGGAATAAAGAACTGATTTCTAAAATTGAATAAATGAGAATAACGAGATGAGATGAGTGATTTCGCACACACACTTTTAAACAATCACGGCCCATCGGCCACCCTAAAACAAACACTGGCCCATCGGCCACCTCCAATCAATTTTAGCCCATCGGCCACCTCCAATCAATTACAGCCCATCGGTCTTTTACTCTTATCACTCGTGTGTCGCACACAAAAAATACAGAAATCACAAATCAAAGTCTCATTTGCATCATCATTTTGGTTTGAAATGTCAGCCTTTAAACCCTATCTTGTCAAGGGATCTGAAGGGGGTACCCAGGAACGGGGCCGATCCTCTTCTTAAATATTTGGCACCTCCCCCCTTTTTTATTTTATTTTCTTTATTTTAGTTATTTTATTTTACTTGGAAATATTTTGATTATGCTATGTGAGGATTAACCTTTATTCGGACTTTAACTCATGACCCTGAATTGACCCAAAATTAAAGAGACCCAAAGAGACGCAAATCAAAGTGACAGGACAACCGTCGTGTGTTGCTGGCAGCACATTAGACGAGAGGAAGAACCCACTTTATTATTTTTCTCCCCATATTTCTTCGACTTTCGTCGAAGAACGGCTTTACGGCAGTACCGTAGCTGGCGATCGTGATCCGTCAATTTTGAGGGTAGTTGGAATCCTCATTTTCGATGTAAAATTTAAATAGCATATATAGATTAATGGAGATTTCCCCAAACCATGTCTCTCTTGGAGAGGGGGGGGTCAAAATTCACATCCAACAACTATGTCTGCTTCCTTCATTGTTCCGGGAACTTCAAGAGAAGAAAGCCAATCTTTTTCCACATAGCAAAAACTTCTCCATCAAATTCTCTGTTTGAACCCTTCCAAAACAAAGGTATGCCTCAACTATCAATATATATAGTCCGATGGCATAGGCTATTATGAAGAAAATGGGCTACAACAATCAAAACCTACTCGGTTTGGGAGGAGGCCATGGCATTCTCACGCCATTGGAGCCCGGCCTAACCAAAAGCCAACTAGAAGATTGGAAACTCCATCATCATATAGTGAACTCTTAGCATAGGTTGTGGTATGATCCAGATACCCCCCTTAAATAGTTGACACAAAAGCTGTAAAGTCGATTTGCCGACCAAGCCTCAACTTTTCGTGTCCATGAAGACATTAATCTCCATGTATATCTCTTTGGAGAGTCACCCGTCTAGGATTCAGGAAGCTCGTCCAGTGGGTATGATTTCTCTGACGATGAAGGGAAATTGTCTGATGGCATGGGCATGTAGTCTTCTAGTCCAGAAGAGCCATCATCTCCAAAAGAAGTACATTACTTCAACCCAGTTTCAACATGCGATTGGGAGCCTCTTATAGCAAATATTAAGAAAATTACCCATCAAGAAGACCCATGGACATGAACCAAGCCTTGGTCTAAAAATCTCCTTGATACTCCAGAGGTTTTTGTTGAGTAGGAAACCTCCAGAAATATTATGGAGGAGCCATCTTCAAACCCTCCAACGAAAGATTCTGTTCAAAAGATAGACTTAGGAACACCAGATAACCCACGTCCTGTATTCATAAGTAAGAATATATAGGATGATGAGTTACCCGAGTATGTCACTTTCCTTCATGAGTTTACTGATTGTTTTTCATGGTCTTATACCGAAATGCCTAGTTTAAACCCTAAAATAGCAGTCCACAAGCTCAATCTATAGAATGATATCAAGCCTGCCAAACAGGGCCAAAGAAGGTTTTGTTCTGATGTGATGGATAAAATTGAACAAGAAGTTCAAAATCTCAAAAGTGCTAGCTTCATCCGTGAGGAATAGTATCCTGAATGACTAGACAACATCGTCCCTATGACAAAGAAAAATGGGTAGACCAAGGTATATATTACTATGGAGACCTGAATGGTGCATGCCTTAAAAGATGAATTCTCGCTCTAAGTGAATAACATTCATAGATGGCTTCTCTGGCTACAATCAGATAAAGATGCATCGTGAAGATGAAAAGCACACAACATTTCGGACTCCATTTGGCATGTATTGCTACACTACCATGCCATTTGGTCTGAAAAATGCCGGTGCTATATATCAAAAGGCTATGATAAAGATATTCCAAGATATGTAGCACAAGATGGTCGAATGTTATGTTGACGACCTCTCCATCAAACGTATAAGAAAAGAAGACCATCTCAAAGACCTTCAAGAAGTCTTCCTCCTACTTTGCAAACACAAACTGCGAATGAATCCTCTAAAGTGCTTTTTTGGTGTCTCATTGTTTAATTTCCTAAAATTCTTAGTTTGGAAAGCTGGAATAAACCTTTACCCCAGCAAAGTCAAGGCTATTCTAGAAATGCCCTCGCCAAGAACTTTAAGAGAAATAAAAGGACTCCAAGGAAGATTGGGATACATCCGACGGCTCATCTCTACTCTTTCGAGGAAGTGCCGTCCATTCTCTTGGTTAATGAAGAAACGTGTAGACTTTGTCTGGGATGTTGAATGTGAAGGTGCATTTCAAGATATTAAGTAAAACCTAACCAAGCCTCTAGTGTTGGCTGCCCCTACACCTAGAAGGTCATTTATCATGTACGCAAGAGCCCTCGACTGTTCATTGGGTGCTCTACTAGCACAAGAAAATGACGGAGGAAAAGAAACCGCTCTATACCACCTCAGTTTATGTTGATTGGTGCAAAGCATCGCTACTCTCTAGTCAAAAAAGAATGCCTTGTAGTGATGTTCTCCATGCAAAAGCTGCGTCACTACCTTCTTTCCAGCACAGTCTACCTGATTCGGAGGATCAACCTTTTAAAGGTCCTTACCACAAAAGCAAGTTCTCTCAATGCTCGACTGGAAAAATGGTCCGTCCTTCTGTCATAGTTTGATATTAGGTATGTGCCACAAAAGGCAGTCAAAGGCCAAGCTCAAGCAGACTTTCTCGCAGAGCATCCATTGCCTAAAGATTCTCAACTCAGAGATGATCTCCCAAACGAACCTATCTACAAAGTGTAGACCTCCTCACCAAATGCCTCCTGGGTTATGTACTTTGACGATGCAACCAGGACGAATGAAAAAGGAAAGCTAATCTCGGGTGTTGACATTCTCTTTGTGAGCCCTGACAGATACATAATTCCACATGCTTTCTCGCTACTGGAACCATGCTCAAACAATGTTGCTCAATACCAAGCTCTGATCATAGGAATGAAACTCGCTCTCGAGTCCAGCTTCACCAGGCTAGAAGTCCTCGGAGATTCTCAGCTGATCGTCAAATAGATGAATCAGAAATATAAAGTCAAGAAGTCTGATCCGGTGCCTTACTGTAATAAGGCGTAATCGCTTCGACAAAAAATTAATGTTTGTCATAACACCCACATCCCCAAAGTTGAAAAAGTCCGTGCAAACACCCTAGCTGAACTTGTTGCATCAATGGTTGTTCAGGAAGGAGAAAACATGCACATTAGAGTGTATCAAAGAAAGATCCTTCCTTCTATTAACACGCACCAAGTAGTTACTAAATGCCACTGAGTGGTCGGAAGTCGGATCTCCATCCTTAAAACTCCAATCGGCGACTGGAGGCATCCATTCATTGATTACACCATGTTCGGAATCCTATCTGAAATCCAAAAGAACAGGTAAGCATTCAAAGACAAGCCCCAAACTTTCATTTGGATATTCCTTCAAAAATCCTTTACAGAAAATTCTTTAAATGAGTACTTCTACGCTGCTTGTCACAACAAGAAGCCGAAGAAACACTCGAAGAAGTTCATGCTAGTCTTTTTGGAGCCCATCAAGCTGGTCCTAAGCTCTACGATTAAATGAAAATGTTAGGTTATTATTGGCCTACCATGGTAGCTGACGCTATTGAATTCGCTAAGCCCTACCAGTAATGCCAAGTTCGTGGAGATTATGTTCACCTACCTCCATAATGGCTACATCCTACAGTGATTTCATGGCTTTTCAAAGCCTGGGGGTATGGACATCATAGGTCCTATCTCTCCCCCATCAAGCAAAGGTTATTGCTTTATCTTCGTCACTATGGATTACTACTGTAAGTGGTCGAAGCATTTGCGCTCAGCCAAATGAAGAACTCATCAATCCTTCGGTTTTTGCACACCATAATCATTTGTCATTTCGGCTACCTAAAAGGTTCATCCATGGTAACGAACCACAATTCCAGGATCACCAATTCTACGGGTTTTGTAATTTAAAGCTGTCCTTTGACTCTGTATAATCCGGCAGCAAATGCATTAGCAGAAGCCTTCAACATAGTTGAAATCCTGCCCGTTTATCATTTGAATTTTAGGTCTATCTCATTGATGATGATGACTGTACAGACTCGGATTTGGTCGATTGATTCATTAACCTACCCTACTGTTAGCCAACTCAACACGGACTCGATTATGTCTACTAAGACTCACTGATGGTACCCAATTTGTAGGAAAGCCAGTTTATGTCTGTCTCATTTATTCAATCTGCAATCTTTTTCAATTCTGTTGATTCTATGAAAGGCTATCATATGGAGAGACACGAGACAGTGAGATAACCATGGACTTGGTGACTGAAAAGAGTTTGCGGGCATAATATAGCGATGAAGCCCCCTTGTAAGGATTGAGGTCACAGGTAAGCCTTGAACCCATGGGATACTTCTGATACTCAATGGGAGCCTCAAATTCTAGAGTACGTGAGAGGATAAAAAGAGAGTGGACCCTAACCTTTTGAATTAGGGCCACAAGCCACAACCATAACACATTTTCATCATTATTATTATTATTACTATTATCATCATTTCCGCAATCATTGTGATTACTGTGTCTGTATTGTTACCAACATTGATTGACATAATCACGATCATTACATTTACATATTAGTACAGTACCATCCTGGCTCAAGTAGATGCACCCACGGTAAAGCTCTAGGAAGAGCTGTGGTACTGTATGTCCTGATCACTATGGCTCAAGTAGATGCAAACGTACTGATGATCTTGTGCTGGTTGCTATCGGACAACTGATGCACCAATATCAACAATCTTGTTTTCTCATTGCACGCCCCCGGCTTAAGCAGATACACCCAGAGGAAATCTTGACGATACACCCACCCACTTGGACACATTGATAGATTATGATATTGTACTGTTCTCTAACATTCTGTATAGGTTTACAAGTAGGTTCCACACATGAGATAATACCTTTTTTTTTACCACACATTGTAATATTTTGTGTTAACTCACTAAGTAAATTGTAAACATTATGTTAATTATATGTATTTATTTTTGTATTATTGCAGCATATTATGACATTTATATTGAATACTTGCCAGACATTCATGTCTGACTATATATTTGGTGTTGTAGATATGGTTACCCTAATCCTTACCCTAGAGTGGTATCCCGAGGAGGCGGTTGATGTTTTGTTTCTCACTAATTTTATGTGGCTTCCAGATTTTGGACTCTTTCTAAAAAGGTTTTCAAGATAAGATTTCGACATTGGGAAGTTTTCAAATTTTGGATAACTTTAACCTTAGATAAGTTCTAATTTAGTAGTAGTTTTTTACTTTTTTAACTTTCTCTAAATTTGGAACCATCCTAAACTTTAAGTGTTTTGAAAATCTTAAACATTGGGAAGTTTCTAGAGTTTAAGATTCTAACATAACTTATTTTCTAACTTTTAAAAGTGTTTTAGTTGGTTTTTAACTTAGTTGTTTGATCTTTTTGCGATTAGTTTAAGATTTTCTACTTTTTTATTCTTTTGTTACTAGTTGGAAAGCACCTAATTGAATTTTCTCCCTTTGGATTGATACCATACTTACCGGGTTATTACTACAAGCAAGGCTCTGCACTTGGAGCTTGTGAATAGTGGGGAGACCCCCATGGGTCTTCAATCACTTTGTAGATCTGTAGAGATTTTTGCATAGTTTCTTCAAGTTGGGAGAGAGAGCTTGTTATTGTAGTGTCAGAGTATGAGCATTGTGTTTGAAGTGGAGCCAAAGACCTCCTTAGGCTCTTGTAGGGCACTTGAAAAGTCATCGGGGGAGTGAAAGGTGAAGAGTCACCACCAATGGGTGCCTTTTCCACATGTGAATGCATTCAATATCCATCATGGGAGGAGTTTCACTCTTAATTCCATCATTTGTAACTCTCTTTTCTTAAATTCCAATTCGTTAGTGCAAGATAATGGACATTTCATGCATTAAATTGCTGCCGGAAATGTGCTGGAAGTCAAAGAGTCATGACTTTGGCAACTCTTAGCTTTCTATCGTAAGATACTCTTGCAAGGTGGGGACACTTTTGTCGCAAGAAGAAAATATGCATTAATCGCCATCGGATTGTCTTGAAACTTCAGAGGTTGATTATCATCAACGGCCTAAGATCATTTGTCCATTGGTTTCTTGATCTGTTAGACGAAATGTAGACCTTTATAGTTGATCGAAACACAAATCTGAGATGTTGACGAAGATCGATGGATTATCAGGCATCAAAAAATGGATTTTAAGAAAATCTATAATAAAAAAGGGCTAAAAATGAAAAAAATACCGAAACAAATGGTTTTCTAAAACATCTGGCAAACTCGAATTTCCATGGTCGCTTGCAACCATAGGGATTTAATCCCCTAGTTTGGCGTTTAATGTAGGTGCTCCGTCAGCATAGACAATGCCATGCTTGTCAGTATGTGCCTTTTGACTGCCAAGGATGTCATCAAGTTTTTTTGATTCAGTGTTCATCCTGTTCGATGAAGCTTTAGTAGTATTTAACTCAGTTAGGACCATCTCGAGTCTTCCATTCAGATCAGTATTCTTTTCTTTCAAAGTTTTCATATCAGAATCTAGTAAGTCACACTTTTGTGATTCTGCAGTTAGCATGTCGGCCATTCTGTTGTTCTCATCCTCCAATTTTTATACTTTTGAAAGTGCTTCTGCAAGTTCGGCTTTTAAAGAGAAATTTTCTCTTCTGACGCTTTCCAACTGATAGTAACTTTTTCATTCACCTTAACCATCTTCATGGTCTTCTTGAAAAGCATCTCGTATTCAATTTTCCAATTAGGTTCTTTCTCTGACTCATTATCTTAATCAATCCCATTATCAAAAGAAACATGTGAAGGAACAGAACCTGTAGATGCAATAAAAGCAATAAACTTCCCTTTGTTAATGTCAGACTTGTCAGACTCAAGATTTTCATCATTATCATCAGAAGTATCTTCTTCCCAAGTTGTATTTAAAGCCTTCTTTTTAGAATTTTTGTGTTCGCGATCATTAGCAACATGTCCATATCCTTGACATTCATAGCATTGAATCCATTTAGAAGAGTTCTTACGAGTTGTTTTAGAGATTTTCACATTATTTTTCTTACCCTTCAAAAAAAGCCTGAATTACTTCATAAACTGTATAGTAACTTGAGGATCAATTTTCTCGAAATCTGAATTTTAATAACTTGTAGCTTTCTTGAATGATTCCTTGGACTCTTTCAAAGCAATACCTTTACACCGTGTCTTCTCATTAGACCTAAGGTTTTCTTCAAAAGTTTATAGGTTACAACCAACTCATCAACTTTCATAGTATTTAGAGTTTTATTCTCCTCTATGGCCACAACCTTTCCATCGAACCTTTTTGGAATAGACGTCATAATCTTTTCAACAATTCTATTCTCAGGAATTGGTTCCCTTAAAGTAAAGGTATCATTGACAATTGCATTCAGTCTAGCATTGAACTCATTGAAGGTTTCATCATCTTCCATTTTTATGGTTTTAAACGCAGTATATAACTTCTGAAGTTTTGACTATTTGACAATGTCATTCCTTCATGCACAGTTTGCAGAATATCCCAAGCTTCTTTTGTAGTAGTGCATGTAGAAATTTTTCAAAACTCAGACATACTAACTCCACTGTAAATAGCATTGAAAGCCCTAGAGTTGCAAGTGGTAGCTAGTTCTTCATCCTTAGCCCACTGTTCTTCATATTTGGGACCAATTGCCCCATCAGTAATGATAGTGGCCAAGGAATAGCTACTAACAACAAACTTTCAAACTTTAATATCTATGGCTTTCAAGAAGGCAACCATCCTGGCCTTCCAATAAGCATAATTGGTACCATCCAACAGAGGAGGCTTATTGGTTAAAGTGCATTCGCAATAGATATCCATTCTAACAATATATAGGATCTACACAATAGAATAGTGCAACCCACTCTAATATCAATTAAAAGTGCATTTGCAAGGATGGTTACTAGTTCCACAAACCAATGCACAGCGGATGTAACCAACTAAATAAGATAAAACGAGCAAAACTATCTACCAATCACACACCACAAGATGACAAACACAAATTTAACGTAGAAACACTATCCAGGGAGAAAAAGCACAATAAGAAAAACTAATCGCTATTGAACGATTAAAAGATATACTCATAGCTCATTTATCCCAGTCAGTACGTTGACCTAAAGACTATAGTTGTTCTTACACAATTTCTCCTGTTGCCACGACTTCCCCGCCACGCACCATTGCTCATTCTTGATCCTCCTTCAATCACCTTGAGTACCAAGATGAACCAATCTCCTACAAAGAAGTAGAAGCTTCAAAGCTTCTAGAGAAGCCCTTGAGAACAATCTCTCGATGGCTGTAGAGAATAATTCTTTCTCTTAGAGCTCTCTTGCTCAGAATAATGAGATGGTGTGTCTATTTGGGTTGAGAGAAACACCCAATTTATAGACCCAAATCCGTGCAAGAGACTTCTAAAGATAATACGCTAAGAATATCAAATAGTCTTAAACTTTTACTAAAAGTCATGATGGAACTAGGCAAACCCGTCCATGCTCGCTATAGCAAGTCCTGTCTCTGGCTACTGGCTTGTCTTCAACTTCACTATAGCGAAGTGCATGTTCGCTATAACGAACACACGTTCTGGATTTTGCCTTAAACAAGCCAAAACTCTCTAGCCTTCGCTTCAGGTCTTCCAGTAGCTCAACCACGGTCCATTCTAAAATAAATAGAAAATTACAACTCAAATTGCCAAGAGTATTGTCTAACAATCTCATTGCCAAACAACTCCTAAACTTTGAGAATATATTATGAGAGGGGATTACATCATTTCATACGGGTACAGACTCTCAATAGATGGGCGTTGGAGTTACATAGATACTCACGATAAGTGTGCAGGAGACACTCAGGGGACTTGGACTTTGCTATGATCTCTCTCTCTCTCTCTCTCTCTCTCTCTCTCTCTCAGATGATATCTATCTAAATTGTTTGCCCAATAGACCTTCGATAGCAAGCCTAGATCCCGTCTATCTCCCACATCCACATGCTCTCGCTAGGGACCATAATCCTTCACGACCCATCATATTTAGCAGCCAGTCATGGATTTTGTATATGGTCTAAATTTTAGTCCTTTTAGAATCTTGAAATCCCACCATGATTGATTTAAGAAGCCAACATCGTCTCTTGTAAATCTTCTACAAAATAGGAATTTAAATTAAAATACATCTTCAAATAAAAGGGCTAATATTGTAAGATTACACATTGTAAACAAATTGTGTAGAGTAAGGCCAAGTAACAATAGATAATATTGGAAGACTACATGTTAAAATATTATGAATTGTAGAAAAATGATGATAACAGTTGAGGTGCCCCACGACTGATATAAGAATCTAACATCAAGTCTTTTAAAAGTTCAATACAATAGGATTTAAATTAGAGTAAATTCTAAGGAAAAATGGCTGATGTCGCTTCACTGCATTTTGTGAACTTATTTTGTAAAACTAGGCTGGGTAACAATGCAATATCAGTATCACATAGTATAATATGAGTTTTAGAAAAATGGTTATAACCCATGAATGATTTAATAATCCAATATCATCTCGTCTAAATGATCTATACAGTAGGAGTTAAATTCGTTCCAAATAAAATGGATAATTTTACAGAAACTGCATTCTGAGATCTGGTAGTGAAAAGTGAAGCCAATTAACAATGCTATATTGAATAATTTATTCCCTTCTCATCATAGTGAGACTCTTGTAGGAAGATGTCAAAAAGGAATATTTAAGGTGAATAACCAAAAAATGAGCATCAAATGACCTTTCCCTTCTACGATCGTCTTATTATGCAACGTTTTTTCAATAATTTAAAAATAGAGAAAAGAAGGAGGGGGGGTTTGAAAACATAAAAGTTATATTATATATTAAAGCAACTACCCTGTTCGTGAGGGAGTGACATGTGGCAATTTTTTTTTTTTTTTGGGGTTTCATGGTGACATGTGGCACACCCATCTCTTCCTTATCAAATCTCCTATAATTTCTCTTAAATAATCTCTTTCCGCCCTTACAACAAATATCATTTCTAATCATATCCTACTTCACCATCATCCTTATCATATCTACTAGAATTTCTCTTAAATATTAATCTCTTTCTATCCTTATCACACATATCATTTCTAATCACCGATAAGTCTACAAAATTGGGTAAAAAAGCCATAATTTCATGTACATTTGTAAAATTAATTAGGACAAATTGCATCATAATATCATGATTTCATGCAATTGAGCATAAATGTGGACTAAAATTAGTTAAAAACCCTTAATTTTCCATGAATTTATGAGATTGATGGTTTACATCACCCATGGGTCCCACCAATTAGATTCAAAGCATTGTGGCCCCATTGCATCCATTACATCAATTCATTTTTGCATTAAGTAGGGCCCATGCATTCCATCCATCTCATATATTGCATCTTTAATTAATTCAATGCTAGTGATTTAGTTGTCTTATTATGTAGGTATTGTCACAGCAATGGGGTCCACATGAAAGAAATAAAAAAGAAAGAAAGAAAAGAAATAAGGGAACCACACCCCTTGGGGGTGCTTCCTGATGAACGCACAGAAAAGGGCAGGTCCCACTTGTTGCTGCATAATTCTCTCTCTCTTTCCAAGTTTCTGACTTTCCAAGATTTCTCTCCTATTAAGATTTGAGTTTCACAACAAGGATGGAGTATTCTAGAAAAAATCTTTGGTGGAGTTTGAATTAGGGAGTTTTATCCAAAAAGATCTGTGATGAGTCATCAAAGAGAGCCCATAATTCCAAAGAGATAAGAAGATAAATTTAAAAAAGGAAGGAGATAAAAGATTTTGAGGCAAAATGTCCCAAGGGATGTGGACATCCAACACTGGGTCCCCCACTTGCCCTTGGACGTCCACATCATCTCTCCTTCTTTCTCTCCCTCTGCTCAATTCACACCATTGGATCTCCTATTCAGTCAAGAGAAGAAATGTCTTAGCCCCACTACTGCAAGACCTGCAAAACAAGATGAGATCAAGATGGGCTAGAAGATTAGTTTGAATTTCAAAAAGGAAGTTATTTTACTTACAAGTCCAATCAAGATAGAGTTCAATTTTGGGAAGAGTTCCAAGCCGAAAAGAAGAAAACAAGTATATAAGGAACCCTAAGGGGGAATGTCCATGGACATGCTACCTAGGCTTGGATGTCCCATCCCCTCTCTTTTCTCCTCCCCAGCCCCCCGCCCCCCCCCCCCCCCCCCCCCCCAATTCTTGATCTAGGTTTCCTTAATCATCTAGTTCTCCACATTTTCTTTTATTTTTTTAAGGTAGTTTTGGGCCTTGTCCAAGCGAGACATAGTTTTTAGAAGGAGCAGAAGCTTTGTACTAAATAATGCTATCAATGAAAATGTCAATTCTCTTTTGTGCATTGGCTGGTTGATTTTTTTATCAAGGCAAAATTAAGTAATTTCTAGCTCTTTCTTTATGTTAGTATGTGTTTGATTAAGTAGTGATGTGCCTGAATGCTTTAGTAGGCTTGTCTTCATACTAGTAGGTACCTTTCATATTGTATTTCTTAATGCTAGAGTAGGCTTTTTATCATCCATGCTTATTATTGATAGGTCATGGTTGGGAATATATTATTTTTTATGGTTTATGCTTAGATCTGATAGGTAATGATTAAGTAACTTTGGTAATTTGATGAAGGGAAGGAGTTTTGGGTATTTGCTAAATTTTATAGAAAAAATAGCCTCTTTTGAAAAAAATGATTTTAAAGTTATATTGTCCTGATTTGGATGCCTTGATTGAATCTAGATCTGAAGTAGAAAAACTATTCAAACATGTAATTTCATTAAGAATGAGGTTTTGGATTGCATGATGGATTCTGAGTGCCTTAATCAACTTTGTTATCATTGTTATTTCATTATCTCATTGTTGTAATTAATTTTCTGCATTATTAGTTAATTGTGACATCATCTGAATAAGATTTTCTTCTTGATTCGCTCTTTGTGGGTTTGGCCCGTACTTGCCGCTATCTGTTTGTAGACACCCATGTACTTGCGGTATTTAGTATTGATTGAAATCACAATCAATCACCAAAAACTGATTTGGGCTAAACGTGACACCTTCGCCATTGCCTGCGCCCAATATTATGAGTAATATTGCCTACTCATGTCACCTAAATATTTTGAGTAATATTTCAAATTTATACATAATGAGTGATACTTCCTATTCATTTCTGTTGGTAAATGAGTAATATTGCCAACAGATGTGGTATTGGCCGATGCTCGAAACAATATTGGTAAATAATAATATTGAATCTTATGGCCAGTACCCGAAAAATTATTTATAATCTATGTTGGATTTTACGTAACACTTTTCCATTTAAATTAAAGTTGTGAATTTACAATGACAATAAATTTTCTTAAAATATTATTTATATGTATTATTTTCAACCATTTTTTATTTCTTTTCTTTTTTCCTTTTTTGGCCATTCCCCTTAAAGCTTTTCAAGTCAGAAAAGTCAAGACCAAGTTCAATTCGTCAGCTCAACATCAGATAGGTGTGGGGCTCACTTCAACCAGGCGTGGGTGCGGCCCACTACATGCTCCAATCATCAATGGTATACATGTGCCACAATGGAGTGTTCCCATGGAATTATCTTGATTAGTATGTATTTTTTTAACTCAAGCATTAGTCCCCACCCCATATGCGTATTAAGAAGCTTGATCTTGTGCTTACTTTTTGGTATGTTATTTCAAGCTTTATTTACATAGTTTAATTTTGTTATTTTTTAATTCTTTTACAAATGGTTGTTTAATTTAGAATAAATGTTAAGTATATTTATTTATTCAAATATCATAGAGGGCAATCATGTTTTTTCTTTTTCAGCTCATGTTGGGCATGGCCTCTCACACTAGTAATATTTTAAAAAGGTAGGATCGGTTGGTCCTCATACATATTTAGTGGCGAGAAAAGGGTTGGGGTTGGAAGAATATTTCAGTTGTAAAATATTATGATGTCGGTAGGCTGATGGTGATAAGATTTCCCAACTCGAGGAGGGTCGAACTCCTTGTGCAAGCACATAATTTTGGGGAATAATTTTCTAATTTTCATAAAGAGGGATACAAAAGATTTACAGAGTTCCTTATTTCAAACATAGAAAATATTCTATCAATCATTAATCAATTACCATAAGTCATGGATATCAATTAATAATTAAATTTCTAAAAGAGTAAATTAGCGAAAGGTCCTTGAAATGGAAATTTTAAAGGCTCTGGTCCACACAAGTTTCATTTAAGGGCTGTAGCCCATGAAGCTTGATATATTTTGGTGAGAGATCCCTGGATACCCCACATCAGGCATTTTCATGACTGATTTTCCCTTTCAACTGTCTAGGCATAAAATTTTGAATTTTAAATTTTCAAATATTCGATTCCCCTTCATTCTTAGGGCAAGGTTCTCTCTCATTCAAAGTGGGTGTTGCTCAGCCATTGCAGTGCAGAGGACCATCGCAAATCAGAGATTGGTTCTTTTTTTTTTTGTCAAATCGAAGAAGACTTCAGAGGATTCAGAATTTCAAACTGGAGAAGACGGTTGCATTGTGGCCTTTCATAGACCGGTGAAGATCAGAGGTGCAGATCACAGATCTGGACTCGAGGCCTACACTTGCCAATTTGCAGAAATTAGAACCCATATCATTGCTCATGGGAGAAGAAGATACTATAAGGACTTAGGTTGTTTTGTATCCTATCAAGACTTGGGTCAGGTATTCTTTCTTTGTTTTTTTTTTTTCTTTTTTGTCTCATGTTTGGTGTCTACGTTTGATGGTAATCCTCTTATTTAGGTCAGTTGTTCTATTCTTCTCCTCTTCTTGCTTCTAGTGATTATCTTCATTTTGAAAGAATATATGAGCAAGTATAAGGAAGAAGTCTTGACAGGATACAAAATCAAACATAGACAAAGAAGAAACATGAGAGAAAATAGAAGAAGACGTAGCAGTGCTGCATTCATTGCCACCGTCGCTGGATCTAGGTGCTGCCTGTTGCAAAAAGAGAGGACTTTTTTTTTTTTTTTTTGATCTAGATTTGCAGAGACCTGACATTAGCGGATTGAATTCTGCAAGATCATTGAGTTGCAATAGTAACAACAGCCAACAGTGTGGGGCCCCACCCCTTATGGGCCCTTAATTTTGATTTGAATAATTATAAATATAATATTAGCTATCTTATTATGCTATTTAATAGGATTTAGTAGAATAGTTTAATAATTTCCTAAGTCTTAGGATTAGACCCTTGTTTATTTCTTTATAGATGTAGGGTGGTTACTGTTATTTAATTTGGGTTTTAGTTAGAATAGGCCTTAGCTAGTAATTAAGCTTTAATAGGAGGGGTGTTGTAGTTAGGAAGCTTCTAGAATTCCTAAAATTGACCAATTTACCCATACCCTTATCCTCATTTCTATTTAAACCCAAAGGGCTTTCTAGTAATCAGCCACTAATCCTAACCTATATATACTAACCATTGCAAATAAAATGAAAACCCAACCCTAATTCACTCTTAATTCACATTCCTCTCTCATCTTCCCTACCACTCTCCCTACGAACCCTAATCCTTAACCTTAGCAACAAGAAGGAGTAGAGGATCATCCCCAATTATAGCTTCAACCCAACCTTAGGAGCTTGGATCTTTCTTTTATACTCAATTTTCATCTCAATTGATCTAAGGCAAGTACTTTATGCTAGACATCATAGGATGCATGTTTTCTTTCCTTGATTCTGTAATTCCAATTCAATTGATGTATGTATGAGAAGATCTACCTTTTGAGCTTGGTTTTATGGTTTTTGGCCATTGATGGATGGGTTTAGTTCATTTGGAAGATCAATGGCCCAAGGATGGATGGTGGGATGCGTATTGAAGTGCTTTTGTGATTTTATATGTTTATGTGATGAATGGTTTGGATTGGAAGAGGTTTGATTGGAAAATGGATTGAAGAGAAGAAATCCAGAAAACTGTGTTTTCTGTTGCAGGCACATGTACCCAGTAGACTGGCATGCAGTGGGGTTGTTACACCCCGTCCCAAGTTAATCAAGATTAACTCTAATTAGTTGGGATGAATGCTAATTAACCATGTTTAATTGAGCTAAATATGGTTAATGACCAAATTGAATTGAATTTGTCTCAAATGGTTAATTTGAGCTTAATGAAATGGTAATGAATGTTATTGTGATTTGAATTGATTTTTAGACGTAAACCATGTGGTGCGAGGACTTTTTTATAAATATGAATTTTCGCATATTCGTCGAATACGGTCACTCTTGATACCAACACGCATATCTCAAGGAGTACGTTGACTTTCGTAATAAACGAGGTTGCGTTCGACGCGAATTGGATCAAGTGACCTTTCATTTGACTCAAATTGTAATTAGAAGAATGATAGAGAGCTTAAGTGCAAAATGTTCACTTATATAAGAGAAATGATGAACTCATTGAGTTCATTCCAAACCCTGGCCCCTTTCTCTTCTTATTTCCTCTTCTTTCTTCCATTCCTCTTCATTAACCACTAAGAGTGAGGGTTTACAAGTGGATTAGGTGAGAACTTCATCTTCTTCATTTTCTTCCTCACTTGTCTTCCATTTTGGAGTTCTTGGAGCTTAGAATTGAGGAGATTTCATCTCAAGGATCAAGCTAAACAAGGATTTTTGCTAGTTAATCAACAAGAAAGGCAAGTATAGACAAATACTAGTGATTGATGTTAATTATTGTAGAATTTCATAGAAATTACATTGATTTATAATTTATGCATTTCCCATTGGATTGTATTGTTTTTGTGGATTGATGAATGGATGGATAGAGAGTTTGATGTATGAATGGAATGGAAATTGAGGAGTGGATAGGAGGTCCAATTTATGTGCAAGTAGTGGATGAATTGGGGCAAGAAAGGAGGAAGGAAAAACCAGTTTCTGAACTGAAACTGTGTTTTCGGAGCAATTTGGATCGATCGGACCTGACTGTCCAGTTGATCGGACAGAGAGTTAACTAGGACAGTTTTTCTGTACGATTGATCAGACCTGAAGGCCAATCGATCAGACAGGGTATTTATCTGGGACAAAACATGGGTGATTCTTAGGTACATAAGTGTCCCCTAAATTAGTATTAAGGCTAGTATTAATGGTGTTTTTCCTAAACCTTCATCGGTGTTAGCTAAGGTTATGCTAATGTGTAAATTTCACTTAAAGTGATGTCATCAAGAATAACAAATGCATTAGATAATAAACGTTTCACTTGAATGTTTGGTTTAGGAGTTACATAGGATTTCTTTATTTAATTTGATTTCTGAGTCTGGCACTACATAGGAATGCTTAAGCTCGTTGTTGAGCTAACATGAAATGAATTAATGAAACGAAATAATGAACAATCCTACTGCAGTAGATGGAATGGGGTGTTCTGGAGCTCCGCGGTGATGCCAATGTTCTCTGATCAAGACGCTGGTAAATCCCACACATATTGAATGATAAGCCACTTAATAAAGTGTAACGACTGAAATAACTAAATGAATCAATCATTCCTTAAGGCCTGGGTCATGAATGGTGCGCCCTTCCGCCCTGTGCTAATGAGGACACTGATACTGAATGCTTCCTTTTGGGAAAAACTGAATGAATAAATACTAATGTAGTTGCCAATTTTTGTAAGTGTTATTATTATTGGTTCTAATGTATAGGATACTATTATTGGATTGACTTGTCTAGAATTATCAATTATATAATTGATGATTATGTTCTTCGTATATACTATCATAGATTTGTGTATACATTGTTGAACCGTCGTGTTCACAGTATTATTGATGACATTACAGGCCAAGTTGCCCGTGCCAGTAATCCAGAGGTTGCACCGCCTGCGGAGGAGGCCAATCAGGTTCATCCAAGAGGACTGATTGAATGGACATAGATCGGAGGGCGAGTAAATTGGAATAATCGGAAACATTTTGATAATTTCTTTATATATTCATTTTGAAGTAAATAGTAGTAACCTGCATTGTAATTTGAATATACAGTGGTTGACTTAGATAGAAAAATGAAATGTGTGTATGGAACTTTACTTTTATGTAAAGAACTTGTACTGTTTAAATAGTTTTTGTCAATGTATATATTGATTCCTCAAAAATGTACATTTGACAGGTTGACTGTATGATTATCCCTGGTGAATTTCGTTTTAACTTCGGTTAATTCGGAGTTTATGGGAGTAAGTATGGAGATCGCGACTCAGGGTTTAGTCGGAGTAATCCTAATCTCGGGCCTGGGTCAGTACAGGGGTCGACCAGCGACACTAAAATAGGAGAAAACTAAGTCTGAGTTAAATCTCTGAGAAAACTCAGTCCAATGTACCCAGTCGACCGAACCCTTGCTAGGTCAACCGGATAAACAAGAAAACTCACGGTTTGCTGGGACCTGGAATTTTCCCTCAAACCCAGACTTTTAGAGTGTGCGATCGACCAGACCCTGTTCCTGGTCAACCCGGCACAAAGGAATTTTAGGAATAATGTTGAGAGTTGGGACATCCATTCAACCAAACTTTTCAGGGTATGCAGTCGACCACCCAGGCCAGGAGGTCGACTGGACACACTGTGGAGTTCTATGACCAGGCCATTGTCTACCAGGTGCTTGTCTGTAGTCCCAATGTGCGCGGTCGACTGACCAGGCCTGGAGGTCAACCGGGCACACTGACCAGAGGGTCGACCTGGGAGTCAACATCCTGACTTCCCAGTGTACCCAGTCGACCGAACCCTGTGCCGGGTCAACCTGATACACTGTTTTCAGGGATTTTCCATCCTTCTAGTTTCTAAGGTTGTGATCGACTGTGAGGCCCATTGACCATCCAAATAGACTTTCATTGATGTGCCAAGCACGAGTCAATAGTGTAGCCCAACCTTGACTCGTGGGGACCACCAAGTAGGGTTTGGGGATTGGAATTGTCGGTGATTCGATCCTTAAACGTCGTCAGAGATGTCTGTAACTTCAGAGCACCAAACGCAATATCTTTTGGCATCTGAGACTTCAGTTAGGGATCAAATTGACTGATGTGGCCCTTAACCTGAATGTGGACCATTACCTAGGTTGGACCCCTGCCTTTTCCATTTGATTCTAATACGTAAAGATTTATTACGTATTGTACTTCTTTCATATCCTTGTTATTGTTATAACCCTATTAATTAAATGGAAATTGGAGGACCTGAACCTAGGACTACGTAGTGGTGACCCGATGATATAATCAGTGATAAATGACTCGTGTTTGTGGCTAGGCGGGCTCTCATACGGCTTAAGTTTGGAGTGTGTGGTACCATAGAATTGGAGAGGTTGGTTATGATGAATTGTTAACTCATTGTGAATGAGTATGGATTGGTTACTTGTGGAATGAACATGGATATTGTACTTATATTGTTTTAGGTCATGGTTTGTGGGCCTCAGTATGGATCCAATGATGATTGGACTTTGACTTGGACTTGGATTGGACTGTGTTCAATGGTATTGAACTTGGACCTCTTAGAGACTTTGTTAGGACCTTGCTCACGCAAGGCAAGCTTAGACAGACACAGACTTGTATTTGTTTCCTTGAGTCGGCACTAAACATTCATTCAGTTGATTTAAGCTTAGCCTGTTGACTGATCATCACTGGTAGGAGCTATATTGGTTATGACTAGAGCTATTATGATGAGTTATGGCTAGACGGATGGTGTGATACCGGTTCCGGTCTAGTGCGATAAAGGGGTGTGATCGGTGTGATAAAGGGGTGTGATCAGTGTTATATATATTGTTATTATCAGGGCTTGTTATCCCTTGCATGGTTACCTTACTTTTCCCCGCCACGACTGTTAATAGTACGGGATGGCCGTGACATAATATCCCGCGGTATCGAGCTTGTGTGAATGTGCCATATTGTTAGCTGTTAGATTCGATTACTTAATTATTCTAATTCTAATTGTAGTTCACTGCTCAATTACCTAGCTTATGTTTCATTGTTATTCTTATGATTAAATGATCATCTCTATTCGAGTTTAATGCATACATTATTTGTTATCTGTATATGGTGCCTTGCCAGATCCTTGGATCTGACCCATCTTTGGTGCTTAGGTTTTGACTTTGACCATGCAGGTGACGCGATCATCGAAGCGCCTGTAGCCGGCGATTACGGTTGGCGACCGGTTGACCAGGTGGTCGAGCCAGAGGATGGAGTGCCCATATAGGGTGTTTGAGCGTAGTTATTTTTTGGGATTTTGAGTGGTTATGTTGTAAGCAGGGAGTTCAACTGCTATGTATAAACTTATTATTCATACTTTCAGATTTTGATGGACTTCAACCATATTTTACTTGATTCATTTTATATGATACCTTATGCTTCTGCTATTAACATATTACTTCCGCTATCTTTCTTATGCTTCCCCAATTTTAACTGTTGATCTTCTTATTGTTCAAAAAGTTTTTAAAAAAAAAAATTGACCTCACTGCGGACTATGATCTTGGAAGTTCTCGGATTTTTCGGGAAGTAGTGCGCCAAATTCAAGTACCTTAGCGGTAACCTCGGTATTCAGAATTGAGGCGTTACAAACAGCACTAACGGAGAATAAGGCCAACAGGTGCTTCCTGACGCTAAAGTCTCCGCCGTCCGTTGCCATTGTCGTCCCGTGGCCGAGGAAGAAGAAGACTGAAACTCTAGTCTTCTGTATCTTGTTGTAAAACGAGAAGAGGAAGGAAGAAGACGACTAGAGCAGTTATAGTCCAGGTAGTTCCATGTTAGGTCAACCTGCCCCGTTTTCAGAAGCCCTGAAGTAAAGCTGAGAAATTTATTTGAGTTTTGTCAAATTATTTGAACTTTTGTCAAATTTATCTGACTTTTGTCAAATATATTTGAGTTTTTGTCAAATTTATCTGAGTTTTTGGCAAATACATCTCCATTTTGGAAAATTTACGAGAGCTTTTGAACAAATCTTTCTGTGTTTTTGGCAAGTTTATCTGAGTTTTTTTTTTTTAATTTATCTGATTTTTTTGGAAATCTATCTGATTTTTTTTTTTGAAAAATTTATTTGCTTTTTTTGAAATATTTTGTTGTCTTTTAATTTAATTTGTGTCTTTTGAAATTTATTTACGTCTTTTCAAATTTATTTGCGATTTTTAAAATAAATTTAACTTAGTTTTGGAAAAAATACTTGAGTTTTCGTCAAATTTTCTAAAATTTGGAAAATTGGTTTATCTTAGTTTTGGAAAATGTATTTGCGTTTTTTAAAATTTATTTGCATTTTTTAATTTTATTTACATCTTTTAAGATTTATTTACATTTTTTGAATTTTATTTGGATCTTTTATAATTTATTTGCGTCTTTTGAAGTTAATTTACATTTTTTTTAAATTTATTTGGATCTTTTGAAATTTATTTGGATCTTTTTAAATTTATCTGCATTCTTATGAAATTTATTTGCGTTCTTTTGAAATTTATTTGAAAATCTCATTAATGGGATTTCATTAATCATGGCTAATTAAATGGTAGTTGACCATTATTAATAGTATATCCCACTAATCATGGGATATGATTTAAAGAAAGGGTAATTTGGACATTTTAAGTCTTCAAATTTGGAAAAAATGACCTACCACACTATGAAGAAAGATTGCGGATTTAAGGCCAGAAAGTGAAATGTTAAGAGACTTATCACCGAATGCCCCTTTTTAAAATCATGGATATCAATTACTAGTCAATCACCTCAAGTCACTAATTATATGAACGTAACCAACCACTTAAATGAACGCAACCAATCACTAATTATATTTTCTAATTCAATGTAATCAATCACCACTCTATTATCTCCATGATATGCGTAAATTGACATAATCAAAGATTTGCAATCTGATGTTGCTATTTATGTTTATTCAAAGCAATCTAATGGAGTTGTGTAGTCCCCCTCTAGGTCCTACAACTTTCATGGCCTATGCTTTGCCCCTCGATCCAATCATTCCCATCCTCTTGAAGATCAACCTTGCCCACAATGTTGAAATGAGGAAATCGTTGTTGCACCATCACGACCCAAGTGTGTCGTTGAATAGGTGGTGATAAAAATTTCAGGTTTCTTTACTTGAATTATAAGAGGATTTAAGTGTCAATCAAGCCCATCTGCACAAGCCAGATCTAGGCCCAATAATTGTACTTTAAGTTGCCTATTGTATTTTAGTTAAGTTACAATTAGTCTTGTCCTAATTTGTGCACACTTTCTATAATTAGCTAGCCATAATTTAGGATTTGCATTGTAATATGATTATTTTAATAGGTTAATCAAGCCTTATATAATGAGAACGAGTAAACCCTAAAGGGGAACACGCCATTCATCACAAGTCCCTCTCTCTCTATATATATATATATATATATGTGCGCGTGCGCTATATTTCATCTTCAATTAAGGGGATGTTTCTTTACTAGAATTTCTATAAATAAATTGCCATTTTGAAGTTTTTTTTGGAAATGATGCGACATCTTGTCCCATTGCATTTGTAAATCCTATGTTTTTTCATAAGCATTTCAAAACTTCAACCACCTAAAAGGCCCCAGATTATCTTTAAGGCATGTTTCTTTACCACAATTCCAAGAACTCAGGTCTTGAGGAATTTCAAATTCTCTAAAACCTGTCCGATTGAGGTGGGATTCTAAATCCTTCCTCTTGGTGGAGGATTTGAAATTCCAAGCAAATACACAGATAATGGAACTCAAGAAATTCTAAACGGTCATTTGAGACTTTTTAGGGGGTTGGAATTTGGAATTCTAGTGAAAGAAGTATGACATTTCAAATGTCAGGTCATATCCAAAAAATTCGAACATATCAATTCCATGTTTGGAATTTTGGTAAACAAACAAGCCTTTGAGAATTCTAGAATCTCGGCCTATTTTATATTTTGTGAAATTTCAGGATGCTCAAGTAAGTATAAGGGAGCGTTTGGGAATTCTACAATATCTAGGAAATTTAAAATTTTCCAAGAATTCCGTGTTTAGTCAAAAAAAAAAAAAAAAAATTTTGTTAAATGGCTCCTGCATTGTGAAAATCCCAAAAGAATACCCCGGTCATGAAAATTTGATGTATCCCCCTATATTTGCATGTGAGATTTCAAACAAGTCCACACACACACAAGCCAAAAAAAAAAAAAACCACATGGAAGGCTGTGCAGAAGTCATTCTCAACTAGAAATCGCGTCTACCAACTTTGTTTGACTTTTGACTGTTTTGAAACACCATGGCACAAATTTCCCTCTACCCAACTTTGTATGCCGGACTAGCTGAAGCTTTACGATGACGCGATTGACTGATGGGATCTTTTGCATGACAAGGGGTGGATGGTGGATGGCTTCCAGTCAAAGGACAGAAATCTCAGAATAACTTTAGGGGTGTTGTTATTTACACCCACCCAATATATGTCGGGAGGATAGGAAATGAGTAGTCAAAGGTCACGTAATCGGATTCAAATCATACGACCATCGCCTTTTTCCGTTCTTTTTTATTTATCCCTAGATAAGCATCATAAGACACCTGTCAGTCACAGTAGCGTATCCAATATTCATCAGTACAAGAGATGATCACCATCTAGAGTGTTGGATATGGAGGAAAATCGGACGACCGAGATTAGCTGGTTGGGATGTGCATACATATACAAGGAGCCAAGTGTTCAAGTCCCATTTTTTCCAAATAGGCACGGGCCGGCCTTTAGACATTCTACCACTGAATTCAAGCATGGTCCATTTGTTAAGTAGACCTAAATTTTAGGTCCAAGCCCGGCCCAACTCCTAAAGCTAGGTTCAATCCTAGCCCAAAGCGGGCTTGGCCCGGGCCCGGATGGGCTAGCTTGGTCCACGAACACCCCCCTCTTCTCATATAGTATTAGGTTCGCCATATTTGTCCCACTTCGAGCTCTCAGAATAATATGTGTTGGGATAGTGGTTATAAGTTGTCTTGATCTGGAGGTGGGCTTGGTGCCAGTGAACTTTTTATTTTGTAATAGGCCTCACTTAGCCTCAGAGGATCTGTATTATTTTTCTCTCACGGTGGGGTGTATGTTTTTGGTAACATGCCTACACTAGCTGTTGCCTGGCAAAATCAAAAGTTTTTTTTTTTTAAATGTCTGAGATATCCATATTAGCAATGGAAGCCGCGTTTTGGTTGGTGGCACAAGTTTAGGATCTTGGTCATTAATCAAGTGGGGTACATTTAACTGGGGTAACGACACCTGACACATTTTAGTGGGCCCACACGTTGTGGAAACTGGGACTGCCAGTCATCTTCAATTCTTGTTGTACTTACCTGGGACTTGCAGACTCGAAAGGCTGAGGAGCGAGGTCCCTCTCTACTGTAACAATATGAGAGAGAGAGAGAGAGAGAGGGAGAGAGAGAGATGTTGCAAGACGTGGAGAGTGAGGATTGGGTGTTAATGGTGGTCTGGATACAGTAAGTAAAAGGATGGTCGAGGCTGACAATTGTCGTCAGATCAGATGATGTACCGGGGATCCACAACTGCATGTACGTCGAATGGCATGGGCAGCGAGATCTGGTGGGCATTTGGGGCTTTGACAAGTGGAAAAACAATGTGTCCAGATAGCTTTTTCAGATTTGACGTTGACATTGCATGAGTATTGCAACCAAGGTGTGGACTGGAGCTATAGGGTGGGTGTAAACATGAACTAGGGTGGGTGTATTTAGCCGCACCCTAACTTTAGTCCCGTTTGTTTTGGTACCTTTTTTTTTTTTTTTTTTTTTTTTCCGTAGAACTTGTCGGGGTATGGGGACCCATCACCCACTGCTCAAGATATCATATTTTACATCAATACCTATTCCAATATTTTACTATTTTAGTGCCGGGAATAATTCTTTGAATCTCGTCCTACGGCTCTACATGGTAGACACTTTATACTACCCATATGCACTTGCTTTATACTAAAAAAAGAGCACAGGAACCTACTTCTCCATTGAAAAGATGACCACCTTTGGGTGTTCCTACCGCATGGTTGAACATGTTCTTTCCATAATTTTTAGAAGATCCTTGTTAGTTTCTTTCGGTCGGTCAAAAGATTTTGCGGAAAATAGGTTTATTCAACTCAACTTGGTTAGAATCTCATACCTAATTCATGGAATTAGGTACTCCCCAAATCAATCAACAAAGGGTTCTCTGCCTGCTGAGGCTTTTCTTTTCAATTAAATTTTTATCATTTCAATTGTATGTTTTTGTTGGGTTTTCTACTATTGAAAAATTTTGCAACAATTGATGGGGAGGTGATATTTTAACGTTCAAGTGGTCACAGTGTAAAGAGGAGTGCTCATGGTCATTTGAAACTTTTTTTCCCTTGCATTTTCATCTTGCTAATAGAATTCTTCAGTTGTAATTTTGTATTTTTCTAATGGCCACTTGTTTATATGGAATTGAATTTTTAACGATTCGGCTAAAATGAGCTTGAAGTAAATAATAAAATAAGCAGGGCAGAGACGCTAGTTTAACGGTATGCGTTTGTGTAGGTTTAACAGGCACCACCTTAAAAATCAGTCTTGTTTGGTCAAAGACAGAGGTCCCACATCAATTCGAGAAAAAGAGTAAAGAGAGCAACAGTCCTAATCTCCCGTTTCGCTAAAACGGAGATATATTGTTTCGTCCTATTAAATCATCTCAACTGTGTAAAGTCTAATGCCAATTAATGCACCCTCCTTAGAATGAATAAAAGAAAAGAAAAGATTTTACACAGTTGGCATGATTGATAGGACGAAATAGCTGAAACAGGGGATCCAGACTCAGAGAGCAAAGGATGAGGTGGAGATGCAGATGGGAAATGACTTTCCTAGTATATGTTTGACATTCGACAAGGGTGATGTTTAGGTAATTTTTCTCAGCCGAAGGAGTAATTGTGTGATGGCTATTTGCCAATAATATTTACTTTTTTCCCTTTAGTTTCAGCCACTTTGCAATGTAAATTTTAAATTATACATTAAAAGAAAAGATGGAGCCAAACGTAAAATAAAAGATGGAGCCCAGCTTAAATTATTCAAAATTCGCCCTTCAAAGTTGTGCAATGGCTTGCTTTAGCCATGGCAAAGCTTAGGTCGCATGTGTGTATGTAGTCTCCACCTTTCTTTAAGGGCGTGTTTGTGTTGCCCGTTTTCCCCGAAAAAGTTAGAGTTGCTGAAACTAAATTCTACATTATAGTAAAATAATTGTTTGGTGCGGCCATTTTTCCTTGAGAAAAATACCTACAATATGGTCTAAGTTATTTGCGACTTCTTGAAAAATAAATTCCCATGGGGGTGGTAGGGACTTTATTCCCAAAAGAGGAAGTTTCCCGCAGAACTTGTTTTCCATGGCATGTGCACAGACACACTCTAAAAGATGAGGTTTATTATTTTATCCCTTCAGAAAGCGCTCCATTTTTTCTTCCCTCAACTTCACCTTTACAAAAGATTAGGGTAAAAAATACTCTAAATTTCCTAGAAAATAATTCAAGGTTCCCTATGGTTTTAAGCATATATAGTAACAATCCAATCCCATTTAGTTTACTTGGAGTATACTTTGAATTATTGTATGGATGGAAAAGTGGTGACAATCTAGTATCAAATCTCACAAATACTATACGAGAAATTCTCTTTTCAATGGGTGCGTTGCAATGCTAAAAACAGAAGGTACAGAAACTTGATCTAAAAGGGAGCATACCTTTGGTGCTGAAACTATTTTATTTCTTTACGTGTATAATATAAGAAATTAAATCTACAATCAAATGGCCAATCTACATATAAATATGTGGTGTGTCATTATCTTTTCTTGTGAAATTAGTATTAAGAAGTAAACCTCGAGCTTCTAACTTCACTAGGCTTAACAAGTCTAAACATCAAGCGAACCTTAATGGACTTCAATTTTTAACTGGACTTTGACGGGTGAACAGTTACGTCCCAAGCCGTTTTTTATATTTTTATATTTATTTTTTTTTTCAAAATCTAAGAGTACAAATCAAGATCCAAATCGTTGCAAATATTCCCAAGATCAAACACGGAAATGACACCAAATTTCAGCCGTTTGATCATCTCCAAGCTCGAGATATGTGCAAAAAAAGTGCGCCGTTGGATGCAATTTTTTGGAATTTGTAGGCCCCAAACGGAAAATCCATGCTGCTAGATCTCTTTGGAAGGCTGAAAACGACCTTGTGATTGATTCTCAAGGCTTGATACCTTGTAGATCTCGAGATATTTGTAAAAGAATATCAGTCATTGATGTATTATGCTCAATATTGAATTTGTCTATGAGCAGTAACATTTTTCTATTTTTCTTATTATTTATGGAAGTGTAAATCAAGATCCAAGCTGTTAAAAATGTCAAAAAGATCAAACATGGCCATGACACCAAATTTCAACCATTGGATTATCATTAATCTCAAGAAACGTGCAATAAAGTGAGCCATTGGATACAACTTTTTGGATTATGTGGGCCCCAAGTACAGCATGAGAACCGTTAGATCTCTTTGGAAGGCTAAAGATGGCCATAGAGTCAATATTCAAGGCTTGATATCTTGTGGATCTCGAGAGATTTATGAAAAATGTTCAACCATTGATATAAAAAAGTTTATTTAATATAGATCTTTGTATTACCAAACACTTCTTTTGTTTCCGGCCTCTTTTTTTAATAGCTCTATTTTTATGGGTCTATCCAAAAATTAGTAGAACTACCAAACAAGGCCTTAGCAAGACTTTGCATCAAATTTACCCCAACATCCAATTGGGCCTTGTTGGGTTCCACCATTGAGTGGGCTTAAATGTGTTAACATCCAATTGGCTTCAATGCAAAAATGTCCAATCCAGCCTTAATGGGCTAACATCAAATTGGGCCAGATGGACCTCACCAATAACTAGGCTACTAACAAACATCCAGTTGGTAAGCAACCATTTGGCTTTGATGAGCTAATATCGATTAGGGCCTTGATAGGCCCAATCATTAAGTAGGCTTTAGTGGGTCCACACCAATTGGCTTTGATGGGCCAAAGTCCAATTGGGCCTTGACATGCCACATCATTATTTGGAATTTATGTGGGACAACATCCACTTCGCTCTCTTTGCCCTTGATGGACCAAATTAAACATTTATTGGGCCCTTGATGAGTCCATAAAACTACATGGCATTCGCATTATTGTAGTTGATTCTTTGTACTTATGTAGGACACTATGCTTCAAAGTTCAAACACTGCATAAAACCTCCAATTTATGTCAGAGGAATTCTGTAACCTATCAGATGAAGAAGGGTTGTGCCTTGAAATATAACATCAAGTTTGATTTGGGTCATACCTAGCCACACGCACTTTTACAAACCTAAGCCCTCTGCCCTAAAAGCTAAATCCATAATGAAATGCCTAAAACTCACCACTCTATAAGTAAAACAATGAATAAATGGATGATGGCTAAAATGACACATACGAAGTTGGTACTAAACATAAAGAGCAGTGAACATTAAAAACACCAAAGACCCACAAGGTTTGCATCAATATCTAAATCTGATCATGAAAACAATGCGACATTCAAACCAAAACATGAGATTTTAATAACAAGCCCAAAACATACATCTGAAACTGATATAATTCCCAGTCCACTGGGTCCAAATCCTTCCTCAATCTTCACTGACAAGTCAGCATCCTTACCCTATCATCTTTCATCAAAACCCACCAAACAAAATAAGTGAAAAAATAAGAATCCAAATTACAAACCCAAAAAACAAGAAGCAGTTCATGAGCAAAAAGAAATTTAACAAAAACCCAAGAAACCCAGATGTCTAGAGCTCCGAAAACGAAATGGTGATGGGAAATCTCAAAATACAAGAAAAAACAAAAGTCCAAACCCTAGGTTACAACGGAGGAAAAAAAAAAAAAACATGTTTCACTAGGTTCAATGGGTGCTTGTGTCAACATCCCTATCTTGAACTCTTCAGATTAAAAAGAGAATAAGAATAACCATAAGTTAATCCTTCCAAATCCAAAATGAGATTTAACAAAAGAAAGAAGAAAGAGTAGGGTGGCGTTTGGCATCTGTACTTTCTACCTCTATTTCTCTTAAAATTGATTGAAAATGGGTTTAGAGTGTTTGGGAACTACATTTGCAAACTCCTATTCAAAACTCATAAAGAGTTATTCCCTCTATTTGAGACACCAACAAAAGTCGTGGGATTTGAAACAGACAATAGTCACTTAAGTGGTCAGACACTTAACTACAGTAATATGGGCGTTCTTTTTTCTACGACTGTGTGTTTCATTGTTTTTAAAATTTTGGGACCCTAAATGGTGATCCAATCCATTGGAAGTATTAATAAGGGCAAATACGGCAATATGTCCAAATTTCAGCCGTTGATCTATCTCGGATCTCGAGATATTTGTAAAAAAACGTGGACTATTGGATCTTAATTTCTGGACATTATGGGCCCCATAATCACAATCCCAACCGTTGATCCTACTTAGAAGGCCAAAAACGGCTATGAGACCAAAAATTAGCCTTTGATTCCAAGTGGATCTTGAGGAACTTACTAAAAGGTTGTCAACCCTTGATGTACCAGGCACGACTGAGTGGGTTTTAAAAGGGTCCACTGGCAGTCCGTTTTTTTGTATTTCTTTTTATAAATTGTGGGACCATAAATCATGATCCAAACCATTGGATATATTAAGAAGAGTAGGCACGACTGTGGGTCCAAATTCTAGCCGTTGGATCATCATGGATTTTGAGATATTGGCAAAATAACCCAGGTATTTTTATCTATTTTTAAAGAATCTATGGGCCCCAAATACAAATCCAAACCGGTAATTAGCCGTTTTTTGACAGTTAGGAGTTCGGTTAGCCGAACCTGAAGTCAGTTAACCAACAAGCTAGCCATTGGAGCATTTTTTCTATATAAAGAAATAATTCCTTGGCCAAATGAGAGGATCCAAGAGGCCCTCCTTGAGGGATTTTGAGGTCAAATAATGGGGAATGAGCTAAGGAAGGCTAGAGGGTCATAAAATGAAGCTAAAACTTGAAATCTTGAGTAAATCATCTAAGTAAGCTTAGTTTTCCCTATCATATGTTTTCATGCTTTGCTTTAATTATTGGTAAATCTTTTCTAGCATGATAAACTATGATTTGTTGTATCCTTAATATGTATATGTTTTGAATTGATTTATTGTTTTGGATGCATCACCTTGATTCAAACCAAGTAGTACTTAAATTGGTATATCTAAGTAAATCACTTTTGAAAACATCTTTGAAATTATATGTAACATGATTCCTATACTTGGTTGAATCTTTGGTTGTTGTTTTCATCATAAGAAAATCACTTTCAACTCTATCTTATGTTTTGGATTCAACAGTTTCACAAATCATATGTACTTTTGTTTTAAAGTTTCACAACTTGCTTAGCATTGATAGGTATATCATCTTCAAGTTAAATTTTTAAATACATATGATTTGTCTCTTCACTTTAATCAAATACCTTTTAGTGTTTTACACTTTCAAGTGCTTTTAGAATACATGTATTGAGCTACATTGTTAAATTTGATTGAAGACCTCATGCATCACATATTTTGTTCTTAAAATTTCACAACTTGTTTGGAATGAATAAGTATATCTTTTACAAGTTTTTTTTTACATGTGATTAGCATTCTTTCCTCAATCATAAATGTTTTTATGAACTAAAACTTTTAAAAGCCTTTGGCATACATTTATGAGCTTTTATTTTCAAATTGATTGAGGACATCATACATACATGTTGTGCATTCATCTTTGCATTCAGTGTGTGTGTGTGTGTGTGTGTGTGTGTGTGTGTGTGTGTGAATTAGATTTTTACTTTCATATGCGCCTAATTAAGAGGCATTATATTTGAGCTTAAAATTGTATCTCTTCAAGTGTTGTGTAGACACTTCTTAGAGAAAACATTTTGGTTGCATAGGTTATTACTTAGCCTAAGAAAGCATAAGTGTATGGTTAGGGGTGAACCATAAAACCCAAGAGGTTATTGCTTAGCCTTGGAAAGTATGTTGTAAGGTCATTGCTTAGCCTTGAAAAGCATTTTGTACAGGTTATTGCTTAGCCTATTGAAAAGCATAGATAGTGGAAATCCGGTGGGGTGTAAGATCACAAGCCGGTAGTGGATGTAGGCATTGCGGCCGAACTACTATAAATCATTGTGTGATGGTGCATGCCTTGTGGCGATTGTTTTTATTAGCTTCCGCATTTAGTTTGATAATAATCACTAGTGGCTACTTTAATTTAAATAATTTAAAATTTGTCATAATTGGTCACTAATTTGAAGCTCACCCTATTCACCCCCCCTCTAGGGTTCGAATCCCGGACTTTCACCTTAGGGGATGCCATTGCACATATAACAAAAATGGGGAGGAGTCCTTACCTCTAGGGCCATCAATGAACAAGAAAAAGCTTGAAATAGGGGTTGCCCAGTTGGGATTTGCACAAGGATGATGTTCATGGAGAGTTAGAAGGATGGAGAAGAAGTTGAGCTCCAAATCTCCATTTTGGCAAGCTTGGAGGTGGATTTTGTGAGAGGGAGCAAGAAGAAGAATAGAAAGGGAAAAAAACCCTAAGGAGCTGCAGATCCTCTCCTTCACTCTTTGCTAGAACAAATGTGGAAGAAGGGAAGGGCTAGCCCTTTTATATAAGGGTAAGCGTGGGCCCCCCCATCACTTAAAACTTGTCAAGATCGAAACATCAAATTCTGTTCCCTGGATGCAATTGTTGAAAAAGGGAAAAATGTTTCTCATAAAATGTAGTTTTTAAAAAGTATAATTTTGGTATGGTTTTAAGATCTCGAAATTTGGGTCCAGATTCAATGTGGAAAGACCAATCTGTCTCCAGGGCTAGAAAAACTAATTTTCAGAGCTTCGAATGGGTATAGAGTGAACACGAAAGTTGTAGGGAACAACAAGACTAGTCAAACGAAGCCAAAGAGGAATTGATGGAAATCACGAAAAACCTCCCCACGCTGACCACACAAAACACATAGGACCTTGCGGTCACAAACTAGGTTCACTGGCTCTCAAAACTCCCCAAAGCTAAAGAAAAGCCATTCTAACTCACAAACTCAGTCAAAGAAACACTAATCCCACTTAGAGAACTAATCCACAACTTAATCAACACTAATCCCAGAAATTTGGGGTTGGGGTCTTACTTCCACCCCCCCCCCCCCCCCTCCCCAAGAAGATTTGGTCCTCCAAATGAACTAAACCAACTCAAAACAAGTGGGGATATTAATCGTGCACTTTGAATACAAAACCTCAAATGGGTGCTCCAACTCGATCCCCTCAGAAGCATTTGACGTCATCTTCGTTTGAAACATTGTCTCTAAACATTGATAATCTACACTACTCCGCCACAATTGCAATACCCTTGGTTAAAAATGGTGGTGACACGAGTCTGTGGTTGAGGTCTCTGATTTCGGTTGAAGCTATCATACGGTCCAAGATCTTGCTTGGTAACTTGTTCCTCTGACACAATCAATGTTCGAAGAATCCTTCCGTCAAACCTCTGACACCCTTCTGATGTTCTTACATAACCTCGAATATGCTGCTTGTCTTATCAATGTTGGTCTAAGAAAATGAAAGTTCTGACTCATTCCGATGTACTGTCACTTTGTCTCTATCGTAAAACACTGCACATGGTGTCATTCAATGCTTGCATGAAAGCTATCATCATGGACGAACTCAAATAGAAGTATTCCATATCCCTACTAGTCTTGGAATCCCAACACAAATATACTTTTACCAACTCTTCAAACTCTAGTCTTATCCTTCTGTTTGCCCTTGGCTTCGAAAAATAGGTAACGTTGAGTACTACTAGATGTCTCTTACTTCAGGCAATGTCGCCCAGTCCTTGGGACAATCCTACCATCTCTGTCAAAGTTGTCGAATTAGGTCTCCTGTCTACTCACAATCTTCGAGGTGAATGACTAGGAAATCTGTCACTTCTCATATACTAAGCTGACTCAATCAAATGTTTAGACAGTCATCGAAACACTTCACCAATCTCCTTTTGGTTCTGAAATCTCAGGGTTCACATCTTTGTAGGCTTCCAGCTGTGACTTGGTTTGCTAACAAACCATATGTTACGTTGTTTTGTGTGTCAAAACTTCCATGGCTTGCCTCCTTCAGATCTCACTCTTCTAGTCGTTCGCCCTTGACATGCCTGACCGATCTGGAAAATCCAATCCGTGTTTACAATCCTAAGGTCAAATCTTTCTTCGCTGTACTCAGAAGTTCATGCTCGCTCTCATTCTATCTACTTGTTACTCTTGATCCATTGCACAATAGTTGGTCTCTAACATTGACATGCTGGTCAACTTCACCATTCTTCAACAATTGGAACTCTGCAGTCACTCCTGCAATTGCTCTATCTATGACGACATGTGCCCGTAGTGGTACTTGACCGAAGGTCACCATCCTTGAGTGCTCATTCTTCTTAGAATTCTTCGACTAACCTTGTCCATAAGTGACGATTATCCAGCTTGCATCTGTACATTGTCCAATCCAATGTTCTTCATGTCGATAAAATCTGCAAAAATCTTCTTTGTCAAGCGATCAAGTAGAGATCCTTTCTGCAGTCAACTTCTTCATTAGCTGCAGAAATTTGACTTCAAATGCTTTTAACTACACAAATGACACATTTTGCTGGGTCTACTCCACCACATGCCTATACTTGTTGCCCAATAAAACTCATCAAACTCGAGAAATCTCTAACTCTGGACATCTCCTTCGAGCTTTACAACCTGAAACTCGTCTCTAACTTCATGAGATGAACTACTAACCAGGCTTCTGAGGTCTTCTGAATTAGGAAATTGGGTCAAGTTCAACCCAAACATCTGTACTTACTTGCCTTGGCTTGCCACATGACGGTCCTCAATCACTACAAACGGGTCTTGATGTGTTGTTCACGCTTCTCATTGACTAACAACTGTACAAGTCTTCTCTCACTGCCAATATCTGTGATGTTGAATAAGCTAAAAATTCTGCCAAAGTCTTTTGGAAACTCATAACTCATGGCTTCACAGCCAACACACTCACTCAGCTCGAGGCATAGTACCTGATACCTAGAGTACCAAACAAATAGGGTCGGACACGAAGGTCTGGCAGGTGATGGAGATGGATATTACATATACTGAATAGTAAAACATGAGCTAAATCATATTATTTGATCAAGACCTACATATATTTAAAACGTGTATAAAACAGGAATATCTGACAAAACATGCATTTAAAATAAAAGCCACTAGTATACATGAAGCAGACGTAAAAGCATGATATGCCCATAAAACACGACATAGTATCGAATTGAAATCTCCAAGTAAAAATAGATGTAAATTGAGTTAACATTGCGGGGCATAAGCTGGGTGATAAATTAGGCTAGAAAACAAAGTCAAGTGGAAAGCAAAGTACACTGGCAGATTTGCAACCGCACGAGCTAAATTCTCCATCATCGAAGTGACAGAGCACACTAAGCATAAATACGTAGTCTCTGGCACACGAGGTGGCAAGAGCACTCTAGGCATAATACATAGCCTTCGGCACACGAGGTGGCAGGATCACTCTAGGCATAATACATAGTCTCTTGCACATGAGGCGACAAGAGCACTCTATGCATAATACATGGTCTCTGGCACATGAGGTGACAGGAGCACTCTAGGGACCAGTAAAGCTGGCCATCACGCTAGGCACCGGCTGCAGAATCGGACAAATAACATGCTAAGGAAACCCAAGCTGCAGTTGGCTAAGGGACTGATTAGGACCCCAAGCCGGTGGATCAAGCTGACGAGATGGCCCAAGCTGAGTGGTATCGACTCACAAATCAAAAGCGCACAACCACACAAAATATAGTCTACTCAAATAGGCCAGGTCACAAGCATACACATAGTAAAATAAGAGTAGTCCTCCCAAGATACACATAAAAACTCACTGAAACACACGGACTTGTAAAACTGATCGTTTTGGCTAAAACACATCGAAATTGATTATTTTAGGCCAAAACAAGCTAAAATAGCCCAAAGCTGATTTTTTTTAGTTAGAACGAACCAAATAACCTAAAACTGATTGTTTGTGTCCAAACGGAGTAAATTAATTTAAATCTGATTATTTTTAGTCGAGAACGGGCAAAATCACTAAAAGTTCTTGTTTTTAGGCAAAACGAGTAAGATAGAATGAAAAGTGTGCTTTCCAAATGTATGCCGGACCACACATTAAGGCGTCAAGACTTAGTTCAATGTGTATAAAGATCTTATATGTCAATTTTATTTTTGGCTTGTCACTCCAGAAGATCAAGGACATTTCAAGCATCTCATACACATTGGTAAATCAAAACGTATACAATATATTCGCGGGATGAGGTTTCTCTTCCATTCCAACTCCATGCATTACTTCCTAGGTCCCACCGTAGAATTAGGACTCAAAACACACATTTCCAAACTTATATAACACCCTTTTCAAGTTCCAAAATAGACCCAGGCCAGAAGGTGGGTTGGCTTGAGCCAACTGCTCTCTGGATGAGGTTCGCTCGACCGAATTGCTCTCTAGGAGGGTTGGCTCGAGCAAACCCAAGGTCGGGTTGAGCTAACTGGCCTCTGGATGGGGTTGGCTCAAGCAAGCATATGTTGGCTCATGCAAACTCTGTCAGGGGCCAAATTTTAGTGCAGCTTAGCGGCTCTTCCTCCCTCACTTCCATGCCCCCTTTGAGCTACAATTTCTTTTGCATAGGGGGGGGGGGGGTGGTGGGGGGGCCTCCTTGCCTTCTCAAAACCACATTTCCCCTCCATCAATCACTCCACTTCAACACATAAGAATCCATCCCATTTCACCCTCATTCATCACAAGGAAAACCCATCATACATGAAGCCCAATTGAAATTAAACACATCAAAGAATGAAGACATAACTTAACACTTTAAGTAAGCTCAACTAAAGGAAGAAACTCATCAAGCATGCCTTTACAAGATCAATTAAAACCATGGACATGAAATCAATATAATTGTAGCAATAAAACATGAAAATTCATAAATGTGAGCATGCTCAAGCAATCACATTTCAGTCACTTGCCTTAGTCTCCAATGCTCCCAATTAGCCTCTAATCAATCCAATTAGACCCTAGCACACCTAACACAAGAAAACCCCAGAATAAGCCCAACTTAGATCCCTACAAATGGCAAACAAGGAAAGACTAGGAACTGGCTCAAACCAAACTAGGAAATAGAACCTTAGGGGATGACATTGCACATATAATAAAATTGGGAAGGAGTCCTTACCTCTAGGGCAATCAATCAACAAGACAGAGCCTGAAATAGGGTTTGCCCAGCTGGGATTTGCACAAGGAAGACGTCCATGGAGAGTTAAAAGGATGGAGAAGAAGAAGTTAAGTTCCAAATCTCCATTTTGGCAAGCTTGGAGGTGGGGATTTTGTGAGAGGGAGCAAGAAGAAGAATACAAAGGGAAAAAAACCCTAAGGAGTTGGAGCTCCTCTCCCTCATTCTTTGGTAGAAGAGATGGGGAAGAAGGAAGGGACTGGCCCTTCTACAAAAGGGTGAGTGTGGGCCCTACCATCACTTAAAACTTGTCGAGGATCGAAACATCGATTTCTGGGCCCCAGATGCGATCAACGAAGAAGGAAAAAAATGTTTCTCATAAAATGTAGTTTTCAAAAAGTATAATTTTGGCATAGTTCTGAGATTTCGAAATGTGGGTGTAAGACCCCGACCCCTAATGTTCGTGATTAGTAAGTTTTTATCTATGACTTAGTTTTCTAAGTGAGATTTGAGTGTAATCGAGTTAGTTTGTGGTTTACGATAATTTTCTATAGCTTTGGGGAATTTTGAGAGCCGTTGGGCCCGGTCTGGCAGCCTAGGGATGCCTTAGGTTGTACATGTTAACGTGGGGGGTTTGTTCCTGTTTTAAAAAAAATAAATTCCAATTTTAATTTCTTTTTATAGGTCAAATTATCCCCAAAAACTTTTGTGCTTCAGACCGATCCCATTCGAAGCCGATAAAATCAAATTTTCAGCACTAGGGGCAAAATATTCTTTTCACATTGAAATATGAGCCCAAATCTTGAAATTCCAGAACCATGTCAAAAGTATACTTTTTGAAAACTAGATTTTATGAGGATCATTTTTATCTTCTTTGTCGAATCCATCCGAGGCACATAAAGCCGAGTTCCAAGCCCATGAAGAGTTTTAAGCTATGGGCCCCACCATCATCACCTTATATAAGCCCATCTTTTCTTTCTTCTCCATTTTTCTTTCCCAAATGAGAATGGACTTGCAGGGCTCCCAGCTGAGCTTCACTCTTCTTCTTCCTTGCTTCTTTTCTCCCCCAAATCCCCACCAAACCCTACCAAACTGAAGATTGATCACCACCACTCAACTCCATGCAGCTTCCTATTGGCGCCATTTTCTCATCGTTTCATCGCCAATAACCTCTCCAACAACCATAAAGTTGTTGTAGGGCTATCTTAGAGTAAGCCTCATGCTCCCATTTTTTAACATGTTGATCTAGGTCATAAATGATCCACTAAATACAACATGCATGATCAAATTCCATGTCTTTGTTAGTTTTCTAATTTTGAGCCATGTTTGAGTATGTTTTGCGGTTTTTTGTTTAATAGGTGTGCTTATGTCTAATTGGTGAGATTTTTGGGTAACCTTGGAGTGCTAGAGGTAAAGGCAAGTGATTAATCTAGGTTTATCTTTCATGCAAGATAATTGGTACATTATGTTTGTAAAGTGCATTGATTTTCACTTGGCTAGTTTTCAAACCATATTTTTTGTCAATTAAGCATAGTTTGGCTTCCATTTCATTACATGCATTTGATATTAATTATTCTCCAGAATTCTGAATTTCTAGTTGAAATGGAACTCAATGTCTTGTTTTGTCACTTGAATTGTTTGATGAAATATGGAGTGTTTGATGTGAATTGTTGACTGATGAAAAGAGGAGTTGTGGGCTCATTTTCGTGCAGGAAAGGAGGAGTGATAAAGAGAAATGTTGGAGAAAAGAAAGGGTTGCAAACCGCTTCAGAAATGCCTTCCTGCATCTGGGCAGTCAGCTGTCGGTCAGGTGTCGACTAGCCGACAGGCGACCGAACCAGCTTGATTCCATTTTCAGAATGCTACATTTTCCAGATCTTGAGGTATCGATCAGCCGACTGGTGACCGAACCACTTCGGTTCTAATTCCAGAAGCTGTTTTCCCTGTTTCTAATGAGTCGGCTAGCTCTCGGTTAGCACGCGGCTAACTGACCTAACCATGGTCGGCTAACCGACAGCCAACCGACAGATGACCGAACTTCAAATTTGACCTATTTTTTAAGGGATTTCTTTGGGAATAAAAAACCAGAATATGATTAAGGGCTTTTAGCTTGACATTGTGCAATTGAAATCCGAAATGTTGTTTAGCTTCAAGGGCACCAATCCGCTTTTAATTCCAACATTTGGGTTTCAATTACACTGAGATCAAATGATGGGCCTTAGCATACGCTTGAAAAGTTTGATTTGAAAACCTTAGGGTTGATGTGAAATGGGCATTAGTATGCAATAATGTGGATTTGTAAAGGTTTTGACTTGAAAATGCATTGATTTACAATAATTTGGATGTGTAAAGGTTTTGGTTTTAAACGGTTTTGACTTAGTATTAAGTGTGGATTTCATGTGGTTCACCACGTCATGTGTACTTTTGATAGGGCTACTTGTTTCGTGTACACTCGCGCGCGCGTGTGTGTGGTTATTTTCAGTGTGCAGAGTAGTCCCTTATCAATTCAAGAATACCGTTATGAATTTGTAAAGATTTGCGTCGATTTTTATGTCGTCTTGAAAATGATGTTTCCAAGGTTTTATTTAAAAAAAAAACCCTATTTTTGGGAATCATCGCGTGAATCGTGTTTTCATTTCATCGTGTCGGGACCACTAATTCGTGAATTTTAGTGAACAAATGTGCGTGTCCATGATATTGTGTGAGTAGTTCCCAAATTCTTATGTATCAAGCATTGCTTTGAAAGTTTGTGTGTATTTATTTTCTTGTCGGCACCACTCAACTTGGACGACCTTGTCGGTCTGATCAACTGCCTTGGGTCCTTAAATACTTCGTGCCAACTGCAGTTTGGGATATCGTGCGTGTTTATTTAGCCCGTTCCGCGGCGGGACTCATGTGTGTTGCCCAGTTATACTGGGTCATGATCGCGTGTGCTCCCTTCACCTTGCGTGACGGAGAATTATTATCGTGCGTGCCCTCGTTACGTCGTGTGATGGAGCATATAGCTTCATGTGGTTGCCATCCGCTCAGTCAGTTTTATCACCGTGGTTTCTATCTTGTACATGGATTTCAATGTTCTTATCTTGCAAGCTTGATATGATTTCTCTGGTACTTTCAAATGTGCTTTGGTATTGAAAAATGGATTTAGTAATCATGCTAATTTCGTTTCGTATATCGTTTATGGACTTTCGTTCGCTTGGCATGTATATTATTCATATATTGTTTTAAACTCTGTAAGACTGTTTTAAATTCAGTAAATTGTTTTAAACATTGCTTCTTCTAAACTTAATTTTGTTTATGCTCATGCCTAAATTAATCACCTACCAGACCGTCGTGTCTGATATTCTATCTTTGGTGCCTTATGTAGCAGGTTCCCGTCTTGAGCTAGTGCGTGTGCGGTTGGTTGTAAAGCCATGAGTTTTGCAGGTTCGTTTTTCATTGATGTCATGTAGGCATCGTGCATGGCTCTGGAGATACGTTACACACCTGGGCAGTATTTGTTCTTAGCTTGTTATTTTGTAAGGCTTCTGTTAGCCTTCTTCATTGGGATTTTAATTAATGCACTTGTTAAATTATAACTTGAAAATGCTTGGGTAATGATCAGCCTGTTACTGTCAGCTCTGTATATTTTGATATCATGTTTTGTTCCAGCCTAACTATGAGTTGTTATGGCAGCTTTATGTTGACAAGTTGAGTGTGACACGAAGTCCGATGGCCACGGGCTCCGGGTTGCAACGCCACATAAGCTTCCGCGAAATGTTCTTGATGTGTTTGGAAATTTTCTCTTCATCACACATGCGGATCCTGGGGAGAAATATTATTTATAACTTACTTCCCAATTCGCGTCCTCGAGGTCGGATCGATGCAGGGATCCGAGTTTGGGGGTGTGACAGATTGGTATCTGAGCGGGCAGTTTCTAGCAAATAAAACACTATAGGAACCTTAAAACATGGGGTGAGGACTCCTTTGACCCTGTAGATTTTGTTTTTGCTAGCCATCATTTTTGTGACTTCGGATTTGGTTTTCTTCTAGTGGGGGAGACTCTTTTTGTCTCATCTTCTTGTCCGTGTGGTTAGGGAATTTGGGGGACCAAATTCTGTTCTAGTGGGGGAGAATTTAATGTTCTGTACCCATATTTAGTATTTTTTGCTTGTTTTCATGCTAGAGAGTTAGAGTTTTGTGGATTTAGCATGTGGTTCTCAAAGTACTTTGGCAAGATTTTTAGTTTTTCGATGGTATATATGGAGTTAGCAAGGGAATACGTGAGTAGTTGATAGCCAACAAGAAATGTGAATAGCATATCGAGACTCAATTATAGTTGATTGTGGACCGTCAGATGATGTCTTAGACTAGTAAGTGAAGATCTTTGGATGAACTTGAGTCATATTTTTTTTAAGTTAGAAGACCTTTGAAGCTGGATTAGTGGTTGATTTTACGGGGTGATTTTCAATTGGTGCAGCTTTAAGATGTCAGAAGTTAGAAGCTTCCCGAGTTTGATTAACTTTTGTCGGAAAATCGTTTGAGGAGGTTCAGTGATTGCAGCTATGATGGTGAAGTCGACTCAACAGGATCCGTCAGTGTGTGGTTAAAAGCATATGAAGTCAGTTTTTGGAAGCCATGTAGAGAGTTGTATACGAAAATTGATTGTTACCTAGTCACATGATAGAGAAGATTTTTTGGGTTTTTACCGACTTCTAGAACATCAGTGGGGCAGAGTACAGATACGAGATGGAGAATCATAACATATGGACAAGGTCAATTCGAAAATCTCGAGGGGAATGACACCTGTGCAAGACTTGAGGACGGTGAACTGCAGATAAAGGCGAAAGATTGAGCAAGCAAGGTTCGATTCGAACAGTTCTGAGATTTCAATGCTGAGTTTAACCATTTGAGGTATGATGATGAGTAGATAATTATTGTATAGAGGACCAAGGACAATGAGCAGAAAGAGTCAGAGTAATAAGAAATTATGGGTACTTTAAAGAAAGTCTTCATTCTAGGAATTGTGTGTTGGAAGTGGGTGGGTCTCTAGGGCAGGTTTCAAAAACTTTCACCAACTAGAAGTAGTGAAAACCTATCCAAAAACTCAATAAATCTCAATCCAGGATGCATGTCCTCAATATCAGCCATCATGATCAGCAAACAAACCTATCATGAAGATAGAAATAGCACCTAACAAGCAATCACGAAATTCCACCACATACAAGGAGTAGAAAATACCTATGGAACTCGGTTGTGCTCTAATAGAGAACTTGATTCAATTCTTTGATGAAGAGCTCTTCCAAAATCAGAATCTCCAATGCCCAATCGTCTTCCACGCTATAACCTGCTTCAGATCTCTTTCCTTAAGAGAGATGGTGGAATCTCCAAGAGAAAGACTATCTAGAATCTCTAAGGAAACTAGAAGGGAACTAGAAGAGAGAGATGGGAAGAAGAGGAATGTAACACTTGCACTCTTAGGAACCTTGGGTGTGAATCTCCTTGGAATTGAGCATGGGGAACGTCCAAGGGGTTCCCTCCTTTCCCTTTTATAGTTTTTCAACTCCTCTCTTTGTGTATTATTAGAAGTCAAACTTCCATAATAATTAGTAACCCTTTGTTGCACTATTACCACTATTAGAAGTCTCACTTCAAATAGAAATAATAGCTTTCCTTTTTTTTAGTTCAAATAGAATTAGTAAAGATCCTATCTTGGGCTAGCGTGGGGACCACTAGGGATTCCATAGAAAGCTGGCTCCAACTGGGACACCGCGACCCCACATCTCATGTGCAATACGGGCCCGCAGTTAATTGCAAATAACTACGCTAAATAAATGCAATTGAACTCCAGTCTTAGGAATAAATTACATAAAGACCTTAAACTTCCCTATCACTACAAGTAGGCCCCTCCATCAATATACATGGATCAATTGGTCAAACTGTCCCACCAATTTAGATCCATATCTTTTTATCCTTGGGACCCAATTAATTATAATAATCATTAGTGCCATCCAATTAACTCTTAATTGAGATGGGTGTACACTTACCAATGATAAATCCATTAATTGGCACAAGGGGATAAGATAGATTCCATCTTGACCATTAAATGTTCTCATAGTCCTACTACCACGTACCCAAGACACCGAGGTGTTGACCTACAGTTGGCCTCACTCATTGGTGACTCAAAGCAAATGAATAGATAGAAACTTGGGTTCATCAGTTTCTCAGGGTTTAGAGCCTATTGCTAGGGAATTATGAGAGCAAACCTTAAAGTAAAGACAGTATCCTTGAGGTGCTTCTCATGGTCCTTCAATACATCTAATGTACTAGTATAATGATCTAGAATCTTACATTCTTATGATTGAGATAGATCATACTATTTCATAGTGATTATAATACTGCAACCTTGTCAGATGAGTTGCCCAATCTCATCACTGGTTGTGAATCAATTTAAGTATAAGATTTGTGACACATGTCTCATGTATGTGGATCTCATCCATACACATGTGTTACATCTAATACACTTATGGACTCCAGTTCATCTAATGAGCCAGTATGTCATTTGTATTGGTTATGTGCATTTTAAGTAATAAGACACCATTCATCTAATGAAAGGAAAACATGAATATATTGATAAATAAAGAAATTAATCAATTTATTACATCAATCTTAATGGATTGAGACCATAAAACTAATAATCTCCCACTTTGGCTCAATGCCAGTCAGGATTGTATCTCATGCCCATCCTATCCACATGCTACTCAAAGACTTTGGTAGTCAAAGGCTTAGTAAAGGGATCTGCGAGATTATCCGCTGATGCTATCTTGGTGATGGCAATGTCACCTATTTGCACAATCTTTCTGACCAAATGATATTTCCTCTGTACATGTTTTTGGCTTTTATGGCTTCTAGGTTCCTTGGACTGTGCGACTACCCCGCTGCTATCACAGTAAACTGTGAGCGGCTGTCGGGCCAAAGGTACCACTTCAAGTTCTATAAGGAATCTTTTGAGCCAAACTGCTTCCTTAGCTGCTTCACAACCTGCCACATATTCAACTTCTGAGGTGGAATCAGCGGTACATTCCTGTTTAATACTCCTCCAACTAATAGCTCCGCCGCCAAGCATAAACACATACCCAGAGGTTGATTTCCTAGAATCCTTATCTGACATGAAGTCATAATCTGTGTAACCGACTGGAATCAACTCATCACTTCCATAAATTAACATGTAATCTCTAGTCCTTCTCAAGTATTTGAGAATACACTTCACAGCAGTCCAATGGTCAGGACCTGGGTTAGACTGATATCTGTTGACCAAGCCCACTGCATGATAGATATCCGGTCTAATACAAAGCATAGCATATATGAGGCTACCAACAGTCAAGGCGTATGACACTTCTCTCATCTGTTCCTTTTCCTGAGGTGTCCTGGGACACTAATCCTTGGAAAGGTGCACTCTATGCCTGAAAGGTGTGATACCCTTCTTGGAGTCTTGCATAGCAAACCGCACTAGTACTTTATCTATGTACGCAGCTTGAGATAAGTCTATCATCCTATTTTTCCGGTCTCGATGGAGCTTGATCCTTAGGATGTAGCTAGCTTTTCCCTAGTCTTTTATATCAAAAGTTTTAGCTAACCAAACTTTTACTGTAGATAGCATTCCTATGTCTCTCCTGAGAAGAAGAATGTCATCGACATATAATACCAAAAAAACCACCCTGTCTCCTTTACTTTTTATATACACACATGACTCATCCGGATTTTGACAAAAACCAAATGCTTTGATTGCCTGGTCAAAACGGATGTTACAGCTTCGGGATGCCTGCTTTAATCCATAAATGGATTTTTGCGGCTTGCAAACTCTTTGATCATGGTTTTTAGCCACAAAACCGTCTGGTTGCATCATATAGATGTCTTCTTCAAGATGGCTATTGAGAAACGTCGTCTTGACATCCATTTGCCAAATCTCATAATCGAGATGAACCGCAATGGATAAGAGTATCCGGATAGACTTGAGCATGGCTATCGGCGAGAAGGTTTCCTCATAGTTGATACATTCTATCTGAGTATACCCTTTCGCAACAAGCCTGGCCTTAAAGGTCTCAACTTTTCTGTCCGGTCCTCTTTTCCTCTTGTAGACCCACTTGCACCCAATAGGTTTAATATTGGCAGGCAAGTCCACAAGTGTCCAGACTTGATTAGAGTACACGACTCCATCTCAGCTTTCATAGCTTCTTGCCAACGTCCCAATTTTATGTCATTGATTGCTTCATTATAGTTACAGGGATCTTGTTCCAGTTCTTCCGAGATTGTCTCATAAGACTCTCCCAAAAATGAGAACCTGTCAGGGGGTCTGACAATCCTCCCACTACGACGAGGCACTGGTGTAACTACTGGATTAGGTATGGACGGATTCTCTTCAAGTTCGGTCATAGTAGGATTTGGAATTGACTTCTCTTAAATCTCTTCTAAGATAACCTTTTCTAAAGATTTTCGGTCAATCATATAATCTTCCTCCAGAAAAACCACATTGGTGCCGACAAGCACTTTCTGCTCTCTAGGATTATAGAATATCCAACCTTTAGTTCCTTTAGGATATCCTACGAAAGTGCATACTTCCGACTTCGATTTCAACTTATCCGTCTTTACCTTCAGCACATGTGCCGGATAACCCCAAATATGTAAATGTTGCAGACTAGGCTTTCGCCCACACCACAACTCCCGGGGAGTTTTAGGTACTGACTTAGATGGTACAAGGTTTAGTATGTACATTGCAATATCTAAAGCATATCCCCAAAAGGATATAGGTAATCCTGAGAAACTCATCATAGACCTGATTATATCTAAAAGAGTTCGGTTCCTTCTTTCTGCTACTCCATTCTGTTGAGGCATACCAGGAGTAGATAACTGGGATATGATCTCATTCTCTGATAAGTATCCCATAAATTCAGCTTAGAGATATCCCCCTCCTCGATCTGATCGAAGAGTCTTGATACTTTTACCTAATTTCTTTTCCGCTTCCGCTCGAAACTCTTTGAACTTTTCAAAAGCCTCGGACTTGCGGTGCATAAGGTATATGTATCCATATCTTGAGTAATCATCTATGAAAGTGATGAAGTACTCTTATCCTCCTCTCGCTCTAATATTTATGGGTCCACACACATCAGTATGCACTAATTCCAATAAATCTTTGGCCCTATTGCCCTTAGATGAAAATGGTCTTTTGGTCATTTTACCTTCCAGACAGGATTCGCAGACAGGCATTGGTTCTACCACCAGTGAATGTAAGATACCATCTTTCACTAGCCTATCAATCCTGTTTAGGTTAATGTGACCTAGCCTCAGGTATCAAAGCTTTGTTGGATTAGATGAAGGTGATTTTCTCTTTAATAATGGTCTATTATTTATCTCGGTATCATGTATCTCATACATTGTGGGAGTTAACAAATAAAGTCCATTGATTACCTTGCCAGAACATATGAAAGTACCATTCCTCTTTATGACAACTTTAATACCAAAAGTAATAGAATAACTTTTATTCACCAAACTAGAAACTGAAATTAAATCCCGCCTTAAAGACGGTACATATAGAGTGTCTGACAAAATCAATTTATTATCTGAAAAACATAAAGTAATAACTCCCACTGAAACCGCATCTGCCTTAGCTTCAGATCCTAGGTTGACAATGATTTCTCCATCACTAAGCCTACTGGTTTCCCTGAACCCCTGCAACGAATTACAAATGTGATTAGTTGCACCGGAGTCAATACACCAGGATTCTGAAGTACTAGTTGCAAAACTAACTTCAGAAACAAGTGACTCAATCATACCTGAGGTCTTTTTCTTGGACAGAAAATCTGAACAATTCCTCTTCCAATGTCCTATCTTACCACAGTGGAAACACTTTCCCTTAGTCCCTGAACCCTTAGCCTTTGCCACACCACCATTAGGACCATTTTCCGCCTTAGGACCCTTGGGGACCGATTTCTTTTTGCCTTTCTGGCCTTTGCCTTTCGGCTTGGGCCTGGCATCTGACTTTTCTGTCATTAGGGTAGTTGGCATTTTCTTTATAATTCCTTCAGTTGCTACCAGCTAGCAAGATAGCTCAGTTAGGGTCAGATTCATTTTATTCATATTATAATTGATCTTAAAATGGTTGAATGAATCTGATAGCGACTTGAGGATTATGTCAATTTGTGATTCTGCATCAATCGCGGCACCCAGTACCTCCAACTCATTCAATGAGTCCATCATCTTTAACATGTGGTCCTGTATTGGTGTACCTTCAGCCATCTTGGTGCTTATGAGCACCCTCATAGCAGCCTGCCTAGCAGGCCTGCCCTGGTCCGCAAACATCTCCTTCAAGTTCGATATGATATTGTATGCATTCTTGTATGATTGATGTTGGTGTTGCAAAACACTAGACATGGATGCCTGAATGTAACATTTGGCCATCTCATTGTCATTTGTCCATTTGGTATAATGGTCTTTCTCTTCCTGTGGAGCATTTGACACAGGCTCATCAAGGGGGGACATGGTAAGGACATATTTTTATATCCTGATGCAGTCAGGACAATATCTAGGTTCCGTTTCCAGTCTACATAGTTGGATCCCACCAACTTATTCTGGTTGAGAATGGTTGCAAGTGGATTGAAAGTATTCGAATTCATGTTGAAAAACTGTAACATATAACCATACATTCAATTAATGAATATTAATAACATTAGGGTTTAGCATTCTACCAAATTTATGTGGTAATCCTCATAACCGCTAAAATTTAGAATACATCGGAATTCCAATCCCTGGGATGTGCCTCCTTGGGGAGTGCAAATATCACCTAGATTGGTGCAGATCAAAGTAAGTCAAAATTAAGACTAATGATCCCCTATCATTCACTATTATCTAGGTATCTCATACCAAATAATGTATGACTCCCGATTTTCTTTGGTTTCTAAAATACATGAGGCAAATCCTTGGGGATACTACATCACTATTTTAGTTAAGTGTGACCCACCAAATAACATTGAATGATAACCGTTGTGGGCAGCCCCTCCTTTGGGAGTGAACCCCCACCCTGTCTCACCAACACTATCTTTTTGGGAGATCCATATCTAGTAACTAGACAAATAAAAGCCCTTCGTGGGGAACGGCCATTCTCAAGATGGCGCGAGGCTAATACTTTCCTTACAATGGACCTATGGTGGAAAACCATGGGGATTTTTCAAGTTAATGCCCCCGCTCCCACTTAATATTTTAGAATTGAGGATTTTCCTTTTAAGGTATTAGGGCCCACATATACATATATGAACATCAAATCATCTCATGACATGATCAAATATTGATTCCAAGTCAAGTTATTTTAAGGAAAGTCTAGTTTCTTAAATTAGTTTTACCAATGTGTCCATCTCATGGGTCATCAACACTAATTAGAAATCTTTCCAAAAATTAATTTGATTTGACCAATTTTAGTAACTTGCTATGTTTGGATCAGATTTGGAAACATTCTAAATTAAGCATTCATCCATAAATAGAAAAAGCTAAAATTAGTAACTAGTCCTCTCCTCCACATGGCCCAAGCAGAATAGACTTCTTGGACTTCTAGACTTTCCAAAAACTTTGGAATTCCTCAAACTCTTTGTGCAACTCCAAAACACCTTTTGGGAATCTTCAAACTCTTTGATTAGGAGTCCAACTTCACTTTCCTTTTTTGTCTTGGAAATCGCCAGAATTTACAAATTTAGAAAATTACATAAATCCCTATGTCTCTACGATGAGACTTACATAGTAATCTAAAAATTGAAATTAAAATGGCTATAGAGAAACCATCATGCCTTGCCCTTTTATGGGAAACCAAGGAAACCATGATGCCCTTTACACTTAGCCTTAAAAAATCAATCAACCATAAAAGAAAGTAAAAGACTTGCGGGCCATATGGAGAGGACAAGATAACCTGCATGTTAGTATCTCATACAACCACACAAAACACACAAATAGGCTGCCAAACAATGCTGGAAAAATAGGACACACATAGAAGACCTGAAATAGAAAAATTCTAAAAAACTACATGTTCTGACGCAGTGTCCCCGGTCAACCGACCAGAGAGCCCGGTTGACCGGACTGCAAGTACCCGGTCGACCGGACACGAGTCTCGGTCGACCGGACACGACGAACATCAGATTTTTGGGTTTTTGCTTTTCGTGTCCATTCAACTCCAAAACTCTTTTGAAGTGTTCCAATGGCTTCCTATCATCCTTCCATCATTATTAAACCCTTTTGTGACTGTCCAAACATGGATTCACCATAAAACCAAGTAAAACCATAAAAACCGATCCAAAGCATAGCCTTTCCTCTTTCTTCTTGCATCTCATGCAAAGAACATAGCAAGCTTACTGTACCTTCATGATCAGAGATAAGGTATGGCTCATGGCTCTGATACCAATTGCTGGAAGTGGGTGGGTCTCTAGGACAGGTTTCAAAAACTTTCACCAACTAGAAGTAGTGAAAACCTATCTAAAAACTCAATAAATCCCAATCGAGGATGCATGTCCTCAATCTCAACCATCATGATCAGCAAACAAACCTATCATGAAGATAGAAACAACACCTAACAAACAACCACGAAATTCCACCACATACAAGGAGTAGAAAATACCTATGGAGCTCAGTTGTGCTCTAATGGAGAACTTAATTCAACTCTTTGATGAAGAGCTTTTCGAAAATCAGAATCTCCAATGCCCAATCATCTTCCACGCTATAACCCTCTTCAGATCTCTTTCTGCAAGAGAGATGGTGGAATCTCCAAGAGAAAGACTACCTAGAATCTCTAAGGAAACTAGAAGGGAACTAGAAAAGAGAGAGGGGAAGAAGAGGAATGCAACACTTGCACTCATAGGAACCTTGGGCGTGAATCTCCTTGGAATTGAGCATGGGGAACGTCCAAGGGGTTCCCTCCTTTCCCTTTTATAGTTTTTCAACTCCTCTCTTTGTGTATTATTAGAAGTCCAACTTCCATAATAATTAGTAACCCTTTGTTGCACTATTACCACTATTAGAAGTCTCACTTCAAATAGAAATAATAGCTTTCCTTTTTTTTAGTTCAAATAGAATTAGTAAAGATCCTATCTTGGGCTAGCGTGGGGACCACTAGGGATTCCATAGAAAGCTGGCTCCAACTGGGACACCGCGACCCACATCTCATATGCAATCCGGGCCCGTAGTTAATTGCAAATAACTCCACTAAATAAATGCAATTGAACTCCAGTCTTAAGAAAAAATTACATAAAGACCCTAAACTTCCCTATCACTACAAGTAGGCCCCTCCATCAATATCTATGGATCAATTGGTCAAACTGTCCCACCAATTTAGATCCATATCTTTTTATCCTTGGGACCCAATTAATTATAGTAATCATTAGTGCCATCCAATTAACTCTTAATTGAGATGGGTGTACACTTACCAATGATAAATCCATTAATTGGCACAAGGGGATAAGATAGATTCCATCTTGACCATTAAATGTTCTCACAATCCTACTACCACGTACCAATGACACCTAGTTGTTGACCTACAGTTAGCCTTACCCATTGGTGACTCAAAGCAAATGAATAGATAGAAACTTGAGTTCATCAATGTCTTAGGGTCGAGAGCCTATTGCTAGGGAATTATGAGAGCAAACCTTAAAGTAAAGACAGTACCCTTGAGGTGCCTCTCATGGTCCTTCAATACATCTAATGTACCAGTATAATGATCTAGAATCTTACATTGCTATGATTGAGACAGATCATACTATTTCATAGTGATCATAATACTGCAACCTTGTCAGATAAGATGCCCAATCTTATCACTGGTTGTGAATTAATTTAAGTATAAGATTTGTGACACATGTCTCATGTATATGGGTCCCATCCATACACATGTGTTACATCTAATACACTTATGGACTTCGGTTCATCTCATGAGCCAGTATGTCATTTGTATTGGTTTTGTGCATTTTAAGTAATAAGACACCATTCATTTCATGAAAGGAAAACATGAATATATTGATAAATAAAGAATTTAATCAATTTATTACATCAATCTTAATGGATTAAGACCATAAAACTAACATTGTGGACACGAATCAGATTCCCAAGGTCAATCATGCATGTCAAGGTTAGAAGACCGGGCAAATGAGTTTTGATTGAGGTACATCCTACAGAGTTTGGACATGCGGAGTAGTATGAGAATTAGCGTATTAGAGAGTCAAGTCAGAGGGGGAGACCTACAGAAGTTGTGGACCTTGTGATTTCAAAGAGCAGATTTTTTTTTTTTTTTTTTTTTTTTGAGATTTTTGCGATCTAGTGTGCGAGTAATATCCTCATTTTATTTTGAATTGGTTTAGATCATTTAGAGGACCAAATGTTCTAGTAGGGGGGGGATGTAAGACCCCGACCCCTAATGTTCGTGATTAGTAATTTTTTAGCTGTGGTTTAGTTTTCTAAGTGAGATTTGAGTGTAATCGAGTTAGTTTGTGGTTTAGGATAGTTTTTTATAGCTTCGGGGATTTTTGAGACCCGTTGGGCCCAGTCTGGCAGCCTAGGGATGCCTTAGGTTGTACGTGTTAATGTGGGGGGTTTGTTCTTGATTTAAAAAAAAAAATCAATTTTAGTTTCTTTTGATAGGCCAAATTAGCCCCAACAACTTTTGTGTTCAGACCGATCCCATTCGAAACTGATAAAATCAATTTTTCAGCACTAGGGGCAGAACAGTCTTTTCACATTGAAATATGAGCCCAAAATTTGAATTCCAGAACCATGTCAAAAGTATACTTTTTGAAAACTAGATTTTATGAGGATCATTTTTTGTCTTCTTCGTCGAGTCCATCCGAGGCCCAGAAAGCCGAGTTCCAAGCCCATGAAAAGTTTTAAGCTGTGGGCCCCACCACCATCGCCTTATATAAGCCCATCTTTTCTTTCTTCTCCATTTTTCTTTTCCAAACGAGAATGGAGTTGCAGGGCTCCCAGCTAAGCATCACTCTTATTCTTCCTTGCTTCTTTTCTCTTCCAAATCCCCACCAAACCTTACCAAACTGAAGATTGATCACCACCACTCAACTCCATGCATTGAGAGCTTCCAATTGGCGCCATTTTCTTGTCGTTTCGTCGCCAATGACCTCTCCAACATCCATTAGAGTTGCTGTAGGGCTATCTTAGAGTAAGCCTCTTGTTCCCATCTTTTAACATATTGATTTAGGTTATAAATGAGCCACTAATTACAACATGCATGATCAAATTCCATGTCTTTGTTTGTTTTCTAATTTTGAGCCATTTTTTTATAATGTTTTGGGGGTTTTTGTTTAATAGGTGTGCTTATGTCTAATTGGTGAGATTTTTGGGTAACCTTGGAGTGCTAGAGGCAAAGGCAAGTGAATAATCTAGGTTTATTGTTCATGCAAGATAATTGGTACATTATGTTTGTAAAGTGCATTGATTTTCACTTGGCTAGTTTTTAAACTAAATTGTTTGTCAATTAAGCATAATTTGGCTTCCATTTCATTACATGCTTTTGATATTAATTATTTTCCAGAATTCTGAATTTCTAGTTGAAGTGGAACTCAATGTCTTGCTTTGTCACATGAATTGTTTTGATGAAATATGGAGTGTTTGATGTGAATTGTTGACTGATGAAAAGAGGAGTTGTGGGCTCATTTTCATGCAGGAAAGAAGGAGTGATAAGGATAAATGTTGGAGAAAAGAAAGGGTTGAAAACCACTTCAGAAATGCCTTCCCGCAGCTGGGCGGTCAGCTGTCGGTCAGGTGTCGGCTAGTCGACAGGTGACCGAACCAGCTCGGTTCCATTTCCAGAATGCTACATTTTCCAGATCTTCAGGTATCGGTAAGCGAAAAGGTGACCGAACCACTTCGGTTCCAATTCCAGAAATTGTTTTCCCTGTTTCTGATGAGTCGGCTAACTCTCGATCAGCACACGGCTAACCAACCTAGCCATGGTCGGCTAACGACAGCCAACCGACAGGTGACCGAACTTCAAATTTGACCTTTTTTTTTTGGCGGGGGGGGGGGGGGGGGGGGCGGTGTTTCTTTGGGAATAAAAAACCAAAATATGATTAAGGGCTTTTAGCTTGACATTGTGAAATTGAAATCCGAAATGTTGTTTAGCTTCAAGGTCACCAATCCGCTTTTAATTCCAACATTTGGGTTTCAATTACACTGGGATCAAATGATGGGCCTTAGCATACACTCGAAAAGTTTGATTTAAAAACCTTAGGGTTGATGTGAAAAGGGCATTAGTTTGCAATAATGTCGATTTGTAAAGGTTTTGACTTGAAAAGACATTGATTTACAATAATTTGGATGTGTAAAGGTTTTGGTTTTAAAAGGTTTTAACTTAGTATCAAGTGTGGATTTCGTGTGGTTCGCCACGTCGTGTGTACTTTTGATATGGCTACTCGTTTCGTGTACACTCGTGTGTGTGTGTGGTTATTTTCAGTGTGCAGAGTAGTCCCTTATCAATTCAAGAATACCGTTATGAATTTATAAAGATTTGCGTCGATTTTCATGTTGTCTTGAAAATGATGTTTCCAAGGTTTTATTTTAAAAAAAACCCTATATTTGGGAATCATCGCGTGAGTCGTGTTTTCATTACATCGTGTCGAGACTACTAATTCGTGAATTCTAGTGAACAAATGTGCGTGTCCATGATATTGTGTGAGTAGTTCCCAAATTCTTATGTATCAAGCATTGCTTTGAAAGTTTGTGTATATTTATTTTCTTGTCGGCACCACTCAACTTGGACGACCTTGTCGGTCTGATCAACCGCCTTGGGTCCTTGAATACTTCGTGCCAACTGCAGTTTGGGATATCGTGCGTGTTTATTTAGCCCGTTCCGCGGCGGGACTCGTGTGTGATGCCCAGTTATACTGGTCATGATCGTGTGTGCTCCCTTCACCTTGCGTGACGGAGAATTATTATCGTGCGTGCTCTTGTTATGTCGTGTGATGGAGAATACAGCTTCATGTGGTTGCCATCCGCTCAGTCAGTTTTATCACCTTGGTTTCTATCTTGTACATGATTTCAATGTTCTTATCTTGCAAGCTTGACATGATTTCTCTGGTACTTTCAAATGTGCTTTGGTATTGAAAAATGGATTTACTAATCATGCTAATTTCGTTTCGTATATCGTTCATGGACTTTTGTTCGCTTGGCATGTATATTATTCATATATTGTTTTAAACTCTGTTAGACTATTTTAAATTTAGTAAATTGTTTTAAACATTGTTTCTTCTAAACTTAATTTTGTTTATGCTCATGCCTAAATTGATCACCTGCCAGACCGTCGTGTCTGATATTCTATCTTCGGTGTCTTAGGTAGCAGGTTCCCGTCTTGAGCTAGTGCGTGTGCGGTTGGCTGTAAAGCCATGAGTTTTGCAGGTTCGTTTTTCGTTGATGTCATGTAGACGTTGTGCCTGGCTCCGAAGATACGTTACACACCTGGGCAGTATTTGTTCTTAGCTTGTTATTTTGTAAGGCTTATGTTAGCCTTCTTCCTTGAGATTGTAATTAATGCACTTGTTAAATTATAACTTGAAAATGCTTGGGTAATAATCAGCCAGCTTTGTATATTTTGATATCATGTTTTGTTCCAGCCTGACTATAAGTTGCTATGACAGCTTTATGCTGACAGGTTGAGTGTGATATGGAATCCGATGGCCACGGGCTCTGAGTCACAACGCTACGTAAGCTTCCGCGAAATGTTCTTGATGTGTTTGGAAATTTTGTCTTCCTCACACACACGGATCCTGGTGAGAAATATTATTTATCACTTACTTACCAATTTGCGTCTCCGAAGTCGGACCGCTGCAGGGATCCAGGTTTGGGGGCGTGACAGTGGGTCCATATTCAATGTGGAAAGACCGATGTACCCCCAGGGCTGGAAAAATTGATTTACGGAGTTTCGAATTGGTACGGAGTGAACGCGAAAGTTGTAGGGAACGACGAGTCTGGTCAAATGAAGCCGAAATGAAAATTTATGGAAACCACGAAGAACCTCCCCTCGTTGACCACGCAAAACATATGAGACCCTACGGTCACAAACTATGTTCACTGGCTCTCAAAACTCCCCAAGGTTAAAGAAAAGTCATTCTAACTCACAAACTCAATCAAACAAACACTAATCCCACTTAGAGAACTAGTCCACAACTTAATCAACACTAATTTCGGAAATTAGGGTTCAGGGTCTTACAAACCCCCCCTCCTCATAAAAGTGCTAAATTTTGATCCTATAACATTGCACGGTTTGTATATAATTTCAAAACGTTTTAAATTTGAAACTATGATTTTAGTTTTTTTTTTTTTACGATTTGATTGAAAATATGAAGGAAATCAAAACATTAGTTTCATAGTTTCATGATTCATCTAGGTGGTTTACGCAGAACCACAAGCCAATTAATTAATTTGGACGCATGAAAATGGTTGCCTATTGTTGGGGACCATTGAAAGATTTTTTTTTTTTATGCATTATTTTGAAAGCTAGTAAAATGCATGAGATGTATTGTAGGCGGTAAAAATGACACCTATTTAGATTGAGATGAGATTGATACAAACTTTTTAGATCAGGGAATACTGAACGCCGAGAACCTGAAAGGGAAGGAAGGACAAAGGCTAGAGTCAGAGCCCCTGGCTGCCGTGAGCCGAAGGCGCTCCGATGCCTGAGTTAGTTCTGAGAAATCTAAGCCGGAGGAGGTGGAAGAGGAGAATCAGAGATAATAGGTTTGTGCGTTCTGTTTTGCGTGTGTCTCTATGGGGCTGATCCATTGTGTATATATATAGATATTCCTCGTTCATTCTCTCTGTCTGCGCGTGGGGGTAGGTAGGGTAAGGTCCTATCAGGCCTTACTCTGACATTCGGCGGTAGGTAAAAAGGGCCCATCCATCAGGACTTCCCATGCTTCTTGTCAGTCGATGTTAAGGGATGATAGAGCCGACTTCTTATCGCCATAAATGAGCGATCCTATCGTCATAAATGAGCGCCCCTATCTGACAGGGCGCGCTTATTCAGAGATGACGGCCCACTGCCTTCAGCGTTCGTACTGGGACCTGGGAGGAGCTGGCCGTGCTGGCATCGTGCTGTGCCGGCATGAGCACCGAGTGACCGAGCTGCCGAGCCGCCTCGTCGAGCTGGGACTCCTAACCGAGCCGCCGAGCTGAACCGTTGAGCTGGCACTCCGAACCGAACCTAGCTGCCGAGCTGCGGGGTGAAGAGCCTGAGCCGGTGTTCCTTACCGAGCCGCCGAACTGACGGGCTATGCTTACCAAGACTGGGACGAATGACTAGCGCACTTTACTGTGATCCTCCCTTGATCTCGTCATTGCGGTATTTTTCCCACACAATTGCCCCCTAGCTTTCGACCCCTGAAAGTACTACTTGAGGAGGTCGGAAGCTGAGTGGTCTGTCAAGCCGGTACTGCTACCGAGGTTAAGAGCATCTGGAGTGCGGAGAAAGGTTACCGAGATGGTGGGGTCTCGGCTCAGGGAGGGTTCCTTCTTATCCTCATGACCGTTTGCTGACGTGGAGTAACTCATCGAGGTACCTGTCGAGGCATTTGTCTTTTCGCCTGTCGAGGCATTTGATAGTTCTCAGGAAATGCGCCGCTGGTGCCACGTGTCGCTTCTCCAAAAGGCACGCAATCGTATCAATAGGACGTTTGGGCTGCCCGAGGCAGCGTTAGGGCTGTTTGAAGTAACGCCTCATTAAAGGCTTCTTTTGAAATCTGAAACGGCGCCCCCAACCCTTATAAATCAAGGAACCTTCTTCATCTTGATACTCTTCGATCTTCCAGAGCTTCTGCTGCATACTGCTAGAGAGCGTCATTGCTTGCAAGTCGCGAGCGTTTCTGTCGGCACAGTCTTCCTTCGTAGGGCTCTTTCCTTCCATTCTCTTCCTTTCTTCTAAGTAGTTTTTCCTTTAGGGTAGACAATGGGTATTTACAGGCATCTGTTAGGGGACCCAATTTCCATAGGCATTTTCAGGGAGATGTACAAGATCCCTGCTAATGTAGAAGTTAGACCAGACGGCCCGGATGACGGCATCACATATAGCGACGGCTGGATGCCATTTTGGCTAGTTTCCGTCGTGGAGGGAGGAATCCGGTTCCCCCTTCACCCACTCCTTAGGGATTGTCTCCGGGAGTGAGAGTTAAGCCCCTGCCAGCTACTGCCCAATGGGTATAAGATCATCATGGGAGTAGTGCGGCTGAATGAAATCCTTGAAATCAACCTTGGTGTCCTGGACATCGAGGAGACGTATGACCTCTGCAAATCCGCAGAAGGGTACACCTAATACCTTTGGCTGAGGGTCCGCCGAGCTACCTTTGTCACCGCGCTGGAAGACTCCAATAAATACACGAGAGAGGACCGAGTATTCGTCAGAGGGGCATGGGAGTTCGGTGAGGCGGAGGCCAGCACCACAGTTCGGATCCCTCGAAGAATAGGAATCCTGATGTGATTTTAAATTCAATCCTTTAATACTGCAAGTGCACAGTTGTCTTGTTGAGACAGTGTCAATTACAGGTCGATCCCACAGGGAGCACTACTAAGTTAAAATTTAAAATCTGATTTTTTTTTTATCAATGATAATGACAAGAGAGATAATAAGAAACAATAATAAAATTAAGAAAATTCTAGATCTAAAGTGCAGAAATAAGATATAATAAAAAACAGATCAGAATATCATGAATCCATTAAGTAGTCCCACCATCATTCTATGCAATTGATAAAATAAATTTATCCAAAAAATCCTTCAAATCAGAAACAAATCAATGTTTCTGATTTGGATAATTTGTCTATCAAAGAGCACAATTTTTCATAATTTATTTAAGGCAAAAATCCCCTTCACCTAATGAAATTATGAACTGAACTAAATATCACATATTAATCAAAGATAGATTATCAAAGAATTTCAATATAAGAATAATCTATTAAGAAAACATACGTGATTAAAGCATTGTTCAAATAAAAAAATTAAATAGCATAGGTTGTCAATGACAGAAGGCAGATTTATTATTATAATTAATACGCAAGAGACAAAAATATCACATAGATTAATGATAAGAAAAACTTAACTTCATCCGATACTCTGATCCAGGGATCTACTCCTCCATTGCAAAAGATGTGATTTTCATTGAAAACTTCGTGGCAATTACAATCTTCTCTCACACTCTTCTAACCTAGTTCTGGAACAGGGCTCCAAAATACCCAAAAATATCTCTAATTCTATTAATTAGGAAAAGAAGAGAGAGAGGAGAGAGAGAATGTAGTGGACGTCCAAGTGGGGGTGAGTCTCTCGTATGCTTTCTTTTGGTTCCTTTTATAATTCCCGGTTATCTTACAGATACATTGAATCTGGACACCTTCTCTGCAGATTTGGTTTATCTTCATTGATAAGGTATATCTCTTTATCCTTTTTGAATTTGAATGAGATGGAAGCTTCTGGAAACCTCTGGATGGCTTGGCTAATCTTCAGATGGGGTCCCACAAGGGATATGCAGCAATGGATTATCAACGGTGTGGATTTTAGTGCAATCCCGTCTAAAAATGAATATGAAAATCTCCGGGCCCATAACTTTGTTGATTTAGCTTTGATTTGCACAATCTTAGGCTCGACGGACATCTACTCTAAATAAGCTTTCCAACAGTAGGTAAATTACATCGATCCGACGGTCGGATTGAAAGTTATGGTCATTTGAAGATGAGTTATCCTGAGAAAAACGGGATTAACTTTTAAAATTTGATTTGCAATGAACTCTATCTCTGCACAACTTTCATTTTTGAAAGGATATCATATGTGGATGATTCAAACTCTTCTTCTTTTATTCCAATCAAACTTTTACTCTTTGAATTATCCATTAATAGTTTCAAGTCTGCAACAACTGCGGACCCTGCCATGTGGGACATTTCATCTGCTTGAACAGTGGGCCGTATGAGAAGTCTTCTACTGTAGTTAGGACTCTTCAATTGACATGATGAGTGGACCCCTCCTTTCATTGATTTGCACATGGCTTGTATGTGGGGTTCACGTGGTGAATTATTCAATTTACTTCTTTTTAAGCTTCAATTTAGCAATGTAGGGCCCAGGATGACTATGTATGCTTGAAAGTGGTTCCGTGACAGAGGCCTGCAATTCTCATTTTTTGCACATTCTAATTCAACACATCAAACACTAAAGAGCCCACATTGAAGTGGGACCCATCCGGATAGAGTTTTACTCCAACTGGGACTCTTCGAAGAAAAATTGCATAATGTTCTAAGTTAATGCAGAAAATATATGAAAAATATAAAAGTTCAGGTTTCTAGGTGAAAATGCATGAGATGATGGAATTAAATGAATAATGATGCAATTCACCAAATAAAACCCCTAATTCATCCTAAAATGATGCATAAATATGCAAATTCATGAACTTAACACACGCCCCAACAAGCATTTTGCTAGTCCCTTAGCAAAAGTTGCGAGCAAAAAGATTTGAAGTTCTTTGACCGAATCTAAGAAAAACAAATAAATATGGAAATAAAACCACTTTCGCTGAGACTCTCGGTTGCATTTAGTGTATGCAACAAGCCCTTAAACCCCTAGGTTCCCCCTAGTGGACGAGTTGTGCCTCGTGAGGGTTTGCAGTGAATTTACCCACAAAATTCCTTTTTTTTATTTTTTTTTATTTTTTATTTTTATTTTTATTTTATTTTTTAAAAAAAATGATTAAAACCTAACAAAATCTAGGGAAACTTCTTCTAAGAGAAAATTTATAAACACCGACTATTCTCAGTTCTCGGAATTTTCAAAGACAAATCTTAAATTCGGTTCACCAATCCCATCTTTTGGTCAGAAATTCTCGAAATCATGTTAAATTGATCGTGCACGGTGATAAGTATGTATACATAATAAGCATCAAATGATCCACCAAGAATTTCCGTGAAAATAATTTATTTATTTATTATTTTGGGCCGCCTAACTTTAGCAAAGAAAAACAATCTTCATCTCAAGGCGATAATGATGGCTTTCGCACTACTGTTTTTTCAAAGGCCGCAAATTTTTTTTTTTTCAAACACACACATGTGACTGTGCAATGACTAAGTCCCTTAAGCTTTCTAATTAACCCATGTAATGAGCATTAGGCCAATGACTCCCAAACCAGATGGCTTTAGGGCACTAGGTATGCAAATACCCCTATGGACTTATTGGCTCGGGTCAAAAAGGCTACGAACCCAAGCTAGTCACAAACTTTTTATTCTTTTCAAGAATTCTAACTTTTTTTTTTCTTTTCTCTTCTTTTTTTTTTTTTTTTTTTTTTTTTTTTTTACGCAGACCCCAACAATAGGCAGCCCTTTCCATGTATCCACCCGTTGAACTGTAGCACTAAGGGTTGGGGTCGATTTTTTTTTTTTCTCAATTATCAAAGAAAAACAGTAATCATAGCTTCACATTCAAAACCTCAAAAACGTATACATCCTGTGTAAAAGTGAGGGATCAAAATTCAGCACTTTTCCAAAAATCCTTTCCATAAATAAAATAGTGAACCATTGTTTTCTTTTGTCCAAAATAAATATCTTCAGTCAAAAAAAATTTCTCTCAAAAGTTTCCCTCAACCCTAACAATAGCAAATTTTTTTTTTTTTTTTAAATCTCCTAGAAACCTAAAAAAATAAAGCGAAAAAGTAAAATGTAGAATGAAAATTGAACAACTGATCACATGTCAAGTTCTAACTCACACCCCCAAACCTAAATCCAACATTGTCCTCAATGTTATGAATGCATATGTAATGTGAAAATGAACAATAAGGAAAATTGGAACGTCTTACTAGGTGGGGTGATTGCAAAAGAGTGTGATCAACCAGCTCAATTACCTTCCAAAATTGGGTTACCTCCCAAACAGCGCTAAGTTTAATGTCGTCAGCCCGACTTGACAAAAATGATTAGTCCTGGTAAATTAGGTCTTCCAGAAGGATTTCCTCAATGTTTTTATCCTTCAGTTCCAGAAAAGGTTTCAGCCGTTGACCATTAACCTTGAAAATTTCCCCCCTTTTGGGGTTCTCAATTTCCACTGCCCCATGAGGATAAACAGTATGCACAATAAATGGGCCAGACCATCGAGATCTCAATTTCCCTGGAAATAGGTGTAACCGGGAATTGTAGAGGAGAACTTTCATGCCAGGTTCGAATGACTTCCTAAGGATTGATTTGTCATGGTTCAACTTCATCCGTTCCTTGTAAATTTTGGCATTTTCATAAGCATCATTTCGCAATTCATCAAGCTCATTGAGTTGCAATTTACGATGGTTACCTGCCAAGGGCAAATAAAAATTGAAAGTTTTGATGGCCCAGTAAGCTCTATGTTCTAACTCAACAGGCAGATGACAAGCCTTACCATAGACCAACCTATAAGGGGACATCCCAATAGGAGTCTTGTATGCAGTTCAATAGGCCCATAATGCATCCAATAGTCGCAAAGACCAGTCTTTCCGATTTGGATTGACCGTCTTCTCCAAAATTTGTTTGATCTGCCTATTCGAAACTTCTAATTGGCCACTGGTTTGTGGGTGGTAGGGCGTAGCAACCTTATGAGTAACAGAGTACTTTTTCATCAGATGGTCAAAGGTGCTATTACAGAAATGGGTTCCACCATCACTGATAATTGCCCTGGGTGTACCAAACCTAGAAAATATGTATTCCTTCACAAATTTGATCACCACATGGCGATCATTCTTTCTGGTCGGTATTGCTTCCACCCATTTTGAAACATAGTCCACTGCAAGTAAAATATACAAATTTCCAAAGGAACTTGGAAATGGTCCCATAAAATCGATCTCCCACACATCAAAGATTTCCACTATCAAGATTGGGTTCAAGGGCATCATATTCCTACGATTGATTTTTCCAAGCTTTTGACACCTATCGCAACTCAAACAAAATACATGACAATCCTTAAAGATTGTGGGCCAATAGAAACCACATTGCAAAACTTTTGCAGCAGTCTTTTTGGAGCTAAAATGGCCCCCACATGCATGATCATGACAGAATGAAATGACACTTTGATGGTCCTCATCAGGAATGCACCTCCTGATTATTTGGTCTGGACAGTACTTAAAAAGATATGGGTCATCCCAGAAAAAATACTTAACCTCAGCTAGAAATTTTGATCGATCTTGTTTGGACCAATGGTTGGGCATCTCCCCTGTAACAAGGTAATTAATTATATCTGCAAACCAGGGGATTTGAGAAATACCGAGCAATCACTACAAGAAATTTGGGGTTTAAGGACGACACAAATTTGTCCCAAAATGTACATATTTCGTCACTGAAACTAATTAAGACGAAAATTTTTCGTCACCCGTTTTGTTGCCAAAGCCTTGTCGCTAAAAGGTATTGGAGACGAAAAAAAAAATCGTCATTGAAAAAGATAAATTTGTGACGATTTTTTTTGTCTCGAATACACTCTATTGGGTACATCCTTGTAAGTAATGAGTGACAAAATATTGTCATTAAAGGAAGAAATTAGAGACAAAAATATTTTGTCATAAATATAAGAAATAGAGACGAAATAATTTTATCGCATTTAATATAAAGGAAAGACGAAAAAAATTTGTCAAAGAAGCTACCAGTGGATGACGATTTTTTTTGTCTCCAATCGACTCTGTGGGAACATACTTGTAACTAATTAATGACAAAATATTTTGTCATTAAAGGAAGAAATACGAGTCAAAAATATTTTGTCATAAATATAAGACATAGAGACAAAATAATTTTGTCGCGTTTAATATAAAAGAAGGCGAAAAAAAATTGTCAAAGAAGCTACCAATAGAGACAAAACACTCACTACAAGAAAAACTGCTTTCACCGGCGGCCACTGAGCGCCGCTATTGTATTTTGTTGCGGCGGTCCCGGCCGTCGGTAAAAGAAATCTATCGGATAATTGGACGATGAAGAAAACTTTTAGCGGTGCCCATCGGCCGCCGGTAATAGTATAAGTAGCCGCCGCTAAAAACCTAATTTTTTTGTAGCAACGGCCACAAAGAATTTTTTTTTTAAAAACGCTGTATTTAGCGGCGATCATATGGCCGCCGCTAAAAGCAATATTTTATTTTTTTTCAAATATCAGCCCACATTATGCATAAAAATACCTGCCAATAATTTACAAAAATCCATCTTAGCATATTCCTCACACAAGACACAAGTGGAAGCAAGTGTAACCTAGGTTTTAGATGGAACCCACCTCAAGAATGACATTCCTAACAACCCACTTTACAGAAGAAAACCAGCCTCTCAAATTACCAAAACAAAATGCAATTTCAGATATAACCCAAGTTAAACACCAATAAGTATCTCAAAACAGAACCCACAATCTATCTCAACAAACATAAAGAGTAAGTCCCAACCCAATTTCCAGATGAAAAAAAAAGAAAAAAACCAAAGTCTCAAAATACAGTAGAAGAAAAACAAACTCCCATAATTACTGATGCTAAAACAGAGCGCACATGCTGTGAAGAATCTGAAGGCAATTCCTGCAAATAAAAATAAAAACATTTCATAAACTCTATCAGGAAACCAATAGAAGTAACAGGTCACAATAATTAGGTGTAACCAATGACATAAACACAGATATGATAGCACAGCGCGTCATGCCAATAGATGAAACCTTGAAAGAAATAACAACTTTCTGAATCCGTCCCAAAGCATAAATACCTAAACACAAGGAAGGATGTGTTGAATTGCAAGTTGTGCATTTAAGATCCGGCAAAACTTTGTCACTTTCCCTGCAGCTGCTATTCGCACTCTGCTCAACTAAAAACCCTTGCACTCTTTCAAGCTGGGAAGCAAGCCCCACCCACCTTTCCTGCTCCCCACAAAACCCTACAAGAATTAAAAGGGCTAAGTGAATGGTGAATAATATGTGCATTATGAGCACCGAATAATAGACTCAATAAATGAACATCTTAGAATACAACACTGCCACTGAAATCTCATATTTGGGGTCAAAGCAATGGACAAAACAAAAAGAATAAATATTTGGTCATACTAAGTGTATGCAAGTATACTGCTGGTCCACTTGTGTGGGTAAAGGTTCAGACTGGTAAGTAGACCTCATCAAATGAGATGGCATGTAGTTACAACGTTTGATGCTGTTAATTTCTGGTGTTCATGGCCGTGCTGTGAATTTCAACACTTTGGCTTCCTGGATTTAGGCATCTTAATCCCATACATATAGGCTGCTTGTTCCACGGAGTAGTGTCACCATTTAATAAGCATCGGTGAACAGAGCACAAGATTCTCCTTCAATGATTGCGTAAATTTCCCTATGCTGCTTAAATAACTTGTTATGTTTTCTATCCATATGGTTCCTTGGAAATGTTAGAATGTTAGATTTCTCAACAGTTTTCTCATTTTTCTTATGGATGATAACGGTACCCCAAAATTATGATATTTTTAATCTCTAAGGTTCCTAAGAAATGTTAAATTCCACACCCATTTTACCCCCACACTTCCCATTTAGCTCATGATTGTTGCTTCATTTGGAATTGAAACAAGGAAAAGCCTACTGAGAGTTTCTTTAGCTCATGATTGTTGCTTCTCTATCCTCCCCATATCTCCATCACCATTCTGATAATAGAACCAACTTCCTTTCTCTAAACTTTCCAATGCTCAGTCCTCCATTTGCCATGTGTCTTATTCTTTTTCCAAATCTGTTCTGCATATCCCGCCCAGTCTTCTCGACTTTTCACCAACTCATCAGCCAACACTCAAGATTTCAGCGTGTCCAATATGCCGTCATCAGAAATCAAGAATTGTGTGAAAAAAAATCTATAAATTGCATAGTTTTCGTTCCTTCTATTGAGCCCACCATCATATCAATTGCTGTGTAACAATTGGTCTACTGACTATGCTCCATTTCAACATTTGCTTAAACAGAAAGGTCTTGGAACTAGAAAAAAACTAGAGAGCCAGGAAGGACATGAACTATAGAACAGCCCAAACTCTAATAACCTATTTGAAGAAAAAAAAAATAGCACAATTCAAGATTAAAAAACAGAAGGAACTAAAAGAAGAAGGCCACATTGATCCTGCTAATCGATGCCTGGCCTCAATGGAACTGGACAATATACCAATCGTTCCTCTCATCCTTACTTAGTTTCAGCAGGCAAAGGCACCATCTAACATGAAATCAATACAAAAGCAAGCCATAATTTTAGAAAGCACAGAAGATTGATAGAAATAGTAAACTCAAACATTATCCCATAAACATTAAGAAAAAGACTGTCAGTGATAATGATAAGGCTTTGATGACTGTCAATGACTGATTTTTACTGATTCTTATAACTTATATAAGTAAACAAAATATACTTATAACTTCCTATAAATTACTGATTTTTATGGACATGCCCAGCTTCTTGTGTTTTCCACAGCTCCTCACACCTGGCACCTTGTATCCATGCTCCAGGCAAATATGACACAATCAAAGTTACTTAAGATAAGAAGTAAAACTACATGATATGATATTACCTTGAAACTCTCCACCTTTTCCAAAACTGATTTGTGTGTTGCTCCTATGATAACAAAATTTGAACAAGCAAGTTTACCAAGGAAAAGGTGGAGAGTTTACCAAGCAAGTTTATATCATGATTGTCATCATATACTTGCTAGGTGCATAAACACTTTCATTCTATGTTAAAACTCTAATAATGATCATGAACATTTACCAAGGAAAAAAAAAGAAAAAGAAAAAGAAATGAGACGAAAGTAAAAGGCAATCCATAACTCCATTGACATGTGATGGCAGCACCATATGTATTTGTGCCTGTTGATAATTCATTTAATCATTTTAAAAAAATCAGCAAGTTTTTTTCTATTTTTTTCATTCCCTTTTTGTCCCTATATTTGACAAACCTTCTCTTATAGAAGAAAGAGGGGATGACAGATACGTTATGAGAGGCACAAATACTTTCAAGTGCACAAATCCCTGCTCAGTCACAAGTCATTTATGACTAATGAGACACACTGTTTAATCCGTGGTCTAATTGGCCACCAGATGCCAGAGTCCCATATTAGTCTTACACCAAATATACAAATATGCATGTGTCTTGCAGCAAGGATGAGTTGCCACAGACAAATCATCATAGCATGTAGCATTGGTAAAATAAATAAGATGAACAAAAATAGAAAAGAAAGAACATTAAAAGACATGTTATTTATATATAAGAACAATACACACTGCAGATGATAGAATGGAAAGAGAGCTGGTAGAAAGAATCACCAACTCTCTCAATTATAGCTAACTTAATGAGGATGTGGTATGATACAAAGATGACTTTCATCGTGTTATAGACCAGCTAATATGAAATAAGGAATATGAAGAAGGAAAAGAAAATTTTATGGCAAAAAATCAGACTTTTGAGCCAGCTTCAACCCCAATCCCAGGCCCTGTTTCAGCTTTAGTTTCAAACCCAGGTCTACAATAAACTCCTCTCTAAGAAGACCCATCATCAGGTCCTCTCCTCCCTACACCCTCTCAGAACCCAACACCTGATGTCACAATCCCGACTCCAATTATTGGTGCTGTCCCTCTAGTCAATAATCCAAGTTTGGCAGCGAGTCAGCGGAGACAACAACCAACATCCTCTATGGCCAAACCCCCACCATCCTTCAAAGATCTGCCTAATGATGTGGTCACAGGAAGCCTAACAAAATCCCCTGCTCCAGCCCTTGACACTTCCAACCCTTCTCCATCCTAGAACACTGCTCCTTTAAAGGATCCTATCTCCCAACCAAAGCCTCACCCATCTTCTCTTTTGTGTTTGATTAATTCTCCATCAGGATTGAACAGAAGAAAATTATTTCTTGAGGACAGTGAATATTCTCATCCATACAGTCAGGTTCTGTGTCATTCAAGGACTAGAGGAACACCAATTGCAGAGCTTCTTTTTTTTTTTTTTCCAATTGCAGAGCAGCTTTTTTTTTTTTTTTTTTGGGCAGAAATAGGCTTGCAGTTGGGTTTAACTTGACTGTATCAGAATGGTAAACCGGTTCTTAGTTCATTGCCTCGAAGACAGTTCATATGCACTTTGGCACATGAAGCAGGGGAATGACTAGCAAAAACTAAAGGCCTTGAGCAAATCAGCTCACATCCCAAACTTTCAGGTATAAGGAGAATCTCTGTCAAACTCAATCAAAGCAAATTTAACACTACGATATAAATACTCTACGTATAACAAGTTCCCAACAACTGAAATAGTCATCCCAGAAGCATCATGATGACATCCAGACAATGGTAATCTAGTTCACTATTCGGGCTCAAATTACCTATTCTAAAATATAACATGATGCAATTTGCTTGTCGATCATATACCTGTTCAATCTAGTTCACAATATTGATAACCGAGTTCAGCTACAACGGGACCTGTTGCAATCATATTTTTCTTGTCACACTGAATGCATCTGGTGCCTTTTTATATATTTTTTTTCGCACTTTTATAGTCCCAAATGCATCCTGCTCATGTAGGAATTCATTATGCACATACATGTGCATTTGTAATTACCGGGAAGGGATTTTTGAGCTTAAAACATTGAATGACCATGGTGTGATTTTTTATTTATGCCAAGTAAGATTTAATTAACTAATGTAGATAAAAGAAACAACAGAAGTTAAGAAGGAATGATTTTATTAGCTTTCGTGTTGCAATGGACAAATCTCTGTTGGCTGCAATCTTCTTAACCCAGTTCACCCCGATCATTGTAAACCAGTAATAGAAGACCGATGCTGATCAGGCAATGCTAGCTTCCTGATCAGTTATCATCATATGAGGAAAAAAATAACAAGAAATAATTCTATCCAAAAGCAGTTTGTGATAAGGCCAAAACACTCCTAAACCATTTGGGACTGATCTGAAGATCATTTACTGCTGAATTTAACCATAAAAACAAAAAATGTAGAGCTATTAAACTTTAAGGATTTAGGATAAAGAGTCATGGCTCATATAGTCAATCTCCTTAAACATTAACCCAAGTACCAATTACCAGGCACTCAGCGAAAACACAATCACATGCACTATTCAAGGGGCAACATTAAAAATAAAAAGTAAAAATAAAAAATACATAGTACGCTTTTCAGCCATGGCCATACATACTCCTCTTCTTTGGCATATTGGATAGAGAAAGTTAAATACTTTCACTAGTCTCACCGACCCAAAGGTAGGAACAGAATCCAAGTAAAGTCAGCACTGCAAACTACTATATTGATAAAAGAAAATTAAAGTGTATAGTGACAACACATAACGATAGCACTATCTGTCAAGGGGACCAATATTCTGGATTTATTACCACTTGCAAAAGCAGATGACAAATCATGTTGAAGTTACTTCACCTGATGCAAACCTCAAATTTACTAGCAATTATTACAATCTGCAACAGAGCTGCTTTAGTTTCCAGCAAAATGGCCACGGGCTGCATCAAAAAGGAAAATAAACAACAAATCTATAAATGAATGCAAAGGAGATCAAAATGAATGCACAGATCAGATTTGTACAATATAAAAATAAATATAAATACATTAACCCAGAAATTTTGTAGTGTTCCACTTTTTATCAATAAGATCTATCCACTTGGTAGGACCGACATCCTTCGGTGGGTGGTTTCTTGCGTACTCCTCCCCTTTAGCATCCTTCAACTCCCTGAATTGTTTGTGCAGCGTATAGGTATGGTTACTCAATCTCCGACCAAATTTTGTGTTCATTGCCTTTTCGATATCAATAGGGTCTCCTTCTAAATCAAATTGATCCTGCAAAAAGTAGATAAGTCATAGATAATTCCGAAAAATAAAATAAATTTACGATACCTATAAATCTATTCCAAAAAATAGATAAGTCATCGGAATAACAAATATTTTGAATTTGATTTATTCAAATTAAGTTTTCAAAATGTTATATCAAAGGTTAATCCGATAAGAATGGGACTACAACAGTAATGCCAAGGGACAATAACTATAAAGCTAGAGACCTAGCCAATTGGTTAGTTGAAGATGATCCGTAATTTTTTTTTCTTTTTGAAACCCCAATGTTATAAACATCCCAATAGACAATGAAAATGAGCAAGTAAAATAGCAACTAAAAACTACATCAAGGTGATCCCATCCTTCTCTTTTGTCAGCACCTTTAGCAACCAAATTCAACATTTATGGTAGACAACTTCAACACAATAAAGCCAATTAATTGTGCATGTGGTACAACAAAAGAACTCAAATGATATTACAGTTATAAATTGGCTACTACATCCTCACATGTCCTATAATAGAGTAGACAGTGAACTTACATTCAAGCGTTGAACAATCGCCCCCTTAACGGAGTCATCGACATACTTCCATGTACGAACACTTGGATCTGGTACACGTGTTCGCACTTCTACACCAATCTTTGAGGCTAGTTTTGAGGCATAGTCCCCTACCGGTGCACGAAATTCGGAAGGGATAGGCACATTAAGCTTTCCATATCTATCAACAATGCCTTGAACCTCTTTGCCTCGACTCGGGCCACGAACACGCTTACCAGCTGATATTGTGAAGCCATAATATTGAATTAGTTAGTATGTGAACAAATTTAATTAAGATCTCAAATCAATGTAAATAAAGAGTGTATCCTACCATACCGGTAGTCTCCTCAACTTGAGGCTCGACATTGAGAGGTTGTGAGGACAAGATGATGCCCTTAGGTACCTGCACAATATTGGGTTTAAGTAGTATATTCATCTAAGTGTCTTGAGAGCTAGAATAGTGTGTTGCACTACCCTTATTTATGGCTTTCAATATATAACAGTAGATAGTTTTAGTTACAATCAGAATCAACCGGAGGTATTTATTGGCTTTCAATTTTGAAGTGTCATTTTAGATTTTACACAGTAGATATTTGATCACTGACACTGAACCAACAAAAGATCTTGTGCCAGTATCATAAAAAGGGAATAAAGCTTTTGAGGGCTTGTAGCAAAACATACAATAACCCTTAAGACACCCAAAGATGGTCAATTTAAAAACGTGTTTAGGGTCCTACCAATTGAGACAAAACATAATTTAATTAAAGGCCACAACATGATTACCCATCAGTCCTTCATTTTAAGGTTGGTTGGTAATGGTTTCCAAATAAACCCGCACACTAGTAAGTCACCATGAGTATAAACAGTCCCTTACTTAGCCACATTTAAAACATAATGGGGCAAACCAAATGGGGCAATTAGGGTAGAGATTAGAGGCCTACTTCAAGGTTTTAAATCCCTTCCTAAGCATGGAATAAATGGGGTAGGGAAGAGGTTGAAAACCCCTCAAACAGGGCCCCACAACTGGCCAACAACCAGCTGTTGGACATGGCCCTGCAGCTGCACTGCAGTCACATTTCCAGCCCTGTTCCTTCCTTGTTTCCAGCCATCATCATGGAGTTCTTTGGGCATGTTGAGAAGGGGATTTTCAAGGGAGAAAACAACTGAAATACTACACCAAGAGGGCTCCAAAACCAGTCATATAATCAGCTGAATCTAAGAAGGGAAATCAACATGATATGAGGTGAATCATTGAGTAGAACTTAGATAATTTCAAAATATTAGCATGCACACCAAAACACCCAAATCATTCACTTGCCTTAGCACCAATGGCCTGCAAATCACTCTCCTAGACACCTTCCAGCAGCTGGAAACACGCAGCTAGAAAACCCCAAAAATCCTACACAAAAATACCCAAAAACAAAAGTCAAGAAAGGCTTGGAATCATGGTTTGCATTTCCGAATTTGTGGACCAAATGGGCTGCTTCTAGAATCCATGGATTACCTGAAGGAGTTGAAATAGGATGGATTAATGGTGGTAGATGGGGCGGCCAGCAGTGGAAGCACCCAAAAATGGGATGAATGGAGAGCGGATGATGAGAGCAACGCGTTGGCGACGATCGATTCCGAAGCTACCCAAAGTTTGGTGAGCTTTTGTGAAGAAATGGAAGAGAAAGAAGGGAAGAAAAGCTTCAGCTGAAGCTGTCTTGCTGCTGGTCGAAATGAAGGAGGCAGAAACGTGAGGGAGATGAGGAACTTATGAGAGAGGTGGGTGCGGGCCCCACAACTTACTAGAATTTGATGGGCTTGGAAATGAGCCTTTTTGGCCTCAAATGGACTCGACGAAGAAGGGAGAAATGATCCTCGTAAAATCTAGTTTTCAAAAAGTATAGTTTTGACATGGGTCTGAAATTTCGAAATTTGGGCTCAGATTTCAATGCAAAAAGACTGTTTTGACCCTAGGGCTGGAAAACTGATTTTCTAGGCTTCGAATGGGATCGGTGTAAACATAAAAGTTATTGGGGCTAATTTGACCTTACAAAATAAACCAAAATTGGAATTTTTCAAAATCAAAGACAATCCCCCCACGCTGACACGTGCAACCCAAGGCATCCCTACGCTGTCAGACTGGGTCCAACGACTCTCAAAATTCCCCAAAGCTATGTAAAAACTATTCTAATGTACAAACCAACTGGATTAGGCTCAAATCTCACTTAGAGAACTAACCTACAGCTAAAAACACACTAATCGCGAAAATTAGGAGTCGAGGTCTTACATAGATAAATATTCATGAACGAATAGCAGAGACTGAGAGAGGTAGGTGTACCTAGCGGTGGCGGACTCTTGGATGGAGGATGATGGGTGCAGATGATGGTGATTGGTGTGGTGGCTGCATCTGGGAGTTATGGGCGAGAAAGACTGAGAGAAGTAGAGATGAGAGGGATCACTGATAAGGGATGGGTCTGCACTGCATGCGTTGATGGAGGGTGATGATGATTGATGGGGGCCAATGGGCCATGGGGCTGCTGCCTAAGACGATGGGTGAGAGATGTTGGAAAAGGGTTTTGGAAAATGAGGAAAAAGGTCCTTCTCTCCTCTTCTGGAAAAGGGTTTTGGAAAAGGGGGAAAAGGGTTTTGGAAAAGAGAGACCGGGATAGATGGAGGGACAAAGGGGGAAATGGGTTTTGGAAAAGGGGCGTTGGATTGGGAGGGGGGCTGGGGCAGGATGGACTTTAGGGCTTGGGGGGCGGGGGCGCATTTTAGTCATTTTAAAGGCTTTTCCAAAGCAGTACTTGTGAGAGAGGAATAGGCTCAAGTGTGTGCGAATGAAATTGGCGCCACCGCAAATGAAATTGACGCCTTATTTTGTCGGCCGAAATATTTTCTTCTTCCATAACTTATCCTTATTAGTGACGAATTACGTTCGTCGCAAAAACAAATTATATTTAGTGACAAAAATATTCGTCTCCAATGAGCTAAAATAATTCGCGCCAACGCAAATGAAATTGGCGCCTTATTTTGGTGACCAAAATTTTCGTCTTCCATAACTTATCCTTATCAGTGACGAATTACGTTCGTCACAAAAATAAAATATATTTTGTGACGAAAGTTTTCTTCTCCAATGAGCTAAAATAATTCGCGCCAAAGCAAATGAAATTGGTGCCTTATTTTGGTGACAAAATATGTTCGTCTTCTATAACTTATCCTTATTGGTGACGAATTACGTTCGTCGCAAAAAAAAAAAAAAATTTGTGACAACAATGTTCGTCTCCAATGAGCTAAAATAATTGGCGCCAACGCAAAAGAAGTTGGCGCCTTATTTTTGCAGACGAAATTTTGTTTTCGTCTCCTATACTTTTGAAAAAAATGAAAACAAACGATAAAATTTATATTTCGTCCTCTTTTGGTGTTCTTTTAAGACAAAAAAAAAAAAATCGTCATCAAATTTCGTCACAACAGCCTAGATTTCTTGTAGTGAATTGTTCATCAGGGAAATTTTCATTCAGTGGGACCTCATCTAATGGCTCTAAGGGTAACCTCGAAAGATGGTCTGCTACAACATTCTCACATCCTTTTTTATCTTTTATTTCCAAATCAAACTCTTGTAGCAGAAGGATCCACCAGATCAATCGAGCTTTTGCATCCTTTTTAGATAGAAGGTATCTCAGAGCTGCATGATCTGTGTAGACGATGACTTTAGACCCTATCAAGTAGGACCGAAATTTCTCCAAGGCAAAAATCACAGCTAGCAATTCTTTTTCAGTGGTTGTGTAATTTAGTTGGGCATCATTGAGGGTCCTACTTGCATAGTAAATCACATGAGGTAACTTCCCAACCCGTTGACCCAAAACAGCTCCAATAGCAGTATCTGATGCATCACACATTAGCTCAAATGGAATGGTCCAGTCAGGTGGCTGGATTATAGGGGCTGAAGTTAGTTCATTTTTCAGTCTCTCAAAAGCCTTTAGACACTTCTCATCAAATTCAAACAGGGCCTCTTTTGTCAGCAATTGGCACAAAGGTTTAGCAATTTTACTAAAATCCTTGATGAATCTACGATAAAAACCAGCATGGCCCAGGAATGATCGAATCTGCTTAACTGATTTTGGTGGTGGTAATTTGGAGATCAAATCAATTTTTGCTTTGTCCACCTCAATTCCTTGTTGAGAGATAATGTGTCCCAGAACTATGCCCCTTTTTACCATAAAATGACATTTCTCCCAATTTAAGACTAGATTCTTTTCTTTGCATCTTTCAAGCACAAGGGACAAATGATGTAAGCTCTCCTCAAAAGAATTGCCAAAGACCGAAAAATCATCCATGAAAACCTCAATGAATCTTTCTACCATGTCAGAAAATATGCTCAACATGCACCTTTGAAAGGTGGCCGGTGCATTGCATAGCCCAAAGGGCATGCGCCGGTAGGCAAATGTACCAAAAGGACAAGTGAAGGTGGTCTTTTCCTGATCTTCAGGTGCAATTGGAATTTGATTGTAACCAGAATAACCATCAAGAAAACAATAATATACATGACCGGCTAGCCTTTCGAGCATTTGATCCATGAATGGGAGGGGAAAATGATCTTTCCGAGTGACTGAGTTCAACTTCCTATAATCAATGCATACCCTCCATCCAGTCTGTATCCGAGTGGGTACCAATTCATTGCCTTCATTTTGAACTACTGTTATTCCAGATTTCTTTGGTACCACTTGAACTGGGCTCACCCATGCACTATTAGATATGGGGTAAAGCACCCCTACATCAAGTAATTTCAAGACTTCTGACCTAATCACTTCCTTCATTGCTGGGTTCAGTCGCCTCTGTGGTTCACGAGAAGTTTTTGCATTTTCTTCTAAATTGATTCTATGTTGGACCACAGATGGGCTTATTCCTTTAATATCTACGATGGACCATCCAATAGCTTCCTTGTGTTCATCCAAAATTTTTATGAGTTTTTCATTTTGGACAGGGTCCAAGTTTGAAGCTATAATCACTGGAAGGGTTTCTAGTGGGCCTAAAAACACGTATTTCAAGGTTTCTGGCAATGCCTTGAGTTCTAACTTTGGGGCCTTTACAATCGATGGAACAGGTGGGGAAGCAGATGGAGTTAGAATCTCCTGCTTCGGTTGCCATTTGGAGCAGTCCATGGATGGGGTGGAGTCTAACAGTGCATTGACTTCCTCAATATGTCTATTTACATCAAAATCACTTCCAAAGTGGGCCAGACAAGCCTCTAGTGGATCTTCAAGTTTCAATTGGGGTAAGTGATTTTCCACCAATTAATGAATGTAACTAATTTCTAAAACTCCACCATCATCATCAGGAGGTTGCTTACTGACATTAAAAATGTTCACTTGAACTGTCATGGTCCCAAAAGAAATTTGCATCACTCCATTCCTACAATTGATCAAGGCATTTGAGGTTGCTAGAAATGGTCTCCCCAAGATTACTGGAATTTTGGGTTCAACCCCAGATGTGTGCTTGGTATCCAAGACAACAAAATCAACAGGAAATACAAAGTCTCCGACTTTGATCAAAATGTCTTCGACTACCCCTTTGGGGTATCGAATTGATGCATCTACCAATTGCAAGGTCACATGTGTCCTTTTCAACTCTCCCAAACCTAATTCTTCATAAACAGAGTACGGAATAAGGTTCACACTTGCACCCAAATCTAGCAAAGCTTTCTCTATGTGATGGTCCCCTATTTGACAAGAAATTGTAGGACACCCCGGGTCCTTGTATTTGATCGGGGTTGGACAGGAAATGATCGAGCTAGCTTGTTGTGCTAGAAATGCCTTCTTGGGCACATTGGTAGTCCTTTTGAAAGTGCAAAGGTCTTTTAGAAATTTTGCATAGGCTGGAATTTGTTGGATAGCATCAAGTAGTGGGATATTGATCCTCACTTGTTTGAATACTTCTAGCATTTTATCCAGTTGAACGTTTGATTTTGCTGGGTCTAGCCTTTGTGAGTATGCTGCCTTGGGAACATAAGTCTTAGGATATGGCTCACTAGGTGTTGGGTCAGTTTTGACTGGGCTTTCGTTGATTGGCTCAGGTTCTAACATAGGTTCGGCATTTACAATTTGTTCATCACTTTCCATATCCTCACTTGGTGTTTTCTTAGATTCTTTGGGGAGTTCAACATTGTTATCAATTTGTGTACCCGACCTAAGAGTAATGATGGACTTAACTTGTTCCGGGCCTTTTCCTTTTATATCATGAACAACTTGGCCCTTGGGATTGGGTTCAGGTTGACTAGGAAATGTTCCCTTGTCTCTAGCACTCAATGAATTGGCCAATTGGCCCATTTGGCATTCCAATTTTGCAAGGGTTTGAGTGTGGCCATTTAAAAGTTGAGTAGTGGTCTGTTGGAATTGAGCAGTACTCTGAGACAATTGAGCCGTGGTTTGAGACATGAGTTTCATGGCCTCTTCTAAAGAATCTACCCTCTGGGTCAATGGACTAGGATTGAAGTTGGGTTTTTGGAAACCGGGTGGGGCATTGACTTGAGATTGATTGGGTTGAAATTGAGTGGACTGAGATGGGCCACCTTGAGTTGGGCCTTTGGTCCAAGAAAAGTTTGGATTATCCCTCCAACCTGGATTGTATGTGTTGGAGTATGGGTCATACTTCTGACGATTATCAAAACGAGTGTTTTGATATAGTGCATTAACCTCCTCAACAGATTCGGCCTGACCCAAAGTTGTTGGGTCGATCCCTCCATTCATGGCCTGGTTATATTTCAATGACTCCAAAGTGTTTGGAGTGGGCTTTTGGTTTAGCTCTAAGGCCTCTATTCTTCTCATCAGTGTGGCCATTTTGGCTTCTGCCTCAATTTTGGGTTCAACCTTGAACATCCCCCCTTTTTCAGGAATGGTGGTTTTAGTAGGCTCCCTCTTGATAGGGGCCCACTGCAATGTATTCTCAGCGGTATCTTCCAAAAATGTCCAAGCTTCTTCCGCTGTTTTCTGTGTAAATTTTCCACTACAGAAAGATTCCACCATTTGTTTGGTTGGGTAATCCATGCCTTCATACACAATTTGGACTAATCGGATTTTTTCAAATCCATGGTGGGGACACTGAATTAAGAGGTCCTTGAACCGTTCCAAATAAATGTAAAGTGTCTCCCCTTCCATTTGATGGAATCCATTGATGGCTTGCCTAATCGAAGCGGTTTTTTGCTTAGAGTAGAACTTTTTGTAAAATTCTTCGACTAGCTTGGCCCATGTAGTGATGGAACCAGCCTGTAAGGTATAAAGCCAAGCTTTAGCCTTTTCTTTTAGGGAGAAAGGAAATAATCTAAGTTTAAGTGCCTCCTCAGTCATGTGATTGATTCTCATGGTCCCACAAATGTCCTCAAATTCTCTAACATGTTGATATGGATTTTCTTGGTCTAGCCCATGGAATACTGGGAGCATCTAGATCATGCCAGATTTTAGCTCAAATGTGGCATTGGTCTGAGGCAGGGTGATGCAGGACGGTTGAGTTGTCCTGGTGGGGTACATGTAATCCTTCAAAGTCATGGGTGGGTCTTCTTGATCAGCCATCCTAACAATTTCTTCAAAGATGGAAGACTTTCCTACATTGGTTAAGGCTAATTCGGGCTCTATCCTTACTAACCTTTTACTCTTGCGTACCCACAATTTCTCTCTCTCAGGTCTAGAGCGCATGCATCGGGTTCAACCTTAAAGAAATGCAAGCCTAATCTATATACAGGGCCCTAATGGTCTTACTAGATGATGCACAAGCAGTCACGCACAAAGATTGAGCACAAGAAATTATCCTAGGGTTAACCTAACTCACTAGATAGCTCCTAACTGGTTTGAAGAGTGCACTAAGCCCTCCAATCCGGTCTTATGAAGCCAAATCGATCAAGTAAGTCCCCAGGATGAGTGGTGGGGTCACAATGCACTTGGCAAGGGTCCCGCTTAAGAACCAAACTCCTAGAACAGAGACTGCCACCCTTTGGAGGGACAAGACTCACCTAAACATCGACTTGACCAAAGAGCGCAATTGGTGCAACCTTTTGTGGTCTTCGTCCTAATGAGCTCAAGCCCTATGGTCTCGTTTCTACTTGAATTTAATTAATGGTTAGGTTACTATGTGAGAGGTGGTTAAACCTAATTGGGCAAGGATCTGGTGATGAAATCCAGTCCTTATCTTATTGGGGTCAATTGCCCTCAACTAAGTGTGTGGGTCCAATTAATTGGTGTGTCAAGCAAGCAGTCACACTTTGCAAAAATTAAATCACCCAAGCCCCACTTGCAAGTAAAAGATTCGTGGGGTAAAGTTTAGAAATTCTTACAATGGTCCACGCTAATATTTAAACTGTGCAAGCTTAACCTGTATTTTTTTTATAGCAATTTTGCAATTCTGAGAGCAATTTGTTTTAAGCAATTCTGAGAGCAACTTGTTTGCTTAAGAGCAAATCCACGCAGTTTCCTGTTTTTGTGCAACTCTCCTCCTAGCAAGGTCACATATCCAGAAGAAACTCTTGTTAGTAAATCCTAAGTTAACAAACCAACTCAGATTCTTATCCTATCCGAAAAATTCTATCTTATCCTAATTTCAAACAAAAGACATCCAAGTTAATCAATACTTTATCCAAAGTGGACTCTAAGTTATTGAAACAAATAAAAAAAAAACTCTATCTTAAAAAAAAATCAGAAATTCTAAATTATCCAAACAAGTGTCTAGATATGGTTAGAGTTTTCAAAAAGTTTCAAATTATCAGAAATCCAATCTTATCTAATTCAAATTTCAGATTTTAAAACTCCAAGTAATCTAAACAACTTAAGGGATAGAATTTTAAAATTTCTAACTACCTAATTTCAGAATTTAAAAGTTAGTTATTAATCAAAACAACCTAATCCTAAAGATTTTAAACCCTACCTTACCAATCCTAATCTAATCCAAGCAACATATTAGTAAAACCAATCTAAAGTCAATTTTCTTTTTGTTTTAATTTACGGAAATTCGGAATTAAAGAAATCCTTCAAAAAAAAAAAAAAATTTTTTTTTTTTGGTTTTTTTTAATTATTAATTAATTAATCCGAAAATTCAGTTAATTATATAAAAAATATCAGAAATATCCCAAAAATCAGAAAATTCAGAAAAATCAGTAAAGTGAAATAATAACTAATACTAATTGCAAATAACACTACTGATGCAAATTAGATGACTAAACAACTAATGCAACCTAAATATGAGCATGCATATTAATCTAAAAAAATTCAGATTTCTAACAAAAACTCATATTTGGCTCCCCGGCAACGGCGCCAAAAACTTGATGTGATTTTAAATTCAATCCTTTAATACTGCAAGTGCACAGTTGTCTTGTTGAGACAGTGTCAATTACAGGTCGATCCCACAAGGAGCACTACTAAGTTAAAATTTAAAATCTGATTTTTTTTTATCAATGATAATGACAAGAGAGATAATAAGAAACAATAATAAAATTAAGAAAATTCTAGATCTAAAGTGCAGAAATAAGATATAATAAAAAGCAGATCAGAATATCATGAATCCATTAAGTAGTCCCACCATCATTCTATGCAATTGATAAAATAAATTTATCCCAAAAATCCTTCAAATCAGAAACAAATCAATGTTTCTGATTTGGATAATTTGTCTATCAAAGAACACAATTTTTCATAATTTATTTAAGGCAAAAATCCCCTTCACCTAATGAAATTATGAACTGAACTAAATATCACATATTAATCAAAGATAGATTATCAAAGAATTTCAAAATAAGAATAATCTATTAAGAAAACATACATGATTAAAGCATTGTTTAAATAAAAAAATTAAATAGCATAGGTTGTCAATGACAGAAGGCAGATTTATTATTATAATTAATACGCAAGAGACAAAAATATCACATAGATTAATGATAAGAAAAACTTAACTTCATCCGATACTCTGATCCAGGGATCTACTCCTCCATTGCAAAAGATGTGATTTTCATTGAGAACTTCGTGGCAATTACAATCTTCTCTCACACTCTTCTAACCTAGTTCTGGAACAGGGCTCCAGAATACCCAAAAATATCTCTAATTCTATTAATTAGGAAAAGAAGAGAAAGAGGAGAGAGAGAATGTAGTGGACGTCCAAGTGGGGGTGAGTCTCCCGTATGCTTTCTTTTGGTTCCTTTTATAATTCCCGGTTATCTTACAGATACATTGAATCTGGACACCTTCTCTGCAGATTTGGTTTATCTTCATTGATAAGGTATATCTCTTTATCCTTTTTGAATTTGAATGAGATGGAAGCTTTTGGAAACCTCTGGATGGCTTGGCTAATCTTCAGATGGGGTCCCACAAGGGATATGCAGCAATGGATTATCAACGGTCTGGATTTTAGTGCAATCCCGTCTAAAAATGAAAATGAAAATCTCCGGGCCCATAACTTTGTCGATTTAGCTCTGATTTGCACAATCTTAGGCTCCACGGACATCTACTCTGAATAAGTTTTCCAACAGTAGGTAAATTACATCGATCCGACGGTCGGATTGAAAGTTATGGTCATTTGAAGATGAGTTATCCTGAGAAAAACGGCATTAACTTTTAAAATTTGATTTGCAATGAACTCTATGTCCGCACAACTTTCATTTTTGAAAGGATATCATATGTGGATGATTCAAACTCTTCTTCTTTTATTCCAATCAAACTTTTACTCTTTGAATTATCCATTAATAGTTTCAAGTCTGCAACAACTGCGGACCCTGCCATGTGAGACATTTCATCTGCTTGAACAGTGGGCCGTATGAGAAGTCTTCTACTGTAGTTAGGACTCTTCAATTGACATGATGAGTGGACCCATCCTTTCATTGATTTGCACATGGCTTGTATGTGGGGTCCACGTGGTGAATTATTCAATTTACTTCTTTTTAAGCTTCAATTTAGCAATGTAGGGCCCAGGATGACTATGTATGCTTGAAAGTGGTTCCGTGACAGAGGCCTGCAATTCTCATTTTCTGCACATTCTAATTCAACACATCAAACACTAAAGAGCCCATATTGAAGTGGGACCCATCCGGATAGAGTTTTACTCCAACTGGGACTCTTCGAAGAAAAATTGCATAATGTTCTAAGTTAATGCAGAAAATATATGAAAAATATAAAAGTTTAGGTTTCTAGGTGAAAATGCATGAGATGATGGAATTAAATGAATAATGATGCAATTCACCAAATAAAACCCCTAATTCATCCTAAAATGATGCATAAATGTGCAAATTCATGAACTTAACAAATCCCTCTAAGGCCGCAGTCTTTTTGGTTTGTAATTAATGCTTTTTCTTTTTTCCTTGACCAATACAACTTCCTGTTTGTACAGATTTTCAGCAGAGAAGAGAGTTTGCCAGAAAAAATCGGTGGAAGGTGAACGCCGACTGGCACGAAAGGGTGAGAAACTACCACGGTCACCACTGCCGAGCTGCGTGGTCGCTTTTGGAGTACATACCCCTTTACAAATCTTTCAACACTTGGAGACGGGTGACCGGGATCGACTCGGTGCTGAACGGGGGAGGCATCAGTTTGGAGCCAATGCCGGCCGCGGTCCCTAGCTTGGAGGCAGTGACGGTCGCGATCCCCAGCGGGCGTCTAGCAGAATCGGGCGACCGGGCTTCAGACCATGAACCTGTCGTGACCACGAGAGCCGAGGCAGGACCCACGCGGTGGAGGAAGAGATTCGTTGCTTCCGGCACATCCCAGAGCTCGGCATCCTCTAGCTCAGAAGAGGCAGAGGGAGGGATGTTACGCCGCCGCGATCAGCGTTACGTGGCCGAGGACCTGTCCTCAGCAACTTTCAGGGACATCGGGGGCGAGGCCCTGGATCCCTTCCAGGCCGCCAGCGTTGCCCCGGCTTCGACATCGAAAGCTGCTGTGGACACTCTCGCTCCCGAAGCCGTGGCCGAGGTTAAAGCCGGTTCCACCGCCGCGACCGAGGTCGGCTTAGATCCTCCGGCCGTAGTCATCGACGACTCACCCTTCAACTCAACTGACAGGGGAGGCCTTGCCGAGGTCGTCGAGGCGCGCCGGCCAGAGAAGAGGTTAAGGGTTGAACTCCCACCTGGTCCTTCGTCGCCCTTGCTGGTGGAGGGAATAGTCACGCCCCCACCGTTTGTCCCTTGGAGGCCGGACATTGAAGGCGTGCTAGGGAGGCAACTGGCCGAGTTGGACCGTGCGGTTAGTTCTGAAGTGGTCCTCGCACTGGGACGAGCTTGCGCCCTTCCCCAGGATATGGCGAGGTGGGCGAAGATGGACAACGAATCGTTGTTGCTTTCCTCGATGCGGTCGCTGGTGGCGGTAAGTATTTTCATTTCGTTGGAGTCTCTTTTTGTTGTGTTCTTTTGTTGACACCTTGTTTCTTTTCGCAGCTCTTGCAAAAATGCCAGACTAGCATGGGAAGGCTGGATGCAGCCAAGGCTAGGGCAGTTGGCTGGGCGGCCGAGAAGGAGGAGCTGCTGAAGTCCTTGGCGACCAAGGATGCGATGTTGGTGGAGGAGGTGGGCAGAAATGCTGGCCTCGTCTCCGACCTCGAAGATTCCCAGGTCCTGGTCAAGCATCTCAGGGAAGAGCTGAAGGATGAGGGGACCCAGAACCTCCATCTTGCCTCCGAGGTTGACGATCTCTGGACCGTGGTGGTGCGGCTGGAAGAGGACCTGCGGGACGTCAGAGGGACGAACAAGAGGCTCCTCTCCCAGTGGAACCTGGCACAAGGCTCCCTGGAGATGGCCTTGAGGGGGAAAGCGGCCGAGATCGAGTCTGCTTTGGCGAGACAAGAAGCCAGGCTCAAGGAGAGTTTCTTGGCGGAGCATAACTCCATTATGGGGGAGGAGGTTGGCAAACTGGCAGCGGACTACAAGGCTCAGCTGCCAGGGATCCGGGACCGAGCTTGGGAGCTCGGATGGAAAGCAGCATTGAAAAAGGTTGGGGTTCCTGTGTTTAGCCCAATTTTCAGGAATCCCCCCAGGTTTCCTCGTTTGGACTCGGAGCTCCACGCCGCTGCTTCGCCCCTTCCTGCTTTTCTTCCTCAAGCCCCACTCGAGGTGATTGCTGCAGTCGCGGTGCCTCTGGAAGTTCCCTCGACAGTCAGCACTGAGCCTGAAGCTTCCTCCATACCCGAAGTCACCCCAGCTGCCTCAGTAGTCCCCGAGACCGCCTTGGCAGGCCCCAGCGAGAATGCTTCCGAGATTGACTGTAATGTGGAAGCCGCAGCCCCTTAAAGCTTTGTATTACTCTTTTACATTGTAATCCGAATTCTATCAATGGAATAGCAATTTTCTTTTAATCCGCTGGCTTTCTTTTTTCTTCTTTGATGGAATTGAGTGTGCAGATAATGTGTGCCTTTTTATGCTTCATTTGCTAAGTGGTTGGTCTGAATAACCGAACTCTTCGTAGGTCTTTAAAAGTTAAAATTGGATGTCTGCCCTTGACCGAGATTTAGTTTATAAACCGTGGTCCGAATCCGCATCCATAACCCTTGAGAGCGGAAGCTGCCAGAACTCGGGGTGTTCTTGAGCGTCGAAGTCAGTATTCTTGGACATTTTTGGCCTTACCGCCACAGCTGGTGCTGGAACCGAGCTAGGACGGCTGGCACTGACTGAGCTGCTGAGCCGGGGGTGGTGCTGTCACCGGACCCTGGGATGCTCATGGCTGTGCTGCCAAAGCTGGTGCGGGCACCGAGCTGAGGACGGTTGGCACTCCGAACAGAGCTGTCGAGCCGCGGGGTGGTGCTATCACTGGACCTGAAGATGCATAAGGCTGTGCCGCCAAAGCTGGTGCGGGCACCGAGCTGAGGACGGTTGGCATTCTGAACAGAGCTGCCGAGCCGCGGAGTGGTGCTATCACTGGACCTAAAGATGCTTAAGGCTGTGCCGCCAAAGCTGGTGCGGGCACCGAGCTGAGGACGGTTGGCATTTTGAACAGAGCTGCCGAGCCGCGGGGTGGTGCTATCACCGGACCCGAAAATGCTTAAGGCTGTGCCGCCAAAGCTGGTACGGGCACCGAGCTGAGGACAGTTGGCACTCTGAACAGAGCTGCCGAACCGCGGGGTGGTGCTCTCACCGGACCCAAAGATGTTTATGGTTGTGCCACCAAGGCTGGTGCGGGCACCGAGCTGAGGATGGTTGGCACTCTGAACAGAGCTGCCGAGCCGCGGGGTGTGGAGCAATATAGAGATCCATTCCAGAAAATCACCTTTTATTGATGTTTGAATTCTTGAATACAATTTTCAGAAGTAGAACTTTTTGAGATGCATCGCATTCCATGGTCGTGGCAGCTCCTTCCCCTCCATGTCTTCAAGTCGGTAAGCAGATCTCCCAGCTGTTGAAACTATTCTGAACGGTCCCTGCCAGTTGGGCGCCAGCTTGCTTTTGTTTGGATCTCGGTTGCCAGGGAGTGTTTTCTTCAGGACTAGCTCTCCCACCGCGAATTTTCTCTCTTTGACCTTCGGGTTGTATCCCCTGGCCAACTGCTGATAAGTGGCCAGGCGGATAGCTGCTACCTCTCTTTGTTCTTAAGCCAGGTCCTGCTCTCGAGCTATGTTCAGATCATTGAGGCCCTGGTCACAGAGTTCTGACCTCAAGGTCGGGAGGCCGACCTCAAGGGGAATAACTGCTTCCATGCCGTAGGCAAGGGAGAACGGGGTAGCCGAGGTGGAATGCCTTGGAGTCTTCCGGCAGGCCCATAGAACACTTGGTAGCTCCTCCGCCCATCTACCTTTGGCTCGGTCGAGTCTCTTTTTAATTCCGTCGAGGAGCACTTTGTTCGAGATCTCGGCCTGACCATTGCTCTGTGGATATGCCGGGGTGGAGTAGACATTTTAGATGCCGTACTCTTGGTAGAAGCTCTTGAAGAAATTGGAATCGAACTGCGTTCCGTTGTCGGAGACAAGGATTCGGGGGATTCCAAATCTTGTGATCATGTTCTTCCACACAAAGTTCTTCGTATCTAGCTCGGTGATGGAGGACAGAGGTTCGGCTTTGACCCATTTTGTGAAGTAGTCTGCGGCCACCATCAGCCATCTTTTGTTCCCTAGAGTTCGGTGGAGTGGTCCAACGATGTCCAAGCCCCACTGGGCGAAAGGCCACGGACTAGAGAGGGGGCTCAGGTCTTGGGCTGGCTGGTGGAGAGAGTGTGAGAACTTCTGGCACTTTTCGCATTTTCTGGCGTTGAGTTGGGCGTCCTTCTGCATGTACGGCCACCAGTAACCTTGGCTAATAGCTCGGTACGCAAGAGACCGACCTCCTATATGACTACCGCAGATCCCTTTGTGAATTTCGTAGAGGAAATCATCGACTTTGTTGGGGTGAACAGCTGGAGGTAAGGCCCGGTGAATGACTTTCTGTAGTGTCTGTCGTCTGGGGAGAGCCAGAACCGGGTCGCCTTTAACCTGACCTTACGAGCTTCGGTTTTGTCTTTGGGTAGCTGGTCGTCCTTCAGGAATGCAACGATGGGGTCCATCCAGCTCGGACCGAGATCAAGGCACATGAGCTGCCAAGGTCGCTAGAGGTCGATGCTGGGCTCTTGTAGCGTCTCTACTTCAACAGTTCTTTTCTTACCGGCTTCGACAGCCGAGGCGAGGCTGGCGAGGGCGTCTGCATGGGAATTGGATTCTCTGTCGGTCTGCCGGACCTCGGCCCTTTTGAACTGGGAGAGAAGTTCCTTGGCGTGGGCTAGGTAGGCCGCCATCCTATAGTCCCGAGCTTGGTAATCTCCGCTGAGCTGGCTCGTCACCAACTAAGAGTCGCTTAAAACCACTACGCGTCGAGATTCCAAGATTTTGGCACTGTTAAGTCCGGCGATGAGCGCTTCATACTCGGCCTCGTTATTAGATGCCTTGAAACCGAGTGTCACAGCTTGTTCTATGACAAGGCTCTTTGGGGACTGGAGGACTATGCCAGCGCCAGCTCTTTTGGATGTTGAGGATCCGTCGACAAAGACTTTCCAGGACTGTTCTTGCTCTGTCTCTGTTGCTGCCTCTGTATCCTTATTGCCCCCTAGTACGGTGTCGAGCAAGGTCGGCGCCGAACTCTGAGGAGTAAATTCCACGATAAAGTCTACTAGGGCTTGAGCTTTGATGGCTGTTCTGGGCTGATACTTGATGTCATATTGCCCCAGTTTGACAGCCCATTTGGAGATCCGCCCGGAGAAGTCTGCCTTCCGGAGGAGAGCCTTCAGTGGGTACTCTGTCACGACCACTATTGTGAAGGTTTGGAAGTAATGAGAGAGCTTTCGCGAGGCGCTAACGAGCACCAAAGCGAGCTTTTCGAGCTGCAAGTACCGAGTCTTGGCGTCCAGCAGGGTCTTGCTGGTGTAATAGATAGGCTTCTGCTGGCCGCCGTCCTCTCTAATGAGCACCGAGCTCACTGCATGGTCCGAGACCGCCAGGTACAAGTATAGTGCCTCTCCGCTAGTTGGGGTTGACAGTAGTGGTGGAGAAGAGAGGTAGTGTTTGAGCTGTTACAGCGCCTGATCACAATCCGACGTCCACTGAAACTTGGAGCCCTTTCGCAGGAGTTGGAAGAAAGGCCTACATTTGTCGGAAGCTCGGCTGATAAATCGGTTCAGGGCGGCAACCATGCCGGTCAGCCGCTGGACTTGTTTTGCTAAGCTCTGACTCTGGAGCTCCTGGATTGTCGTGATCTGGTCAGGGTTTGCTTCAATCCCCCTTCTTGTGACTAGGCTTCCCAAGAACTTGCCGAAACCGACACCAAAGGCGCACTTCGATGCATTCAGCTTCAACTGGAACTGGCGAAGGATGCCAAAAGTTTGTTGGAGGTCGGTCAAGTGGTCCTGTGATCTTTTGGATTTGACGACCATATCATCGATATAGACCCCCACCGTCTTGCCGAGCTGGGCCTGGAACATCTTCGTCACTAACCGCTGTACGTCGCTCCCGCATTTTTTAACCCAAAGGGCATCACCTTATAACAATAGGTGCCCCTGGGAGTGATAAAAGCTGTCTTCTCCTGGTCCGCCGCATACAGGGGGATCTGGTGGTACCCCCGGTAAGCGTCCAGGAAACTCATTTGGTCGTGTCCAGCAATGGCGTCGATGAGCTGGTCTATTTTTGGAAGAGGGAAGCTATCTTTGGGACAGGCCTTATTGAGGTCGGTAAAGTCCACGCAAACCCTCCATTTTCTCGTCTTCTTTTTTACCACCATCGTGTTGGCCAGCCACTGCGGATAGTGGACCTCCTTTATTGTGCCTGCTTTGAGGAGCTTCTGAACTTCCTCAATCACAGCCTTTGTTTGCGGGACCCTAGTCCGACGTGGTTTTTGAAGTACGGGCTTATGGTTGGGATCCTCGTTCAACTTATGGCACATGACTGTCGGGTCGATGCCGAGCATCTCATATGGTGTCCAGGCAAAGAGCTCTTTATTTTCCACAAGGAAGTCTAGCAGCTCTGTCTTCTCGCACTCGGGGAGCTGGCTTCCAATTAGGAAGAACCTGTCTGGGTCGGCAAGGTCAATGTTGACCTTAGTGAGGTCCTCGATGCTCTTCTGCGTCGGAGCCTTGCCAACGTCCCCGAGCTCGGCCTCTCTTTCTAGTTCGGCCACATTGACTTGGGATGACTCGGTTTCACCAGGTAATACGGCCAGCAGACATTGCCTGGCCATGTGCTGGTCGCCTTTGACAGTGATCACATCCGTTCGGCTTGACTGGTTTTCCAGAGGGAATTTGAGCTTTTGATGGCGGGTGGAGGGCACCCCCTCCATGCTGTGTAGCCACGTCCTCCCCATTATGATATTGTATGGGGAGGGAACATCGACTACTAAGAAGTTGACTTGCCTGCAAGCGCCTCCCACTTGGACTCCGAGGGAAATCTTCCCCTTGGGGTACACCGGCTTGGAGCTGAAGCCGATCAGAGGGGTACGGGCAGTCTGGAGGTCCTCGTCCTCGAGTTTCAACTTCCTGAAGCAATCATAGTACAGGATCTCGGACGAACTGACTGGGTCGACAAGGACTCTCTGAACCAAGAAGTTCTGCAGCTTCAAGGTGAGCACTAGAGCGTCGTTATGTGGGAGTTCGACGTCCTCCAAGTCCTTGTCGGAAAACCATATCCTGACCCCCTCCATCTTGGCTTTCTTCGCGGTCGGCTCTGGTGCCACGGTCAGCACTTGCTTCTGATGGGAGGCTCTCCTGGTCTCTGTACGCGCCTGGGAGCTCCCCTTGGGCGGAGGAGCGAGGTGGATGACGTTGATGATGCCTTCTAGTTCGCTGTCTTGGTCGTCAGCGTCTCGCCGTGGAGGTCGGTTGTCACCTCGGCCCTCCTCCTTGATGTAATCCCTGAGGTGCCCCTCCCTCACAAGGCTCTCCAGGTGGGATTTGTAACTCTTGCATTCGTCGGTTATGTGCCTACTCTGCTTGTGGTATGCACAGAACTTGCTCCGGTCCCGAGAGGAGGGATCGCTTTTCACCGGCTGCGGCCACCTGAAGAAGGGTTGCGCCTTTATTTTGTTGAGGAGTTTGTAGATCGGCTCCTTGAAGATTGTATTTACTGCCGTGTAGGAGGCCACCTCGTGCCCTGACCTCCTGCCGCTCCCCGATGCTGCTGCCGAGGTGGAGGTGACTCGGCGCTGATCTGAGGACTGGCCCTTGCGCCGATCCGGGGACGGATCTCTGCGACGATCCTCCCTCCTGGAGGACGTGTTGTCTCCCTTGGCTGGTCGGTCTTTCTGGGCGAGGCCGAAGTTCTCCCGACCTCGTACATCATCTTCTTCTGCCAAGATGAACCGATTCGCCCGGGTCATCAGCTCTTTCATGGTGGTCACGGGGTACATGACCAACTGTGCCTGAAACCGGATGCCCGGCCGCAGGGCCAGCTGAAAGGACTTCACTGCCAGCTCTTCAGAAGCGCACTCGATCTGGCTGTAGACAGTCCAGAACCGACGAGCGAACTGGGTGACGTTCTCGTCTTCCAGCATTCGGAGGGCCATCAGGTCAGCATCGGTCTTTGGGATGACGCGATGAGCCTGGAATTTCTCTAGGAAGGAGGTTCGAAGCTGCCGCCAACTGGAGATGGAACCTTCGGGAAGCGAACAAAACCATCGCAGGGGGAGATCTTCCAAGCTGGAGGAGAAAACTCGACAGTTCAGGGAGTCGTCATCCCCCCAGACCGACATCCTTTGGACGTAATGTCGGAGGTGAGCCGCAGGGTCCGAAGTTCCGTCATACAGGACGAACCTCGGGACGCTGAACTTCTCGGGGAGGGAGTATTTTATGATATCCCTGGAGAATGGAGACGTGCCTGTGTCCTCGGCCTCAAAGGCACTATATTGGTTTCGGGCGATACCAGCAGTCTCCATATTCTGGCGGATTGTCTGCTTGACTTGCCGGTCGATCCACTGCTTCAGTTCCTCGTCTTCTGGTATCTGGCGCTGCTTCTTCGGTTCTTCATGCACGTGGCTGCTGCTGGAGCCTTCTTCTCCGTGGTCGCAGTCACACCTCTTATTATTGAGGACATTCCTCATGTCCCGCCCTTGGACTGGCGGGGCCCAGTTGTGCCCGGGTGCTAAACTACGATCCCTTTTTTCCTCGAGCTGTCGCTTGAGCCGCTGGATAAGCTTGTGCTGCTCCTGGATGAGGTGGTTCTGAGCCCTGATGTCGTTCAGGTGAGGGTCTTCGTTTTCGTCAAGGCTGGCTTGATGGTGTGACTGAGATCCAGCCTGCGCTGATTTTTCACACGGCTTGGTGACTGACTTGTCACCTCGCTTGGCGCGCTCATGGCTATGGCGGGGCTGTTCTAGAGGTGGAACATCGCGAAGGGAGGGCTTGGTTAGTCCCCTAGACTGTGACACTGTCTGGACCGTGGGAGATCTCCCTCCGGACCTCCTTTGCTGAGGGGGTGGATGTCACGACCCCAAACCCGGACCCTACAGCGGCCCGACCTCGGGGAGCGTGAAATTGGGATTTATGTAACAATTATATTTCTCCCAGGATCCGCGTGAGTGAGGATGACAATTCCAACACATTCTGAATATTTTGCGGAAGCTTACGTGGCGTTGCGACTCGGATTCCGTGGCCATCGGATTCCGCATCGCACTTAACCGTTAGCATATAGCTATCGTATCAAGAATCATATCAGACTGGAACAAACCATCACATTAAAATACAGAGCTGACAGTAATAAGATATTTCATTCCCACATATGTTCAAGTTACAAATATCGATGTGCATTAATTAAAAATCCTGGAGAACAGGCTAATAAAAGCCATACAAATAACAAGCTAAATAAACACTACTCCACATGTGACATAACTCAGATGTCGAGCTAAATCTCTACATGACATAGCCGACGCAACAAATCTGCAACTCATGGCTCCACTGCCAACACATGCACTCAGCTCGGAGCGAAGAAAGCCGGACCTGAGTACCAAAAGAGTGGGTCAGACACGACGGTCTGGCAGGTGGGTGAAAAGATATAGACGATAATTCGAATAATAAAACATATGATAAATCATGGTGTTTGATCAAGAGTTGCATAGATTTAAAACCAGTGTAAAACTTGTATACTTGACAAAACATGTATTCCTTTTGAAGCATGTGTAAAACATATATATCTGGTAAAACATGTATTCATTTGGAACAAATATAAAACATGGATATCTGGCAAAACGGGTATTCCTCACATTGCAAACCCAGTCCATAGGCGGACCCTGCAAATTGCCCTTCTTCAGGGGAGCCACAATCGTGGGGAACATATTGGCAACCACACTTAAGCTAAATCCTTTCTATCACTAATGTGATGAGAGCACATTGAGTGCGTTGGGCTCGAGCACACGAGGTGACGAGAACCAACATTATATACATATACATATAGCTAGGCAAGACCACGGCCGCGGAACCGGGTAACGGGACAGGATCCAAGCTGCAGCTGGCGGGAGCACGAGGGGGGAGGTCCAAGTCAATTGATCAGACTGACAAGGGCGTCCAAGCTTAGTGGTGCCGACACATGGGTCACATGAAAATCAAAACATGTATATAACTATATCAGTGTAAAACACTCGGGCAGGCGGGGTACGGTGCTCGTAGGCACACATTTCATATCATTATCTTTTCATGCATAAACGGGCTGGCAGGACATGTCAGGTGCATAAATCAGAGTTTGCGATAAAACCAGTGATATCGGGTAAGGATACATATAATCTGAGTAAAACAATGAAATGAGTCCTTATACAGTTACGGACTATATAGTGGGGCTTCCGTATTCAGACAACATGTATAAAGATCTTGTATGTCTATTATTGCCCTTAGTATGGTACTCGAATGATGGAGGACATACCAAGTTTCCTTATGCAAGTTGATGAATCCAAAATTCCCAATACATTTCCGAAACGGAGTTTCTTTTTAAGTCGATCTCCTTATGTCATCCCCCGGTCTTTCCAAGGTGGTAGGGCATCAGAACAACCCATCCAAACCTTTAAATACCATCTCTGAAAACTATAGAAAAGACTCAGGAATTTTGGGTGAAATTCGGTCACCTGTCAGTTAGCTGGCGGTTAGCCGTTGAGGTGTTCGGCGGTTAGCCGCTGGCTGACCGCGGGGTTGACCGCGGTTCACCTTGCTAAAATATAGCATTCTGTGTTTCTGACTGCACATTTCGACTACCTGACGGTCACAGGGTTTTTGGGTGGCGGTTAGCCGCTATCTGACCGCGGTTCACCTGTCAAAACACAGCATTCTGTGTTTGTAACCGAATCTGGGTCGGCTAGCCGCCGGTCACCTATCGGCTAGCCGCCAAGGTGACCGCCTGCTGACCGCCCAGCTGGGGAACTACACATCAGGTGCAGATTTCAGCTATTTCTTTCCCAAACCCTTTCACCTCAATTTCAACCATTTCCTAACATGAAATGGGTCTATTCCCTTCCATTCAACATCACTCCTATCCTCCAACCATCCTTCCATCAAGGCATTAATTCTCCTTCCAATTCCAACCTCATTCAATGCAAGAGACTCATCATCCATGGAAATCCATATGTATACAAAAAGGACAAGATTTACAAAATAGCAATGCATGTGTTTTCAAGAGATTAAATAAAAGGGAAAAGATCATCAATATGTCATTTCAAAGCCCATAAAAGTCATAGCAATTAGCAAGTATTAAATCATCAAAATCATTGATAAAATCAAGCTTTTCTCACAAAATATGCCAATATTCAAAACAATCTAATCATCCACTTGCCTTGGCCTCCAAACAAGGTAATCAATCTCTAATCACATCTCCCAAGCTCAAATCTCACAATCTACACAAAACCCCCAAAATAACATACATATCAAGCTCTAAAAATGGTAAAACAAGGAATAGGAAGACAAAGCTTCCAATAATCAAGGTGGAGTTTCTCTAAGGCCATAAGAACACACATCTAAGAGATGGAAAGGAAAGCTTACTTGGAAGGTCCTCAAATGGCAAGAAGTTGCTCAAAGTAGGTCTTGGAGTGGAGGTCTTCTTTTGAAAATGGTACCAATAGAGAGCCTAGAAGGAGAGGAAGAAGATTGCACCCTCCATTTCTTCTTTAGCAAGAGTTTGAGAGAGATTGAGAGATGGAGGAGTAAGGAGGCTTGAAGAAAACACTAGGGCTGGGCTGGAACACCCTCCTCCTCCCTGAGAGTTGCAAGAAAGGGGAAGAAGGAATGGGCTCTTCCTTATATAGACAATGGCCATGGGTCCCACTACTTAGACAATTACTTGGGCTTAAAACACCAACTTCTGGACCTCGGATGGATTCGACGAAGAAGGAAGAATTGATCGTCGAAATTTCTAGTTTTCAAAAAGTATATATTTCACTAGTTTCGGAGACATCGAAATTAGTGTCCATATTTTATGCAAAAAGACTGTTTTACCCCTATAACTAGCAAAGTAGGGTTTAGAGGTCTCGGATGGAAACGGAGCAAATACGAAAGTTGTCGGGAACAGTAAAATATGTCAAATGGGGCAAAATACAGATTTTTCCAACTACCATACGAATCCCAAAATCGCACAAAACTCAACAAGGGAAACCCCCAAAGGGTTCCACTAAATCAAAAGAGTTCCCAAAGTAATTCAAAGCTATAAAAAGCTATTCTAATCCAGATTTAACCAAAACTCACTAATCTCACTTTAGAAAACTAGTCCAAAATTAAGAAAACACTAATCCCAGAAATTAGGGGTCGGGATCTCACAGTGGAGGTGGAAGATTCTGCACCAGCACAGGCTGCATGGATGGAGCCTTCCCCTTGGAGGGTCCTTCGCCATTTCTGGTTTTTGGAGGCATGGTGTTTATAAGCTTTTAGTTCAATTTCCCACAGACGGCGCCAAATTGTAAGTGGTAAAAACGACACCTACTTAGATTGAGATGAGATTGATACGAACTTTTTAGATCAGGGAATACCGAACGCTGAGAACCTAAAAGGGAAGGAAGGACAAAGGCTAGAGTCAGAGCCCCTGGCTGCCGTGAGCCGAAGTCACTCCGATGCCTGAGTTAGTTCTGAGAAATCTAAGCCGGAGGAGGCGGAAGAGGAGAATCAGAGATAATAGGTTTGTGTGTTCTGTTTTGCGTGTGTCTCTATGGGGCTGATCCCTTGTGTATATATATAAATATTCCTCGTTCATTCTCTCTGTCTGCGCGTGGGGGTAGGTAGGGTAAGGTCCTATCAGGCCTTACCCTGACATTCGGCGGTAGGTAAAAAGGGCCCATCTAATCAGGACTTCCCATGCTTCTGGTCAGTCGATGTTAAGGGATGATAGAGCCGACTTCTTATCGCCATAAATGAGCGATCCTATCGTCATAAATGAGAGCCCCTATCTGACAAGGCGCGCTTATTCAGATATGACGGCCCACTGCCTTCAGCGTTCGTACTGGGACCTGGGAGAGGCTGGCCGTGCTGGCATCGTGCTGTGCCGGCATGAGCTCCGAGTGACCGAGCTGCCGAGCTGCCTCGTCGAGCTGGGACTCCTAACCGAGCTGCCAAGCTGAACCGTTGAGCTGGCACTCCGAACCGAACCGAGCTGCCGAGCTGCGGGGTGAAGAGCCTGAGCCGGCGTTCCTTACCGAGCCGCCGAACTGACGGGCTATGCTTACCAAGACTGGGACGAATGACTAGCGCACTTTACTGTGATCCTCCCTTTATCTCGTCATTGCAGTATTTTTCCCATGTCTTGCATATCAAAGCCAAATTCATGCAAATAAGCCCATTTCTAGAAAAAGAAGAAAAAGGAGAGAGGCGCCTCTTGCTAAAAATTTTTGCGGCCGTTTGAAAAGCGGTAGTGTGAAATCCGTTGTAGTCACCTTCAGAGGAAATCTATTTTTGTTTGTTAGGTTTAGGTAAGCCAGAGTATTTGATAGAGAGTTATTTTTCATGGTGGCCTTAGTGGAACATTTGAACACCTAATTCTTTTATGTATATATACTTCTTCCCCATGCATAATGTACAGGTTTGATAAGTTATAAATCCGATGGCGTTATCCATGTAGGACCCGCTAACCATCAGAGATCCCTCAATGATCATGCCCCATTAAGAAGCCAATCGCGTAATTCGGAAGCCCATGTCCCATACCACGGGTCCCACCCTTCCATGATTCATTTCTTAACTACAACATCCTCGCTGGTCACATACTTCCGAAAGTCCATATCCAGTACCACGGATCTGTTTCATATGTAACATGGTCTAAAATAGTTCGCCAAGGTTCACACATAAAGTGAGTACCGCTACGAAGAAATAAGGGGTTACGAACGACCAAATTATGGCCTACAAAAATTTGATGCAAGACAGGATTTTTGAACATTCCACAAAACTTTTAGGAACGTTGAATTTAATTGCATAACACTTAGAAAAGAAGGGGCTAGCATTAAATGAAGTACATTAGGTTCAGAAATGATCAAGGAACTTTATTGTCAGACTCAAGATAAATCCATGATGACATGCACATAAACATTTATATTTAGAGTTAGTCCCATATGTTGATCCCAAAGAGTCAGGTCCATTAATATCCAATAATAAGTGGAATAACTCATCCTTAGAATGTATTAATAGATCATATGATATCTTGTTTTGGAACTAGTGAGACAGAGTAATCCAAACATAATACATCAGTAAATAAATATTATATATTTATTTATGTCTATAAATATATAATATTTATATATATACTATTTCGACATTGAATTGCCAGCTTCCTCTTCAAATCATTCCACGGTGAAACTTGAGACCAAAAATATTATTCTTATTCACAAAAACGGCAAGAAACTGAGATTTAGAATTGAGAATAATAATCAAATAATAGATCTAATAAAGAAATAATAATTATTGCACTCTATATCATAGAAAACTTACGTGAAAGATGTCAACTGAAAACATCCAATATCACCATTTGCATGTTCAGCTTAATGAACAAAATAGTACTATAATTTGAATACCAACTTAGATCTTATTGCTCACCTTAAAGTTTGTAGCAGGTAGGTAAGAAGGAAGATGGTATGTGTCCTGGGTGTGTGAAAGGGAGGGTTGCCAAGACCCTCCCTGTCTTTTTTCTTCTTCCTTTTCGTCACCTCTTGACTGATCAACAAAAGATTGCGTGAGAGAGAAAGAACTGACGGCTGCCTCTTTTACTCTTAAAGTTCTAGGATTTTCTAATCTAATCTGTAAGTGGGTTGTGCAATGCAAATAGGGCACATCATAAGCCCCACTCAAATCCACCATTGGAAACTAATCATTTCATGATTCCTTAGGCCAGACCCTAAATAAAACCATCACCCCTCATCGTGTGCCTTCCACCATGCCCACGCAATTTGTAAAATAGTTTCATGTCCAAGCATCATAAATACATGCATAACTTGGTGGGCAGCACAATGCACACATGATTAAGCACCTAAAATTCCTTTATGCATGATCAACTAAATTTATATAAATCAAATATTTCTCCAAAACTAAAAACGATAAAAAAAAAAAACATTATACTAGATAAGTAAATAATCGTATCAAATCAATTATCACTTGGTAATTAATAATAATTTATTGGAACATATTAATATCAATAATAATAATAACAATAATAGCATAAAATGAAATTATAAACTAGGAACAAGGGTGTTAAAAAGTCTTGACTCCACTTGGGTACATCACCAGACACGAGATGTTATCCCACAAGTTGGAATTAGAAGGAAAAGCAGAACCTACAAAGCAGACTAAAGCAGACTCCACATAAATAGCACACGTGATGATGGAATTTATTTGTGGGGTGACTCGATTTCAACATGTCATATCTCACTTTCTATTTTTTTTTTTTTTTTCGATTCTCTTGCAGCCTTACAGCCTTATTCCTATTTTAAGTCAATCAATCCTTTCAAATTTGAACCATTCAAGCATAACACAATCAAGTGATCAACCAGCCAAAAATAAACATTACTAAGAAAAGGGGTAGAAACCGTTTCCTATAACAGAGCAGTGGCTTATCACCCTTTTCTCTCTTTCGCAGAAATCACTCATGAATAAAAAACCAATCCTCTCTTCCCCTCTCATCAAAAGAAGCACAACATGTGCTCTCTCTCTTCTCTTTCTCCTTTCTTTTCTGGTGTGTTCTGATGTCATTAGACCCTTTCAATCCAAGTCACTTCTAGGCGATGGTTTTCTATCCCAGGTTGTACTCAACGGCAGAATTTCTGCCACAGAAGATTGTGATTATTCATTTGGAAAATGGGTTTGGGACGAAAGTGCTCCTCTCAAATCATATAATGAGGATTGCCCGTTTCTAGACCAAGGCTTCAAGTGCCATAAAAACGGAAGGAGGGATGAAGATTTTCGCAAATGGCGGTGGCAACCACATGGTTGTGATATTCCAAGGTAGGAACAGGTCACATGTTATTTATCTTTTATTATACATATTTTTAATAGTTATTTACTTGTCTTATTCAGTGTTTTAAAAATCATACTGATACCGTCCGGTTGGAAGTTAGGCAAGTTGAGAGATATACAACTGGGAGGGTAGATCGAAGAGGAAAATAGAAGGAGAAAAATGAGAGAAAACAACACCTTCCATTTTCTTCCAAAGATAAACAGAGTTTATGATGCTAAGCAGATTTTTTTTTTTTTTATATCAATACTCACACCCCCACACATGCAGACTATTTAAGTCTCACACCATCAGCACTACAATAAAGATTGTTTTCATTACCGAAGTCCCTAACGTTTCTAAGCAAATTTCTACTTTTACTTTTTTGAAACTACATTTAATATTTAATTTACTCAACTAGCTTTTAGAAACATTTGGGGTTTTAAAAAACCAAAAATTTAAAAAGTATGAGTCATATGAGATGTTTAAATCTTTTAAGTATTTGGGCTTTTCAAAGTTTATGATGTAATTAGACTTTGGAATATTATTAAAAATAGTCACTTAATAACCCTCAGAGAAAGGCAAGGTTATGGATGGAATTAGTAAGATTATTGGACTAATGAAAACAATTCATATAACCAACCCCGGCATAGCTAAGACAATAATTTGATAATGATGATGATGAAGAAGAAGAATAACTTAATCATAACGTATAAAGCGATATAAGATATCTATCCATGATAATTGTCATATAATTTTGATGGAATAATATAGCATATCATCAAATGCTGAGAATGCTTTAGTATTCCAAAAACTCATACATTCAATCCGCTGTTTGCGAATGTAAGCTGCTCATATCCCACTCTTGAATGTACAGACACCATAAATTTTTTTACATAAATTGATTTTTACTACTACAAAGGTCACTATAAAGGTCACCTATATTCTAACCATGAAAAGCAGCCCGTTTTATAAAATCATTAATGATCACTTTATTTTTCAACCATATAAAAGATGTCTTGCATTTGAATCATTAAAAACATATTACCACTTATCAAGTGATTTAGGTCCTGTAACAAATGGCCACCTACCCATATTTCTCACAAAATTTTAAGACCTAAATTCACCGGTTGGTCAAAACCTAATTCTCTCATTCCCTCTCCCTAAAAGCTAAAAATCATACACCTTGATGCCACTGAGACCTCCTCATAGTTTTCGATCTCAAATTTGACCTCTTTTAATGATTGAGGTTTTTCCCTATAGCTTACCTTTAGAGATGGGTTTTTCCTCATCCTTCCCAAAAACTCTAATTTTCCCTACACATTCTCAATGCTGGGGGAAAATGTCAAAACTACCCAAACCCTTTCTCTTGAGGCATTCTCATTCTTTGATTTTTACTACCAGCGCCCCCGCTGCCCCCGGGTATGATTTCTATTTTCCTCTTTCTTTATCAAACATTTGGTCATTGCACCTTGTGTGGCCCACCACATTGACTGATTGATAGTAATGATGGAAGGTTCATGAAACTTTAGTTGGTTATCTCGCTTAGGACCAATTTTATTGCATGAAAATAATTCTTAGGAATTATAAGGAACCACTTTACTTCTAATATCTTAACCCCGAACATATAATAGGGCTTACTTATTTGCATGGAATCGAATTACCAAGGACCTAAAGAAATGAATTCATTATCGTTAAAATATGATCTATTAGTATGGATCTCAATTTTTAAGAATTTTAAACAAACCCATTATACCATGCAATATAGGACCTATTAGTTCACATGAAATTGAATTCCTATAAATTCAAAGGAAATTGTTTTACCATAAAATCCATTCTCTAGAGATTTTATAACATGTTTGTTTGCATGAATATAATTCCAAGAAAATCAAACAAACCCATTTTACCATATATTCTTTATCTTGAAAATATAATTGGAGATTTTTTTATCTTCATTGAATTGAATTCCCAGAAAATGGTGTCGTCATCTTGTCATTTAAAAAAATATTGAAAAAAAAATATAAAGTTATTGACCATTTCTTTCATTTGAAAATCAAGGTCAATCTTAAATTTAGCGTATATTATATTATAGGATAATTTTCAAATCGCTTAGTTCAAAATCTATTGAATGTATTGGAAATTGCCAAACAACAACTATATTGACATATTTTAATATTTTTTTTAGTATTTAAATATAGAAATATTTTAGTCTATACATATCCATCCAAATATTCCATAAGATCTAAAAGAATATAAGAAAATGCATATTAGATCACCACTTTTCAATTATATGATAATGCAATATATTTTCATCCCATTTACACCATTGCATTTTCAACCCACAAATGCAATCATACAAGTTTGATTGATTGAACAAGTCCCAACCTATTTACAAGAACACAATTTTCTTATGTTATAGCCCACACTATGGGTATTTAAGTCCTAAAATGGTGTAATTGTAGCTAGGGAGAAATATTCAAACTTTGAGAAGGTAGAGGAAAAACTCATTTCTAGAGGTAAGTTACAGGGAAAGATATTTTAAGAAACTTAAGGACTACATCTTGATAAATGCACACCATAAATCTAGTCTAACCCACTCCTATACACATCACAACAATTACTTATAAATCCAACCCAATCTAATCCTATACCCACATAATGCAAACCTAATATAACCCTAATTTATAACAACATACTTAAAACTTTATAGTCCAAATAGCGGATTTATACTATCTTGGTTTGGACCATGACAAAAACGTTATGATTAGACTCATAGTTGCGGATTGTATTGAACATAAATTATTCTTGAAAAGAACCGGGTTTGGAATGAAAAGCATTCCTCCTATTTCAAGTGCCAAAGAAACATAGTGGCAAAAAACATGGATGTGACTTTCATTGAAGGAACAGATACACACGATGGAGGTAAACTCAAAGTTTGAAACCTGCAAACCAACCCTCAGTGTGAGATCCACTTTTTTTTTTTTTTTTTGGTAATAGTGTGAGATTCCACTTGATGCATGTCATTGACAAGATTGAAGTGGCATTATAAGATGCCATGTTCAGCGTTAGAGCGGGATTAGAAGCTTCTGAAGATGCAGACTACTTTGTTCTTGGAATGAAAGATTCTGCAGGATTGGATATGGGCCTTTCCTGCACAGCTCAGAAGATACACAAGAAGGCCTCCAAAGGGGCTGGAGTCATCATTCAGGTGCCACCCTGAAAGGGGCTGTAGTCTGCAGGCCTACGTGCCGAAGGACAATCTCAAATAAACAGCTCACGTGGATCCTAAACTTTCAGAATTAGGACTATGCACAAAATTGCGTGATTTGATGTCCTGAGAATGTATTCAAGGCCCAAGCTTTATTAATTTTATAAGTAATTGTGGCCCTGAAGCAGATTGTTATGGATTTATTTAAATATTCTTAGCCCACTTTCATCACCACCTCTGATGCTCTCTACCCGTGATTGGCATGTATCACGGAGGCCAAGGTTCACACAACACACACACACACACTTTTTGCATCCGAATTTGACAACTTATGCAAGGGCTTTACATTGATTAGGAGTGCTCATGGGCTTGGCCAGCACGGGCCTCATCCAAGCCCAAACCAGTCTGAGCCAGTCCTGGACATATAAATCAGGCCCAATTAGTATTTGGGCCCGGCTTGGATAAGGGTAGAAAGCCCAAATCCCAGTCCGCCTCGCCTAACCTAATGAATGCTTGTAAGTTAATGTATGTTTCCTAATGAATATGTAGAAAGCCTGGTTAGGCCTCGCCCCAGCTGACTAAATAGGTGGGCTTGAGCCTGACTTTGATTGCCTGTATCGGGCTTGGGCCTATATTTTTAAAGTAGGGCCGAGCGTGGATATGCCTCAACCAGGCCCATGAACACCCATAACAATTATCAATAACCTTAATAAATGAATTTAATAATAGTCCCAAACCCAAATAAAGAATTCAGACAGTAAAATCGAGCCATTATATTGTATACTTTCGTGGAGTATATCACTCCCCTCTCCCGTGTTGGCACTTAAACACAGGAGCTATCACTAAGCACTGATTGGGGAACCCTTGAAAACGATGGAGGAGGGCATGTGGCTGAAAATTTATAAACGTGAAGATATCTCTGTTAAGTATGTTTTGGTGGGACTTTAGATTATATATTAATTTCATTTATCCTCATCTTGCAGATTCAATGCGAGTGATATGTTAGAAAGGAGCAGAAACAGGCGTATTGTATTTGTAGGGGATTCGATTGGGAGGAATCAGTGGGAGTCTCTTTTATGCATGCTTGCAGAGGCAGTTTCAAACCAGTCCAGTATCTATGAAGAAAATGGGAATCCCATAACTAAACACAAGGGATACCTCTCTATCCGCTTCAACGACTACAACTTAACAGTTGAATACTACAGGGTCCCTTTCCTTGTATCCAAAGATCGCCCACCAAAGAACTCTCCTTCCAGAGTCCGAAGCGCCATTCACATTGACAAGCTACACTGGCGATCCCGACAGTGGGCTGGTGCAGATGTTCTAGTTTTCAATACTGGGCACTGGTGGAACAAAGAGAAAACCTTCAACATGTGAGTTCTGTTCTGGAAGGTTTGTTGATTAGGAGCCCATGAATCCTAGCATCTGAATGGCCACTCAAAGCACACCCATGGATGTCTTGGATTGTTGCAAATGCAAGACAGGATGGAGCCCACCCAATGTAATGACCGAAATGCATAAAATATATAGAAATGACTGGTTTGTAGACATAAATTTACTGCTGAAAGCAAACATCTCTCATTGGAAGCCTGCTATTTGTGTTTCAGGGACTGCTATTTTCAGGAAGGTGAAACTTTAAATCTTATCATGAGTATTGAGGAGGCATTTCGAAGAACTCTTCAGACATGGAAACATTGGGTCATCTCGGATTTAGAGAAAGAGAGCTTTATCTTCTTTAGGAGCTATTCTCCGGTACATTTCAGGCAAGTTTACTTTCTTGAAAGATCCTAGATAGTTTCTGTCCAAGCTTCATATTTAGATAAAACATGTTCAAGCCGTCTCAAAACTAGAGTAGTCCATGGATTAGCAAAATCAAAGTTATTTCGCCTACAGAAAAGAATGTGTATGAGTTATTTGCAGGCACAGTTCAGTGTGAGTTAAACATATGACCATAGAAATAGGAACCGAAGAGGTCGAAAAAAATAATGAAGAAGAAGTCAAATCTGGATATGTTCAGGTGTGATATGGATGTATTTAAAAGTTGACGACAAAGAATTCATCAACTTCCCACGACAATTTTCTCCTAACAGGTGCTCCTGTGCAGAACAGTAAGACGGTTTTTTTTCATTTTTTTAAATTTTTGGTAAAAACAGTAAGACGGTTGGTGCCAATTTGAGGCGATCATTCGTAAGATGGGTGAATAGTCGGTGTGAGGGACTTGGATTGATCGCAGGGGTCCCACGTCGCTAAAATATACGCGTCCTCATGGTTACTCCCATGGGAACAATCCCCGTGAAAGCATTTTCCAATGTTTATGAATAATATCAACAATGGATATACTTATCTCTATCCATCAGATAGACGTCCTTTTGGTCACATGTGTATCTATCATCATCATCAGCATCAAAGCCTTACTCCAACTATACCGGGGTTGGCTAGCTGTGACCAGAACTGAGTCCAGTAGATTCAGATTCTCACAGTTTACACTTTACATCACGTTAAAGTGATCTTGTAAAACTAGATCATGCCACATTATGGCTAGCTCATGTGGGGCTTGTAGGCAACCGTGTGGCCCGCATGCCATGGGTCCCACATCAGATTAAGTAGGGCATAGGTTAAGAGAGAATACAATCCCATTTCTAACAATACTTGATCTATCCCCACAAATAAGACTCCCAATAGAACCAGTGATGTGGTTTTATTGGCAAAAAAGTCTATAAGTGTGACTTTTGGGACTACTCTATATGAGGAAAAGGGAGCCTTAGGGTTGGATACTCTCCATTCCCATAGGTAATACATATGTTAAGATTCATTTTCCATGTAGAGCTTGTTGCAATCGATGTCTATTAACTGGAACTCCCGAAAACCATTCATATCCTTTGTCACAAGCTTGGTTGCCCCTGAATCAATTATCCATCTATTAGAAATTTCATCCGCATAAAGTACTTCAGAGCAAACCAAAGAAAGTGACAAAGTTAGGGTGTTTATCGTATTTCGCTTGGAGCAAGTTTTAGCGATGTGGCCAAGTTCCTGACATTTATAGCATTTGGTTTTGGCTAAGTCTCTGGGCTTATTACGCTTCCGATGCTTCTTTTGGTCTTGTTTGGGTACATTCTGGTCCTATCTAGGCTTCTTTTGGCGGTCTATCCCATTTTGAAACTTACGTTTACATTTGGCCCCCTTAGTCCCCAACCCTGATACAGGGTTCTGTTTTGCAAATAGTGCTTGTCCAGCGATCTCTACTTGAACTCTTTGGGCTTGGAGCTCGAGATTGTGACACAGATCTTTAAAAGTCTTGACTGACTAAGAGTGGGTCAATATTTGTGTTATTATGCTCCAAGAATCAGGTAAAGATCGTAGGATTGCAACGATCTTTGGGTCCTCTGTTAGTACATTTTCTGCCCTTGCAAGGTCTGCAATCATTTAACTCATTTTGCAAAGGTGGTCCCTGAGTTTACACCTGAGGCCATCCTATACGCATCGAATTCCATGGTCATTACACCGGTCTTACCGGCGGTAATTTCACCATATTCTTCTTTCAAGGCATCCCACATCTCCTCAGTCGTACCGTAGGCTTCATAAGTGGGAACTAATTCAAAATGTATACTACTCAGCATAATGTTGCGAGCAGCCCGATTATCTTTATCCCATTTTCCAAAATCATTCAATACGGGCATGGGTGCAACATCATTTGCTAATTCGGGTCGGGTCTTAATTGATTCCAAGGTGTACGTGACCTCTTGTTTATTGAACAAGTAAATCATGGTCTAGTACCACTTATCATAGTTATTACCATCTAACTTATCTCCCTTATTAAGGTCAGCAATGATATTTTTGGAAGCCATAATTGAAAAAGAAATAAGATAAAAAAATTATGATGATTAATGAATGTACAACATTGGCAACACACACATACATATCGATTGCCCTTTTTGCACTGAAATCATTTCGAGAATTAGGACATTGTAGTGAAAACCCTTCATGCCTATGGCTAATTCGGGGCAGTCAAAAACAATTATCGTAGTTACATGGGTGATTTGATAGCATCATGCAATTCAATACTTTGACTCTTACGCAATTATAAAGATGCAAAAAGAGTATAACAAAAGACAATTTTTGGGTGAAATGAATCCCTTTAATAGGTAAAATTGTTGTAAATAGTTTATTATCCCCTGCACATCTTAGGGTCCACAAAGAAATGCTCAACTGGTTGAAGATTGCACCTAAGCCTTCAATTCAGTCTTATGAAACCAAATCGATCAAGTAAACCCCCAAGAAAGTGGTGGGGTCACAATGGTCCCTCTTAAAAATCACTTTCCTCGAATAGAGACTGTCTCCCGTTAGTGGGACAAGGCTTTTCTTGGAATCGACTTGATCAAAGAGCGCAATTGGTAAGACTCGGTGGTCTTCGTTCTATTAAACTCGAAATCATAGGGATGTGCCATAAACACTATGAGATGGCCCACAAAATATATGTATCTGAGTAATGCTTTGTATAGTGAATAAATCCAATCATGAACAAATAACATGATTCAAAATTTAGTGCTCAGAACATGAACAGTAGGTGGGTGTCATCATGATACCCTTTGTCGTTCTTCTCGTGGATTAATTCCAAAGAAGTATTTTGAAATTGAGGGAACATCTTCTGTGTACATTGTAACTGATGAAGACGAACCCCGTTCTTATCAAGAAGCAATGGAATCAGTAACCTCGAAGGAATGGATGCTTGCGATGAATGATGAGATCAGCTTTATGCGTAAGAACCATGTATGGGATCTTGTGGATCTTCCCAAGGATAGGAAAGCCATTACATATAAATGGGTTTTGAAAATTAAGAGAAAAAACTGACGGTTCCATTGACAAATTTAAAGCTAGTCTTGTGGCTAAGGGGTTCACACAAAAAGAATGTGTGGATTATGAGGAAAATTTCTCTCCTATGGCGAGATTCTCTTCTGTCCACATGATCTTATCTATTGTAGCCCACATGGATTTAGAACTATACCAAATGCATGTTAAGACCACCTTTTTAAATGGTGATCTTGAGGAGGAAATATACATGAAACAGCCCATAGGATATGTGGAAAAAGGCCATGAGGATAAAGTTTGAAAACTCAATAAATATATCTATGGCCTTAAACAATCCTAGAGACAATGGTACAAAAAGTTTCATAATACAATCATGTCAAATGGTTTCCCTATGTGTTACGAAGATCATTGTGTTTACATTAAGCGATCTAAACATATATTTGTGTTGCTCTCCCTTTACGTCGATGATATTCTTTCGGCTTGCAATGATATTGGATTTTTAGTTGAGACCAAAGTTTGGTTGTCAACTTCTTTTTAAATGAAAGATTTGGGTAAGGATGAGTTCATTTTAAATGAAAGATTTTGGGGGTTAAAATTAATCAGGATTGTACAAAACACATTCTTGGGCTATCCCAAACAACTTACATTGAGAAAGTTTTAGAGAAATTTAGAACGACTAATGCTGGTCCCATTGAGATCCCGATTTATAAAGGCCGCAAATTAAGTGTAATGCAATGTCCTCAAACCAATGCTGAAACCAAAAGAATGACTTCCATACCCTATGCCAGCACTGTAGGAAGTTTTATGTATGCTATGTTGCACACGCCCCGATATTTGCTATGCAGTTGGGTTGGTTAGTCGATTTCAAAGTAACCCGGGTATTGCTCATTGGAATGTCGTCAAACGAATCTTCCGATATTTAAAGGGCACAAAAGATATGATGCTTTGCTATCACGGTGGTGGATTGGGTTTATTAGCACACATCGACTCATCCTTTTCAGATAATCCCGATGACAGTAAATCCACATTAGGATATGTGTTCTTACTGTGCGAGGTAGCCATTTCATGGTCCAGTAAGAAACAAGAGTGTACGGTCATGTTAACCACGGAGGCCGAATATGTTGCTTGTGCACTAGCAGCCATGGAGGCCGTATGGATTCGTAGTTTTCTTTTGGATTTAGGACTAGTACCCGTAGCTCGTGAACCCATTCCAATGAGAACAGATAGTACAACTGCTATATGCTTGGCAAAGGACCCTAAGCTTCATCAGAGGGCAAAACACATCAAAGAAAGTGGCATTTTATTCGTGAACAAGTAGAAGCGAAAGAGATAGCAATATCTCACGTGCCATCTTTGGAAATGATTGTTGACCCAATGACCAAACCCTTGGCGCGAGAACTATTCGCTATTCATGTTAAGCGTATGGGGATGCAATATATGTAATCTTTTTATTCAGTGGGAGTGTATAGGACTTATTTTAATAAAAAGTTTTTTTTTTCTCATTATTTGCAGCTATATGCGAGTTATATTTCTTTCACTCATGCAATTGCATATACTTTACATTGGCAACATACAAAATAAGCACGTGTATTAGAAGCACACGTGGCACCAAATAGGTGAGGTCATCCACTCGCACGGATAAAGACCATCTTTAATGTCTTAATGAGTGATAATATGAGGTGCATGCATTTGTATGATATGCCAATTAGGCCAATATGGATTTTATTGGTGCTACAGATGTATGGAACGCCGACTCAGTCTTGTGTGCAATGGGGGTGATGTGGATTACAAGACTGAATGAGACTTAGCATTAGTCATCTGACAAATCACACCCTAAGAAGTCCGATAGCCTGTTTTACAAACCAAGTGTGATTGTATTTGTTACGATCTGCTTGCATAGTAGTGAATTGGTGCAATGTTAGCATGGGCTCGGTTTTGGAGCTAATGCATTTTCACACTGCAACACGTGTCTACAGACATGTGTGTTTAAGGACCTACCTACGAGTAACGTGATAATACCCTAGATTCCTGTTTGTTGTACGAGAGTTAGTCCCATAGTGGACTCTTGAACTTGGAGTTGGTAATTGTGTGAACCAATTCTTGAGGCTCTTGTGCCCTTATACCAACCTCTACGTTGGAAAGATGGGATCAGTGATACTACTTTAGCTGCGAATGTCGTACGACGACATGGGAGCCGATGAGCCGTCGTGCTAAGAAAGCTTCTTGGTTGATTCTGACCTTGGTAAGTCCATGGGAAGACCCCTTGACATTACACTCTAATTTATACGTGCTTACGATGCTTATCAGCCCGGGCTATATAGAGTATTTTGAGAATTTTGAGCCAAACATTTTTTTTAATTATATATATGTATAAATATGTTATTTTATAAAAAGAAACATTTTTAAAGAGTTTTTTACTCAATAAGTTGAATAAGCACGTATGTGGGTTGAACATGAATCAAGGGTACGAGTCAATATCCAATTTGGTGTGGTCATGCAAGCATCTAGGGCAGACTGATGTGTTGGTGAGTTGGTGTATTATAATCCAATGGCAACTTGGTTTACATTCTCTTCGTGGATAGGTATCATGTAGGTCCCACTCTTTAGGTCTTTTTTTACTTTGTGGAATCTTATGATGGAAATTAGTGATCTAATGGGATGTAACTTGTTCGGTGTGAGTGGGAGATGTTGGCTTTTGTGATGGGGCCCACTTGTGTTTACATGTGGGTGGACCTCACTCACAAAGAGACACCCCCGACAAGGAATCTCATGGTGATATGGATAAGAATAGTTTGAGTTTTATCCAACTCTCTATCCTTATCATATTTCCATTCAAATTCAAATTGAGAGAGTTTAATCCAATCTATTATCCTTATTGTCTCCATTCGAATTTGAATAAAAGATCTTATCACCCATTAGCCAAAGGACTATATAAAGACATGAGAGATGTCAATTGAAACTATTCTTAAGAGATCATCCCCTAACACAAGATCTCCCTTTTCCTTTAGATCAGCAATTGTCCGTCATCATCTTCTACATCCAGGGTGTCCATCCTTGCCCTTGGACCTTGAAGAATGAATCACATGTGACTGATCTCTCGTAGACAGTCATAGATCTCCACAACTAGTGCCCGATTCAAACTGACGTAGTCCTTATCGTGTTTATAGCAGCTAGCTCATTTAGATCTGCGCTTCCGCAGCATATGCAGCTATCAGCTTGTAGGCAATCTTGTGGCCTGCATGCCATGGGTCCTACATAAGATTAAGTAGGGCATGGATTAGGAGAGAATACATTCCCACTTCTAGTAATACTTGATCTGTCCCCACAAATAAGACTCCCAATAGAACTAGTGATACGGTTTTATTGGCAAAAAAGTCTCTACGCGTGGCTTTTGGGACTACTCTATATAAGAAAAAGGGAGCCCAAGGGTTGGATACTCTCCATTCCCATAGGTAATACATATGTGAAAAGATCCACGGAGCTTCCCAGTAGCCAAAACGCACAAAGATCTTGTGCCACGTGTCAGAATCTTGATGTCTAGATCCACCAATTGGCATTAGAGCCCAACACGGTGTGTTTCGAAGGTCAAAATAGATATAGGGTTTTCCTGTGAGCCCCCGTTCTCGAGTTTGTTTATGCAAACTAGCAATAGCAAGAAGAAAAGGCTATGCCCTTTCTCCTTTTGTACACAGAGACCCAAGAAACCAAGATAAAGGAAAAGGACTTTCATCCTTATTTGTCATGTTCTGTAAGAAAAAAGACGAAGGAATTTATCTACTCAAGCCGAGCGGTGATCTCGAAACTAGGACGCAAAACAAGAAAGATGGAAGAGACACAGATTAGCTCAAGCCAACTGATACCCAAGTCGGCTAGCTGGTTAGAACCAACAGACATGAGATTGCTCGTGCTTCCTGTCCCCCATTACAATCATCTTCTCCCTCTTCTTCTTAAAAAACACAATTTCTTACATTTTAAAAAACAAAAGAAAATGAAATTGTGGGGGGGGGGGGGGGGTGGCGGTGTTGATGTGAGAGAGAGTGTTATGAGAGGAGAGGGGACATCCAAGGGTGGAGAGTGGCATAGAGTGGGACGTCTCCTCCTTGGTATTTTCTCTAATTTTTGCAAACATCCTCTCCAAGTTAGAGAAGATTTAGGAGATTTTGTAGCTAGGGGGATAAAAAAATATTGAGCAGAAAGAAAAAGTGAGGGAGAAAAGGCAAGGATGTTTAGGAAGTCTTTCTATGTTTCTAGTGCATGGGACTTTCTAATTTTGCTCCAACTCTTACTCTCTTGGAAGTTTCCACTATGGATACTTTCAATGTTAGAAAGTCTCCAATGGAGTGGAGTTTCTTACGATTTTCAACCCAAATGGGCACACGGGGAGTATGTTTGGCTGGTGGGCCCCACCCCTTGTGCGTGCAACACTTGACTGTTTCCTTGTTTATGTGTAAAATTGAAGATAGTCAAGACAATAATCCGATAATACAAAATAAAAAATAAAATAAATAAAATAAAAACATGCAATTTCTTAGAATTAAACCGGTTTTCACATGAAATGAACTTTAAACACCATGATACATGGTTTTATGAAATTCAAGGGATTTTTATCGAAATAAAGTCCAAATTGTTTATGAGATGATGATTGACTATGGTGTGAAATTTTATAGGCTTATCAACCCAAACCACCCCCCCCCCCCCCCCCCCCCCCCACCAACAAACAAAAAAAAAAAAAAACTAGCATTTTACTGGTCTCTAAGTAAAAAGTTGAAAATAGTGAAACTAAAACTAGCCTAACCTTTAAAAAAAAAGGGGTAGAAAAATAAACTGAATTTAGCATATTCAGTTATCCCTTAAACCCCTAGGTTACCCATAGTGGAGGAGTTGTGACTAGTGACAAATTGAAGTGATTATACGGTCACGTCCTGGATTTTGGGAAATGGGCCAATAAAACTTTCCATAAAGGATGTCAGAGTGAAGCACAATTATACTATAGGTGCTAATAGTATAGTTACAACATGTCTTAAAAACATTAACTAGTACTATTCTAGCCATGCACGACCATCTACAAAAGTACAATATATAGATAAAGAAACTACACTAAAGGCGTAAGTTGACTCTCGTCGCACTGCAAGACTACCAATAGCACAAACCCTAGGTGCATTGCTGCAGCTATCCCGCATTCCTTTGAATAGCCGCTTACCTTTGCTCTAGCAGAATTGATGCTTACTACCTACAAGCACAAAGAGTAGTATCAGACACAATTTGGCAAGCGATCAATATAAATTACATAACATGTAATATAAGAATCCAATTACAAAAATAATACGATAGATGAGCGAATAAGTGCATAGCAGTGTATAGAACAAAAGCAATAACAAAATAAGTATATGAACGAAACCAATAGAGCCATACCTATGAGCCCAATGAGTCGGGCAAGCATATACCACTACTACGCAATGTAATATTACCAAAAATATAATCAAGTGCATACAGTTATGTATCAAAAACATTAGAGAGTAGATTAGTACTTTAGCAATACAATAGTGTAGAACGTAATCTTAGTACGGGTACTTACAACCTCGAGCAATAACCCAGGACAGTCAGAACTCGATGCTCTTCACCTACCTCTCGGCACCCATCGATGCCTTATAGTGTTAGAACTCGGCTTGCGAGAGCCTACTGTCGGTATACGTGAACTCGGTATCACCAAGACACCTACCAGTACATATCACAGTCCATAACAGTTTCTATGGAAAAAACATGCCAGTGTAATAGGTGCATATGGGTGTATATGTGTCTTACTACTGCTAATACATGCAAAAGAACTTGTCGTGTCTGTGAGTTACATATTTAGCCTAACGAAGCAAACCATTTTATTAAGTGGGCCCGGGAAAGCAAACTGGCAGTTCGGGACTAGTAGACCAGGCTAGTATCAATTGGGTCAAATAGGGTTAAGTTAAAGGATTGCCTAGGATTGGGGTCCATTATAATCCTCGTATGTCTAAGTCTATTTATGGGACCCATTTATAATACTGATTGTGTGGTATTACATATGGTCCCTCTCATAACCCTAAATTACATGGGGAGTAACAATTCCCATTGCAACTGGGTTAAATATCAGGGGTCAAATTCTAGTATCAGTCTCGGGTCACAAAGTGATGGACAAGACCAACAAGTCTAAAGCGGGGTGAATTGAGGCATAGAAATCTCAACAAGGTCAAAGTAGTCCCTATGTGCAACGGGCATCATTTTGGCTAGAAAATGGGTGCCTCGGATGGGTAGAAATGGAATGAGAGGATCCAGACTAGGAGGGGGTAGCATTGAGTCAGAGGTCGCTCACCAACCCAAGAAGCCACAGGCATGGATCATGTCATACAAGAAGGAAACAACAATCTATGCACACGTCCCAGTCCCAAGGCATGGCATCCGCAACCTATCAACGATTAGGCAAAGTTTGGGTGGTCCCATACGAAGACGGTGAAAATAATACGATGTAAGAGTTGTAAGCACCGTGCCTGCAGGTAACGGGTGCATTGGGTCAAATAGTCCTACCAAGCTATTGGATGGGGGAAGAGTCATTGCAATGCTTCATTCTAGGTTTCGGGCTGCCCTTAACAAGTTAAAACCATATCATTCACATTGAGGTAGATCTAAGGTCCTAATACCGGAATTTCATGTGCTTTGGTGCTCCTACGGTATTTGACATTGCAACCATGGATTCACATACACTCGACTTGGTATCAACTCCCACATGCTTGCAAACAAATCACAAAGGTGATGGTTGGCTCAATTATCACTCTGTTACGGTCCAAGTTCAAGTCATTCGAGTGTTCGGATTTCAATTACACTAACCATGTCTAAGGATCATGATTCTACCCCAAGAATCATTGAACTTAATCAAACAGATTGGTCAAGGGGAGGGGAATTCAGTTGCCCACAAATGAAGCCTCACAAATCCCAAGGTAGTTCCCCAAAGTTAGGCATAGATGGTCCTCAAACAGCCTTATAAAAAGTTTCAAAGAAGGTTGCCCATAAGGATTCCCAGACATGGACCCTTTTCCATGTTCGGCCATTTGTCATAGGTTTTTAAGTCCATCAATTGATTAATTTTAAAGTGGATTAAAGCTCCACATTTCAGTTTATATGCTCCTAAAAACTCCCAAATAAATGTGGAGAAGATGCCCCAAAAAGCCCCCACAGAACTAGATCAAAGTTTCCCCCCAGCAGGAGCCATCGAACATGAATCTTGCCTAATCAAACATGGCCACAGTCAATCGTGAGGAGCCAGCAGTCGACCATGGCTCTGTTAGGTGTCCATCAGACATGGTGACCCCGAGACACTGTCTTCTGAGTTTTCACCCCTTTTTCCTTGGATACCTTTCTTGATTTTTTAGAAGGACTATGGCACATCTCTTGGGATCATTTTAGCACTTAATTATCCTCTTTAATAACCCTCAATTACATGTAAGTCAATCTATACAATGTGGGTATTTCTGATATACACTTGACTAGGAAGTGAAAATCATCCAAGCACACAATGCATGAAACATAATCCACTTGCCTTGGTCTTCTTCACTTTAAAACTCTCTTCCAAAGCCTTCAGTTCCACCAAAAACACTTAAGAACAAAAGCCTCCAAAATTACTACCTTAAATCCCTAAACTCCAAAAACTATGAAAGAGAAGGAAATAGATCATACATGGTTGGATGCAAGGTCTCCAAAAGTCTGCCTAGGCTTACTCTAAAAGATGGGAAAGAGATCTCTAACCTGTAGGTGGGGCAACCGAGGTGATTTCAACGAGTGACCAAACTTGGAATGGCATGAAGTAGGAGTCTAAAGGAAGGAAGAGGAGACCAACAGAAAGTAGTTGGCGGTGTCAGATTTCACAACGACAATTCGGATCCAAACTTTCAGGGGCATGGAATTGAGGAGAGGGAAAAGAAAGGTGTTGTTCTCTAAGACGATCGCTGAAACGTGAATGGAATGAGGGAGAGAAGAAGGATAAGACTTATAAATGAAGTGGGGGTATGGCCCACCACTTGAAGGTTTGACAACCAATAACTTGAGTCCTAGACCTTGAAGCGTGATGATTCAAGAGGAAAAGTTTCATGAAATTAAATCTACTAGAAAACAGGCTAAAGAATGACATAATTCTAGAACTTTGGGAAATTAACTTAGATTTTGGGGAAAAAGACAACTATGCCCCTACTTAGGGGAAATTGGACAAAACAAGGGATTTTAGGGCATATAATACCCAAGGGCTAAAGATGAAAGTTGTTCGGTATAATTTGGGTCAACTACTGAATCTATTACTGTATTTTTCAGAAATACCTTAGGTTGCTTGAAATCTGAACTAGACCCTTCCAAGTACCGAACTTGGTTTGAAAACTTACGGAACACTCCAAAACCTCACCAAATGTAATCTAATTTTCTAACTTGGATAAACATGTGTAAAATGAGCTCTCCATCTTCCTTAGAATTTAAGAATAGGTTTTGATCCAACCCCATAGTTAGTCAATTCACAATCAACCACTTCAAACCCAACTAAAACATCTATCTCTTCCAAGCTACCAGCTAAACACACTCAGTTAGCTAAGATACATCATCAATAATCAATAATTATAATTAATTAGCTGGTAAACATAATTACTTGGGGCTGGGATCTTACATTTACCCAAAGGACCACAACAATAGGCAGCCCTTTTCAATGCACCCGAATTAATTCCTTAGTCTGCGGACCCTACAAAACCAGATGAGCCAAGTAACTTAAGTCTAGTTAAGTTTTGGTCTCTCTTTATATCCTAAGTGATTTATCAAAACTAGCACTATAGCATCACATCTAAAACTCAAAATGCATAGTAGTTGTGTAGTTAAAAGGTTAGATTTAACAATTTTTTAAAAAGGCTTCTTCTAACATAATAGTGAACCAAACTCAATTTTGCCTAAAAAATTTGAAATTTCTGAAATTTAATACATCGTCCATTTATAAAAAATCTTTTAAAAAATTTCTATTTACTAAAGAGAAACAAAGAACAACAACAAAAATTAGAAAAAGAAATTGAAAAAAGTTTAAATCTTTTCCTAAAGTCCTAAAAATAAAGAAAAGAATTGTGTAAAGACAATCCCTAACAAATGACAAGTGACGTGTCCGCACTCCATAGCCTAAGATGAACACTTGCACGAAAACCCATGCTAAGCATAGGTATGCCAATTAAATATTGATTAAACAACCATTAAATGAGTTTACATTATTATAAAATAAATATTGATAAATTTAAAGATCATTACATTTAAAAAATTAAACTACGATTAATTTATAGAAATGTAAATGATGAATAAATTTTTTTTGGTAAAAAAAATAATAATGAGTGAATCTAGAATGAACATAACTATAAAAGTATTAACTAATTAGGAAACATAATATAAGAGATTTTAACAGATGGACTAAATGTCAAAAGCAAAAACATGTATACTATTTATGGAAGATGAAATTCAAATATATGAAAAAGCAATTGATGTATCTCTTGATTCTACCTTCATCTTTGTAGTTCCTCCTCATGGTCCTCTATGTAACCTAGGAAACTAAATGATACAAAAGAATAGTCAAAATGGGCATAAGGGGGTAGAATGGGAGTTAAAATGAACGGTTGAGGGAGTGCTTGTCAAAGGTGGGTGGGGTTAATGGGCATAAAGAGGGAATGAGGTGAAAGTGGTTATAAAAACTGAAGATAACTGTTGGTTAAAATATGAAAGTAAAGTCAAAATTAGATAAAATCCATCCACTTTAATATGTAATAATTGTCCTAGATGTTTAAGAATGAGTGCAATGCAATATGAAACACGAGGAAATAAAAATAAATGAGACAGAATGGAAGGAAGCACCTGAGAGTGTTGAAGTTGTTTGTATACCTGTCCAAGGTTGGACAAAGCACATAAAAGCCAAAACAACTATATACATAATATACATGGAAGAGATACTGCCTGATCCAGTGTCCAATCAATCCCGATAAACAAGATCCACCAGAGGTATAGTTTAATCCCCTGGAACAACAGCCTCTAAGAATGGCTTCAAATGTTGAACATTAACCTTAAGAGTTTCCCCATTCTAGGGATTCTCCACTTCCACAATTCGATATGGAAACACAATTTTAATAATGAATGTCCCTATCCATCAAGATTTGAGCTTTCCCAAAAATAGATGAAGTTTAGAGCTATACAGGAGGACTTTCCATGATGGTTTAAAAGTTTTCCTCAAGCTGTATTTATCATGAAAGATCTTAGTCCATGCCTTATAAGTTCTAGATTTATCAAACGCCTCGTTCTGGATTTCTTCCAATTCATTCATTTGGGACTTCCTCCGATATCCAGTTTTGTCCATACCAAAACTAAATTGCTTCATTGCCCAGTAAGTTTTATGTTTCAATTCAACCAGAAGATGACAGGGTTTACCCATGACCAGCTTGTAAGAAGACATGCTAATTGTAGTTATGAATTCACTACCGTAAGCCAATAATTCATCTGTCAGTCATAAAGACCAATCATCACGATTTGGGTTTTTAAGTTCCTCTTGAATGTCCGGGATCCGAACTCTAGTGGGGGGGGGGGGGGGGGGGGGTGTTTTGAATAGGGTGAGCTATGAATTAGTATCCAATTATGCCAAATTTTAACTTATTTAAATCAATTAGTCACAAGTGATGATATAGAACTAAAGCGCGGAAGCTAACAAAAACAATCACCACAACTCATCCACCATAACACAAAGATTTATAGTGGTTCGGCCTCAATGCCTACATCCACTACCGGCTTGTGTTCTTATACCCGCACCGGACTTCCACTATGTATGCTTTTCAATAAGCTAAGTAATAATCTCTTGGGTTTTATGATCCACCCTTACCCAGAGACTTATGCTTTTCTAAGGCTAAGCAATAACCTATGCAACCAAAATGTTGGTTCTCTCTCTAAGTAGTGTCTAGAGTACATTTTGGTGGAGATACAATTTTGGCTCAATACAATGCCTCTAAATAGGTTGATATAAAAGTGAAAATTTAACTCACACATACACTATACGAATGCAAAGATGAATGCTCAATATGTGTGCATGATGTCCTCAATCAATTTGAAAATAAAATCTCATAAAGACATATGATTGAGGTAGGAATGCTAATCACATGTCAAAAACAATTTGAAAAAGATATACCTATCTAGTCCAAGCACGTTGTGAAATTTTAAGAACAAAACATGTGATGCATAAGGACTTCAATCAATTTAAAAATCAAGCTCAATGAATGTATGCTAAAAAGCATTTGAAAGTGTAAAACCTAAAAATCGATTTGATTGAAATGAAAGGACAAATCACATGTAATTTGAAAATCAACTTGAAAAAGATATACCTATCTATGCTAAGCAAGTGTGGAACTTTAAAAACCAAATTCGTGTGATTTGTAAGTGTTGTTGAATCCAAAGTATAATAGAGATTGAAAATGATTCTCTTGTCATGGAAATCAACAACCTAAGATTCAACCAAGTATAGGAATCATGTTACATATAATTTCAAAGATAATTCAAAAACATGATTCACTTAGATATACAAATTTGAGTCCTACTTGGTAGGAATCAAAGGAATGCATCCAAAACAATAAATCAATCCAAATCATATACATGTTAAGGACACAACAAATCATAGTTTATCATGCTAAAAATAATTTACCAGTAATTTAGACAAAGCGTGAAGACATATGACAAGGAAAACTGGCCTTACTTAGATGATTTAACTCTTGATTCCAAGCTTTAGCTTCCCTTTTGACCAACTAGCCTTCATTATCTCATTCCCCTTTGTTTGGCCTCAAAACACCTTTTGAAGTCCCTCTTGGTTCCTTAATTTTGGCCTTGGAAAGAGCTTGTATTTATGCCAAAAAATGGCCAACAGCTAGTCTCCGATCGACCTAGTACCTTGCCCGGTCGACCGGGTGCTCAACGGCAAAAAATATGCCCATTTGGAGCCAATGGCTCTTTTCCTAGTTGATTCGCACTGCGGCCGGTTGACCGGGTCCCTTGGGCCGTTTGATCAATCACACTGCGGGTCGACCGGGTCACAGGGTATTTTTCCCAAAAAGTATGTTTTTCAAAGATTTTGTCCTGTGGGAACCCGAGGCCATGTAATCTTGCCTAGATTCATGTTTATATTAGTCTAAAAGTGTTTTCAAAACATGAACCTAAAACGCCTAAAATGATTTATGAATCTAGGTCTAAAGGCTAGCCTGATTCAAAAGAACTTCTTCTCAAAATTAATGAATTCAAGTTTAAAACCAAAGCATGCATGAAACATAAGTTCTGAAAGTTTTAAAACAATGCATGTAAAAGTACAAGATTTCAAAATTTTCAAAATCAATGCATGGGTGAAAATTTGAATGATGCTAAAATGATAATGTATCCATCAAATTACAATACACAAAATCCCCTACACCTCAAATCTATGCTTGATTTCTCGATTTGAGTCCTCCACTTGACTACTAGTTTGTGGGTGATAGGGGCTGGCCACTTTATGTGTAATTAATTCCATATTTTCATAGAAGGACCTCAAATGTATGGTTACAAAAATGTTTTCCCCCATCACTAATGATGGCTCATGGAGTTCCAAAGTGAGGGAAAATGACCTTTACAAATCTTTGAACTATTTTTGCATCATTATTCTAACATGGAATGGTCTCAATCCATCCGGAAATATAATATATAGCCATTGAGGTGTAGACAAAGCCATTCTTGTTGAAGGAGTATCCAGCTAATTAGACGGGCTTTAGCATTCTTCTTAGTAAGGCTGAGTGATTGTGTGCACAATGACCATAGATCTTACGAGATATAGTCTAAACTTCTCCAAGGCAAAGACCACAACTAACAATTCTTTCTCAATGGTTGTATAATTCAGCCGTGCATCATTCAGGGTCCTACTCGCATAGTATATCACATGGGGCTTCTTATCCATCCTTTGTCCCAAAACGGCCCCCAAGGTGTGATCCGATGCATCACATATAATCTCAAATGGGATAGTCCAACTTGGAGGAATGATTTGGGCAAATGTAAATTCCCTTAAGGGAAGATTCATCAAAATCAAATGGATCATCCTTGGCCAGCAGATTGCACAATGGTCCAGCAATTTTACTAAAATCCTTAATGAATCGCCTGTAAAACCTAGCATGATCTACTAACGTTTGTGTGTGCATAACCGTCCTTGGTGGTGGAAGGTTAGAAATAAGATCAACATTGGCTTTGTCTACCTTGATGCCTTTTTTCGAAATGACATGTCCTAAAACTATCCCTTGTTTCACCATAAAATTGCATTTTTCCCAATTCAATACCAAAATTTTCTCTTTACACCGACTTAACACTAGTACTAGATGATACAAACATTCCTCAAAATCATCACCAAACAGAGAGAAATCATCCATGAGAAATAATCACCAAACACCGATTTTTCTATCAACCATGTCTAAAAAGATGTTCATCATACACCATTGAAAAGTAGCTGGTGCATTGTATAACCCAAGGGACATGTGACGGTAAACAAAGTTTCCGAAAGGACAGGTGAAGGTAGTGCGATTGGTATCTGGTTATAGCCAGAATGACCATGAAAAAAGAAGTAGTAAGCATGTGTGGCTAACCTTTTAAGCATTTGACCTAGGAATGGGAGTGGAAAATGATCTTTCCTAGTAGCTGAGTCCAGTTTTCTATAATCAGTGCACACTCTCCATCCTGTCTATATTCTGGTTGGCACTAATTCATTTTCTTGATTTTTCACAACTGTGATCCCTTATTTCTTTGGTACTACTTCGACAGGACTTACCCATGAACTGTCAAAGATTGGTTAGATCACACCCACATTAATAATTTTAGTACCACCACCCTAACCACTTCCTTTATAGCCGGGTTAAGTCGCCTTCGTGGTTCCTGAGAGGTTTTAGCATTTTCCTCTAAGGGAGTCCTATGTTGAACCATAGAGGGACTTATGCCTTTGATATCTCCTATCGACCATCTGATAGCTTCTTTGTGGTCCTACATTACTTTGACCAGTAATTCTACTTTAGTATGGCTCAAATTTGAAGCTATGATTATAGAAAGGGTTTCCGATGGGCTTAAAAATACATACTTAAGTGTATCGGATATTGGTTTTTGTCGCGACCACGGACCGAGATTCTCGGCCCGGGCCAGCGACTGATGTTCCCACATGTCTCCGCAATGAGGATTCTCAAAACAAACACGGGACTCACACAAACAATGGTTTGCGGAAGCATATAGCAAATCTCATATAAGCAAATCACCTTGTATAAAGTCATAATGCGTATGTAAAATCATTAAGACATATTCTCAAAAGGGGAAATATAACTATGCATTCCTAACATAATTTAAGTTTCAAGTTAGCAAAAGTATGTTAACATAAAGTTAAGTTTACAATCCCAACATAGCAAAGCCAACAAAAGCTAATACATCCCATAAGAAATCACAAGAATCCCAAACAACATGTGTCGCATCTCAAGACCCCACCCGATGTCCAGATTACGTCGTCGGGTTACCATTTGCGGGCCGAGGGTGGCGCAACGGTCTCCTCCTGATGCTCCTCCTCAAAGGCAACATCACCTGCACCTAAGCACCAAAGCAAACGGATCAGACACGACGGTCTGGCAGGTGATCAATTTAGACATAAATATAATTTATTTTTAAATATCTGAAATAAACAGTACTTAAGACCATTTAACGAATTTGAAACAAAGCATGAATAATATGCAAGATGGAACTAGCATGATTTTAAGAAAACATCATGATTCATAAATACACATTGAGCTCATCCATTCTCCTTCATACATGATTAAGAGAAAGCAAAGACAAAGCAAGGCAAAGTGAAACAAAGCAAAGGCCCGAGCCACACAATGTGGGTGGGAAGAGACTGGCCGCGGAATCGGAACAAAGCAAAGGTGTGTATAAATACATGACTAATCTACAGATAGTCCATATGTTTAAGCACTCCCTAGCTAGTAGATCAGACCTGGAAGGGCAATCCAAGCTTAGTGCTATTCGCCGGAAATCATGAATACACAAAACACATAATACTTATACGAAACTTGTCGAAAATAGGGGATATACACTTGCCAAAACGAACAAAGCAAAGATAGCAAGAATAGCATAAGCTATTGTAACATGAAACTGAAAAAGTGATCTCCATATATATATTCTTAAACAATTCAAAACGAGGCTAAGACTTGCAAGATAAAACAAGTGTGAAATGATATTCATTATATCAAAAACCGAGATTCAAAACAAGCTAGTCAAGTCCATGCAAGACCCTTCATCTGATTATTGGGTACTTGAAACCCAATATTAGTGTTTAAGGGTAGTTAGGTGCTTCGAAGTTATGAGATATTTCAAGTTTCAATGGCACAATGTCAAGTTAAAAGCCACTTAACATAGTCTAGTTTTCGTTCTTCTAAAAATCCCCCTCAAAACCCCTTTTTTTTTATCATCAATACTACAGGGCAGCATCAGATCCACTCAAGCGACCTTAAGTTCCCTCGAGGGGAGCTATTCCAGAAGCTAGCTTGCTTGAGCACACTCCCAAGCTCGCTCGACCGAGCAGTCTTCTAGTCTGCTCCTCGCCAGGCAATAGCTTGTTCGCTCGAGCGACCCCAAGGTTCGCTTGAGCGGACAGCCTACTGGCTGATCCATTCAACACAGAAATATCTCCTCTTTTGCAACTTTCTGATCTCCTCTCTCCTACACCAACCTCCAGGACATACAAAAATCCCATATAACCTTCCTAATCCTTCATATACATTTTAAACATTTCCAACTCCAATCAATCTCCCATTTCAAGCAATCCACATTCCAACTTATCCAATCATTCATAAATATTTAAACAAAAATCAAGACAACTAATGAATGGAAAATTTTTCAAGATAAACAAATAACACATGCATCTTAAGCTGAAATAAAATTTCAAACCATTCTACCATCTGTAGCTAAAAGATGTCCAAATATTGCATGGACCAAAAAGGGCTAAAATGATTGCTTGCCTTGACAATTGCTAAGCCAAAATCTTCTCAATAATCCTACCCACGAGCTGAGCAAAAACCTCTACAAAACCCCATGGAAAAACCTCTCAAAACCAACCAAAATTTTGAAAACAAATACCCATTTCGAAATGGGTGTTGCATGTGTGAAAAACAAGGTCCTTGGGAGTTCACAACACTCCATTAACAACAAGGAAGGAAGCTCTTACCTATAGCTAGCCAAACAAGGAAGAATGGGGAAGAAGAAGAAGTTGCCTAGCAGGAATCTCCAAGAAAATTATAGCAATAGGAAGTTTGAGATGAGTGGAAGAAGAGGATATCTTCAGATTTTTATTTGGAAGCCTAGAGGTGAGGCATGCAAGAGAAAGAATTGGAGAAGAAGAGCTCTCCTCTCAGTTCTCTCTTGAAGAAGAATTGCAAGAACAAATGGGTTCTTGAACGTGGGTGATGAAGGAGAGGGCTTAAGTGAGGGAGTGTGGGCCCCATTTGGACAAAACTTGAGATGGCTGGAGCATTAACTTGTAGGCCCAGGATGAAATCGACGATGAAGAACAAAATGATCTCCGAAAAATATAGTTTCCAAAAAGTATAAATTTGACATAGTTTTGAGATTTCAAAAATTGGGTCCAGATGTGGGTGTGCAAAGACAATTTAACCCTTTTTGGCCAAAACACTGCTTTCTGAGCTTCAAATGTGGACGGACTAAATACGAAAGTTGTAGCAACTAATAAAACCATTCAAAATAAATCAAAGTCACAATTTAAATTGAAAATCAGGGAATCATCCTCCCATGCTCACATGCGCACTCAGGGCCTCCCTGAGTGTATTTGAGTAAAACCAACGGTCTCAAAATTTTTCAAAGCTAATTCCAAAAACTAAATCAAACCATATTCTGACCCAACGAACACTAAACCCTCTTAGAACTAAACACTCACTTAATTATCACTAATTGGGCTATTCCTGGGTTGGGGTCTGACATCCTCCACCCCTTTGGTTATTTGGTCCTCCAAATAAAAACAAATTTACCTAGGGCAACAAATGTGGATACTTTCTTTGAACTTGATCCCTCAACTCCGATGTTGCTTCCTCTGGCTCATGATTTTCCCAAAGTACCTTGACCAAATGGATAGTCCGATTTCTCAATTCTTGTTCCTTGGTATCAATGATTATGATCGGTTTTTCCACATATGAAGCATTTTCTCGAATTTTCAACAGCTCGTGCTGTAATACATGAGAAGGATTCGGAACATATTTCTTCAACATATATAGGTGAAAAACATTGTGTACCCCGGAGAGCTCCGGCGGTAATGCAAGTCTGTAAGCAAAGTCTCCAACCTTGCTCAAGATTTCATACGGACCAATATACCGTCTTGCTAGTTTGCCATTCTTTCCGAACCTCAGAGTTCCTCTAATTGGTGATACCTTCAAAAACACCTTGTCACCCTCTTTAAATTGCAAGTCTGTTTAGCGAGTGTTAGCATAACTCTTCTGCCTACTTCGAGCGACCTTTAAACACTCTTGAATTAACTTGATCTTGTCACTAGTTTCCCCAACTATTGTCGGTCTGTGAAAACTACAAACACCGACTTCTTCCCAGCAAACTGGGGTTCTGCATCTTCTGCCATAGAGTGCTTCGAAATGAGCTATACCGATGCTAGAATGGTAGCTGTTGTTGTACGAAAACTCATAGAGTGGCAAGTATTCATCCCACTGAACCTTGAAACCTAGCACACAAGCGCACAGCATGTCTTTGAGAGTCTATATGGTTCGCTTAGACTGACCATCAGTCTGTGGGTGATACGCTATGCTGAATTGCAACTTGGTGCCCATAGATTCAAACAGAGTCTTCCAAAACCTTGAAGCGAATCTGCTTTCTAGGTCTGAAGTAATGGAAACCGGTTGACCATGTCTACTGACAATCTCATTGACGAACAATTCTGCAAATAGTGCCATGTGCATCTTGCTTCCTGTCTTAATAGGAATGAAATGAGAAGACTTTGTGAGACGATCCACTATCACTCAAATTACATTGTTCCTCTTCTTGGTAGTTGGCAAACCGGAGACGAAATCCATAGTTATGTGTTCCCATTTCCACTCCAGAATTTCTAATGGTTGAAGCAAACCTAGAGGTTTTTTATGCTCTGCTTTAATCAATTGATAAGTTAAGCAACAGGATACATAGGCTGCAATCTCCTATTTCATGTTATTCCTCCAGAATCGGGTCTTCAAGTTATGGTACATTTTGGTGCTACCCGGATGTATAGAGTATCTCGTGTTGTGGGCTTCAGTCATTATCTCATTATTCAAGTCATCCACAATAGGCACACACAACCGGTCACGAAAATACAATACCCCATTTGCTATCCTGAAGTCTGGACGTTCTTCAATGTGATCCACAATCTTTGCCAAGTCTGGGTCTTCCAACTAACTGTCCTTGATTTTCTGGATGAAGGTAGGTTCCGATACGGTCATATTTACCAACATCACACCCTTCCGCAATGGTTGCACCACCACACCTAACTCTTCGAACCGGTGGAGAACATCGACTCCTCTCAAACTATCCATAATCACTGATTTCCTACTCCGGGCATCAGCCACTACGTTCACTTTGCCCGAAAGATACTTGATCGGGAAGTCATAGTACTTGATGTACTCCATCCGCCGTCTCTGCCTCATATTCAATTCCTTCTATGAGAACAAATATTGCAAACTTCGGTGGTCTGAATGGACTTCGAATTTCTCTCCATAGAGATAGTGTCTCCACATTTTCAGATTGAAGACGACTACTGCTAACTCCAAGTCATGAGTTGCATAGTTCCTCTCATGATCTTTCAACTGTCTCGAGCTGTAAGCAATTACTTTGCCATTCTGCGTCAACACACAACCCAGTCCCACATTCGAAGCATCCGTATATACAATGAATTACCCACTGCCTAATGGTAAAGTGAGAATTTGAGCTGTGGTCAATCTTCCTTTTAGCTCTTGAAAGCTTTCTTCACACTGTTCTGTCCACAAAAAGGGCACACTTTTCCTGGTCAATTTTGTCAATGGAGCTACGATGGATGAGAAAACATGGATGAATCTTCGATAATAGCAAGCTAATCCCAAGAAGCTTCTTATTTCCATCACACTGCTAGGCCTTTTCCAACTAACAATTGCTTCAATCTTGGGTGGATTCGTTGCTAAACCTTTTTTCAAGATGACATGGCCTAGAAAAGAGATTTACTCTAACCAGAATTCACACTTGCTGAGCTTTGCATAGAGCTGATTGTCCCTCAAAAGTTGTAATGACGTCCTCAAGTGTTCCTTATACTCCTCTTCACTCTTAAAATACACGAGGACATCATTAATAAAAACCACTGTAAATTGATCAGAATACTGTGCGAAAACCTTGTTCATGGGAGCCATAAATACTGCGGGTGCATTTATCAACCTGAATGGTATCACCAAGAGTTCATAATGCCCATATCTTGTTAGGAAAGCTGTTTTAGGCATGTCTGACTCTCTAACCCTCAATTGATAGTATTCGGATCTCAAGTTGATTTTGGAAAAAATATGCTGCTCCTTGTAATTGATCAAACAACTCGTCTATTCTTAGCAACGAATACTTGTTTTTGACAGTGACATGATTCAACCTTCTATAATCAATGCACATTCTTAAACTTCCATCTTTCTTTTTCACAAATAATACTGGTGCTCCCCAAGGTGAAACACTTGGCCTTATGAAACATTTGTTCAATAATTCTTGCAATTGGAGCTTTAATTCACCTAATTCTGTTGGAGCTATCATGTATGGTGAAATAGAGATCGGAGCTGTCCCTAGAAGGAGCTCAATTGTAAACTCAACTTCTTTAATTGGCGGCAATCCCGAGATTTCTTTTGGAAAAACATCCGGAAATTCGCACACAATGGAGATTTCTTCCACCCCTTAGGGCTGTTTATCCTCTGTGATAAACACAATAAAGGCTTCACAGCCATTATGTAACATTTTGCTTGCTTTTAATGCTGAAACAAACCTTGCCTGAGTTTTCTTCTTGTTTCCCTGAATCATCAAGTCTGCCTATTCTTCTTTCAACTTAAAGGTGATGGTTTTACTAAAATAATCCATGGTTGCATGATAAGTTTCTAACCATTCTATACCTAAGGTAACCTCAAAATCATGCATGTCCAAAATGATAAGGTCTGCTAGTAGATTGACCTCTCTTAATATAACTGAGCAGCTAGGGTAATAGGTGCTACACGCAAATTGTTTACCTACTGGAGTGATGACAGTTAAGATATAATCAAGTTCTTTAGATGGTATAGCAAACATCTTGGCAAACATAGGAGATAGGAATGAATGGGTGGATGCAGGATTTAATAAAATTTGAGCTTCTACTCCACAAATAAGAAGTTTACCTTCCACCACATCTCCTGCAGCTTTTGCGTCCATACGATTGAGATGATATGCACGTTCTTGCTGCTGTGGCCTGATCTGTGCCTGATTTTGTCTCTCTTGTGCATTTCTATTCTGCTGTGGAGGATGAGCATTTTGATTTTGAACTTGTTGTTTGCCTTGCTGCTGCTGTTGCTGAGGCTGCTAGCTAGTGGTGGGTTTGGAGGAGTGGCTTGTCGCTGTTGCTGGTTGCGATTACCTTGATTATGCATATGTGGGCAATCTTTGATCGCATGGTTCTTAGCCCCACACTTGAAACAAGCGCCCGTGGCCTTGCAATATTTGGTAGTTTCATGATTTTTACCACAATGCGCACATGCACCCTGCCTTGGAGGGTTTTGATCTTGTCTTGGCCTTTTGTTCTGTTGTGGCCTTTGGTTCTGCTATTTCTTGTCCCAAATAATCTAGTTGTTGATATCTTCAAATTTATATACCCTCTTGACTGCTTCGTCAAAGGTGGCTGGTGGAACTACCTCATGATGGTTGGGTTCAGGCCTTCCAAGAATTTGGTGATCTTCTTTTGCTCGGTGTCAATCAATTCTCTAGCATATCGGGCTAGTCTCTCGAACTTAGTAACATATTCAAGGACTCTCATATTACCCTGCTTGAGCTGCTGGAACTCAATAAGCTTTTGTCTCTTCACATGGGAAGGGATGTATTTATCCGTGAACTGGTTCTTGAAGGTTTCCCATGCGGTCTCATTAGCCATCGTCAGATATGGTTCCTTGATCATTTGCCACCATGTGTCAACAAGCCCATAGAATAGGGAGGCCGTGAGGTGTACTTTCAGTCTGCCCGTACATACAAAAACATCAAAGATTTTCTCTGTGTTCATAACCAATCATCCGCAGCCAATGGGTCTTCTTGACCTGAAAACTCCTTAGGTCCCCTTTTTCTAAACCTCTCGAACAATATATTAGGGTCGTGATCCCTATTGTTGATCACAATGTTTGGTCCCAAAGGCTGCATAGGTTGGGGTTGAGGTTGAGGTCTATTCCGCAGGACTTCCAATAGTTGTCTCCGTACTTGGGCTATTTCTTCGTCCTTCTTAGCTATCTGCTCTTGGAACCTAGCTTGGTTCTCATTTGCTTCCCTCTGTAATCTAGCTTGATTTTCGTTGGCTTGTCTCTATTGCTCTAGCATGGCTTGGAGAAGTTCTTGGAACTGTGCTACTATAGGCGGATTTTCTGGATCTGTTTCATTATGGTTACTGTCTGAAGCATTTTGATTTACTGGTGCTTTCCTTGGAGGCATGATGCTATAAAATAAAATGTTAGTACATAATAACAAGGTTTGGGGTTGGTTTCTAGGTCTCATACTAACGATCTAACGAGCTCATGAATCTTCGCCACGTCTCTAAGAGTTTCTAGTTTCCTTTAAATGCCTGAAACATGTCCCGCTCTGATACCAGTCCTGTCGCGACCACGGAGCGAGATTCCTAGCCCGGGCCCGCGACTGATGTTCCCATAGGTTTCCACGGTGAGGATTCCCAAAACAAACACGGGACTCACATGAACAATGGTTTATAGAAGCGTGTAGCAAATCTCATCTATGCAAATCACCTTGTATAAAGTCATAATGCTTATGTAAAATCATTAAGACATAATCTCATAAGGGGAAATTTAACATTACATTCCCAACATAATTTAAGTTTCAAGTTAGCAAAAGTATGTTAACATAAAGTTAAGTTTACAATTCCAACATAGCAAAGCCAATAAAGGTTAATACATCCCAAAACAAATCACAAGAATCCCAAACAACATGTGTCGCATCTCAAGACCCCACCCGACGTTTAGATGACATCGTCAGTTTGCTACTCATGGGCCGGGGGTGGCTCAACAGCCTCCTCCTGACGTTCCTCCTCAAAGGCAATGTTACATGCACCTAAGCACCAAAGCAAACGGATCAAACACTACGGTCTAGCAGGTGACCAATTTAGGCATAAATATAATTTTTATTTTTAAATATATGAAATAAACAGTACTTAAAACCATTTAACGAATTCGAAACAAAACATGAATAATATGCAAGACGAAACTAGCATGATTTCAAGAAAACATCATGATTCGTAAATCCACATCGAGCTCCTCCTTTCTCCGTCATACATGATGAAAAGAGCAAGCAAAGACAAAGCAAGGCCAAGTGAAACAAAGCAAAGGCCCGAGCCACACAATGTGGGTGGGAAGAGACTGGCCGCGGAATCGGAACAAAGCAAATGTGTGTATAAATACAAGACTAATATATAGATAGTCCATATGTTTAAGGAGCCCATAGCTAGTGGATCAGACCTGGAAGGGCAATCCAAGTTCAGTGGTATTCGCCGAAAATCATGAATACACAAAATACATAATACTTATACGAAACTTGTCGAAAATAGGGGATATACACTTGCCAAAATGAACAAAGCAAAACTAGCAAGAATAGCATAAGCTATTGTAACATGAAGTTGAAAAAGTGATCTCCATATATATATTCTTAAACAATTCAAAACGAGGCTAAAACTTGCAAGATAAAACAAGTGTGAAATGATATTCATTATATCAAAAACCGAGATTCAAAACAAGCTAGTCAAGTCCATGCTAAGACCCTTCATTTGATCATTGTGTACCTGAAACCCAATATCAATGTTTAGGAGTAGTTTGGTGCTCCGAAGGTATGAGATATTTCAAGTTTCAATGGCACAATATCAAGTTAAAAGCCGCTTAACATAGGCTAGTTTTCGTTCTTTTAAAAATCCCGCTCAAAACCGCTTTTTTTCTCTCATCAATACTACAAGGCAGCATTAGATCCGCTCGAGTGACCTTAAATTCGATCGAGCAGAGCTGTTCCAGAAGCTAGCTCGCTCGAGCACATTCCCAAGATCACTCGAGCGAGCAGCCTTCTGGTCTACTCCTCGTCAGGCAGTAGCCTGTTCGCTCGAGCGACCCCAAGGTTCGCTCGAGTAGACAGCCTACTAGTTGATCCGTTCAACATAGAAACATCTCCTCTTTTGCAACTTTCTGATCTCCTCTCTCCTACACCAACCTCTAGAACATACAAAAATCCCATAGAACCTTCCCAATCCTTCATATACATTTTAAACATTTCCAACTCCAATCAATCTCCCATTTCAAGCAATCCACATTCCAACTTATCCAATCATTCATAAACATTTAAACAAAAATCAAAACAACTAATGAATGGAAAAACTTCCAAGATAGACAAATAACACATGCATCTCAAGCTGAAATAAAATTTCAAACCATTCTACCATATTCATATCAATTCATTGCTCAAACTAAGATGAGAAATCAAACCATTTGTACCTAAAAGATGTCCAAATATTGCATGCACCAAAAAGGGCTAAAATGATCCCTTGTCTTGACAATTGCTTAGTCAAAATCTTCTCAATAATCCTACCCACGAGCTGAGCCAAAACCTCTACAAAACCCCACGGAAAAACCTCTCAAAATCAACCAAGATTTTGAAAACAAAGACCCATTTCGAAATGGGTGTTGCATGTGTGAAAAACAAGGTCCTTGGGAGTTCACAACACTCCATTAACAATAAGGAAGGAAGCTCTTACCTATAGCTAGCCAAACAAGGAAGAATAAGGAAGAAGAAGAAGTTGCCTAGAAGGAATCTCCAAGAAAATTATAACAATAGGAAGTTTGAGATGAGAGGAAGAAGATGATATCTTCATGTTTTTATTTGGAAGCCTAGAGGTGAGGCATGCAAGGGAAAGAATTGGAGAAGAAGAGCTCTCCTCTCAGTTCTCTCTTCAAGAAGAATTGCAAGAACAAATGGGCTCTTGAACGTGGGTGATGAAGGAGAGGGCTTAAGTGAGGGAGTGTGGGCCCCATTTGGACAAAACTTGAGATGGCTGGAACATCACCTTGCAGGCCCCGGATGAAATCGACGATGAAGAATAAAATGATCCCCGAAAAATCTAGTTTCCAAAAAGTATAAATTTGACATGGTTTTGAGATTTCAAAAATTGGGTCTAGATTTGGGTGTGCAAAGACAATTTTACCATTTTTGGCCAAAACATTGGTTTATGAGCTTCAAATGAGGACGAACTATATACGAAAGTTGTAGCAAATAATAAAAACGTTCAAAATAAATCAAAGTGAAAATTTAAATAAAAAATCCAGGAATCATCCACCGATGCTCACATATCCACTCAGTGCCTTCCTTAGTATATCTGAGTAAAACCAACGCTCTCAAAATTCCCCAAAGCTAATTCCAAAAACTAAATCAAACCATATTCTAACGCAACAAGTACTAAACCCTCTTATAACTAAACGCTCACTTAATTGTCACTAATCGGGCTAATCCTGGGTTAGGGTCTGACAATTTTAGGTCCGATTTCGGGGGTACTACAATAGATAGCTTAGATGGGGTAGAAGATGGGGCCAAAATTTCTACTTTAACCTTTCACCTATCCGTTTCCATGACTAGGGTCGAATCTAGCAATGCATTAACCTCCTCAATGTGGCCATCTATATCAAAATCACTTCCAAAATGTGCAAGTCAGGTCTCCAATGGATATTATAACCTATTTGCAACGCAACATTTTCCACCAACTCACGTAAGTAGCTAACCTCACCAAATCCATCATCCTCTTTATGTGGTTACTTACTCACACAGAAGATGTTAACCTAGACTGTCATGGTGCCAAATGAGATTTGCATCACTCCATTCTTACTACTAATTAAAGCATTTGATGTCGCTCGAAACGGCTGTTCCCAAATGATTGAGATTTTGGCAACAATCCCTATAGGTGGGTTCATGTCAAGAACGACAAAGTCCACAGGGAACATGAGTTCTCCAATTTTGATCAGGACATCCTCCACTACCCCTTTTGGGTATCTAATTGATGAATCAGCCAATTGGAGGGTTACATGAGTTTTCTTCAACTCCCCCAAATTTAGTTCTCCATATATGGGATACAGAAGAATGTTTACACTCGCACCCAAGTCTAGTAAAGCCATATCAATATGATGGTCTCCTATCTGACATGAAATGTAAGGACACCTTGGGTCCTTGTAATTGATCGAGGTTGGCCAAGAAATGACAAATCTCACTTGCTGGGCTAGGAAAGCTTTCTTTGGCACATTGGTGCTTCTCTTGAAGGTGCAAAGGTCTTTTAAGAACTTGGCATAGGCAAGAGTTTATTGGATCGCATCTAACAGTGGGATGTTAAGTATCACTTGTTTGAACACTTCATGGATTTTGTCCAACTGGGCATTTTTTATTTGATTAGGCCTAGGTGTTGAGGATATGGAGCATTAGGAATGTAGATCCTAGGAGGTGGATTACTAGGTGATGAGTCTCCTATGTTAGTGCTTGGTTCAGTAGCTTGTTCCTTTTCCTTTGGTTCAATTAGCGGCTCATCTTTTCTTGGATCCTCAATTTTCTTAGAGTACTCAGCTTCCTTGGGAAGCTCTTCTTTGTTGTCAACCTAACGGCCGGACTTAAGTGTGGTTATGGATTTGACTTACTCCTTGCCCTTCCCCTTCAAATAATGAATCTCGATTGGGTTCTTTGGGATTTTGCCCTTAGGGTTGTCTTTGGCTTGACTGAGAAACGTTCCCTTGTCCCTTGCACTGAGTGAGTTAGCCAGTTGATTAACTGTGTATTCCAACTTTACAATTGATTGGGCGTTGGCATTCAAGCTCTAGATAGTGCTTTGCTGAAATTGGAGGGTATTCTGGACTAACATTTTGATGGTCTCGTGAAGAGAATCTATCCAGTGATTTTGTGGATGGAGGTGAAACCTTGCATGGGTTTCTAAATCATGGAGGTGGCATGGCCTCAGATGGGCCGCCCTTGTGTGGACCCTTTGACCAAGAAAAGTTTGGATTGTCCTTCCAACCCGGATTGTAAATGTTGGAATAAGGGTGTACGAACATCCGATAGACTGGGTCCACTACTATGGACCTAGTTTGCACAAGACCGTAAAAAGGCCAACCCCTTTTGATAAAAAATAGAGAGTGGTTAAGGCGCATTGATCTTGACTAGTGAGTTACTGCTTGCACAGACCTAACTAACAAGAAAGGTGGAAGGTCCCCTTTGATGAGACAAAAGTTACTTGCCTCCGTGATGGATCAACAAAGGTAGGATAAGCGGAGGTAAGAGAGGCAAAATCCAGCCTGGGCTGACATGTGTAAGAGAACCTATATAAAGGGGATGCTAATCCTGAGAAGAAGGGAGAGGAGAAAGGAGAGGAAACTATGTAGAGGTAGAGAAGTTCCGCCCTGAGGAAAGAAACAAGGGAAGAGGAATACCTCGATCTCTTGCTCTCATTCTTAGGGAAGCGTATATCATCTACAATCTCACTGTAAAAGGGGTACTGGCAGTCAGGATAGACCAGAAGCCTAGTGTAAAGCCCGGGGTCTTGGGTCGTTGAAATAGAATTGCCGTATGCATACACATTTCTTTTCTTATTCCACTTACGTAATTTATCTTTCTATGTACTTTTTTTTTGTTTACAAAGGGTCATACCAATACCTATTGTCAATTCTAGTGTTTTGATATAGTGCACTCACATCCTCACTGGTATCTCCTTGACCCCAGGTGGGTGAGTTAATGGCTCCACCAATGGATTGACTATAGTTCAATGACTCCAATGTGTCTGGGGTAGTTCTCTGGACTCTTTGGTTCATTTTTAAGGCATCTAACCATCTCATCATCATGGCCTATTTTGTCTCTGCCTCAAGCTTCAGATCAATGTTATGTATGCCCCCTCTTTCTGTAGTGGTTTATTTTTTGGGTTCCTTTTTTATAAGAGCTCATCGAAATGTGTTTTCAGTGACCTCTTCCAATTAGGTCCATGCTTGGTCCGTTGTTTTCTGTGTGAACGCACCATAACAAAAGGATTTCACCATGGTTTTAGTCGAGTAATCCATCCCTTCATATAAAATCTGAACCAAACGAATTTCTCAAAACCATGGTGAGGGCATTGGAACATTCCAAATAATTGTACGTGGCCTCCCCCTCCAACTGATGGAAACTATTTAGGGCCTACAAAATTGAAGTTGTTATCTATTTGGACTAGAAATCTTTATGTAAAGGGCCTTAACTAACACAGCTCCCGTAAGGTGATGGATTCTGCTTGTAAAGCATAAAGTCATGCTTTAGGGGGTGTTTGGATAACTGTATAATATTATATCAACAAGTTTAAATATTGTAAGATTTCATTATCATAGAATAAAATAGTGTCATATTATTATATTATGTTACTTATGGTGTTTGGTAAGTTTTACAAATTTCAATATAACTTTGAAATGTTTGGCAATTTATAAAAAAACTCACATGATGTACTAAATAAGAAATGGAATGAAAGTAATCATTGAGCCAATGCATGACCCACTAATTTGTAGTCACATGTGTTAATAATCATGGTTGGACCCACTATTGTTAAAAAATCATAGGATCAAATGCTAAAACCTTAAGATCCAAGCAATGTTGTTTGATTAAGGTAGGTCCACCAAATGTTGATAGACATAGTGTAATACATCTAATGGTGATTTCCACAAATGGGCCTATCTATTTTATTTTATTTTTGGTAAAACCTTATCTAATGTCAAGAATAATTGGTGAATCTATCTATGAGAAATCATTGTGGGACCCATTTGGTATTGGTAGTCATATTAACCCAAGGGGAGCTATCAAATAGTGGGACCCATTTAATGATAACAAACTTTTAACTGCAATCACACAATTCAATCTTGGTAATTAATAAGAAACCCAGCTAACTTTGATAGTATGAGACCCACCTAATGTTGGTAATCACGATAAGGGTCCCTAGTGTGACATCAGTAACACCCTCCTAATATTTATAATTAACAAGGGCTATGTAATTGTGATATGGTTATAGGACCCCACATTAAATTTGTAAGCATTGTGGGGCCAATCTAATATTGGGAGTCTTAGTTGCAATATGGATCATTAATGTTAAAACTTATAGTGGGCCACTATAATTAAATGTTGCCAATGAGATCTTTCGCACATAGAAAAGATTTTGTAATAAAAGATTATCTTATATAGCATATCCTTAAGTAATGTAATATGAAGGTTTTTAAACACCTTCTATTTTGGTGCATAGATTATATTCTAAACTAGTAGATAAAATGACAAAATCATTTATAATATCTTGTTTCCAAACACCCCCTTAGCCTTTTTCTTCAGTAAAAATTGAAATTACTTGAGTTTTTAGGTATGTTTGTGTAATACTTTTCTGCAGAAAAGTGGATGGTTTTCTGCAAATGACCCATTTTTCATGCGTTTGGTGCGGAACAATTCCACGGAAACGCTTTCTTGCCTCGTCAATATTTTCCTTGCTGATGCTGAAATGGACTTCCTATAGGGGGTATGGGATCTCCATTTCCTCATAAAACTTCTCCCTCCTATACAATCCCATTTCCTACACTCTTTTCCAACTTAACCCAAAACATCACCATTGCATTATGATGTTGTTTTCGTTGATTAGTTGGGTATATGTATGATGATTATTTTTGTGATGGGTATTTTCTTTGATGGCTCGTTTGATTTTCAATAAGGAATCCACAGCCGCACCAAACAACATTAGTACCAATTCAGCGAGGAAAAAAATTCGCACCAAACATGACTTTCTAAATTCCACTAAAATCCCTTTCCTAGGTTTCCATTTCTATGGAATTTGCTGAAGTGGCAGTTTCCTCTTTTAGCGAAAAGGGTGTGTACACAAATGAGACCTTAGAGATTCTTTAGTCATCTAATTATACTTCATGGTCCCACATATGTCCTCAAATTTCCTAATATGTTGGTACGGGTTTTCTTGGTCCATCCCATGAAAAACCGGGAACGTCTGGGTTAAACTAGATTTCAGCTCTAAAGTAGCATTGGTGGTTGGTAAGGTGATGCATAATGGTTGGGGGGTTCGGTTAGGGTGCATATAATCCCTAAGGGTTACAGCTTGGGGTTCTCCTGCCATTGATTGAAAATCCTCTTCAAATATGGAAGATGGTCACACAAACGTTAAGGGTGGATCTGGCTGTAATAGAGTTAAAACGTCCTTTTTCACGAACCCAAAGCTTTTCCAATCAATTTTTGTTTGATCACATACAATGGGTCCTACCCCAATGCAACCATAGCCTAAAATGAAGCACAAACAATCAAGCAAAAGATTAAGGCACGTAGAAAACCTAATGGATTTACCTAATCAACTAGCAACTCCTAACCGGTTAAAGAGTACTCCTAGGCCTCCAATTCTGTCTTATGAAATTAAATCAACCATATAAGCCCCCAGGAAAGAATGGTGGGGTGACAATGAACTTATTAAGGGTCCCACTTAGAAACCAAACTCTTAGAACAGAGACTGCCTCCCTTAGTGGGACAAGGCTTGCCTAGGCATCGATTTGACCAAAGAACGCAACTGGTGCAACCTTTGGTGGTCTTCTTCCTAATGAGCCCGAATTCTTAGGGCTAATGTCTACTTAATTTTAACTAAGGTTTGGAGCCCATGTGAGATATGGTTAAGCCTAGTGGGCAAAAATCCAGTGATAAAATCCGGTCCTTATCTTGTTGGGTTCAATCGTCCTTAACTGAGTGTGTGTCCAATTCATTTTCTGTGTCAATCAAGCAACCAGACTTTTGCAGAAAACTAAATCGATCAAGCCCCACTTGCAAGTAAAAGAGATTCGTGCGGCTAATTTCATAATGCACCTAGTGTTTTCCGCAAATGACCCATTTTTCATGCGTTTGGTGCGGAACAATTCCACGGAAACCCTTTCTTGCCTCGTCAATATTTTCCTTGCTGATGCTGAAATGGACTTCCTATAGGGGGTATGGGATCTCCATTTCCTCATAAAACTTCTCCCTCCTATACAATCCCATTTCCTACACTCTTTTCCAACTTAACCCAAAACATCACCATTGCATTATGATGTTGTTTTCGTTGATTAGTTGGGTATATGTATGATGATTATTTCTGTGATGGGTATTTTCTTTGATGGCTCGTTTGATTTTCAATAAGGAATCCACAGCCGCACCAAACAACATTAGTACCAATTCAGCGAGGAAAAAAATTCGCACCAAACATGACTTTCTAAATTCCACTAAAATCCCTTTCCTAGGTTTCCATTTCTATGGAATTTGCTGAAGTGGCAGTTTCCTCTTTTAGCGAAAAGGGTGTGTACACAAATGAGCCCTTAGAGATTCTTTAGTCATCTAATTATACTTCATGGTCCCACATATGTCCTCAAATTTCCTAATATGTTGGTACGGGTTTTCTTGGTCCATCCCATGAAAAACCGGGAACGTCTGGGTTAAACTAGATTTCAGCTCTAAAGTAGCATTGGTGGTTGGTAAGGTGATGCATAATGGTTGGGGGGTTCGGTTAGGGTGCATATAATCCCTAAGGGTTACAGCTTGGGGTTCTCCTGCCATTGATTGAAAATCCTCTTCAAATATGGAAGATGGTCACACAAACGTTAAGGGTGGATCTGGCTGTAATAGAGTTAAAACGTCCTTTTTCACGAACCCAAAGCTTTTCCAATCAATTTTTGTTTGATCACATACAATGGGTCCTACCCCAATGCAACCATAGCCTAAAATGAAGCACAAACAATCAAGCAAAAGATTAAGGCACGTAGAAAACCTAATGGATTTGCCTAATCAACTAGCAACTCCTAACCGGTTAAAGAGTACTCCTAGGCCTCCAATTCTGTCTTATGAAATTAAATCAACCATATAAGCCCCCAGGAAAGAATGGTGGGGTGACAATGAACTTATTAAGGGTCCCACTTAGAAACCAAACTCTTAGAACAGAGACTGCCTCCCTTAGTGGGACAAGGCTTGCCTAGGCATCGATTTGACCAAAGAACGCAACTGGTGCAACCTTTGGTGGTCTTCTTCCTAATGAGCCCGAATTCTTAGGGCTAATGTCTACTTAATTTTAACTAAGGTTTGGAGCCCATGTGAGATATGGTTAAGCCTAGTGGGCAAAAATCCAGTGATAAAATCCGGTCCTTATCTTGTTGGGTTCAATCGTCCTTAACTGAGTGTGTGTCCAATTCATTTTCTGTGTCAATCAAGCAACCAGACTTTTGCAGAAAACTAAATCGATCAAGCCCCACTTGCAAGTAAAAGAGATCCGTGCGGCTAATTTCATAATGCACCTAGTGTTTTCCGCAAATGACCCATTTTTCATGCGTTTGGTGCGGAACAATTCCACGGAAACGCTTTCTTGCCTCGTCAATATTTTCCTTGCTGATGCTGAAATGGACTTCCTATAGGGGGTATGGGATCTCCATTTCCTCATAAAACTTCTCCCTCATATACAATCCCATTTCCTACACTCTTTTCCAACTTAACCCAAAACATCACCATTGCATTATGATGTTGTTTTCGTTGATTAGTTGGGTATATGTATGATGATTATTTCTGTGATGGGTATTTTCTTTGATGGCTCGTTTGATTTTCAATAAGGAATCCACAGCCGCACCAAACAACATTAGTACCAATTCAGCGAGGAAAAAAATTCGCACCAAACATGACTTTCTAAATTCCACTAAAATCCCTTTCCTAGGTTTCCATTTCTATGGAATTTGCTGAAGTGGCAGTTTCCTCTTTTAGCGAAAAGGGTGTGTACACAAATGAGACCTTAGAGATTCTTTAGTCATCTAATTATACTTCATGGTCCCACATATGTCCTCAAATTTCCTAATATGTTGGTACGGGTTTTCTTGGTCCATCCCATGAAAAACCGGGAACGTCTGGGTTAAACTAGATTTCAGCTCTAAAGTAGCATTGGTGGTTGGTAAGGTGATGCATAATGGTTGGGGGGTTCGGTTAGGGTGCATATAATCCCTAAGGGTTACAGCTTGGGGTTCTCCTGCCATTGATTGAAAATCCTCTTCAAATATGGAAGATGGTCACACAAACGTTAAGGGTGGATCTGGCTGTAATAGAGTTAAAACGTCCTTTTTCACGAACCCAAAGCTTTTCCAATCAATTTTTGTTTGATCACATACAATGGGTCCTACCCCAATGCAACCATAGCCTAAAATGAAGCACAAACAATCAAGCAAAAGATTAAGGCACGTAGAAAACCTAATGGATTTACCTAATCAACTAGCAACTCCTAACCGGTTAAAGAGTACTCCTAGGCCTCCAATTCTGTCTTATGAAATTAAATCAACCATATAAGCCCCCAGGAAAGAATGGTGGGGTGACAATGAACTTATTAAGGGTCCCACTTAGAAACCAAACTCTTAGAACAGAGACTGCCTCCCTTAGTGGGACAAGGCTTGCCTAGGCATCGATTTGACCAAAGAACGCAACTGGTGCAACCTTTGGTGGTCTTCTTCCTAATGAGCCCCGAATTCTTAGGGCTAATGTCTACTTAATTTTAACTAAGGTTTGGAGCCCATGTGAGATATGGTTAAGCCTAGTGGGCAAAAATCCAGTGATAAAATCCGGTCCTTATCTTGTTGGGTTCAATCGTCCTTAACTGAGTGTGTGTCCAATTCATTTTCTGTGTCAATCAAGCAACCAGACTTTTGCAGAAAACTAAATCGATCAAGCCCCACTTGCAAGTAAAAGAGATTCGTGCGGCTAATTTCATAATGCACCTAGTGTTTAGCAACCCCCCCCCCCGCCCCCCCTTAAAGTTACTATTGCACATGCCCAAGTTTGTAGATCTGTACAACCCATCTACAATGATCCCTAAATCTAGTGGCTGGATTTTAAACTCCTACGATGCAAGAATAAAAAAGAAAAAAGAAAAAAAAGAAAAACCACAAGAGATGAAGAAGAGTTTGAAACGGAAAAGTTATTGACTCCTTAACTTTAAGTGGCCTAGTTGAACATGTTATGCTGCAGAATGCTGAAACAGCCTTGTTGAGTACCCATATTTAGGCTATTGGAAAACTGACTTGTATAAAGTTTTTTGGTCTGAAATTCTGGAGTTTCAAAGACAAGTTTCCAAATCTTGATTCTACAAGATTTTAAATAAAAATAAATCTGTTTGTCTGGTTCTTTAATCATAAACTTTTGGAACAAAACCAGGCCAAATCTGCTGAAATTAATGCAGAAAATTTTCAATGTTACCAGTGGTAGCCAGTCCGATTTCTTTTGCAAATCAGTCATAAAAACATGGTTTTCCGGCAACCAAAAACATGAATAAACATTGTGTGGGTAAAACGCCGTAATGACGAAGTTAGACAAGGATCACGACTAAACTCGCCGAGCTTCTCAGCCTCTGCGGTAGAAGGTCGTCGGCTCGGCAGCTCGGTCAATACTTTGGCAGCTCGGTAGATCGGTCGGCAGCCTACAAGCTCAGCACCACAGTTCGGCATCTCGGTATGGGCGTCAGCCCGGTACAAGGGGACCCCTCGGACACGCCATCCTTAGTCCCATACCGCAGCACTAGAATCAGAGTGGGCCGCCACCTTCCTTCTGGAAATACGGCGCACCCTGACAGATATGGGCGGTCATTTATGGCGATAGGATTGCTCATTTATGGTGATTAGAGGTGTGCTTTATCACCCCTGTACGCTAGCTGGCTGAAGGCGTGGAAAGTAAGGTAGGGGTGTTGTCCGTTTCACCTACGGCCGCCTATCAGGGTAAGGAACGATGGGACCTCACCTCACCTACCCCCACTCACAGAGAGAATAAACGAGGAACATTTGCCTATATATGCATGGGATCAGTCCCATGAGAGGTACGCAATATCCAACGCATAACCCTCAATACTACACGCTCTCATTCCTCTCTTCCTCCTCCTGTTTAGTTTTACCAGAGCTAACTCAGGCATCGGAGTGCCTTCGGCTCACGGCAGCCAGGGCCTCTGACTCTAGTCTTTTTCCTTCCCTTTTCAGGTTCTCGGAGTTCAGCATTCCCCCTCCTAAGAAGTTTAACCCTGATCTCATCTCTAACTAAGTAGGTGTCGTTTTTACCGCCTACAGTTTGGCGCCGTCTGTGGGAAGCTGAACAAAAAGCTTGTAAACACCATGCCTCCGAAAACCAGAAATGGCGACGGACCTTCCAAGGGCAAGGCTGTGTCCACACAGCCTACGCTGGCGCAAAATCTTCCGTCTCCTCCCCCTCGGCAAAGGAGGTCTGGCGGGAGGTCTCTCACGGTCCAAACAGCGTCACGATCCAGGGAAGTAACCATGCTCTCCCTTCGCGACGTTCCACCTCCAGAACAACCCCACCATGGCCATAAGCGGCCCGCGCATGGTGACAAGTCAGTCACCAAACCGCAAGAGAAGTCAGCCCGGGCTAGATCGTAGTCTCATCATCAGGCCAGCCTTGAGCACAACGAAGACCCCCGCCTGGCGGATATCAGAGCACAAAACCTCCTCATCCAGGAACAGCGTGAGCTTATCGAACGGCTCACGCAACAGCTCGAAGGCAAGAAGGATCAGAGCCCGCCGCCCAGGCGTCCGGGCCGCGGACAAGACCTGAGGCACGTCCTCAACAATAAGAGGCGTGACCGAGACCAAAAAGAAGAAGGCTCCAGCAGCAGCCACATACATGAAGGGCCAAAGAAGCAATGCCAGGGGTTGGAGGACGATGAACTAAAGAGGTGGATCTACCAGCAGGTAAAGCAGACTATCCGCCAGAATTTGGAGACTGCTAGTATCGACCGGGACCAGTATGCCACCTTTGAAGCTGAAGATACTGGCGCGTCTCCTTTCTCTAGGGAGATAAGAAGATACACGCTGCCCGAGAAGTTCAGCGTCCCAAGGTTCACCCTATATGACGGGACCTCGGATCCCGCTGCCCACCTCCGACATTACGTCCAAAGGATGTCGGTCTGGGGGGACGACGATTCCCTGAACTGTCGAGTCTTTTCCTCCAGTTTGGCGGACCTCCCCCTACGGTGGTTCTGTTCGCTTCCCGAAAATTCCATCTCCAGTTGGCAACAGCTTCGGACCTCCTTCCTGGGGAAATTCCAGGCTCATCGCGTCATCCCAAAGACCGATGCCGACCTGATGGCCCTCCGGATGCAGGAGAATGAGAACGTCACCCAGTTCGCCCGACGATTCTGGACTGTCTACAGCCAGATCGAGTGCGCTTCTGAGGAGCTAGCGGTGAGGTCTTTCCAGCTGGCCCTGCAGCCAGGTATCCCACTTCGGGCGCAGCTGGTCATGTATCCCGTGGCCACCATGAAGGAGCTGATGACCCGGGCCAACCGTTTCATCTTGGCGGAAGAAGACGAGGCGCGAGGTCGGGAGAACTTTGGCCTCACCAAGAAGAGCCAACCGGCCAAGGGAGACAGCAGGTCCTCCAGGAGGGAGGATCGTCGAAGGGACCCATCCCCGGATCGGCGCAAAGCCCGGTCCTCGGAGCAGCGCCGAACCCCCTCCGCCTCGACATCGGGATCACGGAGCAGCAGGAAATCCGGCCACGAGCCATCCTCATACGTGGCCGTGAACACCATCTTCAAGGAGCCGATCTATAGGCTCCTCAACAAAATAAAGGCGCAGCCGTTCTTCAAATGGCCGCGGCCAATGACAGCCGACCCTTCCGCCCGGGACCAGAGTAGGTTCTGTGCCTACCACAAGCAGAACGGGCACAGGACCGACGGATGTAAGAACTTCAAGTTCCACCTGGAGGACCTTGTGAAGGAGGGGCACCTACGGGAGTATATCAAGCAGGAGGGCCGAGGTGATGGCCGACCTACACGGCGGGAAGCTGATAACCAGGACAGCGAGCCGGAAGGCGTCATCCACGTCATCCACCTCGCCGCCCCACCTAAGAAGAGCTCCCAGGCTCGAGCTGAGGCCAGGCGCGCCTCCCATCAAAAACAGGTGCTGACCGCGGCGCCAGAGCCGGCCGCGAAGAAGGCCAAAACAGAAGGGGTCAGAATATGGTTTTCTGACAAAGACCTGGAAGACGTCGAGCTACCGCACAACGACGCTCTAGTGCTCACCTTGAAGCTTCAAAACTTCTTGGTTCAGAGAGCCCTCGTCGACCCTGGCAGCTCATCCGAGGTCCTCTACTACGACTGCTTCAAAAAGTTGGGACTAAAAGATGAGGACCTCCAGGCAGCTCGCACCCCTCTGGTAGGCTTCAGCTCTAAGCCTGTCTATCCCAAGGGCAAAATCTCCCTCCGAGTCCAAGTAGGTGGCGCCTGCAGGCAGGTGGACTTCCTAGTGGTCGACGTCCCTTCCCCGTACAATGTAATAATGGGGAGGACATGGCTGCATAGCATGGAGGCGGTGCCCTCCACCCGGCATCAAAAACTCAAGTTCCCTTTGGAGAATCGATTAGGACGAACGGAGGTGATCACCGTCAGAGGCGACCAGCAAATGGCCAGGCAATGCCTGCTAGCCGTGCTTTCTGACGAGGCTGGGCCCTCCCAAGTCAATGTAACCGAGCTGGATAGAGAGGCCGAGCTCGGGGACGTCGGCAGGGCCCCTGCGCAAAAGAGCATCGAGGACCTCACCAAGGTCAATATCGATCCCGCTGACCCCGACAGGTTCTTTCTCGTGGGAGGCCAGCTCCCCGAGACCGAGAAGACAGAGTTGCTCAACCTCCTCGAGGAAAATAAGGCGGTCTTTGCCTGGACACCCTATGAGATGCCCGGCATTGACCCCGCAGTCATCTGCCACGAACTGAAGGTGGATCCCGGCCACAAGCCCGTGCTTCAAAAACCGCGCCGGACTGGGGTCCCGCAAACTGAGGCCGTGGCTGAGGAAGTTCAGAAACTCCTAGAGGCAGGTGCAATAAAAGAGGTCCACTATCCGCAGTGGCTAGCTAACACCGTGGTGGTCAAAAAGAAGACGGGAAAATGGAGGGTCTGCGTGGACTTCACCGACCTCAATAAAGCCTGTCCAAAGGACAGCTTCCCGACCTCAATAAAGCCTGTCCAAAGGACAGCTTCCCCCTTCCAAAAATCGACCAGCTTATCGACACCACTGCCGGACACGACCGGATGAGCTTCCTGGATGCCTACCGGGGGTACCATCAGATCCCCCTGTACGCGGCAGACCAGGAGAAGACTGCTTTCATCACTCCCCGGGGCACCTATTGTTACAAGGTGATGCCCTTCGGGTTGAAGAACGCCGGAGCGACATACCAGCGGTTGGTGACGAAGATGTTCCAGGCCCAGCTCGGCAAAACGGTGGAGGTCTACATCGATGATATGGTCGTCAAGTCCAAAAAGTCGCAGGACCACCTGACCTCGACATCCTTCACCACTTCCAGTTGAAGCTGAATGCGTCCAAGTGCGCCTTTGGGGTCGGTTCCGGCAAGTTTCTGGGAAGCCTGGTCACAAGAAGGGGGATCGAAGCGAACCCTGACCAGATCTCCGCGATCCAGGACCTCCAGTGTCCGACCTCGGCGAAACAAGTTCAGCGGCTGACCGGAATGGCTGCCGCCCTGAACCGATTTATCAGCCGCGCCTCGGACAAGTGCAGACCCTTCTTCCAACTCTTGAGAAAGGGCTCCAAGTTCCAGTGGACGTCGGAATGTTCACAGGCGCTGCAACAGCTAAAACATTATCTTTCTTCTCCACCGCTGCTGTCAACCCCGACTTCTGGAGAGGCACTGTTCTTGTACCTATCGGTCTCGGACCATGCAGTAAGCTCGGTACTCATCAGAGAGGACAACGGCCAGCAAAGGCCCATCTATTACACGAGCAAAACCCTGCTGGACGCCGAGACCCGGTACTTACAACTCGAGAAGCTCGCCTTGGCGCTCCTCAGCGCCTCTTGGAAACTCTCCCACTACTTCCAAACCTTCACGATAGTGGTCGTAACCGAATACCCACTGAAGGCTCTCTTCCGGAAGGCGGATTTCTCCGGACGGATCTCCAAATGGGCTGTCGAACTGGGGCAATATGACATCAAATATCAGCCCAGAACAGCCATCAAAGCCCAAGTCCTCGCGGACTTCATTGTGGAATTTACCCCACAGAGTTCGGCACCGACCGCGCTCGACACCGAACTGGGGGGAGATAGGGGTACGGAGGTCGTCACCGAGACGGAACAAGAGCATTCCTGGAGAGAACTCCTCGACTCGTCCTGGAAAGACTTCGTCGACGGATCCTCGACATCCAAGAGAGCTGGCGCTGGCGTAGTTCTCCAGTCTCCCGAGGGCCTCGTCATCGAGCAAGCTGTGACACTTGGTTTCAAGGCGTCTAACAACGAGGCCGAATATGAAGCTCTCATTGCCGGACTTAACAGTGCCAAAATCCTGGAAGCCTGGTCCGTGGTGGTTTTCAGTGATTCCCAACTAGTGACGAGCCAGCTCAACGGAGACTACCAGGCTCGGGATGACAGGATGGCCGCCTACCTCGCCCATGCCCGGGGACTTCTCTCCCAGTTCGAAAGGGCCGAGGTCCGGCAGATCGGTAGAGAATGCAACTCCCATGCAGACGCCCTCGCTAGCCTCGCCTCGGCTGTGGAAGCCGGTGAAAGAAGAACTGTTGAAGTAGAGACGTTGCAGGAGCCCAGCATCAACCTCCAGCAACCCCGGCACCTCATGTGCCTGGATCTCGGCCCGAGCTGGATGGACCTCATCATCGCCTACCTGAAGGACGACCGGCTACCCGAGGACAGGACTGAAGCGCGAAAGATCAGATTGAAGGCGTCCCGGTTCTGGCTGTCCCCAGACAGCAAGCTCTACAGGAAGTCATTCACAGGGCCCTACCTCCAGTGCGTCCACCCCAGCAAGGTCGACGATTTCCTCTACGAGATTCACGAAGGAGTCTGCGGCAGTCACATAGGAGGTCGGTCACTTGCATACCGGGCTATCAGCCAGGGTTACTGGTGGCCTTACATGCAGAAGGACGCCCAGCTTTACGCCAGGAAATGCGAGAAGTGCCAGAAGTTCTCTCACTCTCTCCACCAGCCAGCCCAAGACCTGAGTCCCCTCTCCAGTCCATGGCCTTTCGCCCAGTGGGGCCTCGACATCGTCGGACCACTTCACCGAACTCCAGGGAACAAAAGATGGTTGATTGTGGCCACGGATTACTTTACGAAGTGGGTCGAAGCTGAACCTTTGTCCTCCATCACCGAGCTAGACACGAAGAACTTTGTATGGAAGAATATCATCACCAGATTCGGGATTCCCCGCACTCTCATTACGGACAACGGTACGCAGTTCGATTCCAACCTCTTCAAGAGCTTCTGCCAGGAGTATGGCATTCGCAACATCTACTCCACCCCGGCGTATCCCCAGAGCAACGGTCAGGCCGAGATCTCGAACAAAGTACTGCTCGACGGAATCAAAAAGAGACTCGACCGAGCCAAAGGTCGATGGGCAGAAGAGCTGCCAAGCGTTCTATGGGCCTACCGAACTACCCTAAGGCGTTCCACCTCGGCTACCCCGTTCTCCCTTGCCTACGGCATGGAAGCAGTTATTCCCCTTGAGGTCGGCCTCCCGACCTTGAGGTCGGAACTCTGTGACCAGGGTCTGAACGATCTGAATGTAGCGCGGGAGCTGGACTTGGCCGAAGAACGAAGAGAGGCGGCAGCTATCTGCCTGGCCGCCTACCAACAGCAGTTGGCCAGGGGATACAACCCGAAGGTCAAAGAAAGAAGATTCACGATAGAAGAGTTGGTCTTGAAGAAAACACTGCCTGGCGACCGAGATCCCAACGAAGGCAAGCTGGCGCCCAACTGGCAGGGACCGTTCAGAATCACTTCTACAGCCGAGAGATCTGCCTACCGACTCGAAGATATGGAAGGGAAGCCGCTCCCACGACCATGGAACGCGGCGCATCTCAAAAAATTCTATTTCTGAGAAACGTATTCAAGAAATCAAATATCAATAAAAGGCAACTTTTCTGAAAAGAGTCTTTGCATTGCTTCAAGGGTCACGGCGATTCAACCCCTCTATTCGGGATATCAACTGTCAGCTCGGCGCCATCGCCAGCTTCGACATACAAATCAGGGTCCGGTAACAGTACCACCCTCGCGGCTCGGCGCCTCTTTTCAGAGGGCCAACCGTCCTGAGCTCGGTGCCTTCACCAGCTCTGGCGGCACAGCCATCAGGGTCCGGTAACAGTACCACCCTCGCGGCTCGGCGCCTCTTTTCAGAGGGCCAACCGTCCTGAGCTCGGTGCCTTCACCAGCTCTGGCGGCACAGCCATAAGCAAATCAGGGTCCGGTAACAGTACCACCCTCGCGGCTCGGCGCCTCTTTTCAGAGGGCCAACCGTCCTGAGCTCGGTGCCTTCACCAGCTCTGGCGGCACAGCCATAAGCAAATCAGGGTCCGGTAACAGTACCACCCTCGCGGCTCGGCGCCTCCTTTCAGAGGGCCAACCGTCCTGAGCTCGGTGCCTTCACCAGCTCTGGCGGCACAGCCATAAGCAAATCAGGGTCCGGTAACAGTACCGCCCTCGCGGCTCGGCGCCTCTTTTCAGAGGGCCAACCGTCCTGAGCTCGGTGCCTTCACCAGCTCTGGCGGCACAGCCATAAGCAAATCAGGGTCCGGTAACAGTACCGCCCCCGCGGCTCGGCGCCTCTGTTCAGAGGGCCAACCGTCCTGAGCTCGGTGCCTTCACCAGCTCTGGTGGCACAGCTAACATCATCATGGTCCGGTATCGGTACCACCCTCGTAGGTCGGCCCCTCTGTTCAGAGGGCCAACCCCCCTCACCTAGTACCTATCAAGCTACTCGGCGAACTACTTGTATTGATATAGATTCCACCACAAACATTTCATCAAAAACAAGAAAGCACCAGAATGCGAGCAAAAATTCAAAATTTTTATTAATCACAGCTCCTGATTACAAGACGGATGGAGATACAATCAAAGAAAGAAAAAATTACAAAAACCCTCAGAGGGCTGCAGCTTCCACATTGCAGTCGATCTCTGGAGGGACCTCGGCCGCGACCGCGCTGGCCTCGGGAGCAGTCGGGGCAGTTTCAGGGACGACCACGGCAGCTTCAGGAGGGACCTTGACGACTGTCGCCACTTGGCAGCCTTCGGCTAGAGCCTCCGGATGCGCCCCGGGCGCGGAGTTCGCCTCTGGACACGATTGCGAGGAAGGGTCGGAGGAGACCTGAGACACGGCTGCGGGTCCCGGATCCGAACAAGAAAATCTTGGGGCATCCAGGAACAATGGGCTATCCTCGGGGACCCCAGCCTTGCGCAAGGCTGCCTTCCACCCGAGCTCTCAGGCTCGGTCCCGGATCCCCGGCAGCTGAGCCTTGTAATTAGCAGACAGCTTGCCGACCTCCTCCTCCATGATTGAATCATGCTCGGCGAGGAACTCCTCCTTGAGCCTGGCCCCCTGTTTGGCCAGGGCAGACTCAATTTCGGCTGCCTTCTCCCTCAGAGCCGTCTCCAGGGAAGCCTGCGCCTGGTTCCGTTGGGAGAGGAGCCTCCTGTTCGTACTCTTCGCGCTGTCCAGATCGTCTTGCAGTCGCTTCGCCGCAACCCGGAGATCGTCGAGCTCGGAGGAAAGGTGTTGGTTCTGGCCCTTCTCGTCCTCCAGCTCGTCCTTCAGACGATCGGCCTCGACCTTTGATTCCTCAAGGTCGAAGACGAGGCCGACATTTTTGGCCGTCAGCTCGGCCAGCGCCGCGTCCTTGGACGCCAAGGACGCCCGCAGCTCGTCCCTTTCAACTACCCACTCAGCTGCCCGCGCCTCGGCCGCGTCCAGCCTCTCAATGCCCACCTGGCCCTTCTGCAACAGCTGCAAGACAAAAACCCGGAGTCAATAAAACGACACGAGACTAAAAGCCGAGGGGGAGACACAGCACTTACCTGCACAACGGATCGCATCGAGGAAAGCAGGAGAGACTCATTGTCCATCTCCGCCCACCTTGCCATGTCTTGAGGGAGGGCGCAGGCTCGCCTAGTGCCGCGACCACTTGGGGATCGGTCGTGCGGTCTGTTTCGGCCAGCGGCCTCTTCAGAACCTCCTCGATGGCCGGCCTCCACGGAGCCGGAGGAGGAGGCAGGATCGTCCCACCAGCAGACGAAGACGAAGGACCATGCGAGGCCTCGACCCGTGGCCTCTTCTCGGGTCGTCCGCCCTCGATAACCTCGGCCGGGCGAGCCCGACGTCCAGCCCCCGCAGCATGATCCGTGGGCGGGACGACTGCAGTCACGGCCGGAGGCGGAGCTGTGACGACCTCTGCCTCGTCAGGCCGAGCAGCCGCGACAACGGCAGGACCAACCACCTCGGCATCCGGGGCAGGAATAATGCCTGGGGATACCGGAGGCGCCGCGGCCACTGCCTGCGGAGGATCCCGGACCTCGCCTCCGATGTCTCCAAAGGCCGCCGCGGACAGATCCTCCGCGGCATAGCGTCGCCCGCGCTGGCGCAGCATTTCCTCTTCCTCTTCCTCTTCCTCCGAACTGGACGCTACTAGCCTCGTTCGGGAAGAAAGGGGTCTGGCCCTCGAAGTTCCGGCGGGCTCTGCGGCAGAGACTGCTGGACTGCGTTCTGCCAACTCAACCAGGCGACCGGCGGGAATCGCAACGGTCACCGCAGCCGAGCTCGGTACCACGGTCGCCTCTGTTCTTTGACTCGCGCCTTCGCCGCTAAGGACGGAGTCTATCCCCGACACCTTTCTGGAGGTGTTGAAGGACCGATAGTGGGGCACGTACCCCAAAAGGCACCAGGCAGCGCGGCAGTTGTGGCCGCGGTAGTTCCTTACCAGCTCGTGCCAGGCGCTGTTCACTTTCCAGCGATTCCTCCTCGCGAGCTCCCTCTTTTCGCGAAAATCTGCATAGACAAAACCATGTCAGAAGCTAGATAAGGAGAAAGAAAAGAATTGCAAACCGAAAGAACTTCGGCCTTTACTTGGAGGATTCCCTATTTTTCGAGGGACCTGGACCGTGGTAGCAGGCTCTACTTCGCCGAACTCCCATCCACCTCTGACAAGCACTTTGTCTTCGCCAGCATACCGATTGGAGTCCTCTAGCGCGGTTACGAATCCTGTCCGGCGGACCCGCAGCCGGAGGTAATAAGTATCCCCTTCTGGGGATTTGCAGAGGTCATAAGTGTCCTCAATATCTGGGACACCAAGGCCGATTCCCAGGATCTGGTTGAGCCGCACTACCCCCATTATGATTTTGTATGCATTGGGGAGTAGCTGGCATGGGCACAACCTCCACTCCCAGAGGCAGTCCCGGACCAGTGGGTGCAGGGGAAAGCGAACTCCCCCTTCCACTACAGATACTAACCAGAATGGCATCCAGCCGTCACGATAGGTGAGGCCGTCGTCGGGGGTATCCGGTCTGACCTCCACGTTGGAGGGAACCTTGTATAAATCCCTAAAATGGACTATGGAGTCTGAGTCTCCTAGCAGATGTCTATAGACTCCCATTCTTGACTCAGACAGCAGACAGAGACCTATCTAAGAAAGAAGATGAAGAAAACAGAGAAGACTCGCACGAGCAGGGATTGCGCAGTCGGGAACGACGAAGGTCAGCGGGCGCTGGAAAAAGCTCTCTTGTAAAACGCAGTAGAAATCTGAAGAAAGCAGAAGAAGGTGAAGACGAAGGGGGCGCCCTGCTTTATAGGGCATGGGGGCGTCGATTCGACTTTCGAGGAGAGCCTTTAAGAGGCGTCTCCTCAAGTCCCATCTGGCAGCCCTAACGTCTCCTCGAAGTAATGGCGAGACAGCTAAAGGAAGCGACACGTGTCACCACTAGCGCGATACCCGAAGACTATTTAATATCCAGGACAGACGAAAAGACACCTCCAAGGGGCCTGCACAATAGCAGCGACCCCCAGACCTAAGGGGGCCCTCTTGATCCAAAGCTCCCTCGTCCCGGTACTACCTTCATGACGATCACCCTCACTTGAGCTCGGTAGCAGAACCAGCTATACGGTCATCAAGCTTCTGACCCCTTCGAGCTAGGAGGCTCTCAGAAGTCAAAAGCTAGCACCACAGTTCGGCATCTCGGTATGGGCGTCAGCCCGGTACAAGGGGACCCCTCGGACACGCCATCCTTAGTCCCATACCGCAGCACTAGAATCAGAGTGGGCCGCCACCTTCCTTCTGGAAATACGGCGCACCCTGACAGATATGGGCGGTCATTTATGGCGATAGGATTGCTCATTTATGGTGATAAGAGGTGTGCTTTATCACCCCTGTACGCTAGCTGGCTGAAGGCGTGGAAAGTAAGGTAGGGGTGTTGTCCGTTTCACCTACGGCCGCCTGTCAGGGTAAGGAACGATGGGACCTCACCTCACCTACCCCCACTCACAGAGAGAATAAACGAGGAACATTTGCCTATATATGCATGGGATCAGTCCCATGAGAGGTACGCAATATCCAACGCATAACCCTCAATACTACACGCTCTCATTCCTCTCTTCCTCCTCCTGTTTAGTTTTACCAGAGCTAACTCAGGCATCGGAGTGCCTTCGGCTCACGGCAGCCAGGGCCTCTGACTCTAGTCTTTTTCCTTCCCTTTTCAGGTTCTCGGAGTTCAGCATTCCCCCTCCTAAGAAGTTTAACCCTGATCTCATCTCTAACTAAGTAGGTGTCGTTTTTACCGCCTACAAACATAAATACTAACTCTAATGCATGCTATGAACACATCCAACCATAAGATTATGCAATGTAATAAATAAAGAACACCTAAACTACCCTAAAATTCCTAAGTAGAAGGTTTTCTTAAGTTGGCTATGGGCAACGGTGCCAAAAACTTGATGTGCTCTTTTTAACGCACTGAATAACTGCAAGTGCACGGCTGCTCTCTTGTGGCAGTGGCAAATACGAGTTAACCCACAAGGAACAAGTTAAAAAAACAATAAAAACACTCTGAATTAAGGAAATTTTAAGATGACGAGCTTGAGACTATGGAAGGAAAACAATCAGAAATAAAAGCAAGAAATTAACAGCATCAAAACTACCAAATTGATGAGATTGATTGTTGTGATCTAGGGGCTATGGAAAGAGATCAATCACACACAAGAACACGGAGATTTACGTGGTTCGGCTTTTGGCCTACGTCCACGGGGAAGACGGGAGAACTCACTTTATAATCAGAAGAAGGTGTACATCATAGAGACCCTAAGTCTCTATTTATAATATCAGCCCAATACCCAATTACACCCAAACACTACTTCTAATCACAGTAGACCTATGATAATAGACCTACTTCTAATCTCAGTAGAACATGGGCAATACAGGGGCCCAGTATATTTATTATTTATTCAATTGAGCCAAACAAATAACAAATCTCCACCTTAGCGAACATTGAAGCTGATCCTCATGCACTAAACATGTCTCACCGTCTCCACCTGCCCCTTAGGGCACTCAAGTACTGAGCACACCGATCAAGTCCAAGCAATGCTTGAACTTGAATTTAAACCATTCCTTCATGAGTGCACCAAATCGCTTGTACCATTGTCCAGAAGCTTGCTTCGACCCGTACAATGATTTCTTTAAACTGCATACATGATCAGGAACCTTAAACTGCACTCTACCTGCACTGGAAGCTCCTTCATCTTCCTCGTAGAACCGCTTGCATCCGATGGCCTGATTTTCCTCATCAAGAGACTCCATCTCTTCAGTCATAGTTGCTGCCTGTTGACTACTTTCCAGCCCTTCCATTAATTCAAGAGACTCAGTCGTCAATGCGTATGCAACCATATCATCACGGCCACTGTCTGATGTCGACGCGTACGTCGTCATATCCTCGAAACCGTATCTAACCGGCGGTTTCCTTTCTCTCTGCGGTCTACCCGTCTGTAGCATCTGCGGCTCTATCTGCTGCATCTGCTGCACAGTCTGACGATCCCTTGTATCCCGGGAGGAGTCGGATGCACTCTCTTTCTTCACTAGGATGTCGGACTCCACCTGAACGGTGTCACTGCTGCTACCGACTTCTGTCCTCTCCACCTGCTTTCTTGATTCGAGTAAATCATCCTCATGAAATGTAACATCCCTGCTGATGATAAATCTGGGTGAATCTTGATCAATACACCACAACCTGTATCCTTTCACCCCAGAAGCATATCCCACCAAGATGCACTTGACAGCCCTTGGTTCTAACTTATCGGTTTTCACGCGAGCATAAGCCGGACAACCGAAGATCCTCAAGTTAGAATAATCAGCTGGATTACCTGACCACATTTCTTCCGGTGTTTTGCAACCAATCTTTGTATGTGGAGACCTATTTATCAAGTAGCCTGCAGCATTTACTGCCTCAGCCCAAAAGTCCTTGGACAATCCTGCAGTAAACAACATACAACGAGCTCTTTCCAAGATCGTTCTGTTCATCTTCTTTGCAACTCCATTCTGCTGCGGAGTTTCTGTAGTGGTGTAATGCCGAACTATGCTATGATCCGTGCAATAGTTCTTAAACTCTGTCGATCTGTACTCCTTGCCATTACCTGTCTTCAACTTCTTCACCTTTCTGCCAGTCTGTTTCTCAACCATTTCCTTCCATCGCTTGAATGTAACAAAGGTCTGATCCTTCGTCTTCAAAGTATAAACCCAAACTTTCCTTGAATAATCATCAATAAAAGTCAGCATAAACTGGGACCCGCCCTTCGAGCAAACCTTAGAAGGCCCCCATACATCTGAATGAACATAATCAAGGATACCTTTCGTGCGATGAATACCTGTCTTGAAACTGACCTTTCGATGCTTCCCGAAGACGCATCTCTCACATAAATCCAACTTGCTTGTCTTTGTGCCACATAGCAAATTCCGATTGCTCAGTATTGTCAATCCCTTCTCACTCATGTGACCCAGGCGCAAGTGCCATAAGCGTGTTGAGACAGATTCATGGTCATCTGAGGAAGACAATGCAGCTCCACCTGTAACTATATTTCCAGACAAAACATATAAGTTTCCAACTCTATTGCCTCTCATAAGAACCAGAGCACCCTTCACAACCTTCATGACTCCACCTTCAGCTGAGAACTTACAACCATCGGAGTCTAAGGCACCAAGAGAAATAAGATTCTTTTCAGATCAGGAACATGCCGAACTTCTGCCAACATTCTGACGATTCCATCATACATCTTGATTTTAACTGTTCCAATTCCAACCGTCTTACATGCAACATTGTTGCCCATCAAGACACTACCACCGTTGATTTCTCTATAAGTGATAAACCAGTCCCTATTGGGACACATATGGTAAGAACAACCAGAATCAAGAATCCATTCATCCTTAGGACGAATACCATTTTCAATCACAGAAAGTGCATTGTCGGAATCATAATCTGATCTTCCATCTGCAATACTGACTGAATTATCATCAGATGATGAATCTTCTATTTCTTTCCCTTTCCTCTGCCTTTCGGGACAGTTTTTTCTGATGTGCCCTTTCTTATGGCAATAATAACATTCAATGTTTTTCCTGTTGGATCTATGTTTGCTCTTATTACTGGAGTCTTTTGTTCTTCCTCGTACTACCAAACCCTCACCCGAACTATCATTGTCAGCTGCAACCTTTTTCTTCAACTCTTTCGAGTTCAAAGCTGCCTCTACATCCTCTTTGGATAGAGTATCTCTACCATACATCATGGTATCAACAAAATGCTCATATGAGGGTGGTAACGAGCACAGCAACATAATAGCTTGGTCCTCATCATCAATTTCAACATTGATATTTTCCAGATCCATAATAGCTTTGGTAAAAGAATCAATGTGAGTTGAAACAGACGTACCTTCCTGCATTTGTAACGTGAACAACCGCTTCTTTAGATACAAGCGATTCGTGAGAGATTTCGTGATGTACAAGTTCTCCAACTTTTGCCATATGCCAGCAGCAGTTTTTTCTTGAACAACCTTTCGCAGTACACCATCACTGAAGAACAGCAGAATCTGACCATACGCCTTTTCCAGCAACTCATCCTTCTCTTCATCTGACAATTTTTCAGATAGAGCATTCTTTCCCCTCAAAGCTTTATGCAACCCATTCTGGACCAACAAAGCATGCATCTTCAGACGCCAAAGACCGAAGTCATTATTTCCATCAAATTTCTCAATGTCAAACTTCATAGCCATTCCGAAAATCTTTCACTAGAACTGTGTAGATCTGGTCACCACGAGCACGCTGGAAGAAACGGATCTGAAATTCGACTTTGGACGGCTAAGATATCGAAGAAATAAGTTTCTGCGCTCCGATCAGTCAATCTTCTTGGTTGACCGTTGAACAGTCAATCTTCTTCCACAACAGCGTAGATCTGCTCGCAACGAGTCCGTAGGTTCAAACGGATCTCCGATCGGACTCCGGATCGTCAAGATATCGCGAAAACAATTTTCAGCCTTCGATTTGGTCAAACAGCCTTTGACCGGACGAATCTGCTGACGTCAGAGATGCTGACGTCACTGCTGCTTTAGTTCTGGGCTTCTAGTTTGCAGGTCAGGTCAACCTGGACCAACCCGACCTGGACTTGCGGATGGGCTTTTGAAGCGGGTCAGGTTTGACCTGACCTGGACTCAAACCTCAACTGCAGCAGGCCCACCTTCTTCTTCTTCTTCAACGTTCCGTTCTGCAACAGAACACGGAACCAGAATTCTTCTTCCACGTCAACGGCGCAGGCGTCACGCAGCGCAGGTAGCGCTTCTTCTCCGGCAATGGCGGCGACGACGGCGGCAGCGGCGAAAACTTCGGTGAAGCAGCAAAGACAGCACGGGAACCGGAAGACGGCGATGACGGTGATGGCTCCTCCGATCTTCTCTTATGCAAACCACGACGGCGATCAGCGCTGCGAGACCCTGTTGAGGAGGCAATCAGCGCGACGAGACCCTGTATCGCCCTTCCCTGCAGTCTTCTTCCTCTGCAACAGCGCAGTGGCGGCCCTCTCTCTGGTTCTGGAGATCTTCTTCTCCGGCGAGGTAGCAGCTGGAATTCCGGGTCTTCTTCTCCGGTTTCTGCACGATGACGTGAGCAACAATGCTCAGCAGCGACGATCAGCGGCAGCGACGATCTATCTCTTGTTCCGGCGATCTGTTCCGGCGCACGTGCAGGATCCGGTCTGCGACGATTCCGGCGATTAAAAGTCCTCCTTTGTTCTACGATTTGTGTGTCTCACCAATTCTCTTCTCCGATCAACCCTCTCAAATCCGATCCGTTGGATTTCTTCCGATCACGCCAATTAGCTCTGATACCAGTTTGTTGTGATCTAGGGCCTATGGAAAGAGATCAATCACACACAAGAACACGGAGATTTACGTGGTTCGGCTTTTGGCCTACGTCCACGGGGAAGACGGGAGAACTCACTTTATAATCAGAAGAAGGTGTACATCATAGAGACCCTAAGTCTCTATTTATAATATCAGCCCAATACCCAATTACACCCAAACACTACTTCTAATCACAGTAGACCTATGATAATAGACCTACTTCTAATCTCAGTAGAACATGGGCAATACAGGGGCCCAGTATATTTATTATTTATTCAATTGAGCCAAACAAATAACAATCAAGACATAGGAATCCACTAAGTAATCAATACCATTATTAATCAAGAAAAACCCAACCTGTTCAAATTCCCCTTTTCTTTTAAATCAAGACCAAATTAATGGATCTTGATATTTAACTTAAAATTCATTTTTTCTGTCTTTTTTTTTTTTTTTCAAACAAAGATTGTAAAGGCCAAGGACCTTCACTTCATAAAGTAAGTAATATCAATTAAGCATTACCTGTCAAACATAACCATAACCCATCAAAGAAAATACAATTCTAAGGATGGCCTATCAAATGTAAATATAGATAATAAAAAATCAGATTTTACTTTTTAAAAATACGATACAGAAGTCACCTACTGGTATGAAGATAGACCTAGTGAAAACTAAAACATAACTAAGGAACAAGAAGAGAATAACTTAATGAAATAAGAGAGAGAGAGAGAGAGAGAGAGAGAGAGAGAGAGAGAGAGAGAGAGAGAGAGAGAGAGATACTTAGCTTCATCTGCAGCCTTAATCAGTAGTCTAGCCAACCATTGAAAAGAAATTGAGAGGATATTTCATTAATTGCGTCATTCTTCTACAAAGTCTCCCTACTTAAATTGCTTGGACAAAGGCCCAAAGCTACCTTAAAAAAACTGAGAAAAGTGGAGAAGTAGACCTAGATCTAGAAGAGAGGGAAGAGAGGAGAGAGGGGAAGGACATCCAAGCCTATTGGATAGAGAGAATGCCTCGGATGTCCCCTATGGGCTCCTATTTATAGTTTTTTTTTTTTTTTTTTTTCACTTCAGTTGTTCTCTATCTTGAACTCCTTTGATTACAACTATCTTTTTTGAGAGAATTTGATTTGAATTTGAACATGGATAGGGTGAGATGAGAGATCTCTAGAACCTTGTTGAATTTCTCTGCACACCCACCTCTAATTTGAAGACTCTCTGCAGTGAGGCCCACTTGAGTAATATGAGAATTCGATTGCTGCACATGGAATAGGCTTGGGCCACCATGGGCGTGGATTACATGCGAGAGAGAGGGCTGGATATTCATGCCTCTTTTTGGGACTTTTGAAATTCTTTTCTCTTCCTCTTCTCTTCTTCTCTTTCATGGCTTCCAAGTCTCTCTTTCAAATTCATTTTTTCTTATCCTTTGAGTCTTTTGAATTTTTGAACTTCCAAGTTTTGAATTTCGAACTTGAGTCTCCACATCTCTACATCACAATAGAGATTACTTTTGAATGCAACTTGTGGATTGTGTGGGCCCCACCTTGGCTGACCTTCTTATAGAGAGAGTACTCCCCACCTGGATGTCCTATGGGTGTATGGGTCCCTCTTGTATCTTTTCAATTTGAATTTTGGACGCATCCCTTTCTTGTTCAACTTTATTTTTTGGTACCCTAGCTTTCAGGAATATATAAGGAGGAGGTGGGGGTTGAACCCCTAACCTCCCCAATAAGAACCCAACTCCTTACCAGTGGGGTAAGGAGCGGTTCTTTTTCTTGTGCAACTTTACAATCTTCTTTGGAGACTTCTTGGAACTTCCCTGGCATTATCTGTAGAGATAATTTGAATGTGTGGACCCCTTATCTTGGGCATGTAACATGTGTGAGTTCCAACATGTGTATGTGTATTGGGTTCAACAGGTTTAGTGCGTTTTCTTTTAGTTTCTATTTTTACTACGGGCCTAGATTTGATCTTTTGTGCTTGCGAGTGGGTCCCCAAGAAGAATCCTAATGCGAGTAGGACTCCTAATCTAACTAGGACCTCTTTTCCGACTGAATTCTGGGAGTCCCAGAATTCGCGTTACCTACAGAAATGGAAAATTTTGACTGAGAGTAGAATTCTAAAGCAACTAGGATTTCCTCATGAAGAGTCCTGATCAAACTAGGATTTCTCAAAATTTTGAAGAATGACAAATAATACCCTAAAAAATGTAGTGAATGATAACTTGAGTGATTTCCTGCATAAAAAATGTGTCATTTTATGTGAAAAGACATTTTTAACCCTAAAGTCACAAATGTACGATTGCTAATCTGTTTCACATGAAATGATAGAATAAAATGACATCATTGGACATAACTTGACTTAAACTAACTAATGATGATGAAAATTCAGTTTATTTCATGAGACGTCAGGGTTTGCAAAAGATTTTCATAAATCAAGGTCCTAGAAATGCAATTTTCATGATTTTATGCAAAACATATGGGTCCTGAGGAAATTATGCATTAAAACACTACAATGAGTTTCAAGATGCATAAATCATGGTCTTGACTAAATTGATGAAATTAAAAATGATTAAGTTCTTAAAATGTTCTGAATTAATCATGTAAAATGCAAATTTAAGGACTTATCAGTTTCCACCATGGATCTTTTCAATGTTAGAAAGTCCCCAAAGGAGGGAAGTTTTTTTGCATTTTTTTTATCCAAAATGGGCCCCATGTGGGGTGTGCCTTTCAATGTTAGGAATTCTCCAAAGGAGGGGAGTCTCTTGCAGTTTTTCAACCAAAATGGGCCCCATGTGGGACTTGCCAGGCCAGTGGGCCCCACCCCTTGGCCATGCAACACTTGATTATTTCATTGATTCAGCTTTCTTCTTTTCTTTATTTTCTTTCCTTATTTCCTTGCTTTTCTCCTAAGTCTTCTATTTCCTTTCAAAGATGGAATCCACTTCTGAATTCGAATTTTCAAACTTCCTAAAAACAAGGAAACCCTTTTGAGCTTGCAACTAATTGTGCTCCATTTGGGATGTCTCACCTTGGGATTCGTGCCCAAGGTGTCCCATTAGGTGGACTCTTTTTCTTCAATCAGTTTTTTTCTCCTCTTTAATTTCTTGGAATTCCTCCTTTTGAATTTCTTTGCGTGGGCCCTTTCCTTTATTTCCTAAAAGAAAGAAACAAAAATAATTATAAAGAGTAATTTATACCTATAAAGCAATCATGTCACACATGGGGTCCATATAGACACGTATGAATGCAGCAAATACACCATTTGACTCAGTTTTTTTGTATTTAATGCAATGGTGCAAAGAAATTGAGTAGGTTTTTACATATGAACTTGAAGGTATTCAAGATAATAATCCAAGAATCCAAGAAAAATCATAAAAACATGCAATTTCTAAGATTTAAACCAATATTCATATGAAATCAATTTTGAAATCCATGATCCTTGATTTTATGAGATTCAATGCATTTTTATTCTAAATAAGTCCAAATTCTACATGAAATGATGACTACAATATGCAATTTTATGGTCTTATCACACCCCAGAAAATGGTATGGCTAAAAAGACAAATCATTCTTGATTGACCATGTTAGGTATGTATTTAGCCATACAATTCTTTTGTTTTATTCGTGGGGAGGAGATAATAATTGCATGATATATGTTAATCCACGCACACTCCAGATTTGTCCCTGAGCCCCTTATAAGAGTTATAGGACTTGTGTTGTGCCTAAATTTGAGGATATGTTGTATACTTACCATTGTAGCCACATGAAAATAGAAATTACAAAACAAAATAAAACAAGTCTTTTTTGGTTAGAATTATTCAAAGGAATATCTTGATTGTAATCATCATAATTGGATGATAAGCAATTGATAGAATGGATATTTCTAATTGGATCCCAAAGCAATCATTGAGAGAAGGCACAATATCAAAGGAGGATGATTAGTGTTAAGCTCAATGGTAGTCTTTAGTGTAATTAACGTCGAATATGAAAGTCATGGCCAGGGCTCACTTAACAAGAGACAACCCGTATGATCTGGGAAATCTTATGGATGACAACATTTGATAAGAGAGGTAGACTATTGTAAAACGTGAAAGAACTGGATTCAACATCCTATTCACTAGCGGCCCATGCGCAACATACGAAGCATTGGCTATAAGCTATGAGAGAAAATATATATAATTGACATGAACCGGTTATGGTGGATGGAATATCTAGTATAAGATTACAGCCATACATTCTTACGAGGGGGAATCTAAGTTGGATGGACCCTTGACTAAATATAAAATACGGTTGGGAGTTACGGGATTCACAAATGGAAGGAATAAATTTTGAGGAGATGTTTTCTCTAGTCCTGAGATTCATATCCATAGTAATTATAGTGGAAATAGTAGTTGGATGATGACCAGAAGACCTAATGAATGTAATGCTATGTTGTTCGTAAGTCGGCGATTAGGAAAAGCTTTACAAGTAACCTATGAGTTTTAAGGTGCAAGGTCGAAATGATGGAAGTATACAAACCTTTTGTGACACTACGTGTATTTCCGGAATCCACAAGACAATGACATAAAAATTTCATGAAGTAGTATTTAAAAATTGTTTAATCCCCAAATAGTGACATATGTGCTTATGTCAATGCAATGAGAGCACTTTGGTCCTCGTCATTATATGACGTGTTGATTGTTGATGATGAATTAATTGGAAGTTGTCAATGAGTTCAAACAAAAAATAAAGTCAAGATTCTAGATATAAGACATGGGTGGGGTATAGTGAGTGCTTGGCTTAAAGGTAACCCATTATCTACTGAATCAGTTATTGACTTTATCACAAGGGATCTTATTTAAGAAAATGTTGACACTATTTCATAATGCTAACAAAAAAGCCAATTGACCCTCCAATCTATATATGGAGAAGATTGTTCAATAATCAGAGTCTCACTAGCACAAAAAGGGCAGACTATTGGAAATAAACAAGCCTTGCAAGAAGATGGTAAGAGAAGCATCATGTATGAGATGTTGTATGATCAGATTTACAATACCAGTATTAGCAATCTTCGTGGATCTCATGTCAGATTCCTAAGTAATCCGAATGTACTAGTTTAACGTCAGTGTGGCAAGTGAATAAGAAAAATATGTGCATAGTAATCTGATGTACATCAAACATTTGCAATATTATTTGTGGCTTAGTTGTTAACTTGGAACTACATGGTTGTAGGATGATGCCGGTTGAGGTTGTGACTTGGACTAGATGGGGTCCACATCCATTTGTATCTTTACCTCAAGCAAAAACTCTTTTTCCAAGATAAGAAAAAAATAGTTCTTGGAAGCTCTATCAAGAGCAGAAGTTGAGTACACAATCAGGAAATGCAGTAATAATCCAAGTGGCCATCATGTTGCATCGCTTCATGGATGTTTGAAGTTGGTATGAACCGATGAGCAAGTGCAATTGTTAAAAGTCAAACATCACATCAATGAAATGAAACATTAGTTCCACAATCCCCAAATTTAATTTAGATCTCCGAGTATCTAAGATGTGGATCAGAATATTGAGATTATCATCTCGTGTGTCCAACTTGTGGAATTGATTATTGGTTTATAATGTGTTATTGCCTAGATAGTAAGGCATGTGATGTGTATAGGGATAGAGGAATAATAATTGTTGAACATGACATTCGTGCCAACAAATAAGACTCCCAATAGGATCAATAGATATGGGTTTCTTGGCGAAGAAGTCTCCAGTAAGTGACTCCTTGGGACTTCTCTATATGAGGATAAAAGAGCCCTAGGTTTGGATACTCTTCATTCATATAGGTAAGACAGATGCAAAGATATTTGTTAAGCTTCCCAATCGATGGAACACACATAGATCTCAGATGTGTGTTGGAGTCTCCACATCCAGAGCCATTAGTACCCCAAACTGATCAAACTAAGTAACCCCCCTATCCATGAAATAATCAAGGAAACAGCAATATTAGCAATGGAAATAAAAATAATAATTGAAACTCATCCAACTGATGCACTATCCTAGTTCAGATCACAATGTACACATGTAAGGCAATTGAAATTGTGGTTTTTTTCCCCCTTCTGGCCCAACCCTTAGACCATGTGAAGTCCGTCCCAATATTGGTATTTAAATAGGTCCTACCGTACCAGCAACAGCGTATTTTAGCACCCAAATGTTTGTGTTCCCCTCTTCTCTACAGGACATTTCAGGATTCATAGTTTTAAATGATTTTACTCACTGTTTACATGCATGACAATTTCTTATTTAAATATGTCAATGTACCCGAGTTGGGTTTTTTTTTTTTGTCATTACATGATGTATTAATTTGCATTTCAAGTTAAGAATAGTAGAAGATAATAACATAAAAGTGAAAGTGCAGGGAAGGAAATTGGAGCGATGGAGGTACCTGTGATTCCGAAACTTCGCCAGAAATGAATCGTTCACAGATACAAAGTGAGCCATGGAATAACATACATATTTCCAAAACGATTAAAGAGATAAACACAAGGAGAAGAAAGGTTGAGTTCCTAAATATAACATATTTAGCAGAGTTTAGGAAAGATGGACACCCTTCGATATATTATTTACAGCCAGGCATGGTTGCTTTTGTGCAAGACTGCAGCCATTGGTGCCTTCCAGGAGTACCTGACACGTGGAATGAGATTCTATATGTCTACCTATTATCAAATGGCTACAGCACCAAAAACAACAGACCTGAAATGCAGACAGGTTAAGAACTCTAGCTGTACAGAAATATTTCATCATTATTTTACTTTTGGATCAGTGATGTAAAGAAAATGCAGACAGGTTAAGAGGAACTCTATATCTACTTAATTACTCCCATAATTATTATACGGAATTTTTACGAAAGAATTAACTTTAAATTCAAATTCCTTGATTTAGTCTAAAAAAATATAAAATTGACGGATTAGGTTGCAATACATTTTTTTAAGACAAAACTAGCCTTGTATCGATATCATTAACCGCCCTTACCATATCGTTAGGCGCATGACACCCATTTTTCATATATTCCGCATAATAGTACCTATCCTTTTTGTTTCTCCATCTTTGTTTTTTATGAAGGACTGTTTGATTATCGAAGATAAAATACCAAAAGTCAATCTCACAAGTTAAAAGACGATAAGCATACAAAAATAAGCTAATCACCCCATTTATCTTGAACATTTTTACTTTTACACAGAAGAGCACTTATTCTTTTCTTGAAACAATTTCTTACACAGGCATATTTGAATTCGCAAGATTAAAAAGTCCTCCATTGCTATTATAAAGCAACTCTCGTTTTAACTCCAAAAAATCTAACTGTTCACACAATAATAACAGATATAAGCTCCATAAGTTCCCAAAAAATGCAGCATGAGAGTATCCAAACAATAATCCCTATAAAATCCATTCATCATGAACCTGCCAATTCTCACACAATAAGCAAAATGCTGCAAATCTATCCCAAATACAAGATGCTGGAAAATGTTGAATCTCTAATGGATCGTTCAGATTAAACAGAAAAATGGCAAAGAAGATGTTTTTTTGGCCTTATGCTCTTCACACTCAACATTTCCTATTTCAACTTAGACACAATAGTGCAATTGGGTGACAGAGAAAACAATACGCCAGACAACCCCCTTCTAACAAACAAAAACCGGCCATTCATTTCATTTCTTCTCTCTGTGTTAAAATGAGAGAGAGAGAGCCATTATGGTTGGAAGGAATCTGAGACCGACATAGAGATAAATATTCTATGGTTTCATCTGCGTGTGAACCACCTATTCGGAGGGTTTTTTTTTTTTTTTTTTTTGAATAAATGATTAGGAGTTTACATATCCACTTCCTGTAATCCAAAATCTTTGAATAAAGGGATTGGAAATTTAGAGCAGGCAGAGTTTTAAATTGGCCGTAAAAGTCACCTGTATTTCAAAAAATTTATATGGGTGATCAACATCTGGCATAATAATGAGAATCTGTATATACAAATCTCATTAATTGTGGCAGTTTTCCATGAAAAGAATAGAGTCCACCCCCAAGCAACATATTTCTACATGCACTCAGCTCCAATTTTAAAAACAAAAGCCCTAGTTATATGATGATTTCGTTCCATAACTATATCGTTGTAGGCGATAAAAATCACCCACTTAAATTAGGATGTAGGATTTGGGAAGACTGAACGCTGAGAACCTGAAAAGGGAAGGAAAATGGCTTGGGTCAGAGCCCTTGGCTGCTATGAGCCGAAGGCACTCCGATGCCTTAGTTAGCTCTGGAAAAACTAAGAAGGAGGAGGTAGAAGAGAATGAGAGATTATGAGAGTTCACGTATTACGAGTTTCGTACCTCCATGGGGTTGATCCCATGTATATATGTAGATGAGTCCTCGTTCATTCTCTTTGTGAGTGGGGGTAGGTGGGGTAAGGTCCCATCGAGCCTTACCCTGACGTTCGGCGGTAGGTAAAAAGGGCACATCTCATCAGAAACTTCCATGCTTTCGGTCAGTTGATGTTAAGGGATGATAAAGCCAACTTCTTATCGCTATAAATGAGCGATCCGATTGCCATAAATGAGCGCCCCTATCTGTCAGGGCTAGCCCATACTTCTCATGGGAGTGTGATGGCCCACTCTGTCTTCAGTACTTTTACCGAGACCAGGAATGGTCTAGCTGGGCTGGCATTTAGCTGGCACTTACGCCGAGTTGAGTAACGCTGAGCTGTCACTCTTAACCGAGCTACCGAGCCGCCGAGCGGGGGAGCCTTTTGAGCCAATGCTTCTTGCCGAACCGCCGAACTACTGGGCTATGATTACCGAGACCGAGATAAACGGCTAGTGCATTACCGTGACTCTCGCTTAATCTCATTATTACGGTATTTTACCCACACAATTTCCCCCTAGCTTTTGACCTCTGAAAGATCTCCAATTTGAGGAGGTCGGAAGCTAAGTGATTCTGCCTAGCCGGTGCTGCTACCGAGCTTAAGAAAAGGTTGTCGAAGTGTGTGAAGGGGTTACCGAGATGGCGCAGTCTCGGTTCGAAGAGAGGGTCCCTCCTTATCCTGATGACCATTGCTAACGTGCGGTCCTTATCAAGATGTCTCTTTACCTGACTGAGGCATTAATAGTCTTTGATAATTGCGCCGATGGTGGCACGTGTCGCCTTTTTAGCTGCCGCACAATTGTTTCGAAAGGATGCTAGGGCTACTTGAGGTGACGCCTTATTAAAGGCGTGCCCTATTGAAGGTGTTTCTTCATTAAAGGCGTTCCTCGAAAGCCGAAACGGCGGCTCTAACCCTTATAAATTAGGGCGTCTCCCTCATCCTTACTTACTTATTCTTCTACGCTCTACTAAAATTTCTACTTCTCAAGCTCTCTGCTCCTTAAGCCCTCTGCTTCCTGCAAATCGCTAGCGCCTTCTTCTGCGCAGTTCCCCTCATAGGGTTTCTTTCTACTTTCTTCTTTTTCTCTCTTCTAGGTAGATTTTCGAGTAGAAAATGGGAGTCTATAGGCACCTGTTAGAAGACCCAGTTTCCGTAGCAGTCTTTAGGAACTTATACAAGATCCCCGCCAATGTAGAGTTCAGACCAGATGGCCCTGATGATGGCTTCGTCATGGACGATGGCTGGATGCCATTTTGGCTTGTCTCCATCGTGGAAACGGGGGGGGGTCCGGTTCCCCCTCCACCCACTCCTCAGGGACTGTCTCTGGGAGTGGAACCTGTGCCCCTGCCAGCTGCTCCCTAATGGCTATAAAATCATTATGGAAGCAGTGCAGTTGAACAAGATCCTGGGGATCAACCTCGGTGTCCCGGACATCGAGGAGACATATGACCTCAGTAAGTCCGTAGATGGGAATACCTACTATCTTCGGCTAAGGGCTCGTCGTGCTGGCTTCGTCACCGCGCTGGAGGACTCCAACCGGTATGCGGTCAAAGATCGAGTATTCATTAGAGGGGGATGGGAGTTCGGCAAGGCAGAAGCTGACACAACGGTCCAGATCCCTCGTAGAATGGGAATCCCTCCAAGTAAAGGATGAAATCGTTTTGGTTTGCGGTTCTCCTTTTTCATTTTCTTTACACCTACCGGACTAATATCTCTCTTTCATGCAGATTTTCGCCAAAGAAGGTAGCAAGCCCAGCAAAGCCACTAGAAGGTAAACACTGCTTGGCACGAGTACCGCGGGCACCACGGCCGAGCTGCATGGTCCCTGTTAGAATATACGCCGCACTACAAGTCCTTCAACACCTCGAGGAGGGTGACCGGGATAGACTCTGTGCTGCGCGGAGAAGGCACCAGCTCAGAGCCAGCAACGATCCCAATCCCCACCGAGCGCCTGGTTGAGTCCGGTGACCAGGCTTCAGTGCCACTCCCAAACCCGGGCCCTGTCGAGACAGCGGTAGTCGAGGCCTGACCCTCATCGCGGCGAAGGAAGAAACTCATAGCATCCTCCAGCACATCTTCGAGCTCGGTATCTTCCAGCTCGAAAGAACAAGCAAAGATGCTGCGCCATCGCCGCCTGCGCTACGCGGCAAAGGACTTGTTTGCCACGGCTTTTGGGGACGTTAGGGGCGAGGCCCTGGATACCCCCCAGTCTGCTAGCAACACTTCGACCTCACCGTCTCTCACTGCTACTACTATAGCTAGGGCTGCTCCTGCTACTGCCGCCGAGTCCAAGACCACACCCGCCGCCTTGGCCGAGGTCCGTTCTGCTCCGCATTCGGCAGCCATCGTCATCGACGATTCCCCTCCTGGCTCTACTTCAAGGACAAGGGGTCGGGATCGCCCTGTCGAGGTCGCTGAGGAGCGCCGCGCCGAGAAAAGGGTGAAGGTCGAGGTTCCGCCCGGCCCGTCGTCGTCATCGCCTGCTGAAACTCTCCCGCTCCCGCCCCCTCAGCTGGTCCCGTGGAGACTGGATATCGAGGGTGCGTTGGGATGGCCGTTGGAGGTGACGGACAGTGCGGGCGGCAGCCCCCAGGTAGTCGCCGCACTGGGGCGAGCTTGCGCCCTCCCACTGGACATGGCCAAGTGGGAGACGATGGATAGCGAATCGCTAATGCTTGCGTCAGTGCAGTTGCTGATAATGGTGAGTGTCTGGATTCTTTCAAATCTTTTCACTTCGGTATTATTCCTCTTGACACTTGTTTTTGTTCCACAGGTGGTGCAAAAATGCCAGGTAGGCATGGGGAGGATGAAGACAGCCGAAGCCAAGGCGGCTGATTAGGTGACTGAGAGGGAAAAGCTGCAGGCTAAGAAGGAACAGCTGCATGCCGAAAGGGAGGCCCTGTAGAAGGCCTTAGAGGCCAAGGATGGGCTGTTGAGAGAGGAGGCGAGCAAGAGCGCCAGTCTTGCCGCCTTCCTTAAGCAGGGTCAGGCCGAGGTGACGCTGTTAACGGAGGAGGCGAAGGATGCAGCGCTTGAGAGGCCACCCTTGCTACTGATCTCGAAAGGGCCCAGGCCTCAGTGGAGGAGTTGGAGACGGACGCGCATATGCTGAGAAGGTCCAACAATGACTTTTATGCTGAAGCGCGGCTGGCGAAGACTCAGCTGGAAGACGCTCTGAAGGAGAAGGCGGCCGAGCTCGAATCTACTCTGGCAAGACAGAAGATCAAGCTCGAAGAGAAATACATTGCCGAGCTGGACACCGCTGTGGCGGAGGAGGCAGGGAAACTGGCCGCGGACTACAAGGCGCAGCTGCCAGGGATCCGGGACTGAGCCTGGGAGCTCGGATGGAAAACAACCTTGAAGAAGGTTGGGGTTCCTGGGGATAACCCTATTTTCAGGAACCCCCACAAGTTTCCCCGCTTGGATTCTGATCTCCACTCCATAATCGCCTCGCCTCTTGTCCTCGGGCCGTCTCCCCAAGCCCCTCCAGCGGGGAGCGCTAAAGCCCGCGCTATCGTGCCTCCAGAAGCTCCTCCAATGGCGGACATAGCGCCTGAAGCCCTCCAGGCCACTCCCAAAGCCGCTCCCAAAGCCGCCCTGGCCGTCCCCGAAGCCACCCCAGCCATCCCCGAAGCCAGCGCGGTCGCGTCTGAAGCTCCTCTAGAGATTGACTGCAACGTTGATGCAACAATCCTCTGATTTTCTATATATATATATTTTATTGTATTTTCTTTTTCTTGCGCTTGTAATCAACATTTATATCAATGGAACAGCGATTTCTTTTACACACTTTGCCTTCTTTTTTGCCTGAATGATGGAATGGGTGTTAGGAATGTCACATTTTCTTTTGTTTGTCTGAATGATGGAATGGGCGTATGGAACGTCAGACTTTCTTTCGCTCAAGTACTTGGTCTCGGCAACCTAACTTCTTGTAAGCTTGAAATTGGACTTAGATCTTAAAATTGGACTTCAGCCCCCAGTAGCCGAGCTCGGTTTATCGTCCGGAGTCTCAGTGGCCTATGCCCATCATCTTTGAGAGAGCAAAACCCTCCAGTGTTGTTTTGACGAAGGGACCCTCCTAGATTCTTCAACCCAAGGTGTCCCTAAGCGCCGAAGTCAATGTCTTTGGATGTTTTTGGCTTTGCCGCCACAACTGGTGCTGTCATCAAGCTAAGGGCGGTTGGTACTCTAACTGAGCTACCGAGCCAGGGCTGGGACTGTCACCGAGCCCCCAAGATGCTTTTGGCTTTGCTGCCATAGCTAGTGTTGGCACCGAGTTAAGGGCGGTTGAGACTCTGACTGAGCGACCGAGCTGGGGCTGGGATTGTCACCGTGCCCCCAAGATACTTTTGGCTTTGCCGCCATAGCTGGTGCTGGCACCAAGTTAAGGGCGGTTGGTACTCTGACTGAGCTACCGAGCCGGGCTGAGACTGTCACCGAGCCTCCAGGATGCTTTTGGCTTTGCCGCCATAGCTGGTGCTGGCACCGAGCTAAGGGCGGTTGGTACTTTGACTGAGCTACCGAGCCGAGGCTGGGACTATCACCGTGGCCCTAGGATACTTTTGGTTTTGCCGCCATAGCTGGTGCTGGCACCAACCTAAGGGCAGTTGGTACTCTGACTGAGCTACCGAGCCGGGGCTAGGACTGTCACAGTGCCCCCGGGATACTTTTGGCTTTGCCGCCATAGCCGGTGCAGGCACCAAGCTAAGGGCGGTTGGTACTCTGACTGAGCTACCGAGCCGAGGTTGGGACTGTCACCGTGCCCACAGGATGCTTTTGGCTTTGTTGCCATAGTTGTTAGCTTAATGCAATTTGAGAGAGATCTGTTCGAAAGACTACCATTTTATTGATGTTTGAATCTGAGTACATTTTTCAGAAGTAAAATTTCTTGAGGTGCATTTTATTCCATGGTCGTGGCAGCTTCTTGCCTTTCATGTCCTCGAGTCTGTACGCAAATCTTTTAGCTGCTGAAAGTACTTTGAACGGCCCTTGCTAGTTAGGCGCTAGTTTGCCTTCGTTTGGATTTCTATCGCCAAGAAGTGTCTTCTTCAGGACTAGCTCTCCCACCATGAATCTTCTTTCTTTGACCTTCTGGTTGTATCCTCTGCCCAACTGCTCCTGGCAGGCGGCCAGACGGATAGCTGTCGCTTCTCTCCGTTCTTCAGCGAAGTCCAACTCTCGAGCTACGCTCAGATCATTGAGTCCTTGGTCGCAGAGTTCCGACCTTAAGGTCGGCTGGCCGACCTTAAGTGGAATAACCGCTTCCATGCCGTAGGCAAGGGAGAACGGTGTAGCTGAGGTGGAACACCTTGGAGTCGTCCTGTACGCCCATAGAACACTTGGAAGCTCTTCTACCCACCTTCCTTTGGCTCGGTCGAGTCTTTTCTTGAGTCCGTCAAGGATCACTTTGTTTGAAATCTCAGCCTGGCCATTGCTTTGCGGGTACGTCGGGGTGGAGTAGACATTTTGGATGCCGTACTCCTGGTAGAAGCTCTTGAAGAAGTTGGAATCAAACTGTGTCCCGTTGTCCGAGATGAGAGTTCGCGGGATCCCAAACCTTGTAATGATGTTCTTCCATACGAAGTTCTTCGTGTCCTGCTCAGTGATGGAGGACAGAGGCTTGGCTTTGACCCATTTCATGAAGTATAGTAGCCACCTCTTGTTCCCTGGAGTTCGGTGAAGCGGTCCTACGATGTCCAAGCCCCACTGTGCGAAGGGCCATGGACTGGAGAGTGGGCTCAGGTCTTACGCTAGCTGATGGAGAGAGTGAGAGAACTTCTGGCACTTTTCGCATCTTTTAGCGTAGAGCTGGGCGTCCTTCTGCATATATGGCCACCAGTAGCCTTGGTTGATAGCTCGGTAAGCTAGTGACCGTCCTCCAATGTGACTGCCACAGATCCCATCATGGATTTCGTAAAGGAAATTGTCGACCTTGCTTGGGTGAACACACTGGAGGTAGGGCCCGGTGAATGACTTCCTGTAGAGTCTGCCATCTAGGGAGAGCCAGAACCAGGTCTCTTTCAGCCTTGTCTTTTGAGCTTCTGTCTTGTCTTCGGGTAGCTGGTCGTCCTTCGGGTAGGCAATGATCGGATCCATCTAGCTTAGACCGAGGCCGACACACATGAGCTGTCGAGGTCGCTGGAGTCCGATGCTGGGCTCTTGTAGAGTTTCCACTTCCACTGTTCTTCTATTACCGGCTTCGACAGCCGAGGCGAGGCTGGCGAGGGCGTTCGCATGAGAGTTGGACTCTTTGCCGATCTGCAGGACTTTGGCTCTTTCGAATTCTGAGAGGAGTCCGTTCGCGTGAGCTAGTAGGCCGCCATCCTGTCGTCCCGGGCTTGGTAATCTCCACTGAGCTAGCTCGTCACCAACTGAGAATCACTGAAAACCACTACGCGTCGAGCTTCCAAGATTTTGGCACTATTCAGTCCGGCAATGAGCGCTTCGTACTCGGCCTCATTATTAGATGCCTTGAAGCCGAGTGTTAGAGCTTGCTCGATGACAAGGCCCTCTGGAAACTGGAGGATTATGCCAGCGCCAGCCTTCTTGGACGTAGAGGATCCGTCAACGAAGACTTTCCAGGCCGAGTCTAGGAACTTCTTCCAGGATTGTTCTCGCTCCGTCTCGATGACTGCCTCTATATCCTTATTGCCCCCCTGTTCGATGTCGAGCAAGGTCGGTGCCGAACTCTGAGAGGTGAATTCCACGATGAAGTCTGCTAACACTTGGGCTTTGATGCCCGTTCTAGGCTGATATTTGATATCGTACTGCCCCAGTTCGACAGCCCATTTGGAGATTCAACCGGAGAAATCTACCTTCCGGAAGAGAGCCTTCAGTAGGTGTTTTGTCACGACCACAGTGGTGAAGGTTTGGAAGTAGTGGGAGAGCTTTCGCGAGGCACTGACAAGCGCCAGGGCAACCTTTTCTAGCTGCAAGTACCGGGTCTCGGCGTCGAGCAGGATCTTGCTCGTGTAAGAGATAGGCCTCTGTTGGTTGTTGTCCTCTCTGATGAGTACCGAGCTCACTGTGTGGTCCGAGACCGCCAGGTACAAGTACAGCGCTTCGCCAATAGTTAGAGTCGACAGCAGCGGCGGTGAAGAAAGGTAGCGCTTAAGCTATTGCAGGGCCTGATCACAATCCGATGTCCATTGGAACTTGGAGCCTTTCGGAGGAGCTGAGAGAAAGGTCTGCATTTGTCGGATGCTCGGCTGATGAAGCGATTGAGCGCGGCAGCCATGTCGGTCAGCCTCTGAACTTGTTTTGCTGAGGTCGGACTTTGGAGCTCCTGGATTGCCGTGATCTGATCAGGGTTTACTTCAATCCCTCTTCTTGTGACCAGGCTCCCCAAGAACTTTCCGAAACCTACACCGAAAACGCATTTGGACGCGTTCAGCTTCAACTGGAACCGGCGGAGGATATTGACTATTTGACTGAGGTCGGCCAAGTGGTCCTGCGACCTCCTGGACTTGACAGCCATATCATCAATGTAAACCTCCACCGTCTTGCCGAGCTGCACTTGGAACATCTTCGTCACTAGCCACTGGTATGTCGCTCATGCATTCTTTAACCCGAAGGGCATCCACCTTGTAATAGTAAGGTGCCCCAGGATGTGATGAAGGCTGTCTTTCCCTGGTCAGCTGCGTATAGGGGAATCTAATGGTATCCCGATAAGCGTCGAATAAGCTCATGCGATCATGTCCGGCAGTGGCATCAATAAGTCGGTGAAGTCCACGCAGACCCTCCATTTCCCTGTCTTCTTTTTTACCACCACTGTGTTGGCCAGCCACTGCGGATAGTGGACCTCTTTTATTGCTTCTGCCTCGAGCAGCTTCTGGACCTCCTCAATCACGGCCTCAGTTTGTGGGACTCCAGTTCGGCGTGCTTTTTGGATAACGGGCTTATGGTTGGGGTCCACATTCAGCTTATGGCACATGACTGTGAGATCGATGCCGGGCATCTCGTATGGTGTCCATGCAAAGACCTCTTTATTCTCGAGAAGAAGGTCGAGCAGCTCCGTCTTCTCAGGATTGGGGAGCTGGCTTCCTATCAGGAAGAATCTGTCCGGGTCAGCAGGGTCAATTTTGACCTCGGTGAGGTCCTCTATGCTCTTCTGCGCCAAAGCCCTGCCAACATCCCCGAGCTCAGCCTATCTGTCCAGCTCGGCCATGTGGACTTGGGATGATTCGGCTTCACCAGGCAACACGGCCAACAAGCATTGCCTGGCCACGTGCTGGTCGCCTCTGACAGTAATCAAGTCAGTCCGGCCGGACTGGCTCTCCAGAGGGAACTTGAACTTTTGATGGCGGGTGGAGGGCACGGCCTCCATGCTATGCAGCCACGTCCTCCCCATGATGACATTGTAAGGGGAGAGGACGTCGACCACTAGGAAGTCGACCTGCCTGAAGGGGCCTCCTACTTGGACTCTGAGGGAGATCTTGCCCTTCGGGTACACTGGCTTTGAGCTGAAGCCGACCAGAGGGGTACGGGGCGTTTGGAGATCCTCATCTTTGAGTTTCAGCTTCTTGAAGCAATCGTAATACAGGATCTCGGACAAGCTGCCTGGGTCAACAAGGACTCTCTGAACCAAAAAGTTCTGCAGCTTCAAGGTGAGTACTAGAGGGTCGTTATGTGGGAGCTCGACGTCCTCTAAGTCCATGTCTGAGAACCAGATCTTGGGCCCCTCCGTCTTGGCCTTCTTTGCAGCTGGCTCTGCCGCGGCAGTCAGCACCTGCTTTTGATGGGAGGCCCTCCTGGCCTCTGCATGGGCCTGGGAGCTCCCCTTAGGCGGAGGAGCGAGGTGGATGACATTGATGATGCCCTCCGGTTCGCTGTCCTAGCCGCCTTCCTCTTGGCGCGGAGGTCGGCTGTGGGCTCGGCCTTCCTCCTTAATGTAGTCCCTCAGGTGCCCCTCCTTCACAAGATTCTCCAGGTGGGACTTGAAGCTCTTGCACTCATCTGTTCTGTGCCCGTTTTGCTTGTGATAAGCACAGAACTTACTCTGGTCCTTGGAGGAGTCACCTTTCATCGGCTGCGGCCACTTGAAGAAGGGCTGCGCCTTTATTTTGCTGAGGAGCTTATACATTGGCTCTTTGAAGATTGTATTTACGGCCTTGAAGGTGGCAACTTCGTGTCTTGACTTCCTGTCGCTCCCTAAGGCCGCTGCTGAGGTGGAGGGGGCCCTGTGCCAATCTAGGGACGAGGCCCTGCGCCAATCTGGGGATGGGTCTCTGTGACGGTCCTCCCTCCTGGAGGTCCTGCTTTCACCCTTAGGGGCAGCCTTCTGGATGAGGCCGAAGTTCTCCCGACCTCGGACCTCTTCTTCTTCTACTCGGATGAAACGGTTCGCCCGGGTCATCAGCTCCTTCATTGTGGCCACAGGGGACATGACCAAATGTGCCCGAAGCTCGATGCCCGGTTGCAGAGCCTGCTGGAAGGACTTCACAACCATCTCCTCAGAAGCGCTTTCGATCTGGCTATAGATCGCCCAAAACCGTCTAGCAAACTGGGTGACGTTCTCGTCCTCTTGCATCCTAAGGGCCATGAGGTCGGCATCTATCTTTGGGATGACACGATGGGCCTGGAACTTCTCTAGGAAGGAGGTTCGGAGCTGCCGCCAACTGGAGATGGAGCCCTCGGGGCGTGAGGAAAACCATCGTAAAGGGAGATCTTCCAAACTAGAGGAGAAGACTCGACAGTTCAGGAAGTCATCATCTCCCCACATCGACATCCTCTGGATAAAATGTCAAAGATGTGCTGCAGGGTTAGAGGTTCCATCGTACAGGATGAACATCGGGAAGTTGAACTTCTCAGGGAGGGTGAACCTTCTGATATCCCTAGAGAATGGAGATGCGCCAATGTCCTCAGCTTCAAAGGTGCTGTACTGGTCTCGGACAATACCAGCAGTCTCCATATTCTGGCGGATAGTCTGCTTGATATGCCAGTCGATCCATTGCTTCAGCTCGGACTCGTCTTCGGGCAACTGACGCTGCTTCTTGGGGCCTGCAAGTACATGGCTACTGCTAGAGCCTTCTTCATCGTGGAACCGATCACGCCTCTTATTGAGAACGTGCCTTAGGCCCCGCCCGTGCGATGGGGGTGGAGCTTGGTCTTGCCTGGGTGGAGGACCCGAAGCATGGCTGCAAACGGGAGGTGGACTCCGAGCCCCACCCCTCTCTTGGAGCTGCTGCTTGAGCCGTCGGATCAGCTCTTCCTACTCCTAGATGAGGCGATTCTGAGCCCTGATATCATCCTGAACAGGGTCTTCGTCGTCAAGGTTGGCTTGATGGTGGCACTGAGAACCGGCCCGCGCTGACTTTTCACTCGGCTTGGTGACTAATTTGTCACCTCACCTAGCGTGATCTCTGCTATGACGGGGCTACTCTAGAGATGGAACGTTGTGAAAAGAAGGCATTGTCAGCCCTCTTGACTGCGACGCTGTCTGGACCGAGAGATGCCTTTCTCTTGACCTCCTCTGTCGAGGGGGTGGAGGGGGTAGGTTCTCGACCAGCACAGGCTGCAGGATAGGGCTTTGCCCTTGGAGGGTCCTTCGCCATTTTTGGTTTTTGGAGGCATGGTGTTTGTGTTTGTAAGCTTTTTGTTCAGTTTCCCTTAGACGGCGCCAAACTGTAGGTGATAAAAATCACCCACTTAGATTAGGATGTAGGATTTGGGAAGACCGAACGCTGAGAACCTGAAAAGGGAAGGACAATGGCTTGGGTCAGAGCCCCAGCCTGCTATGAGCCAAAGGCACTCCGATGCTTGAGTTAGCTCTAGAAAAATTAAGCAGGAGGAGGTAGAAGAGAATGAGAGATTGTGAGAGTTCACGTATTGTGAGTTTTCGTACCTCCATGGGGCTGATCCCATGTGTATATGTAGATGATTCCTCGTTCATTCTCTTTGTGAGTGGGGGTAGATGGGGTAAGGTCCCATCGGGCCTTACCCTGACATTCGGCGGTAAGTAAAAAGCGCACATCCCATCAAAAACTTCCCTGCTTTCGGTCAGTTGATGTTAAGGGATGATAAAGCTAACTTCTTATCGCCATAAATGAGCGATCCTATCGCCATAAATGAGCGCCCTATCTGTCAGGGCGAGCCCGTACTTCTCATGGGAGTGTGATGACCCACTCTGTCTTCAGTACTTTTACCGGGACCAAGAATGGTCCGGCTAGGCTGGCATTTAGCTGGCACTTACGCCGAGCTGCCGAGCTGAGTAACGCTGAGCCGTCACTCTTAACCGGGCTGCCGAGTCGCCGAGCGAGGGAGGCTTTTGAGCCGACGCTTCTTACCGAGCCGCCGAATTGCTGGGCTATGATTACCGAGACCGAGGTAAACAGCTAGTGCATTACCGTGGCTCTCGCTTAATCTCATCATTACGGTATTTTACCCACGCAATCGTCATGTGCGTTTTGGTCATTTTCATACGTATGGCCACCTAATCCGATATATTCCAATTTTTCATAATCAATTTGTCTGATATAAGTTTAACGATGATGATGTAAGGAAAGTTCATTGGGAAACTCCATCAATGTAGGTTTTGGATTCATACCAAGTCAGAAATGGTTTGAATATTTTTTCCAAAATGGCTTCGTACCTATTTCAAATAGTTTTTTGTTAGGGATGAAATCAGTGAGCACATTATTTTAGATACCATTCAATTGGTGTTTCTGGCCAAAACTTTGAAACTATTTCCTTTTTTTTTTTTTCGGAAAACTCAAAATGAACTCTAATTTTATGAAAACTGTATATGGATGGTGTTTCCGGCCAAATTTTTCTTTGGAAATTTAAAAATAGCATTTATTTAAGAAAAAAAAACTGCATTTACATGAGAAGGATTACAATGTCTACATTAGGCATTTGCACCATGGTCTTAAACAGTGGTGAGTGCAGGGTGGCACAAATCTGAATCTTTGATGACAATTGAAGCGGTAAAGCATTGAGAATTGAGGTTCCCAATTACAATTAAAGCTAGTAAAATTTTTAAAAATGATTGTTATGACATTAGTTAATACTTTCGACCAATCTGTAAAGGTATATGAAAGTTTTGGAGGTTACCAGAATGGATACTAGTTCTAACATAACCAATCAATACGCAGCGGATAGAACAAAATAAACAATATAGAACTAGCAATCTACCAATCACACACCACAAGAAGGCAGCGCAATATTTAACGTGAAAACTCTATCCAGGGAGAAAAACTACAAAGACGAGAAATCAAGAATTCACAAGCAGTTACAAAGTATACTCACAGCTCATTTCCCTCAGTTTGTACCTTGACTTAAGGATTGTAGTTGTTCTTGCACAACTTCCACTGACACGACTTCCATCGTACACCGTTCTCTTTAAGTGATCTTTTTGCACCTTGTCAGTTAAGATGAACTATCTTTGACAAGACAGTGGAATGGTCAACAACCTTCTAGAGCAGCCCTTCAGAATAATCTCTCAATAGCTCTAGAGAATCAAAGAATCTCTCTTAAGGTATTCTCACCTTAGATTAATTAGAGAACTAATTGATGTGTGCCTTAAGGTTGAGAGTAATATCCTATTTATAGCCCCAAATTCGTGCCTTGTAGTTAGAAATTAGAACACAAATAGGACTCAAAGTGGGAAACAAAGTCTTAAAAGAAAACAACTTCGCATCAAATAAGGAGACTTTCCCGAATTTCCTGTGCCATCCGATCGATCGTACAATCTATCCAATCAACCAGACATGAAGATAACAGGTGCATGTCAGCCCTCAGATCGATCGGACAGAGGCTCCGATCGACCGGACCTCTGTGATTCGTTCGGTCTACTCTTTTCTTTGGTTCAGTTCGTCCGGTGACATAACTATGGACTCAGAGTTTTGTCCAACCTATGAATTAGCCAACAAGAAAATACTTACAGTATAACTTTTAGTCGATGGGTGATATTTTCCGCCATCTTCCAAAAGGGGTGAAAAATCCGCCAAAGATTCTAACTTCCCGATTGATTTCCTGTCAAATCTTGGACATTTCTGAATTTCGTTGAAGGGAAGAAGGAAGTAAGCACTGGAAAACATTTGATATGAGAGGAGAATGGACCTTATCAATGAAACTATGCCTGCAAAGAGGAGGATTTTTGGTTTCCAACACGTAAGCCCAGAATGAATCTTAGCCAAAGCGGGTCTTAATCGGACATGGAGAACCTTGTAAAACAAAGAGGAAAGAAGCCACGATACCACCCTCGATTAGAATCAATGGAAATATTGAGAATATTACAAATCACATGTTCCATCTCATCAGACGTATTGACAAAACACACTGCATTTTTGTTGTAGTTGACTTGGAGCCTTAAGAAGCGAGAGAAATCTCTAAAAAGAGCAACTGAAGATGCCCTGCAAATGTAGGGTTAGCCTCACAAAATATCATAACATGAGCAACAAAAAGAAGGTTTGAAATGGATCTCTTTCCCTGCTTGAAAGGCATGCTAAAGAGCCCATTATTTATGTTCCATCACATTTATCGTCCCTGTGAGCCTTTGTACTCCTGAAGACCCCTTTAAACTCACCTTAGATAAGAAAAATGAAAGAAGGATTTTTAAATTTTAGTGTAAACCATAAAAAGTTGAATAACATACGAAGGGAAGTTGAGCATTTTTTAAGTGCGTCTTAATAAAACCCCAACTGATAATGTCAAAAGCCTTCCCTCAAGAAATTTTGAAACACATCCGAGGAGACCTTACTTCATGGTGGAAGCATTTTACAGGAAGGATCTGATCTAAATCATTAAATAGATGTGCCTTAACTTTATTCAGGCATCAAATTTTTTTAAAATATTTTAGAGTTTTTTCTTTTTTTTTTTTTTTTTTATTATTATTATTTTTTTATTTTGCTATTTTAAAGACTTGAACATGTGACTTTGTCCTACTCGGCCAACTCAACTCGACTGGAGGGTGACCGAGTCCAAACATCATATTTGAACATTATTTAGCCTTTCTTAATATTTTATATGAATTAGTTTTTTGTACTATTTTTTAGATTTTCTAAACCTGTCATGGCCTGCCTCACCCGGGTCCCAATTGGCGTCGGATTTATAACTTTGTTCTCGAGTCAGGGCCTGGCCTGTTTTAACACCCCAGCCTGATTTAATTTCTAGTATTGATAATTAATCATGTTAAGTAGCAAATTAAGTTACTTTAACCTTAATTAGTCTTAATTAGGCTTGTGGGCTAGACCATAGGTCATGGACAGGTAGAGACAAAGGACTTTTTCATGATTTTAAATTTATTAGATTGTTTATCACATGCATGTTATCTTGGTGTTATCGCATGTATTTTGATGAGTACGTCATTTTCCATATTGAACGTAACATCATTTGACCTCAAATTATAGCACTTGACCATCAATTGACTTTAAATGGAAATACATCAAACAAGATGGGTCTTTTTATGAAGAATGTAAAACTTCCACTTAAGGCCATTTTCCTTTCATTCCTTCGATCATTCCTGCTTGCTAAGACACAGAATTTTCCTCTTCTCAGAGCCTTCTCTCCGATCATTCCTGCTTGCTAAGACACAAAATTTTCCTCTTCTCAGAGCCTTCTCTTTGCTTCTCAAATTTACACAAATTGATGGCTTGCATGTGGGTTTAGAAGTTGGGTTGTACTGCTCCATCATCTCCTCTACATCTCCATAGCATTTGCTTGACAAGATCTTCCTCCCCAAGCTACCATTGGGTACACTAGGTGAGAAATCCATTCCCTCCTTTAGATTCTAGCTCACAATTGAGTCAAGAGACTCATTTCCAGCACATGCATGACATCTCATCATCATTCTTGCATGAATGTTTTGTTAGGTTTGGAGTTTTGGGGATTTTGCTCACAATTGAGCCAAAAGCTTGGAAATGGGATTTTGCATTCTCAATCTAGGCAAGTATAAGCAATCTAGTATATGCATGTTGTGTGATCCATGATTGACCAAAGCTATTCTCTGAATTTGCTCATTTTAGCCTCAATCTATGGTTTTCACTTTTATAAATGAATGGATTTATAGATTTTGATTAAATGGATGACAGTTGTAGAAGTGATATGGATAATGTTATAGAATGGAGGAAACGGAAGATTTGATGAACATGTAGGCTCATTTTGATTGTAGATTGTTGTGTGGATAAAATATCATAATGCCGAGATTAAGGAGAACCACGGTAACAATACTAGCTGTTTACCTTGATCTCGGTAAACACAGCTCTGTAGCTCAGCAGCTCGGTAAAGAGTACCAGCTCGGTGGTATCAGTTTGGCAGCTTGGCGTAAGTGTGAACTGAGCAAAGTACTAGCTCAGCGAGACCCTTCCTGGTCTCTGTAAATGAACTATGGGCCAAAAATGGGCCATCACACTCCTATGAGAAGTAATGGCTTGCTCTGACAGATAGGGTGGCTCATTTATGGAGATAAAAAGTTGGCTTTATCATCCTATCACGTCAGCTGTTCAAGGGGATGGAAGCTTCTGATGGGACGTGCCCTTTTTACCTACCACTGGGTGTCAGGGTAAGGCCTGATGGGACCTTACCCCACTTACCACCACTCACAAAGAGAATGAACAAGGAATCATCTACAAATACACATGGGATCAGCCCCATGAAGGTATGCAACATACAGCACGTAAACCCTTGTATCAACTCTCTCCTCTTCTCCACTCATCTCCTACTTAGTTTCCAGAACTAACTCAGGCATCAGACTGCCTTCGGCTGACGGCAGTCAGGGCCTCTAGACCCATCTCCTTTCCTTCCCTTTCAGGTCTCCGGCGTTCGGTCTTTCTCGATCATCAAGTTATACTTCCTCTTAATTAAGTGGATGTCGTTTTTACCACCTACAGTTGGCGCCGTCTGTGGGAAACGACTGAACAAAATCTACTAACACCATGCTCCAAAGACCAGAAACGGTGAAGGATCATCCAAGGGCAAGGGCCCGTCCCTACAGCCTGTACTAGTACAGAATCTACCACCTCCACCTCCTCAACAAAGGAGGTCCGGAGGAAGGTCAGGCGCACCGAGCGTCGAAGAGTTTGTGGTGACTCATTCTGGCTCGGCGTCGAGAGGAGTGACAATACCTCCCCGTCAAGACGTTCCACCACTGGAACAGCACCACCAAAGCAAGGAGCATACCAAGCGAGGTGAAAAATCAGTCGCCAAGCTAGGCGAGGTGTCGGTACTGCCCAAGTCTCAATCCCATCACCGGGCCAACCCCGACGACAACGAAGACCCTCTCCTGGAGGATATCAGGGCCCAAAACCTTGTTATCCAAGAGCAGGACGAGCTCATCCGTCAACTCCAACTGCAGCTCTGGGAGAGGAGAAGGGCTCCGAGCCATCCTCCCCGACGTAGCCATGCTTCGGGTCCGGCACCCAAGCACGACCAGGCCCCTCCAGCGGTCGAGCAGGATCTAAGGCACATCCTCAATAATAAGAGGCGTGTCGGGTCTACGACGAAGGCATCAGCAGTAGCCATCTGCATTAAGGCCCCAAGAAGCAGCATAAAAAACCGGAGGACGAGGACGATTTGAAGCAATGGCTTGACCACATATTAAGCAGACCATTCGGAATCGCCCGAGATCGATACAGCACCTTCGAGGCTAACGAACTCGGCGCATCTCCTTTCTCCCCAGAAGTCAGAAAGTTCTTTCTCCCGGAGAAGTTCAGCGTCCCGAGGTTCGTCCTTTACAATGGAACATCGGACCCTGCAGCGCACCTCCGACACTTCATCCAGAGGATGTCGGTGTGGGGTGACGAGGACTTCCTGAACTGTCGAGTCTTTACCTCCAGTTTGGGAGAACTCCCATTGAGGTAGTTCTGCTCGCTCTCCGAGGGCAACATCTCCAGTCAGCGGCAGCTCCAAAATTCTTTCCTGGAAAAGTTCCAGGCCCATAAGATCATCCTGAAGACGGACGACCTTATGGTCCACAAGATGTGGGAGAATGAGAATGTCATTCAGTTTGCCAAACAATTCTGGACGGTCTAGAGCCAGATCGAAGGCGCCTCGGACGAAGCGGCTATCAAATCCTTCCAGCAAGCTCTGCGGCCGGGCCTTAACCTGCGGACCGACTTGGTGCGATTCCCCGTGGTCACCATGAAAGCTCTCATGGCCCGGGCGAACCAGTTCATCAGGGCAGAAGAAGGCGAGGCCCAAGGCCGGGAGAACTTTGGCCTCCATCAAGGCGACAGGCCATCCAAGAAGGATAAGAAATCCTCCAGGAGGGAGGAGTCAGACTGGCACAGAGCCCCGTCCTCAGACTGGCATAGAACCCCGTCCTCAGATCGGTACGGGGCCCCATCTACCTCGGCAGCGGCCTCGGTCCCCACCTCACGGGGCGGCAGGAAGTCTAGGCGTGAAGCCACAGTCTACAAAGCTGTGAACACGGTCTTCAAGGAGCCAATCTGCAAGCTCCTCAGCAAGATCGAGACGCAGCCCTTCTTCAAATGGCCGCAGCCAATGAAAGGCGACCCGTCCTCCCGAGATCAGAACAAGTTTTGTGCTTACCACAAGCAGAATGGGCACAAAACCGAGGACTGCAATGCCTTCAAGGCCCACCTCGAGAATCTTGTGAAGGACGGGCACTTACGAGACCATGTCAAGGAAGCAGGTAGGGACAACAGCCGACCACGCCACCAAGATGATGACGGCCGCGACAGCGACGAACCCGAAGGCATTATCAATGTCATCCACCTTGCCCCTCCACCAAAAGGAAGCTCTTAAGCCCGTACTGAGGCCAGGAGGGCCTCCTACCAGAAGCAGGTGATGACTGCTGAGCTGGAGCCTGTTGCAAAGAAAGCGCGGACAGAGGGGCCCAAAATCTAGCTCTCAAATAGGGACCTAGAAGGCGTTGAGCTCCCCCACAATGATCCTCTCGTTCTCACCTTGAGACTGAAAAACATTTTGGTTCAGAGAGTCCTGATAGACCCCGGGAGCTCGTCGGAGATCCTCTATTATGATTGCTTCAAAAAGCTGGGACTCAAGGATGAGGATCTCTAGGCGACCTGCACCCCTTTGATAGGCTTCAGCTCGAAGCCCGTGTACCCCAAGGGCAGAATCTCCCTCAGAGTCCAAGTTGGAGGCGCCTCTAGGCAGGCCAACTCCTTGGTGGTTGACGTTCCTTCCCCATATAATGTCATTAAGGGGAGGACTTGGCTGCACAGCATGGAAGCCGTGCCCTCCACCCGCCACCAAAAGCTCAAGTTTTCTCTAGAGAACCAGTCCGGCCGAATAGAAGTGGTCACAGTCAGAGGCGACCGGCACATGGCCAAGCAGTGCTTGATGGTCATGTTGCCTGGTGAAGCCGAATCCTCACAAGTCCACATGGCCGAGCTGGACAGAGAAGCCAAGCTTGGGGATGTTGGCCGGGCTCCAGAACAGAAGAGCGTCGAAGATCTCACCGAGGTTAGGCTCGATCCTGCCGACCTAGACAGATTTTTCCTGCTAGGAAGTCAGCCCCCCGAGCCCGAGAAAACCGAGCTGCTCGACCTCCTGTTGAAGAACAAAGAGGTCTTTGCTTGGACTCCCTATGAGATGCCTGGCATCGATCCCGAAGTCATGTGCCACAAGCTTAATATGGACCCTAAGCATAAACCTGTTATCCAAAAAGCTAGAATAGCGGGGGTCCCACAAACCGAGGCCGTGATTGAGGAGGTCCAGAAGCTGCTCGAAGCCCGGGCGATCAAGGAGGTTCACTATCCAAAGTGGCTGGCCAACACGGTAATGGTCAAGAAGAAGAACGGGAAGTAGAGGGTCTGCGTAGATTTCACCGACCTCAACAGAGCCTGCCCTAAGGACAGCTTCCCTCTTCCGAAGATCGACGAGCTGATTAATGCCACTGCCGGGCATGATCGAATGAGTTTCCTCGATGCCTACCGAGGTTACCATTAGATCCCACTGCCCGAGCCAGACCAGGAAAAGACAGCCTTCATTACACCCCGGTGCATCTATTGTTACAAAGTAATGCCCTTCACGTTAAAGAACGCAGGAGCAACATACCAGCGGCTGGTCACCAAGATGTTTCAAGCCCAGCTCAGCAAAATGGTGGAGGTCTATATCGACGACATGGTTGTCAAGTCTAAAAGGTCAAAAGACCACTTGGCCGACCTCAGTCAAATATTTGATATCCTCGGACAGTTTCAATTGAAGCTGAACGCATCTAAATGTGCATTCGGCGTCGGATCCTGTAAATTTTTGGGGAGCCTGGTCACAAGGAGAGGGATTGAAGCAAACCCGAACTAGATCACGGCGATCTAGGAGATGCAGAGCCCGACCTCGACGAAGCAGGTTCAGAGACTGACCGGGATAGCTGCCGCGCTCAACCGCTTCATCAGCCGAGCGTCCAAACAAATGCAGACCTTTCTTTCAGCTTCTGCGGAAAGGCTCCTAGTTCCAATGGACTCCGGACAGCAACCAAGCCCTGCAGCAGCTCAAGCAGTATCTCTCTTCATCACCATTGCTGTCGACCCCAACCCAAGGCGAAGTGTTGTACTTGTACCTGGCGGTCTCGGATCACGCAGTGAGCTCGGTACTCATCATAGAGGAAAACGTCCAATAGAGGCCTATTTACTACACGAGCAAAATCATCCTCGACACCGAGACTCGGTACTTGCAGCTGGAGAAACTAGCCCTGGCGCTCGTCAGCGCCTCCCGCAAACTCTCCCACTACTTCCAAACATATACAATCGTGGTTGTTACAGGACATCCACTCAAGACTCTCTTCCGGAAAGCGGACTTCTCCGGCAAATCTCAAAGTAGGTTGTCGAACTGGGGCAGTATGACATCAAGTATCAGCCCAAAACAACCATCAAAGACCAGGTTTTGGCCGATTTCATTGTAGAGTTCACCTCTCCGAGTTCGGCACCGACCCTGCTCGACACCGAACTGGGGGCCAATAAGGATATGGAGGCAGTCCCCGAGACGGAACAAGAACGGTCCTAGAAAAAGTTCCTGGACTCAGCCTGGAAAGTCTTCGTCGACGGGTCCTCAACGTCCAAAAGGGCTGGTGCTGTCATAGTCCTCCAATCTCCGGAGGGCCTTGTCATCGAGCAAGCCCTGACACTTGGCTTCAATGCATCCAATAATGAAGCTGAGTATGAAACGCTCATCGCCGGACTGAACAGCGCCAAAATCTTAGAGGCACGGCATCTGGTGGTCTTCAGCGATTCCCTACTGGTACGAGCCAGCTCAGCGGAGATTACCAAGCCCGCGATGACAGGATGGCGGCTTACCTAGCTCGTGCAAAGGAACTTCTCTCCCAGTTTGAAAGAGCAGAGGTCCACCAGATCGGCAGAGAGTCTAATTCTCATGCTGATGCCCTCGCCAGTCTCGCCTTGGCCGTCGAGGCCAGTAATAAAAGAACTGTCGAAGTGGAGACCCTACAAGAGCCAAGCATAGAACTCCAGCTGGATGGACCCAATCATTGCTTACCTGAAAGACGACCAGCTGTTCGAAGAAAAAATAGAAGCTCACAAGATAAGGCTGAAAGCACCCCGGTTCTGGCTATCCCCAAATGGCAGGTGTAAGACCCCGACCCCTAATTTTCGGGATTAGTGTGTTTTTAGCCGTGTATTTATACACATCTTTGTTTTGTCCGGTTCTGCGGCCGGTTTTCCGCCCACCTTGTGTGGCTCGGACTTTTGTTTCGTTTCGTCTTGTTTTGTTTCGTTTCGCTTACTCTTGTCATTACGTATGACGGAGAAAGGATGAGCTCAATGTGGATCCGTGAATCATGTTATTTTATTGAAAAGCATATTAATTTTGAATTACACCTTAAACATGTTTTGTTTAGAACTCATGCCATGTTTTAAGTGCTAATTACTTTCACATTAACTGACTTGTATTATGTCTAAGCTGTTCACCTGCCAGACCGTCATGTCTGACCCTTTTGTTTTGGTGTTTAGATGCAGGCGTCGTTACTATTGCGGAGGAGCGCCCGGAGGAGGCTTTTGAGCCACCCCCAACCCGTGAGTGGCAACCCGACGACGTCCTCTAGACGTTGGGCGGGGTCTTGAGTACGATACACATAGATGGGATATTTTGTTATTTTGGAGTGTATAGCCTTTGTTGGCCTTCTTACACTTTTGGGGTTATGTAACTTAACGCTTTTTGGTTACCTTGAAACTTGAACTGAATTTAGTAATGCTATGCTTACATTTTCTCCTCTGATTACTGTCTTAATGATGACTTAACTTATGCAATTCAGAATCATTAGGTTTATGTCATTAAATTGTGATGAGATTACTTGCACGCTTCCGCAAATCATTGCTCGTGTGAGATTTTTACATGTTCGTTTTTTTGGGAATCCTCACCGCGGAAACCTGTGGGTTAATCATAGTTGGATGGACATAACCGTCGCGGGGCCCGGACTTGGGGGAACCTCGGTCCGGGGTCGCGACAGCAGGCTCTACTGGAAGTCGTTCACCGGGCCCTATCTTCAGTGCGTCCATCCAAGCAAAGTCGAGGACTACCTGTATGAAATTCATGAGGTGATCTGCGGCAGCCACATTTGAGGCCGATCACTGGCTTACCGAGCTATCAGCCAAGGCTACTGGTGGCCCTACATTCAGAAGGACGTCAACACTATGCTATGAAATGTGAAAAGTGTCAGAAGTTCTCACACTCCCTCCACCAGCCAACGTAGGATCTGAGCCCGCTCTCCAGTCCGTGGCCCTTTGCTCAGTGGGGCTTGGACATCGTAGGACCATTCCACTGAACTCAGGGAATAAAAGGTGGTTAATAGTAGCCACCGATTATTTCACCAAGTGGATCGAAGCCGAACCTCTGTCCTCCATCATCGAGTAGGACACAAAGAACATTATGTGGAAGAACATCATTGCAAGATTTGGGATCCCACGAACTCTCATCTCGGACAACAGGACTCAGTTTGATTCCAACTTCTTCAAGAACTTCTACTAGGAGCACGGCATCAGGAATGTCTACTCCACCCCGGCATACCCATGATGGACCCATCTTTTTCTTTCTTGCCTTCCTCCGTCCCGGGTCCGCCGGGGTGCGGCGGGGCGAAGAGAAAAAAAAGAGCAAGCATCAATATTTTTTTTGTACGGGTATGCCAGATTTTCTATTCTACTTGGAATTTGAAGTGGTGATCCGGAGATTCACCTTCACAAGTAGAAAAGGAAATCAACTTTTTTCTAACTTTCCATTGCACATATATTTTAAAGAAAGAGACAAGATTTTAAAATGTCGTGAGAGGCGATTTTGTTTAATTTGCCGTGAAAGGCAGTTTTGTGCCGTAGAAGGCGATTTTGTGCCGTAAAAGGCAGTTTACAAATCTCATCAAAATGTAAAGACAAAAAATGTAATTTTTATGTCTCTTTAAAAAAATACACAATACAACAGAAAAGTAAGAAAAGGAATCTGACTTCTCAAGCGATTGTGGGGACTCGTTCAAATCGACGGTCGCGAGTCATGTATGGACTCGGCCATCGTCCTTCAGATGAGAACACTTGATGCTTTGATTCACTTGGCTTGGCTTGGACCTCAAACTTTTAGAGGACAAAGACCAAGAGAAGGTCTTATATCCAATAAAAAACCAAGTAGACGGGCTGAAAAGCCGCATCTAGGCCATGTTGGATAGAAGAAGAGAGGAGATCTTGGGGGGGGGGGGGGGGGGGGGGGTTGGCCCCCCAAGGGACTTCGATCACCTTGTAGTGCTTGCAGCAGAGTTTCTTCAAGGCAAGAGAGCTTCTTTTTGTGTAGAGATTTTTAGGACAATTTCTTCAGAACTCTTCAAATGATTTTTTCGGATAATTTTCAGGACCCTTTCTCCTTGGAATGACCACCTATTTATAGGCTTTTGGTGGCCATTAGGAGGGTTTTATGGGCATTAATGGTATTAATGCTCCATGATGGGAGGAGTTACAAGATTTAATTCTTTTTATTGTAACTCCTTTTTCTTGGATTTTGATTGGCCGATGGAGAGAATTGGGCATTTAATCTCCATGATGATGGGAGTTTTATGATTAATTACCATGATTAATCTCCATAATGATAGGAGTTACATGGTTAATTGTCATGATTAATTGGACTTGTAACTCCCATTTCTTGGCTTCTGATTAGGCCGTTCAAAATAATGAGTTAATGACCTTAATAAATTGCCATAAAAGGGTCATTTAACTTCATTAATTGGCCGCTGAGTCGCTTGAAGAGTCGCGGGCCGCGCCGCGTCTTTTGGAATTCTTCTTGCGATGATCATCGATGGATCCGTACGTTGTTTGATGTCGGATGACGATGAAAATTCAGACATTGGTTGCCACTAATGGGCCGGCAGCATCTGTCCAGTCGATTTCTTGATCGGTCGGGCAGAAAATGTGCTTTCTTGGTTGGCCTGTTGGCAGTTTCGGAGTGTCCGATGATGATCAAATGATTTCGATGGCGGATCCGTGATGTTGACGAAGATCGACGGATATCATGCCTCAAAAATCAGATTTTAAGAAAATCACAGGGGCCAAACATAGCGAAACACGAAAATGAACAGAAAAACGGCACTTTTGGCGGAAATCCGGCGACCCAAATTTCCAGGATCGCCGGCGACATGGGGCTTGCGACCTTGGACTTTGGTCCACTTTTCGGTCGCCTTTCGGTCGCCGTTTCTTGGTCGTTTCTTGGGCTTTTTCGCTTCTGTTTTCTCCTGTATTTTTTTTGACATTTCTCCTCATTTATTGGCTTGATTCCTCTGAAGAAAACCTGTCAAAAGGCTGTGCAAATCAGAGCACAAAGTTTCCTATTTTTTGGAAAAGTCGAAGACTCTGTAGCCGATTTTCCGCAAAGAGTTGAAACTGGGTCAAACGATGTCGGAATGACCTGAAATTTGAGGTGAATCTTCTTGGGCATTAGATAGGACCGACCATGGGCTTTTATTTGAGTTTTGAAGCCGTTTGGGGTCCCGTCGATGCTTGATTTGATCTCACCGTGCGGAAGATGTCGAGCTTTGATGTACGGTCATCCGATGTCCGATTGACCTAAAATTTGATGGGGAGCCTATTGGAGTCATTTTGAGATGATCCATTAGCTCCGATTTGGGTGCCATGGTCCCGGGGAGCTTCGCCGCCGGTAAGCTTGATTTTGCTTCGGATGATCAAAACCGGGTCAAACGTTGTCGAAATGACCTGAAATTTGACGTTCAGCCCTTTGGAAGCATGCCGAAGCTTCTCATCTATTTTTTTTTATGAGTGGCGGTATCAGAGATTCTTGCCGCCGAGAGGCTTGATTTCGCCGTTCGAGAGTTGATGGAGGGTCAAACGGTGTCGGTTTGACTTGAAATTCGACATGGAGCCTTTTGGAGGTATTTTGAGACCATCCATAGGCTCTGATCGAAGATTTGATGTTTTTGACACTGTCGCCGTCAGGAGCTCCCGCTCAGCTGTTGAAGGATTGAAGTTTAGGCCAAATAGTGTCGAAATGGCCCGAAACTTCATGTGTACCCTTCTTTTGGCTACTTTGAAAGATCTTGTAGTTTTTGTTTGGTTTTGTCAAGATCTGATGCTTGAAGCAACTTTGCATGTTTGTAGTAGGATGCGGCTCCATATAGTTTTTTATGTTGATGAGGCAAAGTGACATTTTTGGTGTCAACAAATGTCCCCTCGAGGTACAGCGACGAATTGGATAGCCTTTGCAGTCGATGTGCCTCGAAGAAAACTTTGAAGGAGAACTTCTGACTTGACCAAGAGTTTCTGAGCAGTTTTCTTGATAGTGTAGCCTTTTGAGTTTCCAAGGGAATTTTATGGCAGTGAGAGACATCACGTACCATCTCAAGGAAAAATTTTGAAAATGACATTTGGGTTGGGTTTTTGGGTTTTGGATTTTCTTTTTGACCTTGTGAACTTAAAGGCTTTGTGTTGCGCATCAGGCGGTCAAGAAGGTTTTTGGTTTTTGACCTTGTGACCTAACAAGCTGTATGTGGCAGGTTAGGGGGTCGGGTTTTGAATTTTGATTTTGGTCTTGTGACCTAACAAGCTGTATGTGGCAAGTTAGGGGACCGGGATTTGGTTTTGGTTTTGGCCTTGTGACCCAACAAGCTGTATGTCGCGAGTTAGGAGATCATGGTTTGGATTTTGGTCACTCTTTGGGACAACTTTGGGTCCGTTGGAGTGGTTTGGGTTTTTGTAGAATGTCAATTTCAAGGTTTTGGCTTAATTTGGTTCATGAGGTGGGATGGTTTGGATTTTTGGAAACTCATGAGGCTTGGATTTTTTGTATGGTCCAATCAACTCAAAGGAGGCATGGAACCATTTTTGTATGCTCTTGGTAAGAGGAATTTTGACTAAAAGCCACTTTTAGTGCCTAGGTGGTCAATCTTGACTCATGTGGGCTAACCCATGGGACCTTAAGCTTTAAAGACGGCTTAGATCTCATGTGGTGTCATTTTTGTTAAGAATATCTAAAAATATCTCTTTTTGGTAGAGAATATCTAAAAATATTCTTAGTTGGAGAGAATCTCTCAAGTTTCTTTGATTTTGGGAGAGATTTTCTCAAAGTATCTTTCTTTGGGAGAAAGTTTCTCATAATCCCTCTCTTTTGGAGAGAATTTCTCAAAAGATCTCCTCATTGGGAAAGAAAATCCCATAATTCCTTTCTTTTAGGAAGTTTGCTAAGTTGTAGCACTTACCTCCTTTTTTTTCTCCTCCTTTCCTCTTTTGGTTTGCCCTCTTCTATAAAAGCAAGGGGAGGTTGGATCTCTTGCTCCTATTGCCTTCTTTTTTCAAAAGTCTTCAAGAGTGCTCCAAGATCAAGAATTCTTCTTCTTCAAGGATCTTCAAGTTTTTCTTCTTCTTCTCCATCAATAGCTTCAAGTAAGTTTCTTCTTTTTCTTAAGAAACCCCATGTAGGAATAGAAAAAGGTTTTCATTCTTTCCTTTTCTTTTATTTTCTTTTCTTTTCTTTTCTTTTTTTATTCTTTTCCACGTGCATCTTTTTTTTTCCTTTCTTTCTTTTTTTTTCTTTTTTTTTTTTTTTTTGCACGGTTTTCTCTCTCTCTGTTTTTTTTTTTACCGTGGCTCTTCTTTCTTTTTTTTTTTTCCTCACGGTTTCTTTTTTTTTTTTTTTACCGTGTGTTTTTTTTTTATCTCTTTTTTTTTTTTTTGTGGCCGTACGGACAAGACCGTACGGCCACGTGGCCTGTGGGCAAAATTTTTTTTTTCTTCTTTCTCTTTTTTTTGAAAAGAGATTTTCTTTTTTTTTTTTTGAGATGCGCATGCATGACAACTTTCCTTCTATGCATTTTTTCTTTTAGAAAATGGAATTGGAAGTATGATAGTGCACACCTGTAAATCTTTTTCGCAGGTCTTGGGATTTGGAGCACGCAGCAATGTTGAGCCCTTTCTTGGTCTTACGGGGATTTTCTAAGGAGCTTTGCAAGTTTTGGATTCTGGAGCTCGCAGCAATGGTGAGCCCTTTTCCGATCTTGCGGATATTTGAGAAGCTTTGGCTTGATCTCGCAGCAATGTTTTAGTTCGAGCCTTCTTCGAGAATTTTCCATGATTATGGGCTTGCAGCGATGTTGAGCCCATCTTCAAGCTCTTATTTCTTTCGGGGTGTTTCCCTTTTCTTCGAAATTGCCCTGGAATCATGCCAAAATTTAGCTAGATTCTTTAGCAAAATTCTGTTATTTTGATGATTATTTTTTTTTTCTTTCCATCCTTTGCAGGTAGTTCCTCCAGAACGAACAAGGGTAAGGAGCCGGTCACTGATGCACCTCGCCGTTCTACCAGATCCTCTAATGCGGCCGTACAGCAGGCCTGGGAGGAGGTTCAGTATGTTGAAAGGAACTTGGAAGAGTGTGACTCCCTCAACCGAGATGAGATGAGGCAACGTTTGATTGCCCTCAAGGATGAGGAGTATTATAAGATTTTGGTAAGCAACCGTCCCTGGGTCACGGACGATCAGAGCATTGTGCCCAAGCCTACCTTCTTCTTTGGTGATGCTGTCCCCGACGATTCAACATACCAAAGGAGATGTTTTCAGTTCTCTTTCACAGTTGATGGTGAGAAGAGAACTGTTTCTACCCGGTTGTCCTTCGATCGGACAATATCAATCATGAGCCTTTCCTCCACATGCTCGAAGAGGGAAGATCCTCCAAGCTGGGTGAAGAGGACAAATGTGATCAAGACTGGGGTTTTTGTTGGCGGCCCTTCTGGTTTTGCAGAGAAGTCGCCTGCCCGTATGGACATTTTGATGCCGGCCAGCGGCTACCAAGGTTCAGACCATTCTTCGGTCGATTTGAGACTGGTGGGCCTTGGCATTTTTAAGGGCGATGGTAGCAATTGGGTGAAGCCTTTTCGACTTCGTGGCCGTTTCAGTGCTGACTTGAGCTGGGAGTCGTGGACTGATCACATCCTGCAGGTTGGCGCTGCCATTCTGAAGGAGGCCGAGATTTTTGATGCGGTTCACGCTTTTTAGCAAATCGTGGTTTTCTCCGATGAGGCTTTTATGGCCATGCTGGAGTCGTTCCTTCCACAAACCAACACCTTCGTTGTCACGAATGGTGAGATTGGTTTTTCTTTAAAGGAACTGAGTGCCATCACTGGACTGCCTATCCTCGGCAATCTCTATGAGGAGTTTTATGCCTATCGACAGCGTCCTTGAGGAGCAGTCTGAGGAGTTCAGGCTTTTGTACTTTCAGCTCGTCGCCTTCTATGATTTTTTGAAGGAGAAGGAGGGCTCGAAAGTCCGGTGTAGCAGTTGGAGGAGTGGTAGCTTTTTGTCTTCCAACTTCTTTGACAGCGGGGAGTCTTCTGAGAGTACGACCCAGGAAGCCAGGGCTAAGAACCCAGATTCGAAGAAGATCTCCGTCATGCGAGAGAATTTGAGGGTATTCTTCGCAAGCACAGACGCCATTCATTCTGACATTGCGCTGCGGAGAGATCTCGCTGTCTACCTCACTTATTGGCTGGGTGAGGCTGTTTTTGCTGGAGGAGATGGAACGCACATCAGGCCGCATTGCATTTTTCCGGCTTATCAGATGGCTTTCGGAGAGCAGCTTGCTTTGGTGCCTGCTCTTTACTCCTATTTGTGTACCGACCTGCAGGCTGCTGCTTTCCTGGTTCGGCTTGGGCTTCCCATGAACAGGGTATTTTTAGCCCACATTTTCTATTCGGGGTATGTATACCACTGGCCCAGTTTCCACCGATTGGGTGTTGCTCAGGACGATCACCCGTTTATGATTCGGTTGGCTAGAGGGAAGCCTGTTTCCGAATCTCTTTTATCTACCCGCTTGAGGGTCCAATGATTCTGGGACGTCGAGATGGGGCAGTCTTCAGTGAAGCTTTTTCCAGGTTTGAAGAAGAAGGCTTTTGATTTTGGTGTCTCCCGTGATTCGACCAGGGCAGGGTCTGGGAGACACTATTCTTTGACAAATGCCGAGAGAAGTTGGCTTTTTAACATACGTGTCGGCACGATGGTGTACCGCAGACATCTTTTCGTCGACATCCAGCTGTATGTTCCCTTGCGTTTTGCCATGCAATTGGGCTTCTCTCAAGGCATTGTTGGAGCGCCTTCAAGCAAGGTGAAGCGTTTTGGAGGTCTGCAGGACGGGAGAAATGCATGGGCCTTTTATAGTGCGGAAGACACTACTGCCCTGATTTCTTATCCTGAGTTGCCTACTTTCCGAACGGCTAGCTTCACAAAATGGTTTGTGGAGAGCTTTTCAGCATACCGGGGGCTTTCCAAGAAAGAGATTGATGTAAAGCAGTCTTCCGAGAAGGGCCTTGGGAAGTCAGACGGCGTTCGCCGAGAAGAAGTTCTGGCTTTCCTTTCTGGAGAAAGGCACAGAACAGGTTTTCTCGAGGAACAGGACGTCATCAGATCGGGAGCTGCACAAGAGATACCTGGTGAGGTCTTGGAACAGCTTGCTGAGGAGGAGGCTGAGGTTGCTGCTTGGATACAAGCAGAACGAGCAAAGGCTTCCATGAAGTCTACTGGCAAGAGCAGACCGTCCAGTGAGGACTCTGGCGAGAGGCCTGATTTTGATGGTGGGGAGGGTGCTTCCAGTAGTTCGTCCCGTAGGAGCAAGAGGAGAAGGGGACACCGCCGAAGTCAGAGGCGGCATGAAAGTTCTCCTGATCTGGAAATTCCTTCCACCATTGTTGAGGAGGCATCAGGGGATGACGACGAGCCTCCAGTGAAGAGAAGCCAAGGGGAAGCGACCATTGATGATGGTATGCTTTTCCCTTTTCTCTTTCCGTTTCTTTTCTTTCATGAGAGCTTTTGTTTTGATCTACTGCTTTCTTTCTTTTGGCAGAAGATGATGGTTCGATGATGCCCGAGGTTTCGACCGATGAGGCGGTGACGGATCCTATCGTGGCATCTGAGGAAGAACCCAGAGATTCTGAAGTAGATCCAGAATCTCCTCCCGGTATGATTTTTTTTCTTCTCTTTTTTTTTTTTTTCTTTACCGCCACTTGCTGACATATATATATTTTTTTTGCCAGCTGACTTGCCAGAGGATTCCGACGACTTTGAGCCATCCATGGACACAACTTTTGATGATGTTTCGGATGAGCTCATGGAAGCAGAAAGCATTTCACCAGTCGTCGAAGAGGGTACTTTGTAATGATAATCTTGATCTTTTGATTTTTGACAAGATCATATTCATACCCTTTTCATTTTTCATTAGCAGGTTGTGAGGTGACAGAAGAAGTTCCTCTATCTTTTTTAGAGCCAAATCAGGGGTTACCTGTGACCGATCGAGGAGTAGAGGCTTCTTCCACCAATTTTGATGAGGCAGAGGCGAGTCCGCCAACTAATATTCCTTCCGCAGCGGATCCGGTTGGAAAGAGCTTCTTGATTACTGTAACACCTTGTCCCGAGTTAATTAAGATTAACTCTAATTAATCGGGATTAACGCTAATTCAACATGTTTTATGGAATTAATGTTGATTGATGGCTAAATTGATATAGAATTTGGCTCAAGTGGTCAAATTGAACTTAATGAAAAGAATAGTGAAGGTTATGGGTGACTTGAAATGGTTTTAGGCTAAACCATGCAATGTAAGAACTTTTTCGTAAATACGAAATTTCACGTATTTCGTCGAATACGGAAACTCTTGATACTCACACGTATATCTCGAGGAGTACGTTAACTTTCGTGAATATAGTGATTCCATTCGACGTAAATTGGTTCAAATGACCATTCATTAGACTTGAATTGTAATTAGAGGAAATAGGAGGGGGTTTAATGCAAAAAGTGGGATTATAAGATAATGATGAACTCATTTGAGTTCATTCATCATCCCAGCAGCTCTTTCTCTCCTTCTATTTCTCTTCTTCTTTCTTCCAATTTCTCTTCATTGAGTTATGATTTAGAGAATTCACAAGTGCTTGTGAAGAGGGACTCTATCTTCACCTTCCTCTTCTTCATCTCCTTTCTTACTTTCTTGGAGTTTAAACTTGAGAAGATCTCAAGATTTCCACCAAAGAAGCTACAAGTAAGTGTTTGAGTTGAATTCAGCACTTCCATGGTTTCATTATTGAGTTATGGCTCAAAGAATTCACAAGAATTCTGTTTTGTGGATTAATTTTGGGTTTTAGGTTCAAAAGAAGGTTTGGCTTGAGGAATTCAGCTTGGATTCAAGCTAGACAAGGGAATTCTTGCTGATTAGTTTCCAAACAAGGCAAGTATACTCAATTATATTGATTTCAATTGTTAAGTGATTTGTTAGAACTCAAGAAGTTCAGTTACAGAAAATTCGGTTCAGAATTTTCTGAACTTCTGGGCACAATTCGGTCAGCCGCACCGAGAGCTGACCGACATAGGTTGGCTAGCCGGAATTGTGAGTTCGGCTAGCCGAGGGTTGACCGCAAGGTGACCAAAAATCTTGTCAGGGTTTTTCCATCAGAAGTTTAGCTTCTGGAAAACGAACCGTGAGCTGACCGAAGAAATTCGACTAACCGAAATTTGAATTTCGGCCAGCCGAGTGGGTGACCGAATAGACCGAATTGGGCAAATTGTCCTGTAAATTGAGAAATTCTGGAAAGCTGACCGAATGTGGTTCGGTCGGCCGAAATCCCTAATGCGGCTAACCGTTAGGTAACCGCCGAGGTGACCGAATTAGAGGGAATATCAGGATTGATTTCTGATATTTTCCTAAACCTTCATGGGTGTTAGCTAAACTTATGTGAATGTAAATTTCACTAAAAAGTGATGTCATCTAAAATAACACCTACATTGCATAATGAACGTTTCACCCGAATGTTGTTTTAGGAAATTAATTGTTTATGACTTGAGTTGGCTTGTCCTCTCTCGTCTATTACTGTTATGCTCCTTGTTGAGCTATCATTGAATAATGTATTGAATTAATACAATGAAATATAATGAAATGAAACGAAAAGAACTGAAATGAACAAACATTGTAATGTATAAAAGATTAAGTCTGCTGCAGTAGATGGAGCGTTCCGGAGCTCCGTGGTGATGCCGGTGATCTCTGATCAAGACACTGGTAAATCCCACACATTTGAAAAGCCACTTAATAAAGTGAGTAATATTGAAATGATATGAGTCCTTGAATGGCTGGGTTGTGAATGGTGCGCCTTCCGCTTATGCTAGAGGACAACGAAAAGACACTTGATAAAGTGTATATAAATGAATTGAACGCTCTCTTCAGGGGAGAACTACATGCATTGAATGCTCTCTTCAGGGGAGAACTATATAAATTGAATGCTTCCTTCAGGGAAGAACTATATGCATTGAATTGAATTGAATTGAATTGTTATACATTGGAACCACAATGCTAAACATATGATTATCATAGAATTGTGTATACATTGTTGAACCGTCGTGTTCACAGTGTTATTGATGACATTATAGGCCCAGTTGGCCGTTCCAGTAGTTCCGAGACTGCGCCGCCAACGGAGGAAACCAATCCGGTTCCACCAGGAGGATTGAATGAATGGATGTAAATCGGAGGCAACCGATTTAGCAATTTTTTTTGTGAACGTTTTGAATAGATTTATTTTGTTGTAAATAGTGATCACATGCATTGTATTTTAACATGCATGGTTGATTTCAATGGGAATGAGATGTGTAAGTAAACTTTACTGTATGTAAAGGACTTGTACATATTAACGTTAAATGTCAATGTATGTATATATTTCCGCAAAATAATGTACATTTGATAGGTATATGTAAGATCCCTTGTGAATCTTGTATTGGCTTCGGCGATGCGAGATTTACGGGAGTAAGTATGGCAATCGTGACTCGGGGTTTGGCCGTGGTAACCCTAATCTCGGGCCCGGGTCGTGACAATTACTCTTCCAACGGTGCCTGACACAGGTAGTCGACCAATGGAGCATGGCGAGTCTTTATCTGAGCCATCTCGTCAGTTTGCGAGGAAGGTGTTGAAGAGAGTCTTGAGCTCATGGGTCAAGACTCTTTCTTCTGGCCATTTGGAGGCTGGTTTTGGCATGGTGAAGCATGTGCAGGACATTCTTGCCGATAGCGAAGAAGTCGGTCTGGACATTACAAATGCCAAGGCTTTTGTTGATGAAGTCATCGCTCTAGGCAACAAGTGGACTGAGACCAAGAGCTTTCCGAATGATGATTTCTTCAACGAGATGTTTTTGAAGCCTTCCAGCGAGGTCAAATTTGATTTGAAGGAGATCTCGCGGACTCGGAAGCAGCTCGTTCGGGAGAGGAACGTCACCGAGTTGGCTATTATTGAGCTGATACAGGACCAGCACCGCCTTGATAGGGAGGTCACCGAAGCCAGACAGCGCCTTGAGCTATTGGAAGAACAAGCCGCTGCCAAGTGGACTGCCACTTTGAAAGCTCGCGATAAAGAGAGGACTTTCATTCGCCAAGTTGAGGAGGTTGAAAGCAGTCTCCGGAGGAAGACTCAAGAATATGAACAATGGCATATTCTATGGGAAGAGCTTCCTTGTGCTGAGGATGGATCGCGACGGCCTACTGCTTTTTATGGGAAGATTCTGAAAAAACGCGGCCTGAAAGCTTTGGAGGCTAAGGCCAAGTGTTTGCTTGAGGAGTTAAGCCTATGGTTGAAGACCATGTCGGACTAGCCTCCTGATTTGTAACAAACTTTTTCTTCTTTTCTTTTGGTACCTCCATGTATAAACATTTTTGGCACTTCTTCTTTTTGTATCTCCTTATTTCACTTAAATTCACTTTTGATGAAAACATAAGAAAAAATTGAATGGGAATGGTTTGTTTAAAAATTTGATCAAAAGGTTGTCATTTTGTGAAAATCTTTTGTCAAATGGTTGTTTTTAGGCATGAAAGCCACATTTTGTGGCAAAAAGCCTGATTTTTGAGATGGCTTGAAGGCCGAATTTTGGATGGCGTGAAAGCCAAAATTTTGTTTGGCATGAGAGCCGATTTTTGTGGCGTAAAAGCCAAGTTTTGGTTTTGTAGCATGGAAGCCAAAGATTTTGTGGCATGGGAGCCAAATTTTGTTTTGTGGCATGGAAGCCGATTTTTATTTGTTTGGCGTGAAAGTCAGATTTTGTGGCATAGAAGCCAAGTTTTTTGAAAACCAAGTTTTGTTTTGTTGGCATGGGAGCCAGATTTTTTGATTTTTGGCATGAAAGCCAGGTTTTTGGCATAAAAGTCGGGTTTTGGCGTGAAAGCCTGGTTTTGGCGTGAAAGCCAGGTTTTTGGTTTTCAAAAATGCAAGTATCGACTAAGACTCGCCTCCCTGCTGAATGGTATTGCAAGTATCGATGGAATGTCGTTTCCTTGCTCATTCAGTTGCGAGTATCGATGGAATGTCGCCTCCTCGCGGATTTGGGTGCAAGTATCGACTGAATGTCGCCTCCTTGCTTTTTTCTCAAAAATTTGGTTTTGTGGGTATCGATGGAATGTCGCCTCCCCACGATTTTTTAAATTTGAGGTTTTTTCGAACCTTTGTTTTTTTTGTTTTGAAATTTGGGTTGTGGATATCAACTGAAACGTTGTCTCTCCACGATTTTTTGAAATTTTGCAAGTATCGACGAGGTGTTGCTTTCTTGCGATTTTGAGGTTTTAGAAGTATCGAATGGGGTTCGCATCCTTCCGATTTTTGGGTTTTGTGTGAGTATCGACTAAACGTCGCTTTCCCACTGTTTTTTTTTTAAAAACCACTTTTTGTTTAAAGACACGAGGGTCGTAAATTTTGACTAAAAACCATCTTTGGTGGTAAAAGTCAGGGTGGACTAGGGTGGAAATTCCTAAGTCCTGATTTTTGTTTCAAACCATGAATTTTGGGTTCAAGGATTGAAAGTTTTGGTCAAGTTAGGGAAGAGGCTCCTAAACTTGGATTTCGGGTTTGATTTTGTTTTGGTTTTTTTTTTTTTTTTTTTTTTTTGAACAATGAAACATTGAAAGTAAGCATTGTTTTTTGCTTTTTAGAAATTTCAACATAGGGATGAAAACTCTAAAAGGGGTGGGTTTGACGAGCAAGTACCTAGGAATAGGCTTTGGCCATGTAGGCATCACTCTGACCCTAGGAAGTCTTCAAGGGTAGTACCGCTTCAAGAACTTGCCATTGATGGGCAGCATACATCTGTCACCTTCCATGTTTAGAAGAGCATATGCGCCATTGGAGAAGACTTTGTCGATGACGAAGGGTCCCTCCCATTTTGGTTCGAATTTGCCTTTGGATTTGTGGGCAAAAACCATTGGCCTTTTCACTGCAAGAACCAAGTCACCCTTTTTGTGGGCGCGTTGCCTGACCCTTTTGTCAAAAGATCCTGCCCTACGTGCTTCGTAAAGCTCAACGCTTTGTAGAGCTTCGAGTCGTCTTTCATCGAGATGAGATGTTGAGGCTTGGTCTACAAAACGACTCTGCAGCCTTTGTGTCAGCTGTCTCATCGGAGTGTCAGGATCATACCCTAATCCGTATGAAGACTTGTCTATGCGACGATGGAGTTTCCAATCTTCCAGCTGACTTTTGGTTAGGGTGGGTTCCAATGGTGTGAGAATACCACGACCACCTCCCAAACCAATTGGATTTTGAGCGTCATAGCCCATTTTTTTCATGATAGGTTGTGCCATTGGACTATACAAGGATAGTTGAGGCATACTTTCATTTCGAAAAGGCTCAAGCAGGCAGTTTGATGAAGAAGCGTTCGATCTATGGAAGAAGATTGGTTTCTCTTCTGCCGACGTTTCCAGAACGACGAAGGTAGCAGACGCAAGGTCTTCTACGTCAGCAGGGGTCGCCAATGGAGTGAGAGTAGGCCGAACTTGCTGAGTATCAGCTTGGCTTGATGATGTATCGTCTTCAGTCTCTGAATCCGAATCCGTGTCTTGTATGACAGACACGAAGGAGACAGCAAACTTCCCCCCTGTCTTTTGCTCTGTCTTCTTTGCTTTAGTAGTGATTACCAAAGGTATGGAAGATTTGAAGGAGATGACGAAGGGAGACTGATTGCTCTCTTTGAGTTTGCCGGAAGGTTTGTTTTCTTCCGATGATTGCTGAGGAGCCTTACCTTTATCTTTTTGGAGATAGCCGGCAAAGGATGTTGTTTTCTCCTCCTTTTCTTCTCTTTCCTCCTTGTACATCCGAGAGTCTACAAAATGGACTTCCTTGCCTTTGAAGGGCTTTTTGTCTGCAAACACTCGATGTATCAAGCCGTCGTCGCAACAAACTTGATGCACTGATGTAGAGTCGAAGGAACGACACCGTTCTCGTGTATCAAAGGGTGTCCAAGAAGGATGTTGTAGCATGAAGAGGTTTTTATTGCATATACGGTGACCTCAGAGATAAGATCACCGATTTGCAACCTGAACCGGATTTTGCCAATGGGTCTTTGAGCACTCCCATCGTATCCAAAGATGGACACAGATGTATGGCTTAGTTTGCTAGGCGTGATACCCAGCTCTTCGAGTGCCGAAGTAGAGATGAGGTTGAGTGCAGAACCCGGGTCGATCTCTTTGATGTACCCTCTGAAGTACAAGGGTCGGTTGTGCTTCGTCTCGCCTAGCAGGAGGTCTTCCTTATTGAAGGCGATGGTAGCACTTGCGGCTTTTTGGACCGAGAGGCATTCAGTGTAAGGTCCTCCAGCTTCTTTCTTTTCTCCCTTTGAGGAGGTTTTTGATTTTGTGACCCTATAGTCCATTTCAATTTGCAGGACTTGCGGGGCATGTTTGTCGACATCCAGATTCAACCTTTGCAGTTCTGAAATGAGACTATCACGAGTTTGTGGTGACATTCGTAATAAGTCTAGGATGTGCAGTCGTGCAGGTATGTGTTTGAAGTACTCGATCAAGTCATACTTGAAAGCCTCCTTTAGGCCTGCATTTTCATTATCACCGCTGCTTGGGGCATTTACAACTTGTTTTCCCGAAGGATTTACGTAAGAAGAAGAAGAAGGTTGGTTATAGCTTTTGTGGTAATCCTGGCCAGAGCGGGTACCTTTCCCAACTTCAAAAGCTTCTAGAGGTGGTTCTTCTTTCGGAAGACCCCCTTCGGGCTCAAGGGGCTGATCTTCCCCATTTGCTGAAAACGCCTCTGCAGCAGCATTGCCGTCTTCAGTTATTGCGTTGCATGGACCATTTTCCGGGAACAAGTCCTGAACGGCTTCCAACAACTTTTCTTCTTTGTCCAGTATTTCATCGGTCCAGACATCTCCAATGAGGTTGGGTACCTGGGACCAATTGACTGGGTTTTCTTTGAAGACTTCATCAGTCACAGCTTCTTCATGGTGATCAGTCGAAAGAGGCTTGAATTCTGATGTCACTGTTTCAGGAGACGATGGCTGAGAAGGTGCTATCTCAGTGGAAGTCACCCGAGAATATGTAGCTCCAGAAGATATGCTACTGGATACATTTTGAGAGTCCGTGACCTCAGCAGATGGAGCTTCAGAGGCATTATCATCCTGAACTATCACATTACAGGCAACTTTGATAGAAGATGCCTCCATAATGGACCGTTGGGAATCAGACTCATCCTCCGATGTAAGGGGATCATCAATCCAGCAACTTTCTTCATTTTCCGGAGTCACTGGAGGAGATGCTTGTGGATTTTCCGGGACTTTCGATTCTGGATTTTGATGAAGTTGGTTGATGCGATCTTGCTCCTGCTCTATGGCTAGACGCTGCAAGATCCTCGCATATTCTTCAAGATCGGCCATAGGAGCCAAATCTTTTTCTTCATCTGCCCCTTGTGGTTCGACCTGGTTGGGATCCACTAGAGCATTTGTTTGTGCTGTGTTAACAGCAATTTAGGCAGCCTCTTGGTCTTCATCATCATCAGACCAGGATCCTTGTGGCCGGAAGGGGTTATACCAGATTACTGGCATAAGGTGGGATTCCGGGATCCATTCTTCGTCCGAGAGATATTCTCCGATTTCAAGGGATTCCTCCCACTCATCGGTGTCACTGGCAGTGTCACTGGACTCGTATCCATTCATGGAGAATCCAACTACCAAGTTACAAGAGTACGATGCCCCCTGCGTAGTCTCATCTCTGAGCCGTGGTGGCATGAAATCACTGAGTGTGAATTTTCTTATCACTCTTGGAACATTGGGGAGAGACCCCTCTGTTGCCCCCAGCGAAGCGATAGAGGAGGTTTCTGCTTTTTCAGGGACCTCTTGTTTTGTTTGAGCCTTCTGCTATTGTTTGAGCTTGCGGAGTTGTCTCTTGGCTTGCCTTCGCTGTTGAGCGGTCGGCTTTGTTTTGACGATCTCGCAATTTTCATCTTCTAGGAGATCGGGATGTACCCATATGGGCTGTCCTTCTGGTGTTGGGTAAGGCACCAGCTCTTGGGACGTTTGGGTCATTTTTATCACCTTGAAGGAAGTAGTGACTTTTTCCTTTGATGATTTGGATGTTTCTCCATATGACACCATGTTAACGAAGGCAGACCCATAGTTTTTGTCAAAGGTGATGACTCCGTTTTTCCACATCTCGTTGATCTTCTCTCTCACAACGAAACATTGGTTGAGAGGATATGAGACCATTTGGTGGTATGGACAATATTGGGGATCGTTGGTTTTGCCAACATCTCCCGGTCTTTTAAGGTCAGGCAAGGTGAGTTTGCCATTTGCCAAGAGAGCCCCAAATATTTCTTCAACATCTTCATTGAACGGGTATTTCTTTTCTACTCGTTCTTTGAAGGCATCGGAGAGTTCAGGTCTCTTACCTGCAGCTTTATTTTCAGCTTTCTTTGGTAGCTGAGGAGCTGACTTGGTTTGCACATTGAGAACCTCCTTTTTCTTTGGCTTGGAGGTTGGAATGGCGGTCTACTCTTTCTTTGATGACTTCTGACTGTTGAGGTCTTTGATCACCGTTTCAGCCTCCATAGACGCTTCTAGGAGTTCTCCCAAGTTTTATGATTTGTTGCCGATGATCATGGAGCGGATCCTTGCTCTCATGTTGTTTCGGCAAAGGTCAACTAGCGACGCTTGTGGAAGCACATCTGAGCATTTGTATGCCATTGCTTTCCACTTGTGAATGAAGTCGTATGTCGACTCATTCTCTCCCTGTTTAAGGCTGCAGAGCTGAGCCATAGTAGCAGGATGATCCTCACCTTTGAAGCGGGTCAAGAAACGTGTCTCTAGCATGGTCCAATTTTGAATGGAGTCCTCTGGCAGAGTGGAATACCAATCAAAGGCCGTACCTTTTAGGGTACTTGCAAAGAGCCGGATCTTGAGTGCATCTTGATCCGCAATTGTTCCTGTCAGGATCTTGAAGTGGATGACATGCTGTTTGGCTGAACCTTTCCCTGTATATGTTTGGAGAAGAGGTTGTTTGAACTTTTGGGGAAATGGAACCGAGTCCATCCATAAGGGATATGGTGGCTTGATCCCATGCTCCTTCAGTGTATCCTCTTCTTTTACTTTGGCGAGGATATTGCCTACGTCCTTTTTAGTAAGGGCGCGTGACTCATCTTCTCCACCGTTTGCCTCATCTTGTGGAGGAACTTCCTCATTGTTTGGTGGACGCTGGAGAGTGATAATGAGGTTTTCCATCAGAACCTCTATTCTCTGCTGTCCTTGCTCTAGCTGCTGAATGCGTAGAGCTATGTCATCATGTGGTGGAGGTTGCTCAGAGTTTGTGACCAAGACATTCATCCTTCGTGAGTCGAAAGAGGATACTGTCTTAGTGACTGAGCTGGAGCTCATTCTTTTAGATGAAGAGTCCGAGGAATGATCACTCCAATGTCCCTGGCTTGAAGGAGTGGGAGAGTCTTCCTGATGTCTTCTCGTCCGGGAAACGCTGCGAGTCACCAGTTGTCTGACATGTATTTTCGTCGCTGACTTCTGGCGTCTTTTGGTTTTGCCAACCATGTGGACAGCATCAACTTGGTCAAGTCTTTCTTTTTCGACCCATTTTTGGGAGATTTGAAGCTTAGAATGCTGGGTTCTTTGCTTCTCTAATCTCTTTTGTCGATATGCCGCGCGGCGACGTATGCGACGAGCAATTTGAGCTTCGGTTAGCTCGGGCTGTGCTCTGGCAATGAAGGACGTGGTCCCTTGTGCGCAGCAACCGAGCTTGTCTTCCTTGAAGACTGGCATGGACAGGATTTGGAAGCGGTCCTTAGCTTGTCGCAGCGAAGCTTTAAATTTTGCAAGCTCGTCCCCTGTTGAGATGAAGGGTCGAGTTGCAGGAGAGCAGGCCCTAGCAAGTTTTTGTCGAGGCCTTGTGATGCACGACTTGATTTTGGGCTTGTATGAGCAAGCCAGCTCGTGCTGAGTAGTTTTTGTAGTTCGGTGGAGGGTAGGTTTCTCTCCTTTGATGTAAGCAAGAGGATAAAACCTATTCTCCTTAAGATGAGCCAGTTATGCTGGCTTTGCAGATGTCTGGGACATTCTTTGTTTTGGTGAAGATCGCGGGGACCAAGTCTTGGGACAGACTTGATTTTTTGTAGGTTGAGGCCTCATGGGATTGCCACGAGCCTCAGGTTTCTTGGTGACCACCTTTGGTGTCAGGGTAGCGACACGTTGGGGGGCAGTCTTCTGCTTCTTAGCAGCCACCGTCTCTTCTGCGGGTAGTGGGAATGGTCCCAGTGACCCGAAGACGATGGTCCGGGGAGTGGAGGTCGACCCGGTGTTTTGGGAGTTGCTGAGGGAGGTGATGCTTCGGCAGCTGGCGGGGCGCTTGAAAGTGCCCTTGCTTTGCTTCTCTTGAAGCATGACTTGGTACTTGTTCTCATCGAAGGTGATGGTCAACGAAACTGCCATTGTTAGTTTTGAAAAACTTTACTGAAACAAGACCACATCTATTAGTAATCACAAGAATATGGTGATCATAAATGGGCTATACTATGGTTTTGTCTTTTCAAATCGCTCAGGGGCATGGCCCGTTCTGAGCGTAATGAAGAAGGCCAAAAACCATAGATGGTACAACTGTTCTAAACGCAAGTATGGTCGGCTCGAAATGAGCTTTCCAGGGACCGCTAGAAGCAATTGTAAACCTTAATTCAAATTACCGAGAAGCGAAGCTCACTCGAGGTAAAATGATATAAGGTTAGAGATACAAATGTGTCGGTCGCGAATACAGTAGACCCGAAAGGGCGTACTAGCACCGCTAGACACAAATGTTGTAAATCGCATCCTTGAAGGACACGAGATGGGATTTTTTGAAATGTCAAGACTGGATTCGCAAAAGAGAGCAAATGGTATTCCAATTCAAATACAGGTTCAAACATTTCTGCGAGCCTATATTCGAAAAAGGAAAGAACCAAAATTTCTCATATTTGAATCCAATAGTGACGAGATTTTTTTTTTTTTTGAAAAGTCAAGATTGAATTCATAGAAGAAGGCAAATGGTATTCCAATCCGAATACAGGTTCAAACATTTCTGCGAGCCTAAATCCGAAAAGAAAAGAACCAAAATTCCACCAATTTGAACACAATAGTGACAGAAGTTTCTTTTTAAATTTTTTTTTTTTTTTTTAGAGTGCACATAGGTCTTCCAATTCGGTCTTATGAAATCTTAGTGGATAGATTAGCCCACAGGTAAGGGTAGGATTACTTAATGAACCCGTTTGAAGGACTCTTACCTCGAACAGTCTAGCTGCATCCACACTCTGGACAATGCTTTTCTCAGATCCACTTTGGTCTAAGAACGCAATTGGTGCAACCTTAATGCTCTCTTCTTTTTTTTTGAAAGATCTCCGATGGACCCATCAAAGAGAGGGAAATGGCCCCTCCCCATTCGACCGTTGGCTCAAACATTTCTGCGAGCCTGTACGAAAAGGAAAAACCCAAAGTTTCTCCAAATTGAATCCAAAAGAGAGAAATTTGAAAAGTTTCTTTTTTGAACTTTTCTTTTTTTTTTTTTTTTAAAGATCTCCAATGGACCCATCAAAGAGAGGAAAATGGCCCCTCCCAATCCGAACGTTGGCTCAAACATTTCTGCGAGCCATTGCACGAAAAGGAAAAGACAAAAGTTTCTCTAATTTGAAATCAAAAGAGAGAAATTTGAAAAGTTTTTTTTTTTTAACTTTTCTTTTTTTTTTTTTTGAAAGATCTCCAATGGACCCATCAAAGAGAGGAAAATGGCCCCTCCCAATCCGAACGTTGTCTCAAACATTTCTGTGAGCCATTGTACGAAAAGGAAAGAACCAAAGTTTCTCTAATTTGAATCCAAAAGAGAGAAATGTGAAAAATTTTTTTTTTTTTGAACTTTTCTTTTTTTTTTAAAAAAAGATCTCAATGGACCCATCAAAGAGAGGAAAATAGCCCCTCCCAATCCGAACGTTGGCTGAAACATTTTTGCGAGCCATTGTACGAAAAGGAAAGAACCAAAGTTTCTCTAATTTGAATCCAAAAGAGAGAAATTTGAAAAAAAAAATTTGAACTTTTTTTTTTTTTTTTGAAAGATCTCCAAATGACCTATCAAAGAGAGGGAAATGGCTACTCCCAATCCGAACGTTGGCTCAAACATTTCTGCGAGCCATTGTATGAAAAGGAAAGGACCAAAGTTTCTCTAATTTGAATCCAAAAGAGAGAATTGTGAAAAGTTTTTTTTTTTTTTTTTTTGAACTTTTCTTTTTTTTTTAAAAGATCTCCAATGGACCCATCAAAGAGAGGAAAATAGCCCCTCCCAATCCGAACGTTGGCTGAAACATTTCTGCGAGCCATTGTACGAAAAGGAAAGAACCAAAGTTTCTCTAATTTGAATCCAAAAGAGAGAAATTTGAAAAAAAAAAATTTTTTAACTTTTTTTTTTTTTTTTTGAAAGATCTCCAAAGGACCCATTAAAGAGAGGGAAATGGCCCCTCCCAATCCGAACGTTAGCTCAAACATTTCTGCGAGCCATTGTACGAAAAGGAAAGAACCAAAGTTTCTCTAATTTGAATCCAAAAGAGAGAAATTTGAAAAGTTTTTTTTTTTTTGAACTTTTCTTTTTTTTTTGAAAGATCTCGAATGGACCCATCAAAGAGAAGAAAATAGCCCCTCCCAATCCGAACGTTGGCTCAAACATTTCTGCGAGCCATTGTACGAAAAGGAAAGAACCAAAGTTTCTCTAATTTGAATCCAAAAGAGAGAAATTTGAAAAGCTTTTTTTTGAACTTTTTTTTTTTTTTTTTTGAAAGATCTCCAATGGACCCATCAAAGAGAGGAAAATGGCCCCTCCCAATCCGAACGTTGGCTCAAACATTTCTGCGAGCCATTGCACGAAAAGGAAAGAACCAAAGTTTCTCTAATTTGAATCCAAAAAAAAAGAAATGTGAAAAGTTTTTTTTTTTTTTTTTTGAACTTTTTTTTTTTTTTGAAAGATCTCCAATGGACCCATCAAAGAGAGGAAAATAGCCCCTCCCAATCCGAACATTGGCTTAAACATTTCTGCGAGCCATTGTACGAAAAGGAAAGAACCAAAGTTTCTCTAATTTGAATCCAAAAGAGAGAAATTTGAAAAGGTTTTTTTTTTTTAACTTTTCTTTTTTTTTGAAAGATCTCCAATGGACCCATCAAAGAGAGGAAAATAGCCCCTGCCAATCCGAACGTTGGCTCAAACATTTCTTCGAGCCATTGCACGAAAAGGAAAGAACCAAAGTTTCTCTATTTTGAATCCAAAAGAGAGAAACACCTTTTTTTTTGTTGAGAAAAGAAAGAATGGAAACAAGTTCAAAGAAAGAAGTTTCCAAAGAATCCCATCTCATGTTTTTTTTTTTAGATACAAGATCCAACATAGGCCACCAACTAGAAGGGAGCCAAGGATTCTAAGCATCGTGTTCTCAATTGAACGAGTCCCACCAGGTGTGCCAACTTGATGGACCCGTCTTTTTCTTTCTTGCCTTACTCCGTCCCGGGTCCGCCGGGGTGCAGCGGGGCGAAGAGAAAAAAAAGAGCAAGCATCAACATTTTTTTTGTATGGGTATGCCAGATTTTCTATTCTATTTGGAATTTGAAGTGGTGATTCGGAGATTCACCTTCACTAGTAGAAAAGGAAATCAACTTTTTTCTAACTTTCCATTGCACATATATTTTAAAGAAAGATACAAGATTTTAAAATGCCGTGAGAGGTGATTTTGTTTAATTTGTCGTGAAAGACAGTTTTGTGCCGTAGAAAGCGATTTTGTGCCGTAGAAGGCAGTTTACAAATCTCATCAAAATGTAAAGACAAGAAATGTGATTTTTATGTCTCTTTAAAAAAATACACAATACAACAGAAAAGTAAGAAAAAGACTCTGACTTCTCAAGCGATTGTGGGGACTCGTTCAGATCGACGGTCGCGAGTTATGTATGGACTCCACCATCGTCTATCAGATGAGAACACTTGATGCTTTGATTCACTTGGCTTGGCTTGGACCTCAGATTTTTAGAGGACAAAGACCAAGAGAAGGTCTTATATCCAATAAAAAACCAAGTAGACGGGCTGAAAAGCCGCATCTAGGCCATGTTGGATAGAAGAAGAGAGGAGATCTTGGGGGGGGGGTGGCCCCCCAAGGGACTTCGATCACCTTGTAGTGCTTGCAGCAGAGTTTCCTCAAGGCAAGAGAGCTTCTTTTTGTGTAGAGATTTCTAGGACAATTTCTTTAGAACTCTTTAGATGATTTTTTCAGACAATTTTCAGGACCCTTTCTCCTTGGAATGACCGACTATTTATAGGCTTTTGGTGGCCATTAGGAGGGTTTTATGGGTATTAATGGTATTAATGCTCCATGATGGGAGGAGTTACAAGATTTAATTCTTTTTATTGTAACTCCTTTTTCTTGGATTTTGATTGGCCGATGGAGAAAATTGGGCATTTAATCTCCATGATGATGGGAGTTTCATGATTAATTACCATGATTAATCTCCATAATGATAGGAGTTACATGGTTAATTGTCATGATTAATTGGACTTGTAACTCCCATTTCTTGGCGTCTGATTGGGCCGTTCAAAATAATGAGTTAATGACCTTAATAAATTGCCATAGAAGGGTCATTTAACTTCATTAATTGGCCGCTGAGTCGCTTGAAGAGTCACGGGCCACGCCGCGTCTTTTGGAATTCTTCTTGCGATGATCATCGATGGATCCGTACGTTGTTTGATGTCGGATGACGATGAAAATTCAGACATTGGTTGCCACTAATGGGCCGGCAGCATCTGTCCAGTCGATTTCTTGATTGGTCGGGCAGAAAATGTGCTTTCTTGGCCGGCCAGTTGGCAGTTTCGAAGTGTCCGATGATGATCAAATGATTTCGATGGCGGATCTGCGATGTTGACGAAGATCGACGGATATCATGCCTCAAAAATCAGATTTAAAGAAAATCACAGGGGCCAAACATCGTGAAACGCGAAAAAGAACGAAAAAATGACACTTTTGGCGGAAATCCGGCGACCATGCACCCATGGTCACCGGCGACCATGGGGCTGGTGACCTTGGACTTTGGTCCACTTTTCGGTCGCCTTCCGGTCGCCGTTTCTTGGTCGTTTTTCGGGCTTTTTCTCTTCTGTTTTCTCCTGTATTTTTCTTTGACATTTCTCCTCATTTATTGTCTTGATTCCTTTGAAGAAAACCTGTCTAAAGGCTGTGAAAATCAGGGCACAAAGTTTCCTATTTTTTGGAAAAGTCGAAGACTCTGTAGCCGATTTTCCGCAAAGAGTTGAAACTGGGTCAAACGATGTCGGAATGACCTGAAATTTGAGGTGAAGCTTCTTGGGCATTAGATAGGACCAACCATGGGCTTTTATTTGAGTTTTGAAGCCGTTTGGGGTCCCATCGATGCTTGACTTGATCTCACCGTGCGGAAGATGTCGAGCTTTGGTGTACGGTCATCCGATGTCCGATTGACCTGAAATTTGACGGGGAGCCTATTGGAGTCATTTTGAGATGATCCATTAGCTCCGATTTGGGTGCCATGGTCCCGGGGAGCTTCGCCGCCGGTAGGCATGATTTTGCTTCGGAGCATCAAAACTGTGTCAAACGTTGTCGGAATGACCTGATATTTGACGTGCAGCACTTTGGAAGCATGCAGAAGCTACTCATGCGTTTTGTTTGATGAGTGGCGGCATCAGAGGTTCTCGCCACCGAGAGGCTTGATTTCGCCGTTCGAGAGGTGATGGAGGGTCAAACGGTGTCGGTTTGACTTGAAATTCGACATGGAGCCTTTTGGAGGTATTTTGAGACCATCCATAGGCTCTGATCAAAGATATGATGTTTTTGATACTGTCGCCATCAGGAGCTCCCGCTCAGCTGTTGGAGGATTGAAGTTTAGGCCAAATAGTGTCGAAATGGCCCGAAACTTCATGTGTACCCTTCTTTTGGCTACTTTGAAAGATCTTGTAGTTTTTGTTTGGTTTTGTGAAGATCTTGTGCTTGAAGCAGCTTTGCCTGTTTGTAGTAGGATGCAGCTCCATATAGTTTTTGATGTTGATGAGGCAAAGTGACATTTTTTGTGTCAACAACCCACAGAGCAACGGCCAGGCTAAGATCTCGAATAAAGTGATCATCAACGGGCTTAAGAAGAGACTCGACCGAGCTAAAGGGAGATGGGCGTAAGAGCTTCCGAGTGTTCTATGGGCGTACAGGACGACTCCAAGTTGCTCCACCTCGGCTACACCCTTTTCCCTAGCCCGCGGCATGGAAACAGTAATTCCTCTTGCGGTGGGCCTCCCGACCTTGAAATCGAAGCTCTACGACCAAGGGATGAATGATCTGAACCTAGTTTGAGAGCTGGACTTCGCCGAAGAACGAAGAGAAGCAGCAGCTATCCGCCTGGCCGCCTATCAGCAGCAGTTGGCCAAGGGCTACAACCGGAAGGTCAAAGAAAGAGGGTTCACGGTAGGAGAGCTAGTGCTAAAGAAAACACTCCCCGGAGATAAAAACCTAAATGAAGGCAAGCTGGCACCTAACTGGCATGGACCATTCAAAGTGCACTCAGCTACAGGACGATCCGCGTACAGACTTGAGGACATGGAGGGTAAAGAGCTACCACGGCCATGGAACGCAATGCACCTCAAAAAGTACTATTTCTGAAAAATGTATTCAAAAGTTCAACTATCAATGAAAGGAAACATTCTTTTGGAATGGATCTATCTCTCTCAAAATGCTTCAAGTTATTCAGCTCGGTGATAGCACCAGCTACAAGTTCGGCATTAGTGCCAATTTCATTGGGCTCGGTAACAGTACCAGCCACCCCCAGCACGGTGATAGCACCAGCTACAAGCTCGGCATCAGTGTCAGCTTCATTGGGCTCGGTAATAGTACCAGCCCCGGCTCGGTAACAGTACCAGCCAACCCCAGCTCGGTGATAGCACCAGTTTTAAACTCGACATCAATGCCAGCTTCATTTGGCTTGGTAAAAGGACCAGCCCCAGCTCGGTAACAATACCAGCCACCCCCAGCTCGGTGAGAGCACCAGCTATAAGCTCGTCAGCAGTGCCAGCTTCATTGAGCTCGGTAACAGTACCAGCCCTAGCTTAGTAAGAGTACCATCCATCCTCGGCTCGGTGACAGCACTAGCTACATTGCAGCAGCAAGGCCAACACTCGGAGGTACACTTGTTATAAAACCAGGTACACTACCACCAGAAAGGAAAAAAGCTTGAATTATTCCTAAGGCATCGACTTCAGCGCCTCGAGACACCTTAGGTTGGAGAACCGAGGTGGATTCCTTGCGTCAAGCCAAAAGTCTGGCCCAGTTCATTTTTTCAGCGGTCATGGGTGTAAATCCCCAGGATTTCGATTACTAAACCGAGCTCATTTACTTGCAGCTAAAGCCTAATTTTAGGCTTATGAGGAGTTCGGTTACCGAAAAACAAACACATCACACAGCCATTCTGTCAGACAGACATTGAAGAAACAGTTTTCAGCTAGAGTATAAGAAGAAAGTTTTTCCATTGATAAAAGCTTTGTTACATCAAATAAAAGAAAAAATACAATGGAAGAAATACAAAAAGTCAAAGGGCTGCAGCATCAGCGTTGCAGTCGATCTCTAGGGGAGCTTCAGGTCCGGCCGTGCTTGCTTCAGGACCGGCCGGAGTGGCTTCGGAGATAACAGGGCGGGCTTTAGGCACAACATCCACCGCCGAAGGAACTTCGGGGGCCATCTCGGAGGCGGAAGGCGGAACAGCACTGGCCACCGATGGAAGGGCTTCGGAGGACGGACCAGGGACGGAAGGTGGAGCGGCAGTGGAAGGAAGAGCTGAGCTCAAACTGGGAAACTCAGGAGGATTCCTAAAAGCATGATCATCCTCAGGGACCCCGACCTTCGTCAAGGCGGTCCTCCATCCAAGTACCCAGTCTCGATCCCGGATCCGCTGCAACTGCGCTTTGTAATTCGCAGTCACTTTCTGTAGCTCCTCTTCCGTAGCAACGTCGAACTCAGCCCCATATTTCTCTTCTAGTTCTGCCTTCTGCTTTGCAAAAGAAGACTCGAGTTCGGCCGCCTTCTCTTCCAAGGCAGCTTCCAACTGGGACCTCGCCTAATTCCTCTGAGAAATCAGCTCGATGTTCGCCCTAAGTTGGGAGTGTAGGTCCGCTGCCAGCCGTTCCACTTCGGCTTGAGCTTTATCGAGGTCGGCGGCAAGACTGGTGCTCTGGATCGCCTCCTCCCTCAGCCGTCCCACCTCGGCCTGAGCCTTCTCGAGGTCAGCAGCAAGACCGGCGTTCTTGCTCGCCTCCCCCTTTAGCAACTCATCCTTGGCATCTAGGGCCTTCCGCAACTCCTCTTTCTCTGCTGTCCACTCGGTTGCCCTGGTCTCAAATCCTGCCAGCCTACTCATGCCGACCTGGCTTTTTTGAACCGCCTGCAAAAGAAAGACAGGAATCAGAAAATAGTTGCCCAAATCAAACACTTGGAAGGATTTATTGCCATATACTTACCGAGATTGCCGACCGCATTGTGGAGATCAGCAGCGACCCATTGTCCATCTTCTCCCACTTCGCCATGTCCAGAAGGAGGGTGCATGCTCGCCCCAATGCGGCAACCACCAGAGGGTTGCTGCTTGTGTGGTCAGATGCGGCCAATGGCCTCCCGAGCATAACCTTGATGTCCGGGGCTCCATGTGTTCGGCAGAGGGGACTGGGGTGCTCCCTCAGCGGGCGGTGGCGATGAAGGACCGGGCGAGACCTTAACCCTGGGCCTCTTCTCGGGCCGGCCCTCCTCGTCCATGACCCCAGCAGGTCGCTCCCGACCTCCAGCCCTTGGAGAAAATCCAGGCGGCGAGTCGTTGATGACAATGGCAGCCGGGGACAGGGGGGCAAGGGTGATCTTGGCAGCAGCAGCAGCAGTAGGTGGCGCAGCCGGAGCATCACCAGCATGCTGGGGGGCATCCGAGGTCGCGCCCCCGACGTCCTCAAAGGCCAAGGACTCCATGTCCTCCGCTACGAAGCGCTGACGATGCCGGCGCAACATGCTCTCTTCTTCTTCTTCTGAACTGGAAGATATAACAGCTCTCCTCCGCTGCGAAGAGGTCCCAACCTCAGCGGCGGCGGTCTCAGCAGGCCCTGAGTCAGAGTGTGACGTTGAAGCTCGGTCACCAGACTCGATTAGACGCCAGGCAGGAACCGTAACTATAACCTGCTCCGCGCTCGTGCCCTCTTCAAAGAGCAAGGAGTCTATCCTGGTCACCCTCCTCTTGGTGTTGAAGAAGCAATATCTCGGCACGTACCCCAACAATGACCAAGCAGCTCGGGAGTGGTGCCCACGATAGTTTCTCACTTCCTCGAGCCAGGCAGTGTTTCTCGCCCAGCCGTTTCTCTGGGTTGTCTGTCTTCTCTGGCTAAAATCTGTGCAACAAAAAGAAACATCAGTCCGGCAGGTATAGGGACAGAAGAGAAAAAGAAAACCGAAAGATCTCGGCCTTTACTTGGAGCGGTCCCTAGGCGACGAGGAATCCGGATCATTCTTGACGTCTCCAACTCACCGAACTCCCATTCTCCCCGGACAAAAACTCGGTCGTCTCCCGCATACCGATAGGAGTCTTCCAGGTCGGTGATGAAGCCGGATCATTTGGCCCTTATCCGGAGGTAGTAGGTGTTCCCGTCCGCGGATTTGCAGAGATCATACACATCCTCGATGTCAAAGACACCAAGGCTGATCCCTAGGATCCTATTTAGCTCTACTACCCCCATGATGATTTTGAAGCCGTTTGGCATTAGTTGACAGGGGCAGAGACGCCACTCCCAGACACAATCCCTCAGGAGCGGGTGAAGGGGGGAACCGAACCCCCGCTTCCACAACGGTCACAAGTCAAAACGGCATCCAGCCGTCGTGGACGACAAGGTCGTCAAGGGGGTCCTCAAGGTTATCCAACCTAACCTCTACGTTGGCTAGGATATTGTACTAAGCCCTAAAGACACCTATGGCGTGTGGGTCTTCTAACATGTATCTATAAACTCCCATCTTACAGAACCCAGAGAAGACAAAGAAAAAAAAAGAGAAAGCAAGGGAACCCTAGAAAGGGGAATGCGCGTAGGAAGGCGACTTACGGAGGGACAAAAGAACTCGAAAACGAAGATGTCCTCTGCAAACAGCAAGAGATTTGAAATCTTAATTCTCCAAAGAGGCGCAGAGGAAGAATAAGACACCCTAATTTATAAGGGTAGGGGGCGCCGTTTCGGTTTTCAAAAAACGTCTGTTTAAAGCGTCGCCTCGAGCAACCCTAATGTTTAATGGCTTGGGCAGACGGAGAGGCACATCTTGATAAGGACCGGACGTCAGCTATCGTCATCAAGAAAAGGAAGAACTTCCTCGCCGAACCAGAAAGGTTCCACCATCACAGTACTCCTTTCTTCGCGTCGGCAACAGCGCCAGCACGACAGCTTCTGCTCGGCGACCATCCTCAGCTAGGTAGCAGTGCCAACTAGGCAGTATCACTTAGCTTCCGACCTTCGCGAGTTGAAGAACTCTCAGGGGTCGAAAGCTAGGGGGCAATTGTGTGGGTAAAATATCATAATGCCGAGATTAAGGAGAACCACGGCAACAACACTAGCTGTTTACCTTGATCTCGGTAAACACAGCTCTGTAGCTCAGCAGCTCGGTAAACAGTGCCAGCTCGGCGGGTATCAGTTCGGCAGCTCGGCGTAAGTGCCAGCTCAGCAAAGTACTAACTCAGCGAGACCCTTCCTGGTCTCGGTAAAGGTACTATGGGCTAGTAATGAGCCATCACACTCCTGTGAGAAGTACGGGCATGCTCTGACATATAGGGTGGCTCATCTATGGAGATAAGAAGTTGGCTTTATCATCCCATCACGTCAACTGTCCAAGGGGATGGAAGCTTCTGATGGGACGTGCCCCTTTTACCTACCACTGGGTGTCAGGGTAAGGCCCGATGGGACCTTACCCCACCTACCCCCACTCACAAAAAGAATGAACAAGGAATCATCTACAAATACACATGGGATCAACCCCATGAAGGTATGAAACATACAGCACGTAAACCCTTGTATCAACTCTCTCCTCTTCTCCACTCATCTCCTGCTTAGTTTCCAGAACTATCTCAGGCATCGGAGTGCCTTCGGCTGACGGCAGTCAGGGCCTCTGACCCCATCTCCTTTCCTTCCCTTTCAGGTCTCCAGCGTTCGATCTTTCCCAATCATCAAGTTATACTTCCTCCTAATTAAGTGGGTGTCGTTTTTACCACCTACAATTGTGATTCAGAAAATATTGGAGAAGGAAGAGCAGTCCTAGAATTTGGACTTAAGAAATTCTGGACTGCCCACTCGAGCGCATGAATCTCCGTTGCATCTCCGCTTGAGCATACATTCTCAAAATCCCTTACTCGATGGGAAACTAAGGTGCTCGAACGAAACAACTCGCTATAAGTTTTCCGCTCAAGCGGACCTAGCCTCTGGACGTTATCCGCTCGAGCGGGTAAGGGTCCGCTCGGGTGGACCCGACTATTTTGTCGGGGTCAATTCTGACTAGAAAGTAGTGGTGAATTGCCACTTTAAACTAATGTTAGACCTCCATAGTTATATTTGGGGACTATTATGGTCTGCCTATTGAACCAATAGGGTTCTTAGGCTCGAGAAACCTTGTAGAACCCTAGAATCGAACCTTAAACACTTGCTTTCAAGCCCAGCGGAGAATTATAACTCATGAACGATCATTGAAGCTAAGATCATCTCATGAAGTCTATCATTTAGTCTAACATCATACATGGGTGTTGGTTTAGGGAGTCCAATGTACTTCTTATTCCCCGTGGCACCAAAGAAAGATAGCAATACATTGGATTTCCTAAATTACACCGGGTGGGATGGTGAGTGACTATGGATAGCTAGATTAGGGTTGGCTAGTAACATTCCTTGATTCTATTAATTAATTGGATCTGCATATTTAGATCGTCTATGTTGATGAATTCCAATTTCCAAATAATTGCTCGAATGCATGTTTTGTATTAGTTACTGTTGTTATTGCAATTGTCAACTCTGTGTAAGTGTATACTATTGAGAATATGGAATGAGTAGTGGACGATTGAATTGATTCACAATGAATAGAATGTTAGAGTGAGATCTATAGATTGTATTGAGTAGTACAGTTCTACTGAAGTCCAAGATTGATTGATTTGATTGGTTCGGCTCTACTTCCTTACGAGAGTCAACAGGGTTAAATTTGGTGCCCCGCGCGCGTGTGTGTGTGAATGTCATTGCCCAATAGGCAGTTTGGAGCGCCGGAACTCCGGAATCAGGTAACCAGGTGAACCTTTGGGGTCACTGGTGACATCCCAACATTAGTGCTCCCTTTAAGGGAGCATTTATCTAAGGTAGTAGCCACTAAAGTGAAAAGTTCCTTGTTATTTATTCATAAAGCATGATAAATTCTGAAATACACAACTGCCTAGTATTCTGTTTATTGATCTCTTATAATCAAACAGTCATTAACTCTAAATTGTTATAGTATGTAAAAATTGTGAATTTGCCTATACTTTGTTGAGTTTTCATATTTACAACGTAACCTATTGGTTTCACAAACAAAGGTAGCGCTCCCGACCTTGAGGAGTCCCCGGAGAGAGAGGAAGAGACATAGGAGGTTCTTCAACGACTAAAAGAGTGGACAGCTGAGGGCACCATATAGTCCTCTTCTTCCGGAGAGCGTCGTATGGAAAGCTGTTGGGATTCATTTTTGAGTATGAATGTGGGAAAAACTTATACAGATGATATTATTATTCTTCCTTTTGGAGATAGTGTTTTGGGAACTCGATGATATATATATATTTATATGTGGTGTGTGTGTGTGTATTCATGCGCATCCATCCCTTACTATATTATGGTGAGGGACTATATCGTAGGGTTGACTTTATGATACATCCGAGCCATCCTCACATGGGACCCCCTTAAGTACACTAGATCCATTGAATTTTCAACTATTAGAATGGATTGGACCATTGGATCGAGGGCCAAGTTTTCTCCTTTAATGTAAAGTCGTTAAATTTGTTGGCTACGGATGAAGGGGTTAGAGGCATGAGATTGGACCCAAACTTGATATATGGGCTCATCCAAGATATCTCTTTGCATCCCCCACAAGTCCCATGATCAGTGGGTCCCTGGGTGGGCCCCTTTGTTCCTCACCATATGGTGAGGGAAGGATGCACATGAATATCCCTCGTTGTGGGGGGTTGGGGGTTGGATGCGTCACGTGCAGCGCATCAAGTTAATAAGGTCCAACAAAAAATAGGTAACTCACCCATTTCCATCAAGAAGTTTCAATGGCCCGCTCATTTCAACAAAACCCTTCAACAAAAGTGTTTCCCCTCTCCCTCGACGGTACCAGCTATCTATCTCCTCGACGAAGCCCTCAACAAAATTGTCTGCGGACTCTGCTCCTCATCTCATCAACAATCGTCCCTTAGCTCCTCGTCATCGTCGCATCGCATCTCTTTCCTGCCCTATTCATCGCATCGCGTTTCGTCTCTATGCTCGTCGTCGCATCACATCTTGTCCTTGTGCTCGCGGCTCTATTTGCGCTCTTTACTAAAGGTAAGATTTGGAGATCTTTTTCCATTTTCGTGCTTTGAGATCTCGAAGGAATTTTGGGGATTTTTAGGGTTATGAAATCTGGTAGGGATTTTGGGGATTCAACTCTACAGCTTGAGTTGAAATGTGGCATTTTGAGTATTGGTCTCATTTAGAAGCTCGAACTGGCCTGGATCTAGAAAAAACTCATTTGAACCCTGGCCATGGTGCCTTTTTCTTTAAGTGTTTTTTTTTTCTTATCATGTTCTCTCTTTCACTAGAATAATTTTATTCTAAAGTGGTTGGGATTGCGGTGTAGATGTTCATTGTAGTTTTTGATGGGTACTAGTGAGTGACGCCTCTTTTATTTTAATTTTTCCCTCCCTCTTCCTAGGACGTTATGGATTCATGCAGTGTTTATTGAGATGGGTTTTTTCTGTTTCTTGTTGAATTGCTTTGGTTGAAGTTAAATCTGATGTTTATAATGATGTCAAACAAAGTTTGATATGGGTGTTTTTTGCCTATGTTTCTGTGTGGATAAAAAACTGTATGTGTAGATAAAATACTGTAATGACAAGATTAAGTAAGGACCACGGTGATCACAGCTCAGCAGTTCGGCGGCTCGGTAAGAAGCGTCAGCTCAAGAGGCTCCCCCGCTCGGCAGCTTGGTTAAGAGTGTCAGCTGAACGTTTATCAGCTCAACAGCTCAGCGTAAGTGCCAGCTAAGTACCAACCCGGCCAGACCATTCCAGTTCCCGGTAAAAGTACTGATGGCAAAGAGTGGGCCATCACGCTCCTATGAGAAGTACGGGCGAGCCCTGACAGATAGGGTCGCTCATTTATGGCAATAGGGTCGCTCATTTATGACGATAAGAAGTTGGCTTTATCATCCCTTCACATCAACTATCCAAAAGCATGGAAGTTTCTGATGGGATGCGTACTTTCTACCTACCGCCGAATGTCAGGGTAAGGCCCGATGGGACCTTACCCCACCTACCCCCACCCACGAAAAAAACAAACGAGGAATCATCTACAAATACACATGGGGTCAGCCCCATGAAAGTACGAAAACTCACAACACGTGAACCATTACCGAAATTCTCATTCTCTTCTTCCTCCTTTTACTTAGTTTTTCCAGGACTAACTCAGGCATCGGAGTGCCTTCGGCTCATAGCAGCCAGAGGCTCTGACCCAAGCTATTTTCCTTCCCTTTTCAGGTCCTCGGTGTTCGGTCTTCCCTAATTCATAAATTCTACATCCTAATCTAAGTGGGTGATATTTTTATCGCCTACAGTTTGGCGCCGTCTGTGGGAAGCCTGAACAAAAAGCTTACAAATACAAACACTATGCCTCCAAAGACCAGAAATGGTGAAGGACCCTCCAAGGGCAAGGCCCCATCCTCACAGCCTGTACTGGTGCAGAACCTACCGCCTCCACCCCCTCGACAGAGGAGGTTAAGAGAAAGGTCCCTCACTGTCCGGTCAGTCTCGTAGTCGAGAGGGCTGACAATGACTTCTCTCCACAATGCTCCACCCCCATAGCAGCCCCGCCATAGCAAAGAACACACCAGGCGAGGTGACAAATCGGTCACCAAGCTGGGTGAAAAGTCAGCACGGGCCAGATCTCAGTCCCACCACCAAGCCAACCTTGACGATGAAGACCCTATCCTAGACGATGTCAGGGCTCAGAACCGCCTCATCCAGGAGCAGGAAGAGCTCATCTGACGGCTCAAGCAGCAGCTCCAGGAGAGGAAGAGGGCTCGGAGTCCACCTCCCGTGCGCAGCCATGCTTTGGGTCCTCCACCCAGGCACGACCAAGCTCCACCTCCGTCATACGAGCGGGACCTGAGGCACGTCCTCAATAGGAGGCGTGATTGGGTCCATGATGAAGAAGGCTCCAGGAGCAGCCATGTATGTGCAGGCCTCAAGAAGCAGCGTCAGAAGTCTAAAGACGAGGCCGAGCTAAAGCAATGGCTCGACCGGCATATGAAGCAGGCTATCCGTCAGAATATGGAGCCGCTGGTATCGCCCGAGACCGGTACAACACCTTTGAAGCTGAAGACACGGGCGCATCTCCTTTCTCCAGGGATATCAGACAGTTCTCCCTCCCTGAGAAGTTCAACGTCTCGAGGTTCATCCTGTACGATGGAACCTCGGACCCTGCATTACATCTCCGACACTTCATCCAGAGGATGTCGGTGTTGGGTGATGACGATTTCCTGAACTGTCGAGTCTTTTCCTCCAGTTTAGGAGATCTCCCCCTGCGGTGGTTTTGCTCGCTCCCCGATAGCTCTATCTCCAGTTCGCGGCAACTCCGGACCTCCTTCCTGGAGAAGTTCCAGGCCCTTCATGTCATCCCAAAGACAAATACCGACCTCATGGACCTTCGGATGCGAGAGACGAGAACGTCACCCAGCTCGCTAGACGATTCTGGACTGTCTATAGCCAGATCGAAAGCGATTCATCCGGGCGGAAGAAGACGAGGTCCGACGTCGGCCGTCCAAGGGAGACAACAGGTCCTCCAGGAGGGAGGACCGTCGCAGAGACCCATCCCATGACCGACGCGGGGCCTAGTCCTCAGATAGCCACCAAGCCCCCTCTACCTCGGCAGCGGCCTCAGGGAGCGACAGGAAGTCAAGGCGCGAAGCTGCCACCTTCAAGGCGGTGAGCACAATCTTTAAGGAGCCAATCTATAAGCTCCTCAGCAAAATAAAGACGCAGCCCTTCTTCATGTGGCCGCAACCGATGAAAGGTGACTCCTCCTCCTAGGACCAGAGTAAGTCTATGTTTACCACAAGCAAAACGGGCACAGAACCAAGGAGTGCATGACCTTCAAGGCCCACCTGGAGAACCTAGTGAAGGATTGGCACCTGAGGGACTACATCAAGGAGGAAGGCCGAGACAACAGCCGACATCCGCGCCCAGATGATGGCAGCCAGGATAGCGAACCGGAGGGCATCATCAATGTCATCCACCTCGCTCCTCCACCTAAGGGGAGCTCCCAGGCCCATGCCGAGGCAAGGAGGGCCTACCATCAGAAGCAGGTGCTGACCCCCGCACCAGAGCCAGCTGCAAAGAAGGCCAAGATGGAGGGGCCCAGAATCTGGTTCTCAAACAGGGACCTAGAGGACATCGAACTCCCACATCACAACCTTCTAGTACACACCTTGAAGCTACATAACTTCTTGGTTCAAAGAGCCCTTGTCGACCCAGGCAGTTCGTCCGAGATCCTGTACTACGATTGCTTCAAGAAGCTGAAACTCAAAGATGAGGATCTCCAGACGGCCCGTACCCCTCTCGTCGGCTTCAGCTCAAAGCCTGTATACCCAAAGGGTAAGATCTCCCTCAGAGTCTAAGTAGGAAGCGCCTCCAGATAGGTCGACTTCCTAGTAGTTGGCGTTCCCTCCCCTTACAATGTTATAATGGGGAGGACGTGACTGCATAGCATGGAGGCCGTGCCCTCCACCCGCCATAAAAAACTCAAGTTCCCTCTGGAGAACCAGTCTGGCCGGACAGACGTGATCACTGTCAAAGGCGACCATCACATGGCCAGGCAATGCTTAACGACCATCTGCCTGGTGAAACCGAATCATCCCAGGTCCATAGGATGTTGGCAGAGCTCCAGCGCAGAAGAGCATAGAGGACCTCACCGAGGTCAGACTCGACCCTACCGACCCGGACAGATTCTTCCTAATAGGAAGCTAGCTCCCCGAGCCCGAGAAGATGGAGCTGCTCGACCTCCTCGTCAAGAATAAAGAGGTCTTTACCAGGACACCGTATGAGATGCTCGGCATCGACTCAGTAGTCATGTGCCACAAGCTGGATGTGGACCCCAACCACAAGCCCGTGATCCAAAAAGCAAGCAGAACTGGGGTCCCACAAACCAAGGCCGTAATTGAGGAGGTCCAGAAGCTGCTCGAGGCAGAAGCAATAAAAGAGGTCCACTATCCGCAGTGGCTGGCCAACACAGTGGTGGTTAAGAAGAAGACAAGGAAATGGAGGGTCTGCGTGGGCTTCACCAACCTCAATAAGGCCTATCCCAAGGACAGCTTCCCTCTTCCGAAGATCGACCAGCTCATTGATGACACCGCGGGGCACGACCGTATGAGCCTCCTCGACGCCTACTGAGGATACCACCAGATCCCCTTGTACGTAGCGGACCAAGAAAAGACAGCCTTCATCACACCCCGGGGCACCTACTGTTACAAGGTGATGCCCTTCGGATTAAAGAATGCAGGAGCAACATACCAACGACTAGTGACAAAGATGTTTCAAGCGCAGCTCGGCAAGACGGTGGAGGTTTACGTCGATGACATGGTCGTCAAGTCCAGGAGGTCGCCGGACCACTTGGCCGACCTCAGTCAAATATTCAGTATCCTCCGCCAGTTCCAGTTGAAGCTGAACGTGTCTAAATGTGCTTTCAGTGTCGGTTTCGGTAAGTTCTTGGGGAGCCTAGTCACAAGAAGGGGGATTGAAGCAAGCCTTGACCAGATCACGGCAACCCAGGAACTCCAAAGTTCGACCTCCGCAAAACAAGTTCAAAGGCTGACCGGCATGGCTGCCGCGCTCAACCGCTTCATCAGTAGAGCTTCCTACAAATGCAGGCCTTTCTTTCAGCTCCTTCAAAAAGGCTCCAAGTTCCAATGGACGCCGGACTGCGATCAGGCCCTGCAGCAGCTCTAGCACAACCTTTCTTCACCACCGCTGCTGTCAACTCCAACCCATGGCGAAGCATTGTACTTGTACCTAGCGGTCTCGGACCACGCAGTGAGCTCGGTACTCATCAGAGAGGAAAACAGCCAACAGAAGCCTATCTATTACACGAGCAAGATCCTGCTCGACGTCGAGACCCGATACTTGCAGCTAGAAAAGCTTGTCCTGGCGCTCGTCAGCGCCTCGCGAAAGCTCTCTCAGTACTTCCAAACCTTCACAATTGTGGTTGTAACAGAACACCCACTGAAGGCTCTCTTCCGAAAGGCAAACTTCTCCGGCAGAATCTCCAAATGGGCTGTCAAACTGGGGCAGTACGATAACAAATATCAACCCAGGACGGCCATCAAAGCACAAGTTTTAGCAGACTTCATCGTGGAATTCACCCCTCGGAGTTTGGCACCGACCCTACTTGACACTGAACTGGGGGGCAATAAGGATACAGAAGCAGTCACCGAGACAGAGCAAGAACAGTCCTGGAAAAAGTTCCTAAAACTCAGCCTGGAAAGTCTTTGTCAACGGATCCTCAACGTCCAAGAGGGCTGGCGCTGGCATAGTCCTCCAGTCTCCGGAGGCCCTCGTCATTGAGCAAGCTCTAAAACTCGACTTTAAGGCATCCAATAATGAGGCCGAGTACAAAGCGCTCATCGCCGGACTGAATAGTGCCAAAATCTTCGAAACTCGGCGTATAGTGGTTTTCAGTGATTCTCAGTTGGTGACAAGCCAGCTCAGTGGAGATTACCAAGCCCGGGATGACAGGATGGCGGCCTACCTAACTCACGCAAAGGGACTCCTCTCAGAATTCGAAAGATCCGAAGTCCAGCAGATCGGCAGAGAGTCCAACTCTCATGAGGACGCCCTTGCCAGCCTCGCCTTGGCTGTCGAAGCCGGTAATAAAAGAACTGTGGAAGTGGAAACTCTGCAAGAGCCAACATCGAACTCCAGCGACCTCGGCAGCTCATGTGTATCGACCTTGGACCAAGCTGGATGGATCCGGTCATTACCTACTTGAAGGATGACCAGCTGCCCGAAGACAAAACCGAAGCTCACAAGATCAGGCTGAAAGCGACCCGGTTCTGGCTCTCCCCAGATGGCAGACTCTACAGGAAGTCATTTACTTGGCCCTACCTCCAGTGCGTTCATCCAAGCAAGGTCGAAGATTTCCTTTATGAAATTCATGAGGGGATTTGCAGCAGTCACATTGGAGGTCGGTCATTGGCTTACCGAGCTATCAGCTAAGGTTACTGGTGGCCATACATGCAGAAGGACGCCCAGCTCTACGCCAGAAGATGTGAAAAGTGCCAGAAGTTCTCACACTCTCTCCACCAGCCAGCGCAGGACCTGAGCCCTCTCTCCAGTTCGTGGCCTTTCGCTCAGTGGGGCTTGGACATCGTAGGACCGCTCCACCGAACTCCAGGCAACAAGAGGTGGCTGATAGTAGCCACGGATTACTTCACCAAGCGAGTCGAAGCGGAGCCTCTGTCCTCCATCATTGAGCAAGACACAAAGAACTTCATATGGAAGAACATCATTACAAGATTTGGGATCCCACGAACTCCCATCTCAGACAACGGGACACAGTTCAATTCCAACTTCTTCAAGATCTTCTACCAGGAGCACGGCATCCGAAATGTTTACTCCACCCCGGCATACCCGCAAAGCAATGGCCAGGTTGAGATCTCAAACAAAGTGATCCTTGACGGGCTCAAGAAGAGACTCGACCGAGCTAAAGGAAGGTGGGCAGAAGAGCTTCCAAGTGTCCTATGGGCGTACAGGACGACTCCAAGGCGCTCTACCTCGGCTACGCCGTTCTCCCTTGCCTACGGCATGGAAGCGGTTATTCCACTTGAAGTCCGCCTCCCGACCTTGAGGTCGGAACTCTGTGACCAATGGCTGAATGATTTAAACGTGGCTCGAGAATTGGACTTCGCTGAAGAACGAAGAGAGGCTGCAGCTATCCGCCTGGCCTCCTATCAGCAGTAGTTGGCCAGGGGATACAACTAGAAGGTCAAAGAAAGAAGGTTTGCGGTGGGAGAGCTAGTCCTGAAGAAAACACTTCCCGGTGACAGAAATCCAAACGAATGGAAACTGGCGCCTAACTGGCAAAGGCCATTCAAAGTACTTTCAGCAGCTGGGAGATCCGCGAACGGACTTAAGGACATGGAAGGTAAGGAGCTGCCGTGGCCATGGAATGCAATGCACCTCAAGAAATTTTACTTCTGAAAAATGTACTCAGATTCAAACATCAATAAAAGGGCAGTCTTTCGAACGGATCTCTCTCTCAAATTGCTTCAAGCTACACAGCTCGGTGATAGCACCAGCTAACAGCTCGGCAGCAATGCCAGTTTCCTAAGGGCACGGTGACAATCCCAGCCCCGGCTCGGTAGCTCAATCAGAGTACCAACCGCCCTTAGCTCGATGACAGCACCTGCTACGGCAACAAAGCCAAAAACATCCTAAGGGCACAGTGACAGTCCCAGCCCAGGCCCGGTTGCTCAGTCAGAGTACCAACTGCCCCTAGCTCGATGATAGCACTAGCTATGGCGGCTAAGCCAAAGACATCCTAAGGGCACGGTGACAGTCTCAGCCCAGGCTCGGTAACTCAGTGAGAGTACCAACCGCCCTTAGCTCGGTGATAGCACCAGCTACGGCAGCGAAGCGAAAAACATCCTAAGGGCACGGTGACAATCCCAGCCCCGGCTCGATAGCTCAGTCAGAGTACCAACCGCCCTTAGCACGGTGACAGCACCAGCTACAGTGGCAAAGCTAAAAACATCCTAAGGGCACGGTGACAGTCCCAACCCGGGCGCCAGAGTACCAACCACCCTTAACTTGGTGACAGCACCAGCTACGGCGGCAAAGCCAAAAACATCCAAAGGCATTGGCTTTGGCGCTTAGGGACACCTTGGGTTGGAGAATCGAGGTGGGTCCCTTCGTCAAGTCAACACTGGATAGGTCTACCTTCTCAATGATAATGGGTACAGGCCGCTGAGACTCCGGTTTATGAACCGAGCTCTGTCCCTTGAGGAAAGAAATCCAATTTTAAGCTTATGAGAAGTTAGGTTACCGAGACCAATTACTTAAGCGAAAGAAAGTTTGACATTCCATACACCCATTCCATCATTTAGACAAGCAAAAGAAAGTTGACATTCCATACACCCATCCCATCATTCAAACATAAAAAAGAAGGCAGAGTATTAGAAAGTCATTGTTCCATTGATATGAATTCTGATTACGAGCAAATAAAAGGAAGATACAATGGAGAAAAAACAGAAGGCATAAAAAATCAGAGGGCTGCTGCATCAACATTGCAGTCAATCTCTGGAGGGCCTTCAGCTACGGCCACGCCTGCTTCAGGACCGGCCGAAGTGGTTGCGGAACTGACTAGGCAAGCTTTGGGTGCCGTGCTCACTGCAGGTGGAGCTTCAGGGGCAACTTTGGGCGCCGCGGTCGCCGCTGGCGGACCTTCAGAGGGTGCTTCGGGCACAGCACTCGCCGCGGGAGGAACTTGAGAAGAGCTAAGAACAAGGGGCGAGTCAATGATGGAATGGAGGTCAGAGTCCGAGCTGGGAAACTTTAGGGGAGTTCGGAAAAAAGGGTGATCCCCGGAAATCCCAACCTTCTTAAAGGCTGCCTTCCATCCGAGCTCCTAGGCTCAGTCCCGGATCTCTGGCAATTGAGCCTTGTAATCCGCAGCCAGTTTCCGTGACTCCTCCCCCATGATGTCATCGAGCTCGGCCACGTACTTCTCCTCGAGCTCGGCTTTCTGCTTTACCAAAGTAGATTCGAGCTCGGCCGCTTTCTCCCTTAAGGCAACGTCCAACTCACCCTTAGCCTGGTTCCTCTGAGAGATCATCTGCTGGTTTGCCTTACGACTAGACTGCAAGTCTTTGTCCAGCCGCACCAGCTCGGCCCGGGTGCTGTGGAGGTCAGCGACGAGATGGGCGTTCTGGTTCGCCTCCTCCTTCGCTTCCTCCTTCAGACGCACCACCTCGGCCTGAGCTTCGTTGAGGTCGGCAGCGAGACCAGCATTCCTGCTGGCCTCCTCTTTCAGCAGCCCGTCCTTGGCCTCTAAGGACTTCAGCAGTTCCTCCCTCTCAGCCGCCCAGTTGGCCGCCTTGGCTTCGACTGCCTCCATCCTCTCCATGCCTACCTGGCATTTTTGCACCACCTGTAGAACGAAAACAAGCGTCAGAGGATGAATACCGAAGTAAAAAGACTTAAAAGAATCCAGACACTTACCATTATCAGCAACCGCACTAACGAAAGCATCAGCGATTCGCTATCCATTGTCTCCCACTTAGCCATGTCCAGTGGGAGGGTGCAAGCTCGCCCCAGCGCAGCGACCACCTGGGGGTCGCCACCTGCGCGGTCCGTCTCGGCCAGCGGCCTGCCCAGCACACCCTTGATGTCCGGCCTCCAAGGGACCAGCGGAGGGGGCGGGACTGTCTCTTCAACGGGCAGTGGCAATGAAGGACTGGGTGGGACCTCGACCCTCGCCCTTTTCTCTGCCCGGCACTCCTAAACGACCTCGGCAGGGCGATCCTGACCTTCTGCCCTTGGAGTAGAGCCAGGAGAGGAATCGTCGATGACAATGGTTGCTGGAGGTGGAGCAGAACCAACCTCGGCCACTATGGCGGGTGTGGTCTCGGCTACAGTGGCAGCAGTAGGAGCGGCCACGGCCGCAGCAGCAGCAGAGGGAGGCAGCGAAGCCAAAGCATCGCTAGTAGACTAGGGGGCATTCAGGACCTCTCCCCTGATATCCCGAAAGCCATGGCTGACATGTCTTCTGCCGCGAAGCGCTAGCGACGGTGGCACAACATCGCCTCTTCTTCTTCTTCCGAGCTGGAGGATGCTACATGTTTCTTCCTCCACTGCGAAGAGGGTCCAGCCTCGACTGCCGCGGTCTCGACAGGGCCCAAGTCTGGGAGTGGCATTAAAGCACGGTTACCGAACTCGGCCAGACGCCCGGTGGGGATTGCGACCGTTACTGGCTCCGAGCTGGTGCCTTCTCCGCGCAGCACAGAGTCTACCCAGGTCACCTTCCTCGAGGTGTTGAAGGACTTGTAGTGCAGCATATGCCCTAACAGCGACCACGCAGCTCTGTCGTTGTGCCAGCGATAGTTCCTTACCAGCTCGTGCCAGGCTGTGTTTACCTTCCAATGGTTTCTCCTGGCTAACTCCCTTCTCTGGCGAAAATCTGCATGACAAAAAAAGATGTTAGTCGACAGATATAAAAGAAAAGGGAAAACTACAAACTGAAAAGACTTCGGCCTTTACTTGGAGGGGTTCCCATTTTACGAGGGATCGGACCATTGTGCCAGCCTCTATTTCGCCGAACTCCCATCCTCCTCTGACGAATACTTGATCTTCACCCGCATATTGGTTGGAGTCCTCCAGTACAGTGACGAAGCCAGCTCGGCCAACCCTTAGCCGGAGAGAATAAGTATTCCCATCTGTGGACTTACAGAGGTTATATGTATCTTCGATGTTCGGGACACCGAGGTCGATCCCCAAGATCCTATTCAACTGTACTGCCCCATGATGATCTTGTATCCATTGGGTAGCAGTTGGCAAGGGCATAGACTCCACTCTCGGAGACAGTCCCTAAGGAGTGGGTGAAGGGGGAACCGGACCCCTGTCTCCACAATAGTGACCAGCCAAAACGGCATCCAGCCATCGTGGTAAACGAAGCCATCGTCCGGGCCATCTGGTCTGACCTCTACATTGGCAGGGATACTATACAAGTTCCTAAAGACTGCTACAGAAAATTGGTCTCCTAACAAGTGCCTATAAACTCCCATTCTCTACCCAGAAATCTACCTAGAAGAGAGAAAAAGAGAGAAACAGAGAGACCCTATGGGGGGGATTGCGCAGAAGAGAGCGCTAGCGACTTGTAGGCAGCAGTGAGCTCTCCAGCAATAAAGAACAGAAATTTCGATCAAGCGTAGAAGAAGGCCAGGGCGAAGGAGACGCCCTAATTTATAAGGGTTTAGAGGCGTCGTTTCGGCTCTCAAGGAACGCCTTTAATGAAGCATGCCTTTAATGAGGCGTCGCCTCAAGCAACCCTAACGTCCTTTCGAAACGATTGCACGGCAGCTGAAAAGGCGACACGTGCCACCATCGACGCAATTACTAAAGACTATTAAATGCCTCGGGTAGGTGAAGAGACATCTTGATAAGAACCGCACGTCAGCAACGGTCATCAGAATAAGGAGGGACCCCCTCTTCAAACCAAGACTCCGCCATCTCAGTAACCCTTTCTCATACTTCGGCAACCTCCTCTTAAGCTCGGTAGCAGTACCAACTAGGCAGAATCACTTAGCTTCCGACCTCCTCAAGTTAGAGAGCTTTCAGAAGTCAAAAGCTAGGGGGCAATTGTGTGGATAAAATACCGTAATGATGAGATTAAGTGAGGACCACGGTGATCACAGCCCAGCAGTTCAGCGGCTCGGTAAGAAGCGTCGGCTTAAGAGGCTCCCCCGCTCGGCAGCTCGGCAGCTAGGTTTAAGAGTGTCAGCTCAGCGCTTATCAGCTCAGCAGCTCGGCGTAAATGCCAGCTAAGTATCAGCCCGGTTAGATCATTCCTGGTCCCGGTAAAAGTACTGAAGGCAAAGAGTGGGCCATCACGCCCCTATGAGAAGTACGGGCGAGCCCTGATAGATAGGGTCGCTCATTTATGGCAATAGGGTCGCTCATTTATGACGATAAGAAGTTGGCTTTATCATCCCTTCACATCAACTGTCCAAAAGCATGGAAGTTTCTGATGGGATGCGCACTTTCTACCTACCGCCGAATGTCAGGGTAAGGCCCGATGGGACCTTACCCCACCTACCCCCACTCACGAAGAAAACAAACGAGGAATCATCTACAAATACACATGGGGTCAGCCCCATGAAAGTACGAAAACTCACAACACGTGAACCATTACCCAAATTCTCATTCTCTTCTTCCTCCTCCTGCTTAGTTTTTCCAGGACTAACTCAGGCATCGGAGTGCCTTCGGCTCATAGCAGCCAGGGGCTCTAACCCAAGTTATTTTCCTTCCCTTTTCAGGTCCTCAGCGTTTGGTCTTCCCTAATCCATAAATTCTACATCCTAATCTAAGTAGGTGATATTTTTATCGCCTACAGTTTCTTGTTGCTGTTAATTGTTATTGCTGAAAATTCATTATACTCTTTCTTGAGATGGTTTCCTCCTTTTGTCTTAGCCTGCTCACACGTGCACTTAATGGGTTTGGATTTGGTATTGATCCTATTGATGTTCATAGTGGGTTTATTTTCTTGATGACTTCTGCTTCTTTTCATTCATGTTTGTTGTGGGGCAAACGTGGACCATTGAACTAACGGATTCCATCTATGGTGGGTATGTTACAGAAACAGAAATATGCCTATAGGAAGGTGCTAACCTTTGATCTCAGCCTAGAAATGCGTGGTTAAAAGGAAAATAAAACCCTGTCAAATAAAATGCCAAATATCCTCTTGAGCAAGCCATTGAGAGGGAACTCCTCAACCAACATTTAGAAGTTCTGTTCAGAGGTCTCCTCCAGTTTTGATTTCTTTTCAACTTCAGGCTCCTTGCCTTGGGCATCACTCTGTCCATTCTTATTTATATAGAATAAACTCTTTTTTCTGCAATGTGAATGCCCTTTTTTTTTTTTTTTTTGTTAACATCTCAGGCCCATAACATTGTTCCAGATATGGATGTGTCCTCAAATACTTTCCAGCCATAGTTCTTGTATTTGTTAGTGGTTGTCTGAACTATCAGATGATAAACAAGAATGTTGATTGGTGCAGGGGCCATGTTTGCATTATACAGATGTAGATGAGAATTTGACACCGAAATTAGGAATGCATTTTGAGATTTAACGAAAGCATATGAATTTTACAATATTTACGCAAAGGTTGATAGGTTTATTGTAAGAAAATATTCAACTCGTACGAAAGATAGTAAGGTAGTTTGGAAGCGATTCTTTTGATCAAAGGAGGGAAAAACAGACCGAAACTGCGGAACATAAACTTGGACATCCCATCAGAGGCAAACATGCACCCATGGAATGGTCTAGATAGTGATGTTGTAGAATATCAGGAACCATCATCGCATGTTGTAATGAAAGGACGCGCGAAGAGACTATCATCGTATGTTGGCATGGAGGCTTCTAAATATGTTATTATTCTCGTATATTTTTTTAATCTGTTACTTGAGTGTATGTTGATGATTTCTATGGTTTGGTGCTAGCGGAAGTTGATCCTTGAACTGTGATCTCATGGCTGTCTTAAACACTTGTTTGTTTCAATCTAACTTCGGCCTTTGTGTCATTTACTTAAATTTTTTTGTTACTATTAATGGGTTTTGCAAGTAAATGATATATTTAGTTAATTGCAGAACAAGTATTTGTGGTAGGCATTTAACACTTTTTTGCCACTCTTCTTTCTCCTCAGTCTTGTATTCATATGTAAGTTATAAAAGGCTTTTAGTAGAAGGTTCATCCAGTATTTGGTTCTAAATGAAAAAGGAGTAAGTTGCACAGGGATCATTACGCTGATCAACGATATAGCTATCCAACCTAGCTTACAAGCAGCATCATTCCTACAATTTTAAAGTTTCTGTATGATATTTCACAACAGTTATGAAGTAGTTTTGATGAATGTGGTAACATCAGGTTGCATTGTCATTGATAGGTATTTGATGAATGGGTCAGATGTCAACTCATACGTTTGAGTCCGGATCCCCTGTTTCGTACAAACAGGGGAGCCCTGTTTGGACGAATCAGGGGACGACACATGCGGGGGCGAAGGGGGACGGAGGAAAGAGGCATTTTTTCTTTCCTCCGCCCCCTTCGCCCCCGCATGTGTCGTCCCCTGATTCGTCCAAACAGGGCTCCCCTGTTTGGACGAAACAGGGGATCCGGTTCCCATACGTTTTGATGAATGGGTTTATGTCAGGAAGTGAACAATTGTAGTTGTAGTTGATGAATAGACTTTTTTTTTCCACGAGCTGGAGCTCAGAAGGAACTTGCAGAAGAGGGAAATATTGCTCAGAAGGGACTTGGCCGTTAGTGGGTACCTGATATCCAACGAGAGAATTAAGGCCTAATTTGGCAAACATGTATAGAATCTGTACCTGGTTGAATATCCAGCTGAATTAGAGCCCATTGAGAATCTAGGTCTGATGGATCAACATCACTTATACCTTGTGTTAACGGCTAACTTCAAAATGCCCCTACTTATCATCTTAACCGTAGTTGCTGCAACACATATTGATGGACCCTTTCTAAATGAAAGGAGTTCTACAATGGCAGTAGCAGCAATAATGCATCAGAACTGGTATGGTTTACTACCAATGGCAGTAGCAGCAATAATGATGTCTTTCCACGTACATATAAGAACAAACAGAAAAGAAATATAAAAATAAAGAGGAAGCAACAAAGTTATAGTGCACAGAACCAAAAGTAAATGCTATGGTTTCAACGCCTATACTTCGTGAATAGTGAACCTCATTTGATTGAAGGAAGAGAGATTTGTTCCAGGGAGCAATATGGGAAAGTGGAATGGAGGCCCCATTACACTATTCATATATGATTATGATAAGGAAGGACAATACAGTGGATAGTAAAGTGGCAGTTACTATATGATAATCAAGACTAACATAGCATAACCAACCATTAAGCAAAATAACTCCAATAGACTGCTTTGTCCATTTTTCGTACATAGCATAACCAACCATTAAGCAAAATAACTAAATCAACTCCAATAGACTGCTTTGTCCATCCTTCACACAGCAAATATATGCAGCAAAGAAGAGAACAATGACAAAAATAGAGGCAAATCCATTTCTGCGTGAGCTTCTCATGTTCTGCTGCACTAAAAATTTCTCTTTGACGTCTTATTTTCAACCTCATTTTTTCGATGGAGCTTTTAATTTCTTCCATTTGTATTGAATTTGAGTTGGGAATCCTGTTCGGCACAGCTTCATCCATCCAAATTGAAGTGGAGCCCATTGTCGGTTTCGCAATGAAAGTAATGATGACCTGCCTACATATTCTCTAGCTTATATGTTAAATCATATTACCGTGGACGTACATAAGATTTACATATCAGAAATAAATAAAACATTTCAAATCATATACTTGAAGATGACATGGTAAATGACAATCTCTAATTGAAGATTTACACCACTTAGGTTTCCCTTGCAATAAACCTCATATACTTGAAGATGACATGGTAAATGACGATCTCTAATTGAAGATTTACACCACTTAGGTTTCCCTTGCAATAAACCTTCCAGTAAATGTGGGTTGAAATGAACAGAAAAAAAATATAGTGAGCTGATTAGCCCAATCCATGTTGCACCCTGCATGCAGGTACCACATCATCAACATCTCGTTTTCGGCCCACAACTTTGGAGTTCGAGACTTGCTCATGGGTACCTAAATACTATATCTCATCACAATATTTCATCTATGGCCTATTTGTTTGCAGTGAAACCCACAAAAATTGAATACATATATGATTTATGCCATTAGTAGTTAAAAATGAAGTGGCAAAGGCATAAACTAAAATGTTTAAAGTGGTAATTCTGAGATGATTCATTGATACAACGTAAAAAATTCCAGAGATTTCAAAAAGTACTATGCCACTTCAAAATAAATTATGATTCAAACTGGTGTTGCAACAAATGCATAAATAAGTTTTGATGATAAACTATGCAGACTAACAATCCGTAGACAAGTGTTGCAACTAATGCATGATGATAAACTGATAGTTCATATATCTTGGGTCTGGAATCTAGTCAACATCTGTAATTATTCCAGACCCAACCGAACCACAATGCAATGCACCATTTTTTTGTGTGCATTGCTTTAAAATTTCCCTACTGATAGTTCATATATCTTGGGTCTAGAATCTACCCGAATGTGATCATTCCACATTATGTAGTTTATGGTTTTTAGCCTCATTTGAATCATTATCTAAACGAATCACTGGTAATGAGTTGGACATGAAGTTAAAGATATATCTAACCTAATGTGATCTACAAAATCTACCCTCCAAATCAACAGGGGAGGAGATCTCCATGGTTAGGTTATATTCAAGGATTATAATTTGAACCAATGACTTGACAATCAAGACCTCTGTATCAACCAATGACTTGACAATCAAGACCTCTGTAAAATTAAAATACCAAAGGACTTTTTTTTTTGTTTCCCTAATAGAGGGAAGTTAGGAAAAAGAAATTTCTTACTTGAGGTTGAGACAACTGTGGTTTCTTGTTGCAGCACTTATCAGTTTACAAATTCCAACCAGTTTGCATTTGAGGAAGACATGAATGCAAATGCTTCTAGTAGCGACATCCAAACCCCTAAATTTCTCAAAAATAAATAACCTCCCCCAAAACACAACCGCAAATCTCTAAGACCCCAAACCCCAAACGAAATCCATCACTGTCTCCTCTCAAATCCAAGACCCATCAACACTGCCTCAAACAAAGAAATACCCAACCCATCAACATTGCCTCAAATCCGAACATCACGTGTGGGTATGAAAAAGAGCGGGAATACCTTGCTCAAATCACTAAAATCTCCATCACAAACCCTGAAATCAAAAATCCAAATGCTCAAATCAAACAAACCCCAATATGTTCTAGATATTTGAGTTTAGAGTATGTGGGGAAGGAAAAAAAAACAATTGAAAGATAAAGAGAAAGGGAGAGAGAGGGAGGGAGGGAGAGAACAACAGAGAGAGAGAGAGGGATCACCTATTGTACGTTAAGCCAGGGTGTCAGCTGACGGGAGAGAGAGATGCGTGAAAGAGACAACTGCCGGGAGATGCCGTCGTGGTTTCGGAGATGGCTATTTCTTCATCTAGTATGAGTTTCTTCATTTGTAGTTTCGTTCAAAATGGGGAAATGAAATTAGAAGTGAAATGGGCGGGCTTTATAACGGGATACGAAAACTTTTTGACCTTTTATTCACTTGATGCGCTGCACGTGGCGCATCCAACTCGCATGTAATGAGCAGACGCTCTCCTCAGCTCCTTTTATATATATATATATATATATATATATATATTTATATATATATAGGGACCTCCTCCTATTAGCTCAACCGAAGAGTATCGTCCGCTCAAGCGTGTGGTGTCTGGGCAAAGTTCAAAAGTCCATTAGCCAGCGGGCCAAATCTCCCGCTCGATAATTCGGAGCCCGCCTTTTACTTCTTTACTTGGAGACTCAGAGGAAAGAGATGGAACTAGAACCTGCCCTTTTGTTTCTTTGCTTGGAGACTCAGAGAAAAGAAATGGAACAAGAGCAGAGAATCAGAAGGTGATTCCCACATTTCCGAGCCGAGACGAACACGAAGAGGAGAAGAGGGCAAGCATCCAGGTTTATTCAGCTGGCTCCTAGAGGTACCATTGATCTCCTTCTTCATTTTCTCCCCTTTTAATATTTGGGTTAGGGTTGTGATGTGATTTGGGTTTCCTATGGCCCTCGTTGGATTTCAATTTCTGTAGCCATTTACATGGGTTGTGGTAGGGTTTCATCTCTCTCTCCCTCTCTCCCTCTCCCCCACTAGTTGTGTTTCCAGGGCTCATCATGTTTGAGAATCCGGTGTTGGATGGCAATCTTGAGATGGGTTCTGTGGTTTAGGGTCTCATCTGAATTGGGTTCTGAACTTGATTTCAAAATGTAAGGAGCCTTTTGAATTTGGGTGGGCCATGGTTACAACGACACCGAGGTTCTCCCACACCGACGACACCCTATGCTTCTAGTAACATGATTTGTTATAGAATGTATGGAACAGGATTTGGCATTTTTTCTAATACATGGTGTTTTCGTTTGGACTTGTTCCATTCACACAAAAGCATAGGCAGGTTGTACATTTACATGTCACGCTCTCTATTCAGCATCATTTCATTCATTTCAACCAGCCAAAGCATTCGTTCAGTTACCACACCTTCTTCAATGTATTGGTTCTTGATGGTGTGATATTCATTATTAACAATTGATTCCCATAATTATGTGGCTCTAACATGAGTAGGTGTCTTACAGCAACTTAAGGTTCTAAAAAAAAGTCCTAAATTATTATGAAGTCGACATGTTCCAATTAGGAACTACCCCTAACATGTGGATAAAGTTCCTTTTTTTTTATGTATGAAGTTCCTTGAAGAACCAATATGTGGACGTCAGGTACAGTTTGTATAGAATCCAAACAATTTTCAAACTGTTGTTAACTTTATTCGGTTGTAAATTTCTATTCTTATCCTTTTTACTTATTATGTTTATGTCTTCTCATGTTTTTTGGGTGGTCTTGGTTTTTTATGTATTGATTCATTTTATATCTGTGGTCCAGTTTCAAGATGGATGTAGCCTCATCATCAACAAATTTATTACATTATCCGTCAGTAGAGGATGTGATTACTCCAAAAATAGGGATGCATTTTGATGATTTAAATGATGCATTTGAATTTTATAATGGTTATGCAAAGCATGCTGGCTTTAGTGTAAGAAAAGATTCTACTCGAACTAAGAATGGGGAGGTTGTTTGGAAGCAATTTCTTTGTTCGAAGGAGGGTAAAACAAATGAAAAATATTGGATTGATAAGGAATTTGTTCAAAGACGTCGGATGGAAACGAAGGAAAATTGTAATGCTATGTTGCAAATGAAAAAAGATAAATTTGGTGGCTTTGTAGTCTCCAAGTTTGTCCCTGAGCATTCTCATGCCCTCACTGCCCCACATAAGAGATTTATGCTAAGGTCGCACCGTGAAGTTCCAGAATCAAAGAAGCAATTAATAAAGACCTTCGATTCTGCTAATATTAGTAGCACACATCAAATGGCAGTCTTTAATTCATTAGCAGGGGGTCCTGAAAATCTTGGATTTATAGATAAAGATGTTGAGAATGTTAGTAGAAAAAACAGAGAAGAGAAAAAGGGTTTGGATGGTCAGTTGTTATTTGAGCAATTTAAAAACCGCAAAGAAATGAGTCCAGGATTCATATATAACATAGAGAGAGACAGAGAAAACAAGATAACACATGTGTTTTGGGCTGACCATAATTTTCGTACTTCATATGGCATTTTTGGAGATGTTGTAACGTTTGACACAACATATAAAACAAATTGTTATGGATTGATATTTTCTGCATTTGTAGGTTGCAATCACCATGGTCAAACAACATTATTTGGCTGTGCGTTCCTACCAAATGAGAAGTTTGAGTCATTTGAGTGGTTGTTTACTAAATGGCTTGAAGCTATGCCAGGCGGTCCCCCAAATGCGATTATAACAGATCAAGATTTAGCTATGACAAAGGCCATTAAGAAAGTCATGCCAAACACACATCATAGGTATTGCATGTGGCACATTTTGGAGAAATTACCTGTGAAGTTAGGAGGAGTTTCTATCCACAATGATGGTTTGATAGATGACATAAAATTATGTGTTCGCTATTCTGACATGCCTGCCGATTTTGATTCTAAATGGAGAATGATAATGGAAAAAAGCGGTGTTGGTGAGAATGAATGGTTGGCACATTTGTTCGACATTCGTGAAATGTGGGTACCGACATATTTAAAGCACATTTTCTTTGGAGGGATGCCCACTACTTCGAGAAGTGAAAGCATGAATGCCTTTGTAAAACAATACGTACAATACAAGAACTCACTGATTGATTTCATATTACGTTTTGAACAGGGTGTTGCAAGGCTAAGATACCTTGAAAATAAAGAGGATCATGAGTCAAGCAATGGAAGGCCTAAACTAAAGACATGCAAACCAATGGAGAAGCAAATGGCAGACATTTATACAAGAAAGATATTTTATAAATTTCAAGATGAGCTATTCCTCACCACATCAATGACTTCAATACTTGTAAATGAGGACATTGCCAGCTCTATTTTTATTGTGAGAAATTTGAACCCTGAAGATAAAATTGAAAGAGAGGTTGTGTGGAAGAAGGAGGAGCAACACATAACTTGCACATGTAGAAAGTTTGAATTTGAGGGCATCCCATGTCGGCATATAGTGTCTGTCCTACGGCAACTTTGCATTACATATTTACCTGAGAAGTACATTTTGAAGCGTTGGACACAGAATGTCAGAAAAGGAACAACGGTTGATAAATATGGTGCTGAAATTGGGTCTTACTGTGTTGACTCCTTCTTGGCAAGACATGGTCAACTGTCATCGATCTTCATGGCTCTAATTGACGAAGCAAGTCCATCAAAAGAATGCTTCGAATATATGGTTGGGTTTCATACTGAAATGCAAGCTAAAATAAGGCAAATAAAATCCAACATTCCATCAGAGACAACCATACAGAATGAAAAGGAAACAATGGAGAGTAACGTGGTTGAATATGAGGAGCCATCGCGAGTTGTAACAAAGGGTCGTGCAAAGAGACTCAAATCATCTAAGGAGAAGGCATTAATACGAGGACGTCTTTGTCATGGTTGCAAAAAACGCGGTGTATCACATGACAAACGTAATTGCCCTATATTATTGAACAGGTATGCAAACTACATTTAAAAAAAAATTATTTATTCATAGTTTTATTAGCATTTAAATATAGTAGTTCTAATACATGATCTCAGGTTAACAAGGGAAGGCCAGGACATTGAACCAAGTCAATCACCTTGCAAGAGCAACAGTTCAGACAATTCTATTTCAGACGTTCAAGAATGGTAACGTGGTTGATTTTTAGGGATATATATTAAATCAATGTTAATCATGCACAATGGTGCTAGGAGTACTTTATTTTAGATGTTCAATAATTGTTCTTTTTTTATTTTATGTACAGGGTAAGTGGTTGAGAGGATCTCAGTTGCTCCCCAGTTCAGCTAAATGTTCTTCCCAGGCTAAGTTATTCTCCCTTCCTGTGTTGAGCTGTGCGGTGTTGTGCTGTGTGGTCCTGTTGTGATCGTTCTGTTGAGCTGAATGTTCTTCGGCAAGCTATGGCTGTAATTCTAATCTTCTCTCAGTCTAGTTTTTTGCTTAGAAGTTCTAGGCTGCGGTGGAGAGTTTCAGCTGCTGCTCTTAGGAGAGCCTAGCGGCAATGCAGGGTGGTTGGTGTGGAATTTTGTAATGTTGAACATTTTGGAATTTTGTCATGTTGAACATTTTGGAATTTTGTTTCTGTAGCTCACAGAATGTTGTGATATATTTCAGATTGAAAGATTATATGAATGATATTGTCACATGTAGAAGGCTATTTCGGATTTATAATGCAATGTTTATAAGCTAACATATACAAAATCCAGGCTAAATGAAATTGGGCAGGAAACTATTGATTCCCTAATTTGGGATTGAAGGTAAGGATGTCAATTGGGCCGGACCGCCCAGAACGACCCGAAATGTTGAATGGCCCTGGCAGTGCTGGGCCTGGGTGCCCATGCCCGTTGGAAGGCAGGGGTTGAAGTTTAGTGAGAAGGTGATGGTTTGAGAATTGAGATGCCAGTGGTGAAGTGGACATAGAGGGAGATGGGTTTAGCATGAGAATGGGGTGTTGGTGGCTGTTTGGTTGGACGGATAGATAAGAGTTTGAAGATGAAGATGATGAAGGCTTGGGCGTTGAGTTTATAGGTGGGTCTCGGTGGGAAGATGGATAAGGAAGGTGTGAGATGGGATGGTTGTGGGGTGCTGGTTAATGGATGAAAGCCGAGAGAGGCGGAGTGACAGTGGTTTGGACTACTGGTGAAGGCAATCTGCCATGAGGCCAAACATGGTTGTCGAGACATTACCAGAACTGAAATATACATGCGCCTTACTCCTGTTGTTCATGGTTGTCCTGTCCAACCATCAGAACTCCAGAAGTACCTTAAAGCTTGTGGAACCAGCAAGCGGGATCATTCATTTGCATTTGCACATATCTTGGGCTGGTCTGTATAGGCATTGCAAGGCCAATTCATAGCCTTCCATTGGTGATGCAAGCAATTGGTATCAATCCACTATTATAACCATGGAATTTATCTTAATCTGGCGGCATTGCTTTGGTGTCATGACAACCATTATGAGTCACAATACACAAAACACATTCAACAAGAGCTCAGAATAATCAACATATGTAATATCCAAAATTTCAATCAATACAAATATACATCAAGAGTTTCCTTCCATCTTTCCTTAAAAAAACAACTTAAGAGTCTTGAGATCCTTCATTTTGAAAGTTTTCCTATCCAAAAAAATGCAGCAAATAGTAAAACTATTAGGAACAGATTGGCGCGACTCTTTTCACGTCGGTTTTCAATTCCCATGCTTTCTCTTTGCAGTCGATTTTCCCGCTTGATCTCTTCAAGTATTGATTTGATTCCTTCCAATTTTAAGTCAATTTGTGCTTGTCCTGAAGTGGGGTTGGGTATATATTCTGAAGCAACTTCATCCATCCAAATTAAAAGGCCACAACCTCTTTCTCCCTGCCAACAAAATAATCGCAAGATAAAACTAATATTGGAGAAATAAATTTATTTAATGCATGAAAGTAGAATGTATAGACACTTACATGTAGATCCGGACATTTCCAAAATTTACTTCCAGGGTTAGATGGTGTGCGAGAAGTCCTTAAAATCATATACCCGTAACCGCACGGGCACTTTGGAGCCCATTCTAAATTCCGTGATGAAAATGAAGATGACCTGCCTACAATTTCTTGACCTGTAAATCTCAATATAGGTAGATGAAATTAAGTTTAGTTAAAAATATATGAAGTTTATCTATGGGAAATTCTGAAAAATTACATACTTGAAGCCGACATGGGAAATGCCAAGATTTCTAATATGAGTACATCTGCAAATTAAGATTTCTAATATGATGTGTGAGTATCCTGAAAATCTGCTAGAATAATAGAAAAAATGCATTGATAGTTATGAATATAGGTACCAAAAAACCAGGGGTTCTTGGACTCATTACCTTGATTGGTCCAAATATCTGAATGGGTGAACAAGGAATCACCAACACACTTGGATTCATACAAATTCCTTGAACTTCATCCAAGGCCTGACTCATACCTTTGCTTAAGAAAGCTTCTTCGAACCAACATCTATCACCTCAGTAAAATTTCAAGCCCATAACATAATCTGTAATGGTCAAATCAGTTCAGGAATTCTAATGTAATCTAAGGTTTAAATGTGTATTTCTGTACATAATGCTCATAAGAGGGCTCTTAGGTACCTAGGGTCCATTTAAAAAAAAAAAAAAAGGAACTTTATACACAAAATGGCTAGTTGAAATGAATGAAATGATGCTGAACAGAGAGCGTGACATGTAAATGTAGGAACTGGACCACAAATATAAAATGAATCAATACATAAAAAACCAAGACCACGCAAAAAACATGAGAAGACATAAACATAATAAGTAAAAAGGATAAGAATAGAAATTTACAACCGAATAAAGTTAACAACAGTTTGAAAATTGTTTGGATTCTATACAAACTGTACCTGACGTCCACATATTGGTTCTTCAAGGAACTTCATACATAAAAAAAAGGAACTTTATCCACACGTTGGGGGTAGTTCCTAATTGGAACATGTCGACTTCATAAGAATTTAGGACTTTTTTTTAGAACCTTAAGTTGCTTTAAGACACCTACTCATGTTAGAGCCACAGAATTATGGGAATCAATTGTTAATAATGAATAACACACCATCAAGAACCAATACATTGAAGAAGGTGTGGTAACTGAACAAATGCTTTGGCTGGTTGAAATGAATGAAATGATGCTGAACAGAGAGCGTGACATGTAAATGTACAACCTGCCTGTGCTTTTGTGTAAATGGAACAAGTCCAAACGAAAACACCATGTATTAGAAAAAATGCCAAATCCTGTTCCATACATTCTGTAACAAATCCTATTACTAGAAGCATAGGGTGTCGTCGGTGTGGGAGAACCTCGGTGTTGTCGTGACCATGGCCCACCCAAATTCAAGAGGCTCCTTACATTTTGAAATCAAGTGCAGAACCCAATTCAGATGAGACCCTAAACCACAGAACCCATCTCAAGATTGCCATCCAACACCGGATTCTCAAACATGATGAGCCCTGGAAACACAACTAAGGGGGGAGAGGGAGAGAGGGAGAGAGAGATGAAACCCTACCACAACCCATGTAAATGGCTGCAGAAATTGAAATCCAACGAGGGCCATAGGAAACCCAAATCACATCACAACCCTAACCCAAACTATTAGAAGGGGAGAAAATGAAGAAGGAGATCAATGGTACCTCTAGGAGCCAGCTGAATAAACCCGGATGCTTGTCCTCTTCTCCTCTTCGTGTTCGTCTCGGCTCGGAAATGTGGGAATCACCTTCTGATTCTCTGCTCTGGTTCCATCTCTTTTCTCTGAGTCTCCAAGTAAAGAAACAAAAGGGCAGGTTCTAGTTCCATCTCTTTCCTCTGAGTCTCCAAGTAAAGAAGTAAAAGGCGGGCTCCGAATTATCGAGCGGGAGATTTGGCCCGCTGGCTAATGGACTTTTGAACTTTGCCCAGACACCACACGCTTGAGCGGACGATACTCTTCGGTTGAGCTGATAGGAGGAGGTCCCATATATATATGTAATTTTATTAAACTTTAATAGACTAAACCTAATATGATGACAGGTATGTAAATGATTAAATGCTTCCGCATTTAAATGTTAAATGACTGTTTTATCCTTCGTGATTTGGACCTGATCCTAGATAGGTGTGGATTTCACGGGAGTGCGCATGTCATGCCTCGGGGGTTACCCTTGGCTAGGTAATCCCGAGACCGGGATGTGACATATGTATAGTATGGTATCAGAGCAATGAAAAGTTTTTCTTAAAGACTTAGAAACAAATAGGAACATGGTGAGAATACGATAGAATCGATTAAGAATATCGATATGTTGACCCTTTAGTCTATCTTCTAGAATTTACTGGGTTAGAGTGTTACTGCTAATTCAATTTTGAAATTAATATTTCGGGCCCACAATGACCCTTACCTTCTCAAAAACCCTTAGCCAGTGGAGACAATGGAAGGCCTTCCTGTGAGGCCCCACCCTTTGCAGGCCCTCAATTTTATTTGAATAAATATAAATATAATATCAGTCATCTTAATATGCTAATTAATAGGATTTTAGTAGAATAGTCTATTATTGTTCCTAAGTCGTAGGATTAGGCTTTATATATATTTCTTTGTAGATATAGGGTGTTCATTGTAATTCTATTAGGGTTTTAGTTAGGTTAGGCCTTAGCTAGTAATTAAATTTTAATAGGAGGGGTGTTATAGTTAGGAAGCCTCTAGAATTTCCTCCAAATGACTAAGTTACCCATACCCTCATTCTCAATTCCATTTAAACCCTAAGGGCGTTTTAGTAACCAACCACTAAACCCTAACCTGTATATACTAACTATTGCAATGAAATGAAACCTAGCTCTAATTCACTCTCATTTTACTCTCATCTTCTCTATCTCTCTCCCCAAGAAACCCTAATTCCCTAAATCCCAGCACAAGGAGGAGTAAGAGATCATTCCCAATTGCATTATCAACCTCCTAGGAGCTTGGATTTCTTACCTTTTTGTCAATTGTCTTGCAATTCCAGATTGAGGCAAGTACCCTATGCTGGATAACTTAGAATGCATGCTTTCTTTCCTTTGATTTTGCTATTTCAATTCAATTGATGTATATACATGTTTGATCTACCAATTGAGCTTAGTTTTGGGTTTTTGGCCATTGATGGATGGGTTTACCTCATTTGGAAGATCAATGGCCCGTTTGAATGATGCATGGATGGTTATAGAAGTGCTTTTGCTATTTTATATATTTCTATGATGATTGGAAGTGATTAGAAGTATTTTGGATCGAAATTGAATTGAGGAAGAGAAATCCAGAAATTGGGGTTTTTGTTGCAGTCGCGTGTACCCGGTCGATCTGCCTGCAGTGGGGTCGACTGGCGACACTAAAATGGGAAGAAAATCAAGTCTCAGTTGATTTCTGAGAAAAGCTCAGTCAGTGTACCCGATCGACTTGACCCTGTTGCGGGTCGACCAAGAACAAAGGATTTCTGGAGGAAACTGGGAGCTGGAACATCTCTTTTTCAGAGATATCCTGTGTGTGCGGTCGGCCGCCCAGGCCAGGAGGTCGACTGGACACACAAGAAAGTTCAGTGACCGGGCAATTGCCTACCAAGTGCTTGTCTGTAAATCCCAGTGTGCGCGGTCGACCGACCAGGCCAGGAGGTCGACTGGGCACACTGAATAGTAGGTCGACCTGGGAGTCTACATCCTGACTTCCCAATGTACCCGTCGACCGGACCCTCTGCTCGGTCGACCGAATACACTGTGTACAGTGATTTTCCAACCTTCAGTTTTTCTGAGATTTTGATCAATTGTAGGGCCCATTGACCATCCAAATAGGCCTTCATTGATGTGCCAAGCACGAGTCAATGGTGTAGCTCAACCTTGACTCGGGGGGACCACCAAATAGGTTTTTGGGATTAGAATCGTCGGTAATTTGAACCTTAATGTAGTCAAGGGTGCCCGTAACTTCAGGAGCACCAATTGTAACGTCTTTGGCACCTATGACGGCAATTAGGGATTGTCGCGACCCCGAACCGGGGGTCCCGGGACCGCGACGGGGGTGGTGTGGTGTGATGAACCACCCCTTAGTAATAATTAAACATTCCTTTAATTTCCCACAGGTTTCCGCGGTGAGGATTCCACTTTCACTCGTAGAACATTTATATTGGTGCGGAAGCGTGTAGCAAATCAAACTTTTAATCCATTTACAACAAATCAGACTGTTAATACACAGGTATGACATGATGTCAGAGTGAGCAATGATCTCATTAGCATTCCCAAAATATTAAGTTAATATTTAGACAAAAACTCAAGTTAATTTAACATTCCCCAAAAATAAAGGCCAACAAAGGCCAGTACAACCCAAAACTATAAAACAGTATCATTATCAAAATTCCCAGAATGTTCGCAGCTCCGAGCTAAACCGAATGTCTACATGACATCGTCAGCTTGCCACTCTACTAATCGTTGCGGTTCACCGACCGCCTCCTCTGGCTCCTCCTCAAAGGCAAAGACGGGAGCTGGACCTGAGTACCACAAAAATGGGTCAGACACGACGGTCTGGCAGGTGGGTGAATAGATATACCAAGAAAGAAATCAAAGCATATAATAGGCATAACGAAAACTGTCATAAAACAGGATGCATAGTTCATTTAAAGTAAAGATGCAATACAAATCATGCGGGGTATTCAAGGTACAGGAACTGACTAGGTGGCAACCACACTAAAGCTACATCCTCTCTATCACTAAAGTGATGAGAGCACATTCAGTGCATTGGGCTCAATCACACGAAGTGACGAGAACCAATATTATTTACATATACATATACATATACATATAGCTAGGCAAGACCACGGCCGCGGACCGGGTAACGGGACAGTACGGGATCCAAGTTGCAACTGGCGGGAGCACGGGGGGAGACCCAAGTCAGTTGATCAGACTGACAAGGATGTCCAAGCTTAGTGGTGCCGACTCTTAGGTTACATGATAAACCAAAACATATACAAAACTATATCAATATAAAACATACGGGCAGGCGGGACATGGTGCTCGAAGGCACACATTTTCAAATCATTTTCGGTTCATGTATACACGGGTTGGCCGGACATACCGGGTGTACAAATCGGAGTTTGAGAGAAAACCAGTAGATTCGGGTTATTATACAATTAACTAAATAAAACAATGCAATGAATCCTTATGCCATTAGGGACTATGTGTTGGGGCATCTATATTCAAACGACCTGTATAAGGATCTTGTATGTCTAAATTACCCTTAGTATGGTACTCAAATGATAGAGGACATACTAAGTTTCCTTATGCACGTTGATGAATCTAAAGGTCCCAATACCTTTTCCGAAATGGTTTTTCTTTCTATGTCAATCTCCTTATGTCATCCCCTGGGTCCTTCCAAGGTGGTAGGGCATCAGAACAACCCATCCAAGCCTTTAAATACCATATCTGAAACCAATGGAAAGGACTCAGGAATTCTGGGTAAAACTCGGTCACCTGTCGGTCAGATGGCGGTTAGCCGCTGGCTGACCGCGGGGCTGACCGCGGTTCACCCTGCTAAAATGTAGCATTCTGTGTTTCTAACCGCGTCTCACGGCTACCTTGCGGTCACTGGGGTTTTTGGGGTGGCGGTTAGCCGCGAGCTGACCGCACGGCTGACCGCGGTTCGCCTGTCAAAATGCAACATTCTGTGTTTCTAACCGTATCTGGGTCGGTTAGCCGCCGGTCACCTGTCGGCTAGCCGCCGAGGTGACCGCCCGCTGACCGCCCAGCTGCGGGGACTACACATCAGGTGCAGATTTCAGTGCTTTCTTTCCCAAACTATTTCACCTCAACTCCAACCCTTTCCTAACATTAAATAGATCCATTCCCTTCCATTCAACATTTAATTCTTTCCACCAACCACCCTTTCATTAATGCATTCATTTTTTTTTTTCTACCAATGCAAGTCTCATTTAATGCAAATACAAATCTCATTCAAGAAGTCATACTAACCCAAAATAACTTTCATGAATGCATGCATATATTCTCATAGAACTACTAAGAGAAAACCATGACAATAAATACATTTCCAAAAGCATTCTAAACATAATGAATCAAATGAAATAGGAATAGTAAAAATCCACATTTTCAACAAGATAAGAACTTATTCAATTTAAATCCATTCATCCACTTGCCTTGGTCTCCAAAGTATGCTAGACAAGCTCTAATCCACTATCAAGCTCACAATCTACAATCTACACAAAATCCCCAAAAATACCTTCATTACAAGCCCTAAAATGGCAAAACTATGAAATAGAAGGGAATAACTTCCAATAATGGAAATGAAGCATCTTCAAGACTAGAATAATCCAAATCTAAGAGATGAGAAGAAGAGCTTACATGGAGGTTCTTCAATACACAAGGCTTGCTCAAAGAGGGTTCTAGAATGGTGGTTTCTCTCTAAAAATGGTACCAAGAAGGAGCTCTCATGGAGGGGAAGAAGATTGAAGCATCCATTCTTCCTTTAGCAAGAGATTTGAGAGAGATTGAGAGAAGAAGAAGCAAGAAGCAATGGAAGTTGAAGAGAACCCTAGGCTGGGCTGGGATACTTCTTTCTCAAGGAGTTGCAAGAAGAGGAAGAAGAAGAAGACTCCTCCTTATATAGCTAAGGGCAATGGGTCCCACAACTTAAAGGTCTAATCGAGCTAAAACATCAATCTACGGGCTCCGGATGGATTCGACGAAGAAGGAAGAATTGATCGTCGAAATTTCTACTTTCCAAAAAGTATATATTTTACAAGTTTCGGAGACATTGAAAATTGTGTCCAGATTTTGTGTAAAAAGACTGTTTTACCCCTATCAATGGCAAAGTGGGGTTTAGAGGTCTCGAATGGAAACGGAGCAAATACGAAAGTTGTTGGGAATCATAAAATACATTCAACGGAGCAATTTACCGATTTCCAGAATTATATCTAAATCCCCAAACTAATCAAGACACAAGAAAAGGAACCCCCAAAGGGCCCCACTAGATTCAAAAGAGTTCCCAAAATTATTCAAAGCTATAAAAAGCTATTCTAATCCAGATTTAACCCATTTCCACCAATCTCACTTATAGCTAAAACACGTCTTAATTAACACTAAAAGGAAACTCTCGGGGCGGGGTCTTACAGGGATCAAATTAACTGAAGAGGCACTGACTCAAGAGTGGACAATTACCTAAGTTGGACCTTTGCTTATTCCATTTGATTCTATTTCTTGGAGACTATTATATATTGTCATCTCTTGTGTCCTTGTTATCGATATAAACATGTTATTTAAATGGAAATTGGAGGACCTGAACCTAGGATTACGTAGTGGTAACCCGATGATGTAATTGGTAATAAATAACCCTTGTATGTGGCTAGCCGAGCCCTCATACGGCCTAAGTTGGGTGTGTGGTACCTTAGAATGAAAAGATTGGTCATGATGTATAGTTGTGAATGGTTTTGGATTGGTTACTTGCATTGTTATAAATTAAGGCCATGGTTGTGGGCCTAGTGTGGACCCAATGGTGATTGGACTGAGACTTGGACTTGGATATTGGTCTGTGTCCCATAATATTGTACTTGAACCTCTTAGAGACTTGATTAGGACCTTGCTCGTGCAACTGTGCAAGGTAAGCCTAGACAGACACAGACCTGTATTTGTTCTCTGGGTCGGTACTAGAAAGTCACTCAGTTGATCTAAGCTCAGCCTATTGACTGATCATCACTGGTAGGAGCTATATTTGGTTATGACTAGAGCTATTATGATGAGCTATGATTAGACAGACTGTGTGATACCGGGTCCGATCTGATCTGGTAAAGGGGTACGATCGGTGCGATAAAGGGGTGCGATCGGTGTTATTTATATATATTGTTATTAGCAGGGCTGTTATCCCTTGCATGGTTACTATACTTTTCCCCATCACGACTGTTTACAGTATGAGAGGGCCACGACATAATATCCCGCGTATCCAACTTGTGTGAATGTGCCATATTGATATCTGTTAGATTAGATTACTTAATCATTCTGATTCTAAACTGCTATTTACTGTTTAATTACCTAGTTTATGTTTCTTGTTATTCTTATGATTAAATGATCGTCTCTATTCTCCTTGATGCATACATCCTGTGTTATCTGTATATGGTGCCTTGTCAGATCATTGAATCTAACCCATCTTTGGTGCTTAAGTTTTGACTTTGACCCCACGGGTGATGCGATCATCGAGGTGCCTGTAGCCGGCGACTACGGGTGGAGACCGGTTAACCAGGTGGTCGAACCAGAGGATGGAGCGCCTACATAGGGTGTTTGAGCGCAGTTTATTTTTAGGTTTTGAGTGATTATGTAGCGAGTGGGAATTAGACTGATATGTATAAACATGATATTCACACTTTGAGATTTTGTTAGACTTCAGCCATGTTCTATCTGATTCATCTTAATGATACTTATTGCTTCCGCTATCTTTTCTTATACTTCTGCAATATAACTGTTGATTATTTTATTGTTCAAAAAGTTTTAAAATTTTGACCTCACTGCGGACTATGATCTTGGAAGTTCTCGGATTTTCCGGGAAGTAGAGCGCCAAATTCGGGTACCTTAGCAGTAACCTCGGTATTTGAAATTGCGGTGTTACACTTTCTCTGAAGATTTGAAGACCCTTACCTTTTAAAAAACCCTTAGCCACATTTAACCCTTATCCTACCTATTAACCCTAACCACATTACAACCTATGAAAGACCTATTAGATCCTAGGAAAGGTTAGTTGTTGAATCAGTAAGAAGTTGAGTAAGCATTTTCAGCTTCTATTGGTTATATCTAGTTCTATGGGATCAATCCTTCTATACACAAGCTCCATTCTTCATCAATTATGTGAGTTATCAGCCTTGTTCATACCTATATACTGAGAGTTAGTCATTAAAATCTATGTGCTTCCATTGTTGAGAGTATGACCTATAAGGCTGTAGTCAAAGTGAAATGTATTTTGAAGGGGATTAATGCTGTGTGAGCTTGGACCTGAAGATTGCATAAAGTTTGGCTAAATACACACACCTACATAGTGGGACTTAGGTATTGACTGTCATAGTTGGCTAGTAGTCCTAACTTAGTACTCATTCTTATTAGCTTGCCAAAGACCGTTGGACACCAAAGATATTTTCTTTTCAAAATAAAAAGAATTTTGTGGGATTTATTTACTGAAAACCCTCACGAGATAAAGTGAGTCCACTAGGGAAAGCCTAGGGGTTTAACGGCTTGTTGCACAAACTAAGTGCATCCGCGATTCCTGCAAAAGTGAGTTAGGAATTTTTACAGTGTTTTCTTGCATATAGTTTAGTTTTTCTTTATAGATTTTGCTCGGGACAAGCAAAATATTTGTTTGGGGGTGTGATGTGTGTTAAATATTGCATATTCTACTCCTCACTAGCCAGAGTTTTATTAGCATCTCATGTGCATATCATTTGGTTTACACGGAGATTTTATCCTTCTATCAACTTAATGGATTGTTGGATTATCATCACTTGTAATTTCATTTTAACTTGTAAAATGATGTCGTTTCTTTGCATCATTGCATTGGATGCGGAATTCTGAGCGAAATCAACTGCTTACTTGCATTCATATGAGTTCGGACGAGGAAGATACAAAGCGGCAAATTTTTCGTGCATAAATCCGATTATTTTATAGCTTATTTTTCTGTAATTTCTCTTGTGTAAGCGGACCCCGTAACTACCCCAACCTTCCGGGTAGTGTCCCAAGGCATCAAAAAGTGATTTTGATAAAAAAAAAAAAAAGAAGTTACATGAAGAAATCTTAAGAAGAGTTGAAGAATTTTAAAATAAAAGGAGAAGAGTTTTAGGATAAAAAAGAAGTCATTTTCTAAAACAAAGGATTGGTTGTTGTATTGGTTAGAGCTTGTGTAGGTATGAAACAGGTTATTGGTTTAAACCCCAACAATTTCACTTTTTTTTTTACATAGAAAATATTCCATCCAACTTTAACCTCTCCACCAATCAAAGCACAAAAGGCACATATGCTTTTAGCTTTTGGAAGGAAAGTAAGCTGCAACCAATCAAATTGAAGCAATCCATGTGAAAGCAAATGAGTTATTTAAAAGCCTTCAAATTGGAACCGATCAAATGAAAGTAATCCTTGCAAAAGGAAATTAGTCAATCAAATGTCCTCAACACTGTTTCTATAAATTGGAATTTATTTGTAGAAAGAAAATCTTTTGGCAAGACAATCTTTTTTTGTAATTTTATTTTTACTTTCTCTACACTTTTAGATTGTAATTAGGAGCTTATTTGTAACTAATCTAGAGAGAGTGTGTAATTGAAGATCGTTAATAAAGATTTGGAGCTCTTTCTTTATGTTTAGTGGCTAAAGCTCTTGGTTAGGCTCTCATTTTGAAGCTAAGTAATGTGATTAGTTCAATTCCATGCATATTTTAGTTTAAATGCCCTACTTGTGCCTTCATTGATTAGTAGATTTTAGATCTCATTCTGCTAATCTCTCTCATTTCTCATTCTCTATCTTCATACTTGATGCTTGGATAATCTTAATTGATGCTTTGTAGTTGGATTAAGTTCTCTCATATAGCATGCTCTAGAGCCCTTATCTTTGATCTTTTATGGCTTGATTTTGATGATTGATTGTTAGGGTTGCTAGATGAAGATCTAGGATCTTGGCTTTTGATTTTCTTTACTTTGATCTTCATTGCTATATCATCCAATCCAATTAGGCAAGAGATTGTTAATTGGATTGTAGATTTTGGAGTTGAATTAGAACATACATTGATTAAATTAATTACATACTCAGTGGATTTTGGATCGCCTAATCTCTTATTTTTATTACTTTTAATTTGAATATTTGTTTCTAAAATCATACACATTTCACACAACTTGTTTTAAAATTCTAATCATTTCACTCCACATCTTCACATTAAATCTTCCATTTCTACCACCATTCATCCACTAGTTTAGTGTAGTTTGTTAGATCTTATTAATTTCACATTTTAGATTGTTAGTTAGAGTAGTTTAGTTGTTATTTTAGTTCTGTTTTACATTCCAATTAGCTTAATTCCATTTTTCACACATAGTTTAGCGATTTTAATTGTTCACTTCAATTTCTAAATTAGCTATATCTTAGTTCAATTCTACTTAAATTGGATTCATCACTTATTCCATCATCTCTCTGTGGGATAAATAATTCGGACTCTTTAGTCCTTTACTACTTGACGACACCGTAATCTTGCAGTTAAGTATTGCACATATAAGTGTCGATTAAATACCAAGCATATATATGCAAAAAAAAAAATCAGAAAATGGCAAAAAAAAGTGACCAATTGGGCAAAAATACCCCATGGTCGCCGGCGACCCTAGAAATCCTGGTCATCGAATTTCACTGAAAACCCATTTTTGGGTCCTTCTTTGCATTTTCGAGCCGTTTGGCCTCTATGATTTTCTGAAAATATGATTTTTGCGGCAAGAAATCCATCGATCTTTGGCAACATTATGGATTTGCCATCGAAATCATGGGTTAGTCATCAGACACCTTGAAATCGTCAACCTGCCAACAAAGAAAGCACACTTTCTACCTAACCGATCGAAAAATCGACATGATAGATGGTATTGGCCCACTGCCAACAATCAATGTCTGAAATTGTATGATCATCCAACAACAATTGATTTGAGAGATTCGTCGACGATCAAAACTTCCTACACCACAGGTAGAATCCCAAAAGTCGCAACATGGCCCGTGACTCTTCAAAAGCTTTGGCGGCCACTTACTATAGTTTATTGCCCATTATCATGGATGGCTCAATCAAAATCCAAGAAAGGGGAGTTACAAGTCAAGGCAATTATGGTATTAAACCATTTAACTCATCCTATCATGAAGATTAAAAGCAGATAATGGCCCATTATTCTACAATGGCCAATCAAAAATCAAGAAAAATGAGTTACAAAAATATAATTCAAAATGTTTAATACTTTCCATCATGGAGCATTAATGCAATTAATGCATTTAAGGCCCATAAACTCCCTCCATGCGTACCAAAAGCCTATAAAAGGAGCCATTTCCACCATTCCAATGCATGCTTTTTTCACCATTACACACAAACTCTCCTTTATTGCCATGATGCTCCAATGACGGCTACTCCTCCGTTGGAGTTTTGCAACAACCACAACCACAAGGTGATTGAAGACCCTTGAGGGGCCACCCCCCAAGGCCCTCTCCATCTATCTCCATGGCTTAGATGCAGTGCTTTAACCCGTTTACCTGGACTTTTATAGGATATAGGACCTCTCCTTGATCCTTATTCTTTAAAAATCCAAGGTTCAAGCCTAGACAAGAGAATAAAAAGCATCCACTCCTATCATCAAAAGGATGACGGCGAAGTCCAAACATGACCTGTGCCGTCAATCTAAAAGGTTCTCCATAAAAATACTTGATCTTATCTTCAAGATACTAATTTACCGCAAGTGCACAGCTGCCTATATGAGATAGTGGCAATAGCGGGTCAAACCGATAGGAAGCTAATTAAATGAACTTTCAGATTAAGATAACTAATTGACTAACATTTTAGGAAAGTTTAGAAAGTAAGCAACCAATTTAGAATGATAAGAACTACCAATTAATGAAAGTGGTTAGAACATAGGTATCCAATAAGCATCCACCAAGTACTTTATCATGTAACCCTAATTTGTTCCAATTTTTATTTTAAACCAAAAACAAATCAATGTTTTTGACTTGGAATATCTAACTTTAAAAATCCTTTTTAATTATAAAACCCAAAACCCAAGATTTCCTTCACCTCATAAAAGAATAATAATAATCTAAGCATTATCCACCAAAAATTAGCATAAACCATAAAAACGATCTAAGTCCTAAGCATGGACTATCAAGCCTAAGAATGGATAGTCAAAAATCAAGTTTTAATTTTCGAAAATTAATAATGGAAGTCTGCCTAGGGCACGAAGACAAGCCTAGTAATCATTAATCACATAAACATGAAACACAAATTAGAACTACTAAACAAATAAAGTGGCGATTACTTATCTTCATCCATAGCTTTAATCAATGGATTAAGCCCGCCATTGCAAAGAAAAGTAATTGATTTTTCATTAGAATTTGCATCTTTATGACTTCTCATTCATAATACTTCTCCTTCAAAACAATTCCTTGGACATGGCCCAAGGCGCGCTACCAAAATAAAAAAAAAAATAATGGAGAAAAGAAGAAGGGAAGAAAAAAAAAAGGAGAGAAGAGAGAAAGAAGGAGAGAGGACGTCCAAAGGAGGAATGATATCTCTCGTGTACTTACTTTGGGTTCTTTTTATATCATCCGCCCACTATCACAGAACAAGATTCGGAAGGATATGTGATATCCATAAGACTCAAGCCCAAGAAACAGTGGGCTCAAGGAGAAAAAGATAGGGCAAATCTGAATGCTAAGGCAAAGAACTCTTTATATTGAGCCCTATCTCAAGAAGAATTCAATAGGGTAGTTAATTGCAATACGACTAAGGAAGTTTGGGATACCTTAGGGACCACACATGAGGGAACGGATCAAGCGAAAATTGCTAAAATCCAAATGTTAACTTCTAAGTTTGTAGATAACAAAATTCTTGAGGAAGAAACCTTTGATGAATTCTATTCAAAATTTATGGAGATTCTCAACTCCCTCATAGGTCTAGGAGAGAAGATGGATGAATCCAAAGCTGTTAGGAAAATCTTAAGATCTCTTCAAAAAAGGTTCAAACCCAAGATTGTAGCTATTGCTGAAAGCAAAGATGTTGACAAAATTAAAATTGAAGAGTTAAGAGGAAATCTCCTTACCTACGAATTGGACTTAGAAGTTCCTAGCAAGAAGAAAGGAGTAGCCTTTTCCTCTCAATTGAAGGAAAATGAAAGTGATGTCGAGAGTGATGATGACAATGCCTTGTTTGCAAAGAAATTTAAAAAATTCTTTAGGAACAACAAAAATAGTAGAAATTCTGAAGAAACCATGAGTCCAAGATTCCAAAGAAATAAAAAAAGGATCTTTTACTAAAAAGGATGTGCAATGTTACAATTGCAAGGGATTTGGACACATTGCTCAAAATTGTTCCACCCTCAAAGAATCTAAAAAAGGAGATAGGAAAGGCAAGACAGTGTTGAATATAACTTGGGATGAGGAAGATGAAGGTAGTGACAACAATGAGTCCCAAAATGATGAAGATGAAAATATTTCCAATTAGCTCCTATTTACATCTATTGAAGAAAGTAATGAGCATAATACATTAATAGATGACACAATAGGGAAAGAGGAAACAAAGGATGAAAATGAAATGAATGAAATTCAACAAGCCTATGATGAGCTATATAAAAATTGGGAAAACATGACTAAGAAAAACAAAGTCCTAAGAGAAGAATCCAAAAGGCTTATAATTGATAACAATGATTTAAAAGATGAGCTGAGATTAGAAATTGATGAGAAAAAGAACTTAGGATATAAGTTGACTACTTTAAATGAAAATTTAGCACAAGCCAAAAAGGAGGTTCATAATTTACAATCTAAGCTAGAATCTAGTCAACTTGAGACTAACTCTCTTCAAACGAAGCTCATGAAAGGAAAATTTGTTGTTGATAAATTCACACCAAGAAATGATAAGTTTTATCAAATGTTGGGTATGCATAAAATTTATGGTGACATGAGTGGGGTAGGTTTTGATTGTTCCTCTAATAATAATAAGAATAACTTTCAAAAGATTACTAGAACTTTTTACAAACCCTTGATTAGAAATAACTGTACTTCTAGATGGACTTGTTACTTTTGCAATCGTAGTGGGCATTTAGTTCCAAATTGCCCATACAAAATTAGATTGTCTCTACAAAATCCCTCTAGAGATCTCTTTAAGTCTGTCCCCAAGTTCATTCCCCCCAAATCTCCCTTAACTAGATGGTTTGAAAAAGAAAAAACAGTTAAGAGTCTTTTAGTTCAAATCGCCTGAAGGCTAAGGAAAATTGTCGCGACCCTGGACAGAGATCTGGGCCCGCGAGTGGTAATAAACATACATATGAATATAGCAGTGAACATAAGAATATACACTCATTTAATTTCCCACAAGTTTCCGCAGTGAGGATCTCACACACTCACAAAACATTTACATTGGTGCGGAAGCGTGTAACAAACCAAATTCGCAACTCATTCCATAATACAAGACTGATAAACACATTTAAATGACATGACGTCAGAGTGAGCAATGGTCTCTTAGGCATTCCCAAAATATAAAGTTAGAAGTTTAAACACAAATGCAAGTTGATTTAAACATCCCCAAAAATAATGGCCAACAAAGGCAGTACAACCAAAAGAGTTAATCAAATGTCATTCTATAAACTCCCAAAATGTTACGCAACTCTTAGCTTGACCCAATGTCTAAATGACATTATCAGCTTGCCATTCTACTAAACGTTACGGTTCACCGACCGCCTCCTCTGGCTCCTCCTCAAAGGCAATAACAGGGACTGGACCTGAGTACCACAAAAATGGGTCAGACACGACGATCTGGCAGGTGGGTGAATAGATATCACAATAAGATAAATCGATAGATAAATTGAAAAAACATTAAAATCTGTCCAAACATATATTTCCATAAATAATATATCATTTATCAAAACGCATATATAAAATAAAACATGCAGGATATCAAAGAACGTGGAACTAGCAAGATGGCAACCACACTAAAGCTAAATCCTCTCTATCACTAATGTGATGAGAGCACATTCAGTGCGTTGGGCTCGAACGCGCGAAGTGACAAGAACCAACAATATATACATATACATATAGCTAGACAAGACCACGGCCGCGGAACCGGGTAATGGGGAAGGACATGATCCAAGTTGCAACTAGCGGGAGCACGAGCGGGAGGCCCAAGTTAGTTGATCAGATTGACAAGGACGTCCAAGCTTAGTGGTGCCGACTCATAGGTTACATGAGAAATCAAAACATGTACAAAACTATATCGGTGTAAAACACTCAGGCAGGCGGGGCATAGTGCTCATCGCACATATTTCACATCATTATCTTTTCATGCATAAACGAGGCTGGTAGGACATGTCAGGTGCATAAATCCATAGTTTGAGACAAAACTAATGATATCGAGTGAAATCGTGTTAGGACAAGTATAATCCGAGTAAAACAGTACGATGAATCCTTATATAATTACGGACTATGTATTGGGGCTTCCGTATTCACACAATATGTATAAAGGTCTTGTATGTCTATGATTGCTCTTGGCATGGTACTCGAATGATGGTAGACATCCCAAGTTTCCTTATACAATTTGATAAATCCACAATTTCCAATACATTTCCGAAGTGGGGTTTCTTTCTAAGTCGATCTTCTTATGTCATCCCCAACTTCTTTCCAAGGTAGCAAGACATCAGAACAACCCATCCAAACCTTAGAATACCATTTCTGAAAACAATAGAAAAGACTCAGAAATTATGGGTGAAATTCGGTCACCTGTAGGTTAGCTAGCGGTTAGCCGCTGGCTGACCATGGGGCTGACCGTGGTTCACCCTGCTAAAATACAGCATTATGTGTTTCTGATCGTGCATTTCGGCTACTTGGCGGTCATATGGCGGTTAGCAGCAGCCAAGGTCAGCTGGCCGCCTGTGCTCACCCAGGATTATGAGCATTCTGGAATTGTAACTGAACCTGGGTTGGCTAGCCGCCGGTCACCTGTCGGCTAGCCGCCAAGGTGACCGCCCAGCTGCAGGAAATACACATCAGGTGCAGATTTCTCCTCTTTCTTTCCCCAAACCATTCTACTTCCACTTCATTCATTTCCTGACATGAAATGGGTCTATTCCCTTCCATTCAACACCCATTCATTTCCTCCAACAACTAATCTATCAAGGCATTAATTCACCCTCCAATACCAACCACATTCAATGCAAAGTCAACCACCATCTATGAAGTCCTTAATGGCAAAACAAGTTTTAATAAATGAATACATACATTCTCATAAAACTAATTAAGAGGAAATTTTATCAATAAGCACATTTCCAAAGAGCAATATGAAACATAGGAAATTGGAGAAAGATAAGTAGAAAAATTCACATTTTCAATAAAACAAGAACTCATTCAAATCAAACTCATTCATCCACTTGCCTTGGTTCCAAAGATGACTAATCAAGTTCCCAACACTTCTCTCAAGCCCAAATCACAATCTACACAAAAATCCCCAAAATACACTCATTACCAACCCTAAAATGGGTAAACCAAGAAATAAAATGAGAAAGTACCCAATAATGAAGATGGGGCTCCTCTAGGACAAGAATAACACTAATTTAGGAGATGGAGAGAATCACTTACGTGGAAGACCTTCAAAAAGGCAAAGTTTGTTCAAAGAGATTCTTGCAATGGGCGGTTTCATGGATATCTTTCATAGAGAGGGAGAGGATGGTGATCTCCATTTTCCTTTTAGCATGAGCTTTGGAGTGAGTTAGAGAAGAACAAGCAAGAAAAACAAGAACAAGGTTAAAACCCTAGAGTGCTCGAGTCAAAGTCTCTTTTCAATGAAAAGTTGCAAAGGAAAGGGAAAGTGAAGGAGGCTTCTCCCTTTATAGGAAATGGGGTTGGGTCCCACAACTTAACAAGTTAGTTGGGCTTAAAACTTGGGTTTCCAGGTCTCGGATGAATTCAACAAAGAAGGAATAGATGTTCAACGAAATTTCTAGTTTCCAAAAAGTATATATTTCACGGGTTTCGGGGACATTGAAAATAGTATCCAGATTTTGTGTAAAAAGACTATTTTACCCCTATCATTAGCAAAGTGGGGTCTAGAGGTCTCGAACAGAAATGGGGCAAACACAGGAATTGTAGGGAATAATAAAATAAATCAGACGGAGCAAAATACCGATTTTCAGAATTATTAAATAAACCCCAAAGTCACTTAAAACACAATAAAGGAACCCCTAAAGGGCCCCACTGTCGCGACCCCGGACCGGGGCCCGGGACCGCGACGGGGTGGTGTGGTGGTGATAATGAACCACCCCTTGTTAATAATTATACATTTCCTTAATTTCCCACAGGTTTCCGCGGTGAGGATTCCTCATACACTCATAGAACCTTTATATTGTTGCGGAAGCGTGTAGCAAATCAAACTCTTAATCCATTCACATCAAATAAGACTGTTAATACACAGGTATGACATGATGTTAGAGTGAGCAATGATCTCATTAGCATTCCCAAAATATGAAGTTAAAGTTTAAACAAAAACTCAAGTTAAATTAACATTCCCCAAAAATAAAGGCCAACAAAGGCCAGTACAACCCAAAAGTAAAAATCATAAATCAGTCTATAATCTCCCAAAATGTTCGTAGCTCAAAGCTAAACCGAATGTCTAAATGACATCGTCAGCTTGCCACTCCACTAGTCGTTGTGGTTCGTCAATCGCCCCCTCTGGCTCCTCCTCAAAGGCACTAACGGGAGCTGGACCCGAGTACCACAAAAATGGGTCAGACACGACGGTCTGGCAGGTGGGTGAATAGATATACCAAGAAAGAAATCAAACCACTTTCTAAACATGATGAAATGTTGTTAAAACAATAACTATTTTAAAGCAGGGTATATAGTTCATTTAAAGTACAGATGCAATATAAATCATGCGGGGTATTCAAGGTACAGGAACTGACTAGATGGCAACCACACTAGAGCTAAATCCTCTCCATCACTAAGGTGATGAGAGCACATTCAGTGCGTTGGGCTCGAACACACGAAGTGACGAGAACCAACATTATAATCATATACATATACATATACATATACATATAGCTAGGCAAGACCACGGCCGCGGAACCGGGTAACGGGACAGTACGGGATCCAAGTTGCAACTGGCGGGAGCACAGGGGGAGACCCAAGTCAGTTGATCAGACTGACAAGGATGTCCAAGCTTAGTGGTGCCGACTCTTAGGTTACATGATAAATCAAAACATATACAAAACTATATCAATATAAAACATACGGGCAGGCGGGGCATGGTGCTCGAAGGCACACATTTCATATTATTTTCGGTTCATGTATACACGGGCTGGCAGGACATATCGGGTGAACAAATCGGAATTTGAGAGAAAACCAGTAGATTCAGGTTATTATACAAATAACTAAATAAAACAATGCAATGAATCCTTATGCCATTAGGGACTATGTATTGGGGCATCTATATTCAAACGACCTGTATAAGGATCTTGTATGTCTAAATTACCCTTAATATGGTACTCAAATGATAGAGGACATACTAAGTTTCCTTATGCACGTTGATGAATCTAAAGGTCCCAATACCTTTTCCGAAATGGTTTTTCTTTCTATTTCAATCTCCTTATGTCATCCCCTGGGTCCTTCCAAGGTGGTAGGGCATCAGAACAACCCATCCAAACCTTTAAATACCATATCTGAAACCAATGGAAAAGACTCAGGAATTCTGGGTAAAACTCGGTCACCTGTCGGTCAGGTGGCGGTTAGCCGTCGATGTGTTCGGCGGTTAGCCGCTGGCTGACCGCGGAGCTGACCGCGGTCCACCCTGCTAAAATGTAGCATTCTGTGTTTCTAACCGCGCATCTCGGCTACCTAGCGGTCACCTGGTTTTTGGGTTGGCGGTTAGCCGCGAGCTGACCGCGCGGCTGACCGCGGTTCGCCTGTCAAAATGCAGCATTCTGTGTTTCTAACCGCATCTGGGTCGGCTAGCCGCCGGTCACCTGTCGGCTAGCCGCCAAGGTGACCGCCCGCTGACCGCCCAGCTGCGGGGACTACACATCAGGTGCAGATTTCAGTCATTTCTTTCCCAAACCATTTCACCTCCATTCCAACCATTTTCTGATGTGGAATGGGTCCATTCCCTTCCATCTAACATTTAATCCTTTCCACCAACCACCATTCTCATCAATGCATTTATTCCTTCTACCAATGCAAATCTCATTCAATGCAAATACAAATCTCATTTAAGAAGTCATACTAACCCAAAATAAACTTTCATGAATGCATGCTTATATTCTCATAGAACTAACTAAGAGAAAACCATGACAATAAGTACATTTCCAAAAGCATTATTAACATAATGAATCAAATGAAATAGGAATAGTAAAAATCCACATTTTCAACAAAATAAGAACTTATTCAAATCGAATCCATTCATCCACTTGCCTTGGTCTCCAAGAATGCTAGTCAAGCTCTAATCCACTATCAAGCTCAAAATCTACAATCTACACAAAATCCCCAAAATACAACATTACAACCCTAGAATGTCAAAACCAAGAAATAGATGGAGATAGCTTCCAATAATTGTCGCGACCCCGGACCGAGGCTCCCCAAAGTCCGGGACCCGCGACGGTTGTTGTCCATCCAACTATGATTAACCCACAGGTTTCCGCGGTGAGGATTTCCAAAGACGAAGATGTAACAATCTCACTCGAGCAATGATTTGCGGAAGCGTGCAAGTAATCTCATCACAACTTAATCACATAAACCTTGTGATTCCGAATTTGCATAAGTTAAGTCATCAATAAGACAATAATCAGAGGAGAAAATGTAAGCATAGCATTACCAAATTCAATTCAAGTTTCAAAATAACAAAGTGTTAAGTTACATAACCCCAAAAGTGAAAAAGGCCAACAAAGGCCATACATTCCCAAAATAGCAAAAATAATCCCATCTATGTGCATCGTGCTCAAGACTCCGCCCGACGTCTAGAGGACGTCGTCGGGTTGCCACTCACGGGCTGGGGGTGGCTCAAAAGCCTCCTCCGGGCGCTCCTCCGCAATATCAACGGCGCCTGCATCTAAACACCAAAACAAAGGGGTCAGACACGACGGTCTGGCAGGTGAACAGTTTAGACATAACACAAGTCAGTTAATATGAAAGTAATCAGCACTTAAAACACGGCATGAGTTCTGAACAAAACATGTTTTAAGGTGTAATTCAAAACTAACATGCTTTTCAATAAAATAACATGATTCACGGATCCACATTGAGCTCATCCTTTCTCCGTCATACGCAATGACAAGAGCAAGCAGAACGAAACAGAACGGAACAAAACAAAACAGAAGTCCGAGCCACACAAGGTGGGCGGAAAACCGGCCGCGGAACCGGACAGAACAAAGATGTGTATAAATACACGGCTAATCTGCAGATTGCCCTTATGTTTAAGGACCCCCGAACTAGTGGATCAGACTGAAAGGGCAGTCCAAGCTCAGTGGTATTCTATGATATCCATGTATGCATAAAACACATCAATGCTCGTACAAAACTTAGCGAAAAATGGGGAAAAACACTTGTCAAAACAATGCAAGACGAGACTAAACAAGCAAGGCTGGAAAAGTGTCCCCATTATAGTTCTTGAGACAAATCAAAAGTTCAATACATGCTTGTAAATCAAAACAGGTACAGAACGTATTCTTCGTGTTAAAATTCAAGATTTCGAAACAATTATGTCAAGTATATGCTAAGGTTCTTTGTTTGATCCTCGTGAAGTTGAAACCCAAATGTTGAAGTTTAAATGAGTTGGTGTTCCCGAAGCTGGACAACATGTCATGTTTCAACTGCACAGCATCAGGCTAAAGACCCCATAACATATCCTCGTTTTTCTCTCCCATCCAAGCCCCTTCAAAATTTCTCCTTCTGTGCAATTCGGTCACCACGCGGCTACCCGGCGGCTGGCCGCCGGTTGCTGGTCGGCTGACCGACCAACTGACCGACTGCTGACCGACTGGTCAGGAAGCATACTACTTTTCAAATTTCCTACACAGGTCGGCTAGCCGCCTGCTGACCGCCAGCGGACCGACCTCGCTCTGTACAGAAATTGAGCTACTGTAATTCTAACCGACACAGGGGCGGTTAGCCGTGGGTCAACAGTCGGCTAGCCGGCTGCTGACTGACTGCTGACCGACCACGCCCTGTGCAGAAATTGAGTTACTGTAATTCTGACCGACACAGGGGCGGTTAGCCGTGGGTCAACAGTCGGCTAGCCGACGGCTGACCGACTGCTGACCGCCGGTGTGCGGCAGCTTCAGTTAGATTCAGAATTTCCACCCCCTTTCACCATTTCTTTCCTTTGTCAAATCCCTGCATATCCCCTGCCTCCATGCTCTCCAAGGGCAATTTCCATCCACATTCTAACCATCCACAGTCCTATTCACCTCACAACATTTCCTCCATTCTTTCATCCATTTATAAAACACATTGGCAAGATAAAAGCAACTTCAAATGAATGAAAAACCATTAACACAAACCATTAGTATATGCATTTCAATTAAAACAAAATTTCAGACTATAACACCTTTGGAAACATACATGCCCAAATTATCATGGAAGAGAAATCAAATCATAAAAGCTAAAGAAATCAAACATTTGCATGCATCATGAGTCTAAGTTGTTCACTTGCCTTTACCAAAGTCCTAGCCCAACAATCTCAGCACAAAGCCTACCAAATGTACTCCACGAAATCTACAAGAAACCCATGAAAAGAACTTCAAAAATCCACCAAAAAGAGAAGACAATGACCCATTTCGAAATGGGTGTTGCATGCTTGAAAAATGGGTTCCTAAGGAACTCAAAGGACTACATTGAAGAGGAGGAAGAGATCCATTACCTGAAGCTTGTTAAACAAGAAGAGGAGAAGAAAACGGAGTGGATACACAGCTGGGATCTCCAAGAAAATGGTAGCACTAGATTCTTAGAGTTGAGAGGAAGAAGATGGTAGGGTTGGTTTGTGCTTTGAAACTCTCTAGCTTAGGCATGCAATGAGAAGAAAGGAAGGGAAGAAGAAGAGTCTCCAGCTGGGTTCGGACGTTGCAGGGAGAGCTGGACTCGTGAGTGAAGAAGAATGAGGGAGAAGGAGATTTGATTCAAGTGGGTTCTTGTGGGCCCCATTGCTCAGAACTTGCTATGGTTAAAACACTGACTTGTGGGCCCCGGATGAAAACGACGAAGAAGACTAAAATGATCGCCGAAAAATCTAGTTTCCAAAAAGTATAAATTTGGCATAGTTTTGCGATTTCGAAATTTGAGTCCAGATTTGGTGTGAAAAGACTGATTTACCCCTTTGGGCCAAAACTTGGGTTTCTGAGCCTAAAACACAAACAAGCTGAACACAAAAGTTTATCAATAAAATAAAACCATTCAAAAGAGATCGAAATCACGATTAAAATCAGAAAAAATGGAATTTCCTCCCAAGCTTACACGTACACTCAAGGCACCCTTAAGTGTGACAAAAAGCACAAAACGCTCTCAAAATTCCCCAAAGCTAATTCTAGACTAAATCGGACCAATTTCTAATCCCACGCACACTAACTCACATTACAACTAAACCCGCACTTAGTTAACACTAATCGCGCTAATCCTGGGTCGGGGTTTGACATCCTCCACCCCTTAGGTTATTTGGTCCTCCAAATAAAAATAAATATACCTCTGGTAATAGTTCAGGATACTTTCTCTGGACTTGCTCTCGTAGTTCCCATGTCGCTTCTTCTGGCTCATGATTTTTCCACTGTACTTTGACCCAGTGAATCGTCCGATTTCTTAATTCTTGCTCTTTGGTGTCCACAATTCTAACCGGCTTCTCCACATACGATGCATCTTCTCGAATTTCCAATGGTTCATGCCGTAGAACATGTGAAGGATTTGGAACGTATTTCTTCAACATAGAGACGTGAAAAACATTGTGTACCCCGGAGAGTTCCGGCGGTAACGCAAGTCTATAGGCAACATCTCCTATCTTGCTCAAAATCTCATACGGTCCGATGTACCTCCTCGCAAGCTTGCCTTTCTGTCCAAATCTTAGAGTTCCTCTAACCGGAGATACTTTCAAAAATACCTTGTCACATTCTTTAAACTGCAAATCTCTTCTACGTGTATCAGCATAACTCTTTTGTCTACTTCGAGCAACCTTTAACCGTTCGTGAATCAACTTGATCTTATCACTTGTTTCTCCAACTATTGTCGGTCCGTGAAAGCTACGAACACCGACTTCTTCCCAGCAAACAGGAGTTCTGCATCTCCTACCATAGAGTGCTTCGAACGGTGCCATCCCAATACTGGAATGGTAGCTGTTGTTGTATGCAAATTCACACAGTGGTAAGTATTCATCCCATTGAACCTAGAAATCTAGCACACAAGCCCGTAGCATGTCCTCTAAAGTCTGTATAGTTCGCTCTGACTGGCCATCAGTCTGAGGATGGTATGCAGTGCTGAATTGCAACTTAGTGCCCATAGATTCGAATAGGGTCTTCCAAAACCTCGAAACAAATCTGCTATCTCTGTCGGAAGTGATGGAGACGGGCTGTCCATGTCTGCTGACTATCTCAGTTACAAATAAATCTGCAAGTGGTGCCATATGCATCTTACTCCCTGTCTTCATAGGAATGAAGTGAGCAGACTTCGTAAGGCGATCTACTATAACCCAGATAGCATTGTTCCCTTTCTTGGTAGTAGGCAAACCGGAGACAAAATCCATAGTGATGTGTTCCCATTTCCATTCCGGAATGTCCAATGGTTGCAACAACCCTGGAGGTTTTTGGTGTTCTGCCTTAATCTGCTGACACGTGAGGCACCGAGATACAAAAGCTGCAATCTCACGCTTCATGTTATTCCACCAGAATCGGTTCCTCAAATTTTGGTACATCTTTGTACTTCCAGGATGCATGGAGTATTTCGCGTTATGAGCTTCAGTCATAATTTCATTCTTCAAGTCCTCGAGGTTAGGCACACACAAACGGTCATGGAAGTACAACACTTCATCTACAATCCTGAAGTCTGGACGTTCGGAAATGTGTTCCACAATCTTGGCCAAATCCGGGTCTTGCAATTGACTGCCTTTGATTTTCTGGATGAAAGTAGGTTCAGACGCTATCATGCTTGCCAACATCACGCCCTGCCTTAACGGATGCACTTCTACTCCCAGTTCTTCAAATTGACACAAAACACTGACTCCTCTCAAGCTAGCCATAACCACTGATTTTCTGCTCAATGCATCAGCTACTACATTCACCTTACCCGGATGATACTTAATTGGAAAGTCATAGTCTTTGATGTACTCCATCCATCGTCTCTGCCTCATGTTCAACTCTTTCTGCGAAAATAGATACTGTAGACTCCGGTGATCTGAATGTACTTCAAATTTCTCTCCATATAGGTAATGTCTCCACATTTTCAAAGCAAATACAACCGCTGCTAGTTCCAAATCATGAGTTGCGTAATTCTTTTCATGCTCTTTCAACTGCCTTGAACCATAAGCAACCACTTTGTCGTTCTGCATCAACACACAACCCAATCCTACATTTGAAGCATCTGTATAGATAACAAATCCTCCACTTCCCGACGGTAAAGTGAGGACCGGAGCTGTAGTCAATCTTTTCTTCAGCTCTTGAAAACTTTCTTCACAATGGTCTGTCCATACAAAAGGCACATTTTTCCTAGTTAACTTTGTCAATGGTGCTGCAATAGATGAAAATCCCTGGACAAACCTCCTGTAGTAACCTGCTAGTCCCAAAAAGCTTCTGATTTCCGTCACACTGCTTGGCCTTTTCCAACTGACAACTGCTTCAACTTTGGACTGATCCACTGCTAAGCCTTTTTTCGAAATAACGTGGCCTAGAAAAGCCACTTGCTCTAACCAAAATTCACATTTACTTAGCTTTGCATAGAGCTGGTTGTCCTTCAAAAGCTGTAATGATGTCCTCAAGTGCTCTTCATGCTCTTCCTTACTCTTAGAATACACTAGAACGTCATCAATAAACACCACTGTAAAGTGATCCAAATACTCCGCAAAGACTTTGTTCATGAGAGCCATAAATACCGCGGGTGCATTAGTCAACCCAAATGGCATTACCAGAAACTCATAGTGCCCGTATCTTGTTCGAAAAGCTGTTTTAGGCATGTCTGTCTCTCCAACTCGCAGCTGATAATACCCAGACCTCAAATCTATCTTGGAAAAATACGCTGCTCCTTGCAATTGATCGAACAATTCATCTATTCTCGGCAACGGATACTTGTTCTTGACAGTCATGTGGTTCAGTCTTCTATAGTCCATGCTCTCCAAGGGCAATTTCCATCCACATTCTAACCATCCACAGTCCTATTCACCTCACAACATTTCCTCCATTCTTTCATCCATTTATAAAACACATTGGCAAGATAAAAGCAACTTCAAATGAATGAAAAACCATTAACACAAACCATTAGTATATGCATTTCAATTAAAACAAAATTTCAGACTATAACACCTTTGGAAACATACATGCCCAAATTATCATGGAAGAGAAATCAAATCATAAAAGCTAAAGAAATCAAACATTTGCATGCATCATGAGTCTAAGTTGTTCACTTGCCTTTACCAAAGTCCTAGCCCAACAATCTCAGCACAAAGCCTACCAAATGTACTCCACGAAATCTACAAGAAACCCATGAAAAGAACTTCAAAAATCCACCAAAAAGAGAAGACAATGACCCATTTCGAAATGGGTGTTGCATGCTTGAAAAATGGGTTCCTAAGGAACTCAAAGGACTACATTGAAGAGGAGGAAGAGATCCATTACCTGAAGCTTGTTAAACAAGAAGAGGAGAAGAAAACGGAGTGGATACACAGCTGGGATCTCCAAGAAAATGGTAGCACTAGATTCTTAGAGTTGAGAGGAAGAAGATGGTAGGGTTGGTTTGTGCTTTGAAACTCTCTAGCTTAGGCATGCAATGAGAAGAAAGGAAGGGAAGAAGAAGAGTCTCCAGCTGGGTTCGGACGTTGCAGGGAGAGCTGGACTCGTGAGTGAAGAAGAATGAGGGAGAAGGAGATTTGATTCAAGTGGGTTCTTGTGGGCCCCATTGCTCAGAACTTGCTATGGTTAAAACACTGACTTGTGGGCCCCGGATGAAAACGACGAAGAAGACTAAAATGATCGTCGAAAAATCTAGTTTCCAAAAAGTATAAATTTGGCATAGTTTTGCGATTTCGAAATTTGAGTCCAGATTTGGTGTGAAAAGACTGATTTACCCCTTTGGGCCAAAACTTGGGTTTCTGAGCCTAAAACACAAACAAGCTGAACACAAAAGTTTATCAATAAAATAAAACCATTCAAAAGAGATCGAAATCACGATTAAAATCAGAAAAAATGGAATTTCCTCCCAAGCTTACACATACACTCAAGGCACCCTTAAGTGTGACAAAAAGCACAAAACGCTCTCAAAATTCCCCAAAGCTAATTCTAGACTAAATCGGACCAATTTCTAATCCCACGCACACTAACTCACATTACAACTAAACCCACACTTAGTTAACACTAATCGCGCTAATCCTGGGTCGGGGTTTGACAATAATCAAGGTGAAGCACCTCCTAGGCTAGATGAACACACAATCAAGAGATGAGAAGAAGAACTTACATGAAGCTTCCTCTAATGGCAAGAGTTTTCTTAAAAGGTAGCTTGGAATGGAGGGTTCTCTCAAAAAAAGATATCAAGAGGAAGCTCTCATGGAGGGGAAGAAGATTACCACCTCCATTTTGCCTTTAGCAATAGATTTGAGAGAGGTTGAGAGATGGAGGAGCAAGGAGCAAAGAGGTTGAAGAAAACCCTAGGCTGGGCTGGGATACCTTGTTCTCAAGAAATTGCAAGAAGAGGAGGAGGGAAAAGAACTCCTCCTTATATAGATAATGGCAATGGGTCCCACAACTTAAAAGTCTAATCGAGCTAAAACATCAATCTACGGGCTTCGGATGGATTCGACGAAGAAGGAAGAATTGATCGTCGAAATTTCTACTTTCCAAAAAGTATATATTTTATGGGTTTTGGAGACATTGAAAATAGTGTCCAGATTTTGTGTAAAAAGACTGTTTTACCCCTAACAATGGCAAAGTAGGGTTTAGAGGTCTCGAATGGGAACGGAACAAATACGAAAGTTGTCGGGAATCATAAAATACATTAAACGGAGTAATTCACAGATTTCCAGAATTATCAAATAAATCCCAAAACTAATCAAGACACACTAAAAAGGAACCCCCAAAGGGCCCCACTAGATCACAAGAGTCCCCAAAATTATTCAAAACTATAAAAATCTATTCTAATCCAGATTTAACCCATTTCCTCTAATCTCACTTATAGCTAAAACACGTCTTAGTTAACACTAAAAAGGAAACTCTCGGGGCGGGGTCTTACACCCACTAAATCAAAATGTTCTAAAAATGATCCAAAGCTATGTAAAAGCTATTCTAATACAATATTAACCAAAATCCACGAATCTCACTTAAACCTAAACCGCATCTTAATTAGCATTAATCGGAAACTCTCGGGACGGGGTCTTACAAAAATCCTACTTGGTTCTTAGATAGTGACTGCTCAAAATATAAGACGGGAGACCGATCTAGATTCAGCTCTATTGAGGATTATGATGGAGGAAATGTTTCATTTGGAGATAATAGTAAGGCTCAAATCATTGGGAAAAGATGTGTGAAAGGAGATCAAATGCCAAACTTAAGTGATGTATTTCTTGTGGAAGGATTAAAACATAATCTTCTAAGCATAAGTCAATTGTGTGACAAAGGAAACAAAGTAGTTTTTGATAGTCAGTCATGCAAAGTGATCAATAATAAATCTAATCAAATCATTCTCACTGGAACTTGGACAAAAGGGAATATTTATATCATTGAAGAATGTGGTGAAAATGAGTCTAAATGTCTTATTACAAAAGAACAAGAAAATTACCTATGGCATCAAAGAATGGGACACATAAACTTTAAATTGATGAAAGTATTGTCAAAGAATGAAATTGTAAAAGAGATTCCCAAGTTGAGTGATGAAAAATCTGAACTTTGTAAGGCATGTCAATTAGGGAAACAAATCAAGAAAAGTTTTAAGGGATTAAAGGATATATCGTCTTCTCATCCTCTTGAATTAATTCATATGGACTTGATTGGGCCTGCACCTATGCAAAGTATTGGAGGAAAGAAGTTTATATTAGTCATGGTAGACGATTATTCTCGTTTTGGATGGATCGCTTTTCTTCATGCTAAATCAGACGCTGTAGACAATATCATAAGTATTTACAACAAGATTCAGTCGAAAAAGATTGCAAAATTCAAAAGATTAGAAGTGATCATGGAGGAGAGTTTGAAAATGAAAAATATGCTAAGTTTTGTGATAGCCATGGCATAACTCACCAATTTTCTGCTCCTAAAACTCCTCAACAAAATGGAGTAGCTGAAAGGAGAAATAGAGTGATCCCAGAAATGGCTAGAGCCATGCTTAACGAGAAGCACCTCTTTTGAAATCTATGGGCTGAAGCTGTTAATACTGCATGCTATCTGATAAACAAAGTTTATTTGACAAAGAATACCAATAAAACCCCGTATGAGATTTATTTTGACAGAAAACCAAATCTAGGGTAGTTGAAAGTATTTGGAAGTAAACGTTACATTCTAAGAGATAGAGAGCAGTTAGAAAATTTTGAGCCTAAGTCAGATGAAGGAATTTTCTTAGGATACTCTGATAGAAGCAAGGCATATAGAGTATTCAATCATAGAACTTGACTATAATGGAATCAGCTCATGTTATTATTGATGAAAGTTATCAAATTGGAAGATCTTTACAAGACGATGGTGAAGCTGAAATCATTAGTGAACAATCTATGCCTAAAGAAAATGAAGAGGGTATTCAATCTACTTCCATGATACCATCCAGATTGTTGAAAAACATACCCTGGATAATGTCATTGGAGATATCAGAAGTGGGGTCATGACACGAAGACAAGTTCAAAATCTTTGTGCTCATTATTCTTTTGTCTCTCAAATAGAGCCCAAGGACTTTTCTGAAGCTGAAACGAAATCTGAGTGGATTGATGTAATGTAAGAAGAGTTAAATCAGTTTAAAAAGAATGATGTTTGGAATCTTGTCCCTTTACCTAAAGGCAAAAGTCAAATTGGCACCAAATGGATCTTCAAGAACAAGTTAGATGAATCAGAAAATGTGATAAGAAACAATGCTAGACTTGTAGCTAAAGGGTATGCTCAAGTTAAAGGAATTGATTTTGAAGAAACCTTTGCTCCAGTGGCCTATCTGGAGTCCATACGAATTTTATTAGCTTATGCTAGTAGCATGAGAATTAAGTTGTTCCAGATGGATGTGAAGAGTACTTTTTTAAATGGTGAAATAGAGGAAGATGTGTATGTTATACAACCGGAAGGTTTTGAAGATCCTCATCACCCGGAATATGTGTTTAAATTAAAGAAAGCTCTTTATGGCCTGAAACAAGCTCCTAGGGCTTGGTATGAGAAGCTCACAAGTCACTTATTAGAAAATGACTTTGATTGTGGAAATGTGGACAAGACACTCTTCATTAAGAAAGTTGATCATGATATTCTCATTGCTCAAATATATGTTGATGACATACTTTTTGGATCCACATCAGAACATCTTGCTTAAGGATTTTCTCAGTTGATGAGCTCTACTTTTGAAATGAGTCTGGTAGGACCCTTACAATTTTTCCTTAGATTACAAGTTAGTCAGATAGATCATGGAATTTTTCTTAGTCAATCCAAGTTTGCTCTAGAAATAGTGAAAAAGTTTGGTCTAGGAGACTCTAAGGCCAGTTGCAATCCCATGGGATCTACTACTAAAATCTCTAGTGACCTTCATGGCAAGAAAGTAGATCAAAAGCTCTATAGAAGCATAATAGGAAGCCTCCTTTACCTAACAGCTAGTAGACTGAATCTTTCCTTTAGTGTTGGGATATGTGCTAGATACCAATATATTCCTCGAGAGTCCCATCTTAAGGTTGTCAAGCGTATCATAAAATAAATTCATGGGACTTCTCGTTATGGTATCTGGTATCCCCGTGACTAAACTTTGCAATTAATAGGATATAGTGATGCAGATTGGGTAGGATCTATAGATGACAGGAAGAGCACTAGTGGCTGCTGCTATTTCATAGGAAACTGTTTAGTAGCTTGGCATAGCAAAAAGCAGAATTTTGTGTCCTTGTCTACTGCAGAAGCTGAATATATTGCCGCAGGTAGTTGTTGTGCTCAACTGTTGTGGATGAAACAAACTCTTTTAGACTATAATGTTCCACAACAATGTATGCCTATCATGTGTGATAATTCTAGTGCCATTAGCATCTCTAAAAATCCTATTCAACACTCACGCACCAAACACATAGATATTTGTTATCATTTTCTGCGTGATCATGTAGATCAAGGAAACATAGAGTTTGTCTTTGTTCCCATTGATGCTCAACTTGCTGATTTCTTTACAAAACCTCTTGGAAATTGTCGTTTTATCACATTACGACATCAATTGGGCATTGGCCCATGCCCTGAATACTAATTCCTTGGTTAAATCACTTGTTTCTACTTTTCATTTTCATATTTTTATGATGAACATGTGCTACTAACAAGGTGTGTGTTTTATTGTTTCAAGGGCATAATACTTTGCAATTAGATGTCAAAGGGGGAGAAAAATCGAGAAGTTGGCTTTGATTAAGGGGGAGAAAGATAGAGCTATGGTTTTCTATCAATCAAAGGAGGAGGAAAGCTTTATTAGTATATCTTTCAAGTCATGCATATATGGAGGGGGAGAAATGCCTTAGAATTTTCAAGATTGCTTCTGCAAGAAAAATCCAAATGCTCCCTTATATCCAAAGCTCCTTGAGATCCAAAGAAGAAGATGTCCAAGGATCTTTGAAGAAAGAAAGAGAGTCAAGCTTCAGAGATGCCACCAAATTGCAAAGGGGGAAGATTGTTAGGGTTTTCATTAGTTCGCAATTTGATTGGATGCAATCATTTTTATTTAGCTTGAACTCTCATGCATTTTGGAATCTTCATGCATTATTAGTTTTTAATCATAGCATCAAAAGATTTTGTAAAGGCATGCTCAAACATGTTTTGAATTGCATTTTAAAAACTCTTTTCTTCAAGCATGTTAGCCTCTAGTCAAGCCTAGCTCTCCAAGACCAAGTTTCCCTTTAAAATTCATTTCTCAAGTCTTTTAAAATAAAAAAGGCAAAGTTCAGTCAGCCGAACTAGTGTCGGTCAGCTATCGGTTTCGGATACAAAATGTAAAAACAGTTTTATCATGGAAGTTTGGTCAACTGACGGTCTCATGTCAGTCAGTTGTTGGTCGATCGAACTTCAGTTCGGTGACCCGACAAGCTTGTTTCGGTCCACCAATTTTCAAAAATATGACCGTTGGAGTTCGGTTAACAGAACCCCAATTGTCGGCTGACCGACAATAGATCCATTGGAGGTATTTTTTCTTATAAAAACAACACTTCCTTGGGATTTGTACCAACACTTTTGAGACATTTGAGGGCCAAGGAAGGTGGGACATCCATGCTAGGCTAGAGGGAGGCAAGGAGGGCAAATCAATCATTTCAAACCTTTGATTTCTTCAATGGGTTTGCCTTTCTTAACTTATTTTATTCATGCTTGTCTTTAATCTTTGATTTCTTAAATGACATGATTAAAAGTGTTCAAAATGTTCAAATGTTGATTGTTTAAACATGCTTTGATTTTAAAATATGCTTATCTCTTAAACTTCATCATTTGAATAGTATTTCACATGTTAGTCATTTAATGTTAGTATTTTAAAAACATGTGTGAATATCTTCTACCTCACATTTGCATCATTTATGAGCATTGATTTTCAAAAGAGGTAGATGAAGTTTTTTTTAAGGCATATGTATCTCACATACACCTTTGCATTCATTATGCATATGTCTTAGATAGGTTTTCGATTTAATTATTAGCCTATGTTAAGAGGCATCAACATGTATTCATTTGCCTCTCATCTTATGCTTGTTTAGGCATAGTTTATTGAGATAAAAATCTGAAGTCGTAAAGGTTAATGTTCAGCCTATTGAAAAACATATGAGATTGTGATAGGTTATTGCTGAGCCTTGTGTAAAAGCATATGTGGTTGTAAGGTTGGAGGTTAGCTTAAACCTCAAGTTTATAGTAGAAATACCGGTAGGGAAACCGGGTGTGGACCCTTGTTTGGCCGAACCACTATAAATATGCTTGTTGTGGTGATTAATTGTGGATGTTATACTTATGTTCATGCTTCTTTTTAAATGTCTATCTTGAATGTTTAGTTGGATGCTTCACTTGTTACTAGAACTCCTCCTTATAAACAAGATGATAAAACTTCAAAGCATAATTGGCATAAGTTTTAAAAAGAAGTGGTTTAGGTTTTAGAGCTCACCCTATTCACCCCTCCCCTAGGGTTTGATTCTGATCTTTCAAAAGGATCACCCAACCTACAGATGTTTGAAGTATAAGTGGTAAAGAATGCATAAGTCGAGTATTTAATCCTGAAGGATGGTGAGTCTTTAAAATTGCACATTTTTTCATCTTTTATTATTAATAATGAAGGACTTAACCATCTAATCATGCTTGATTTCTTTGGGAAATGATGATTTTATGATTTTGAGTCAACATCCTTTGAAAAACCACATTTTCACTTAAAATCATGAAAATTTCGATCTTTAGCATGAAATGCCAAAAATTTCTCATGACTTTTGATTTACACATGAAAGAATTTTTCTTGATTATATTTTTTGTAGGGTATCTTCTTATTTTTGGGACCCGCTGTTACACCCCGTCCCGAGTTAATCAAGATTAACTCTAATTGATTGGGATTAATGCTAATTAAACACATTTAATTGGGCTAATTATGGTTAACTGTCAAATTGAATTGAATTTGTCTCAAATGATTAATTTGAGCTTAATGAAAGGATAACGAATGACATTAAATGATTTGAATTGGTTTTAGGCTTAAACCAAGTGATACAAGGACTTTTTCGCAAATACAAGTTTTCGCGTATTTTGTCTAATACTGTTACTGTTGATGATACCAACGCATGTATCTCAAAGAGAACGTTAGCTTTCGTAATTGACATGATTCCGTTCGATGTAAATTGGATCAAATGATCTTTCATTTGACTCAAAATGTAAATAGGAAATGAGGTAGAGGGCTTAGATACAAAAACTGGGCTTATAAGGATGATGACGAACTCCTTTGAGTTCATTCATTCATTCCCAGCACAAAACAACCTAGACTCCTTTCTCTTCTTCTTTCTTCCATTCCTCTTCATCAATCATTAAGAGTAAGGGTTTACAAGTGAATTGGAGAGAGAGCTTCATCTTCATCTTCTTCCTCACTTGTCTTCCATTTTGGAGTTCTAGAGCAACATGTAAGTACTTTACTTGTTTACAGAACTTCCAGGTTCTATTCAGTGGTATAGAGTGTTTTTTATTGCAAAGAACTCATAGGAGTTCTATTTGTGGATTGGCTTTGGGTATAGGTTCAAAGAAGGTTTCAAGTTAGAGATTTTCATCTCAGGGATCAAGCTAAATAAAGGGGTTTTTGCTAATTAATCTCCAAGCAAGGCAAGTATGCTCATCTCTTATGATTTAGGATGCTATTGAACTTGTTTGAGCTCAAGGAGCCCAAAAATCTGAATTTTGGTTTAGAAATTTTTTGAAGTTCTGGGAGCAGTTTGGTCAGCAGAACTGCTGACCGACATCTGACCAACCTATCTGGGTTGGTTTTCTCGGAGGACTTCAGCTTCGGAAAAGCTAACCAATAGCTAACCGACAGTGTTCGGCTAACCGAACTCATTGGTTCGGCTAGCCGAAGGGTGATTGAATTTCCCTATCAGAGTTTTTCATTAGAAGCTTCTGGAAATCTGACCGAAGTGTGTTCGGTTAACTGAACTCGAGGGCTCGGTCAACCGAACACCTGACTGAACCAGTTACTGAACTTGAAAAATTGTCTGAAATTGTGAGGTTCTGGAAGGCTAACCAAATTTTAGTTTGGTTAACCGAGTTCCAAAATTCGGTTAACCGACAGGTAACCGAACTTGAGGGAAATTTCAGATTGAGGTCTGATTTTCCTGGATAGAAGCCTATTGACCAAGGCTAGTGTTAATGGTGTTTTACCTAAACCTTCATTGGTGTAAGCTAAGGTTATTATAATGTGTAAATTTCACTTAAAGTGATGTCATCAAAAATAACACATACATTATATAACGAACGTTTTACCTGAATGTTTAGTTTAGGAGTTTGAATAGGGTTTATTGGTTTGATTTGATTCATGAGTCTGGCAATACATAGTAATGCTTAAGCTCGTTATTGAGATGAAATGAATTAATGAAACGAATTAATGAAATGAATTAATGAACAATTCTACTGCTGTAGATGGAATGGGGTGTTCCAGAGCTCGGTGGTGATTCCAGTGATCTCTGGCCAAGACTCTGGTAGATCCCACACATATTGAATGATAAGCCACTTAATAAAGTGTACTCACTGAAAATCGAATGAATAATGAATATATTACCGACTGAATTCGTTAATCGGATAACTGAATGCTTCCTTTTGAGAAGAATTAAATGAACTATACAATATTGTAGTTGCCAATTCTTGTAAGTATTGTTACTTGCCTCCAATGTATAGATTACTGTCATTAATTTGAATTGTCTAAGATTATTGAGCTTATTGATTATAGAATTGATAGATAGGTTTATTAGCATGTACTATCATAGACTTGTGTATACATTATTGAACCGTCATGTTCACAGTGTTATAAAATGACATTACATGCCCAGTTGCCCGTGCCGGTTTCGCAGAGGCCGCGCCACCTGCGCAGGATGCCAATCAGATTCCCTCAAGTGGATTGATTGAGTGGACATAGATCGAAGGGCGAATCAATTAGAATATTTTGGAAACATTTTGAGAAGTATTTTGAATGTTCATTTTGAAATGTGAATAGTTGTCACCTGCATTGTATTTTGAATATGCAGTGGTTGACTTAAATAGTAAACTGAGATGTGTACATTGGACTTTACTTTTATGTAAAGAACTTGCACTGTTTTAATTGTTTTGTCAACGTATATATATTTTCCGCAAAAATGTACATTTGACAAGTATGAATGTATGTTATCCCTTGTGGATTTCGTATTAACTTCGGTTAATTCGAAGTTTACGGGAGTAAGTATGAATATCGCGACTCTGTGTTTGTCCGGAGTAATCCTAATCTCGGGCTCGGGTCATGACATACTTATTGTATGGTATCAGAGCTAAGTAAAAAAGAATTCTTAAAAGACTTAGGAAATTGTAGGAACGTTGTGAGGAACGTACGTTACGTACAAATACACTCTTGGCTTTGTATTATTGCGTATATGTGATGGAAGTATAGAGATGTATATCTTACCTTCTGTATTGTTTACAGCATGACATCAGGATCAGGGCATGACGCCTTTGTGAAGGTGGTCAATGAAGGTCCTACACCTTCCCCTCCTATATCTGATGCTGATGCTAGGATGACTGCTATACTGGAGCAGTTGATAAGGAGTAATGAGACGCAAGTGGCTATACAAGCACAGCATAGGGAACAGATGGCCAAAAGTCATGAACCACAAATGGGGATGCAAGCCCAAATTGCTTCCCTGCTGCAAGTACAGAGCTAGATACAGGCTAAAATGCAAACACCACCAGTACCACCAGTCCAACCGCCTCCTAATGCCGGAACACAGGTGGTGGTGCAATAAAAAAAGAATGATCCTAATATCCTGTACGAGCAGTTCAGGAAACGAGGAGCCACTGAGTTTTATGGCACTGAAGATGTCATGAAGGCTGATGAGTGGTTAGAACACATCGAAGATGAGTTTAGCACAATTGTCTGCAGTCAAAAGCAGGGAGTTTTGCTTACCACTTCCATGTTGAGAGAGGTAGCGAAGACGTGGTGGAAGAGCGTCAACAATGCACTCTTAGTAGTGCCAGTAGTATAGATCTCGGAGACTTTCAAACAGCAATTTCAAAGGAAGTTCGTCCCAGAACATGTATGGTAGCAAAAGGAAGCAGAGTTTCTACACTTGAAACAAGGTCAACTGACCGTGTCTGCTTATGTCCACATCTTCTTGAAGCTATCCAAGTATGCTACCCACTTGGTAGATACTGAGGCTAAGAAAGTGAAGAGGTTTCTCAATGGCTTGAACCCAACGTATAAGGAAATGGTAGTGGCATTGAATAAGCCCACTACATTTGATGAGGCAGTTGATAGAGCATTCACTGCTGAAGAAGTGCACAGAGAAGAGGCGCTTGAAAATGAGAATACGAAAAGGAGTAATAGTGGGACTACAAGCTCCTGGTTTAAAAGAGGAAGGCAATTCAAGAAGAACAATAAGCAAAAGTTTGTTGCGAGAAATGAGAATAAACCAGTCTGTGAGACTTGTGGAAAAGCTCATAGGACTGAATTATGTTGGAGAACTACTGGAGCCTGCCTAGTTTGTGGTTCTTTGGAACACAGAATGGCACAATGTCTGAAGGCAAGGAGAGATGATAGGGCTCCATATCAGTAGCCTGCTCAAGGTCAGGCAGCACTTCCTTCTCCTCCACAATGATTGGCTTTGCCCACTCCTCCTAGACAACAATCACAGCCCTAACGTCAAGGTCAACAACGTCAGTGGCACCAGCCAAAACAACAGCAGCAGCCAAATAGGCCACAAATGGCTGGAAGGGCTTATGCTATTAACCGAGAGCAAGCTGACGTTACAGCCAATGTGGTTGAAGGTACAATACTTGTCGGTAATAGACCTGCGATTGCATTATTTGATCTCGGTTCTACGCATTCATTTGTAGCACCTGTATTTTCTTGTGATATGCAAAATCGAATAATGAAATTGCCATATGATTTTACTGTAGCTACTTCCTTAGGGAAAAGAGTAGTATGTGAATTATATATTCCCCGACGTGCTGTGGAAATTGGGGAAGTATTAATGCCAGCTGATCTGATTATATTAGCAATGAATGATTTTGATGCGATCTTTGGCATGGATTGGCTTACAAAGTACAGGGCTTGTTTAAACTATTTCTGCAAAATCATTACCTTTAGGGTTGATGAAGTCAGTGCCAGTGTATTATTTGAAGGGATGCAAAAGAAATTCGATACGAGGCTTGTTTCAGCACTCAAGGCTGAACGAATGATTCATAGTGGTTGTGAAGGCTACATCGCATTCATTTATGAAAAGAAGCCAGTACAGAAGTAAGGAAGTATCCCTGTCATCTGTGAATTTTCAGACGTGTTTCCCAATTAAGTGCCAGGTCTACCTCCAGCAAGGAAAGTAGACTTCACTATAGAACTTGTGCCTGGTACTGCACCAATATCCAAGGCACCATATAGGATGGTACCATTAGAGTTGTATGAACTGAAGAAACAGATGCAGGATTTGCTCGACAAAGGTTTTATTAAACCTAGTGTCTCACCGTGGGGAGCACATGTATTGTTAGTGGAGAAGAAGGATGGCGCCCTTAGGATGTGTATCGATTATAAGCAAATAAATCACGTGACGATCAAGAACAAGTATCCACTGCCTAGAATTGATGATTTGTTTGATCAACTCCAAGGTGTAGCATACTTTTCTAAAATTAATCTTCGGTCTGGATATCACCAGATACGAGTTAGAGATCAAGATGTACAGAAGACTGCATTCAGGACTCATTACGGAAACTATGAATTTTTAGTGACGGCTTTTGGTCTAACCAATGCACCTGCAGTTTTTATGGCTCTAATGAACAGAGTGTTTGCTTCGTATCTAGACCAGTTTGTCGTGATTTTCATTGATGACATCCTGGTGTACTCGAAGTCGGAACGTGAGCATTCACATCATCTGAGAACGACCTTGCAGATACTGAGAGAGAATCAGCTGTATGTAAAACTAGAGAAGTACGACTTTTGGTTGCAGCAGGTTGCATTTCTGGGGTCAGCTAAGATTGAAGCAGTTACCAATTGGCAGAGTCTAAAGAATGTGCCAGAAGTTCGGAGCTTCTTAGGATTGGTAGGCTATTATAGGAGGTTCGTAAAGGACTTCTCCAAGATGGCAGCTTTGTTGACGAAACTGACTCGAAAGGATATTCCATTCCAATGGAGTGACGCATGTGAGTCTAGTTTCCAAAATCTGAAGCAGAAGTTGATATCAGCCCCAATTTTAGCTTTACCTGAGGGAAGAGGAGGATTTGAAATTTACTTTGATGCCTCAGGTATTGAATTGGGATGTGTGTTGATGCAGAGAGGTAGGGTAATTGTCTGCGGTTCGTATCAATTGAAGGAGCATGAGAAGAACTATGCTACAGATGATTTGGAGCTCGCAGCTGTTATATTCGCTTTGAAACAATGGATGTATTATCTATACGGAGAGACTTTTGAAGTCCATTGTGATCATAGAAGCCTCCAGTACTTGTTTACTAAGAAGGATATCAATCTAAGGCAACGCCATTGGTTAAAGCTCATAAAGGACTTTGATTTTCCGTTCACATACATACCTGGAAAGGGTAATGTGGTAGCGGATGCTTTGAGTCGGAAATCTACCAACTTGGCATCATTGGTGTGTGAATGGACTCTGATTGAAGAATTCAGAGATTGGGATTTGTCTATCGAATTAGTGGATAACCGAATGATGCTTGCAGCAATGTCAGTGTTTGAACCGATGCTTATACAACATATTAAGGATTCGCAATTCAAAGATCCTGAATTGGTGAGAGTTTGGGACAACATTGCAATGAGACCAGACTTCGTATTGGTCGAATGAGTTCTTTATTTCAGAGACAGATTGTGTATACCAACACAAAAGGATTTGAAGCAGACAGTAATGTTTGAAGCTCATCACACCAAATATTCTATACATCCAGGGAGTACGAAGATGTACAGAAATCTCAAGGATAGGTTTTGGCGGAATAACATGAAACGGGAGATGGCAAGTTAAGTGTCTTCCTGCTTGACTTATCAACGTGTGAAATTTGAGCACTGAAAACCACCGGGGTTGCTTCATCCACTGCACATTCCTAGATGGAAATGGGAACATCTCACGATAGACTTTGTGTCCGGTTTACCCAAGAAGAGGAAGTAACATGACACTGTATGGGTAATTGTTGATCGTCTCACTGAGTCCACACATTTCCTCCCATTTAGAAATGATATGGGATTCAGTGACATGTCCAAATTGTTTGTCAAGGAAGTAACTCGGTTGCATGGAACACCGGTCTCGATTGTTTCAAAATGGGATAGTCAGTTTATTTCGACATTTTGGCAGTCATTACAGAATTCTATGGGTACTAGACATCGGTTTAGTACTGCATATTATCCACAGAAAAACGGACAATCAGAGCGGACGATTCAGACTTTAGAAGATTTGCTTCGTGTCGGTGTTATGGATTTTGTGAGTGATTGGGATGAGCATCTAGCTTTGTGTGAATTTGTGTACAACAATAGCTATCACTCCAGCATTGAAATGGCATCGTTTGAAGCATTGTACAGTCGAAAATGTAGGACTCCAGTTAGTTGGGAAGATGTTGGAACTAGAAGTTTCCACGATCCTACGATAATTGCTGAAACAGCAGAAAATGTTCAAAAGGTGCAAGATAGGCTGAAAATTACTAGATCAAGGCAGAAAAGCTATGCTGACATTCGTCAGCATGATCTGGAATTCGCCATTGATGATTTAGTCTTCTTAAAGACTTCTCCAATGAAAGGCACCATCTGATTTGGGCAGAAAGGCAAACTTTCCCCAAGATTTATCGGACCCTTTAAGATCCAAAGTAGAATTGGAAATGTGGCTTATCGCCTAGACCTTCCAGCAAAACTCTCCGATATTCACAATGTATTTCATGTTTCAATGTTTCGGAAGTATATGGCAGATCATTCACATGTTAATCGCCATGAAGAGATCCAAGTGTTATTGAACACGACATACGTTGAGAAGCCTGTTCAGATTATTAATACCAAGGAGGTGGCTCTGCGTACCAAGACAATCAAATGGGTCAAAGTGTTTTGGGCACATCATGAACCAAGCGAAGCTACATGGGAACTTGTGGAGCAAAAGGCTCAAAAGTATCCAGAGCTATTCATTAAAGTAACATTGATTCTGAATTGTTTGATTGATTTGATTTGTATTGCATTCGGAGGACCGAATGGTTCTAAAATTTTAGAGGAATGTTACACCCTGTCCCGAGTTAATCAAGATTAACTCTAATTGATTGGGATTAATGCTAGTTAAACATGTTTAATTGGGCTAATTATGGTTAACTGTCAAATTGAATTGAATTTGTCTCAAATGATTAATTTGAGCTTAATGAAAGGATAACGAATGACATTAAATGATTTGAATTGGTTTTAGGCTTAAACCAATTGATACAAGAACTTTTTCGTAAATACAAGTTTTTGCATATTTTGTCAAATACTGTTACTCTTAATGATATCAACGAGTGTATCTCAAAGAGTACGTTAGCTTTCGTAATAAACATGATTCTGTTCGATGTAAATTTAATCAAATGACCTTTCATTTGACTCAAAATGTAAATAGGAAATAAGGTAGAGGGCTTAGATGCAAAAACTGGGCTTATAAGGATGATGACGAACTCCTTTGAGTTCATTCATTCATTCCCAGCACAAAACAACCTAGACACCTTTCTCTTCTTCTTTCTTCCATTCCTCTTCATCAATCACTAAGAGTGAGAGTTGACAAGTGAATTGGAGAGAGAGCTTCATCTTCATCTTCTTCCTCACTTGTCTTCCATTTTGGAGTCCTAGAGCTTGAAAAAGAGCTCAAACCTTCTCCCTACAAGCAACGAGTAAGTACTTTACTTGTTTACAGAACTTCCAGGTTCTATTCAGTGGTATAGAGTGTTTTCTATTGCAAAGAACTCATAGGAGTTCTATTTCTGGATTGGCTTTGGTTATAGGTTCAAAGAGGGTTTCAAGTTAGAAATTTTCATCTCAAGGATCAAGCTAAACAAAGGGTATTTTGCTAATTAATCTCCAAGCAAGGCAAGTATGCTCATCTCTTATGATTTAGGATCCTATTGAACTTGTTTGAGCTCAAGGAGCTCAAAATCTGAATTTCGGTTCAGAAATTTTTTGAAGTTCTGGGAGCTGTTCGGTCAGACCGACATATGACCGACCCATCTAGGTTAGTTTTCACAGAGAAATTCAGCTTCTGGAAAGCTGATCGATAACTGACCGACAATGTTTGGCTAACCGAACTCATGGATCCAGCTAGCCGAAGGGTAACCGAATTTCCCTGTCAGAGTTTTTCACCATAATTCAAGCTTCTGAAAAACTGACCGAAGTGTGTTTGGTTAACCGAACTCGAGGGTTCGGTCCACCGAACACCTGACCGAACCAGTGACCGAACTTGAAAAATTGTTCGGAATTGTGAGGTTCTGGAAGGCTAACTGAATTTTGGTTTGGTTAACCGAGTTCCAAAATTCGGTTAACCAACAAGGTGACCGAACTTGAAGGAAATTTCAGATTGAGGTCTGATTTTCCTAGATAGAAGCCTATTGACCAAGGCTAGTGTTAATGGTGTTTTACCTAAACCTTCATTGGTGTTAGCTCAGGTTATTATAATGTGTAAATTTCACTTAAAGTGTTGTCATAAAAAATAACACATACATTATATAACGAACATTTCACCTGAATGTTTAGTTTAGGAGTTTGAATAGGGTTTATTAGTTTGATTTGATTCATGAGTCTAGCAATACATAGTAATTCTTAAGCTCGTTATTGAGCTGAAATGGAATGAATTAATGAACAATCCTACTACAATAAATGGAATGGGGTGTTCCGGAGCTCCGTGGTGATTCCAGTGATCTATGATCAAGACTTTGGTAGATCCCACACATATTGAATGATAAGCCACTTAATAAAGTGTATTCACTGGAAATCAAATTAATAATGAATATATTAATGACTGAATCCTTTAATTGGATAACTGAATGCTTCCTTTTGGGAAGAACTGAATGAACTGTACAATATTGTAGTTGCCAATTCTTGTAAGTATTGTTACTTGACTCCAATGTATAGATTACTGTCATTAATTTGAATTGTCTAGGATTATTGAGCTTATTGATTATAGAATTGATAAACAAGTTTATTAGCATGTATTGTCATAGACTTGTGTATACATTGTTGAACCGTCATGTTCACAGTGTTATTAATGACATTACAGGCCCAGTTGCCCATGCCAGTTCTGCAGAGGCCGCGTCGCCTGCGCAGGATGCCAATCAGATTCCCCCTGACATAGATCGGAGGGCGAATCAATGAGAATACTTTGAAAACATTTTGAGAAGTATTTTGAATGTTCGTTTCGGAATGTGAATAGTTGTCACCTACATTGTATTTTGAATGTACAGTGGTTGACTTAAATAGTAAACTGAGATGTGTATATTGGACTTTACTTTTATGTAAAGAACTTGCACTGTTTTAATTGTTTTGTCAACGTATATTTATTTTCCGCAAAAATGTACATTTGACAGGTATGAATGTATGTTATCCCTTGTGGATTTCGTATTCACTTCGGTTAATTCGGAGTTTATAGGAGTAATTATGAAGATCGCGACTCGGGCTTTGTCCGGAGTAATCCTAATCTCGGGCCTGGGTCGCGACACCCACCTTAACAGTAAAACAAAGGAGAAGAAATTTAATGCGAGCTATATGTGGGACCCACACTTGTACATGTGAGCACCACCCGTAGGTGTGAGCGCAAATGGATTGTCGCAGCCGCAGTATTGAAGACCTGTCCATGCCACGTGAAGACTTATATGTGCACCGCAAGCGACTTCAATACTTAACGAAACTCTCCGCAACGGCCAGATGAACAGGGATATTTGTCCCCCCTGTCCACTCTTGTAAAAAGGGATGGAAATGTGATTGGGGAAGAGGCGTGTGTGAGCTGTAGGGTGCTCACGGAAGATTGTTGAGGCCGTGAGTGCTTCTTATGAGTGATTGGTGAGGCCGGCTCCATCTCATCTTCCCTCTTCTTCTTTCTAGTGATTTTGTCTTTTGGTATCCTTGGGCCATGTCCAAGGGCTTGTTTTGAAGGAAGATTATTGTGAAAGAGAAGTTGTAAAGGTGCATTTTTATTGATAAATCAAGAAGTATCCTTTGCTATGGCGGGCTAATTTCTTTGATTGGAGCTATTAATGAAGATAATGAATCACCTTTTTATTTATTAAGTAGTTACAATTTGTGTTCCATGTTTATGTGTGTAATGATTAATAGACTTACCTTCGTGCCCTAAGCAAACCTCCATTCTTAATTTCTGAATATAGAAATTTATTTTTGACTATCCATGCTTAGGTTTGATAGTCCATACTTAGGACTGAGTTTCCTTTGCTGGGTTATACTTACCTTTGATGGGTAGTGCTTAGATTATTTCTATACGTCTTTGAGGTCAAGAAAGTCTTGGATTTTTGTTAATTTAAAAGGATTTTAAAGTTAAATTATCCAAGTCAAAAACATTGATTTGTCTTTGGTTTAAAGTAAAAGGTAGACCACATTATGATTACTTGATAAATAAACGGGTGAATTTTTATTGGATTCCAATGCTCTAATAATTTTTATCAACTATTATTTTTTGTCTTCTAATTGATTGTGTGATTTTATTTTTGTTAACTCATTTAAAATCCATCTTCTTTGATTAATCAAGTTTCTTTAACTAGCTCCATGTGGGTTCAACCCATATTTGCCATTGTCTCAAATAGACAGCCGTGCACTTGCGGTTAAATAATGTTGTTCCTAAGTTGCTGGAGTTTTAGGCCAGACACTATCACGCAGAGGGCCTGGACTCACCATACATTCATGAGTGAGTCCAAGAGACGAAACCGGCCAGAAATATTATAAAGAATTCAATTAGTTGCAATTTAGTTATTATTTTATTCTTATATCCGCGAATTTGAATTTTAAAATATTTATTGTTGAAGTATTTTATTCAAATGGCACACACAGACTAATCTTTATTGCAGCTCCGGTAAGACCTTGTGTTTGGATCTCTCTAGATATACTTGGGACATCGATCAAGTGCTGGTCACATCAAGTTTTTGGCGCCATTGCCCGGGAACTAGTTTTAAGAAAATTTTAAATCAGGAATCTTAATTTTTAAATTAGAAATCTTAATATGTGGGGACCGCTTTTGAGTAGAAATTGCAATGGAGGTTAGAGGACTTTCCAGACCTCGGATTAGGAAATGCAAAACATGAATAATGTTAAGGATAAAATCCTCTCTCCAAGGAGCCCAACATTGACATACCTTTGAGGTCCCAACCAAAAGTCAGCTATTTGGTCAAAGCATTTTAAAAAAAGCAATTTAAAAAAAATTAAAAGAATTTTTTTTTGTTTGTTTCTTTTGTTAGGATGAGGACCACCAAAGGTTGCACCAGTTGCGCTCTTTGGTCAAGTTGATGTCTAGGTAAGCTTTGTCCTTCTAAAGGGTGTTAGTCTCCATTCTAGGAGTTCACTATTTAACGGGACCGTACCAAGTCCATTGTGACCCCACCATTCAACCTGGGTGCTTACTTGGTCGATTTAGGGCTAATTAAGAAATTTTTCCCTTAATGCCCAATGATCGAAGTTCACTATGAGGATTGTATAGTTGAGCCTCATTAACAAATTAATCAACAGGACTTGTCCAGTAAACACAACATTAAACCTGTAGAGATATCAAAGCAAGTACGGATTTCATTCCCTTATATATATATATTCAAGTTTCAAAAGATAAAACATATAAAGTTTATAAACATCAAGACCATCCCATAAACCTAGGTCCTAGTACAAAAGATATACAAAAGCATGATAAGTCCAAAAGTTTAGAAATCCCGAAAAGATGAAAAGAAGTGGCTCGATAAGATATCCCCGGATAACGCGCACTAGTGCCGGGAGTGATAACGCTAGGCTACGTCATTGGCACCCCACTCTCGCAGTTCGTCCTCCTCCCCCGGTTGAGGATCCTCTAGGATTACCTCAGCATCTGGGTTGGCATAACAGTAGTGGGTGTCCTCTGCACACCATGGAATAAAGGATCAAAAATATGTTGGCAAGAAGATAAGCGATATACATTATTCATAATATGTTTCAAAAGAGAATAAAGACAAGTATATGATTGTTGGATAGTAAGGTACAAGCTAGGCATCAAGAATGAGTAATATAAGAATCAAGTAACCAAATAAATCTTAGTAAGATAATCAAGAATAACCATCCATGAAATGCAATGCAAGCAAGAGGAGACTCCGAGGATGTCCTAGCCATCTCACAGGGGTATTAGTGACGTCCTAGCCGACTACGAATACCCAAAGTTCTGCTCTAGGGGGATCCTAGCTCTTGGTCCTAGGAATAGCAGCACGGTCCTAGCCCGCTCCCAGTATTCGCGCCATGGACACCATCCAAAGCCAACTGCCCACCCTAGTGTCCGGTATCTGGCCCACTTTAAAATCCTAAGGTTGCAGTTGATCATGAATGCAAGATGATGATGATAGTTTATACACGACACAAACTCCAAGACAAATACAAGTGGATAGGTTTCCAAGTACAAAATAACAAACCGAGGGCTACTCCATGTCAAGCCAAGATACAAGTCAAGTTCCAAGTTCCATGAGTAGTCAGTCCTCTTTCAAGTCTATCCACACGTGTCCATCAATACAAGACAAAGGTATCTAAGGATACACTCTAAGTCCGGTCAAATCCTAAATTTACAAGTTAAGTTACAAGTTATACAAGAATACAAGATTAGTGTGTACAAGGTACGATAAGCTACGGATACAAGATTCACTAGTCAAGAGTGAAAAACAAGCCAATCCTAGGTCAAGAGTTGTCCACCGTGTATCGAATATATCCCCAACGGAGTACGTATGGAGAATGAGTCAATGGTGTCCTAATTTGGCGGGCCCATGGAATCCGGAAGTTGTTGGGCACCAATTAACTCATTTCCAAATGCATTCAGCCATGTTATGTTGATATACGGAAAATCACAGACAACCGACGAAGCACACCAAGTCAAACGTGCTCTATTTTCATTTCCTCGGCTAGTCATCCAAGGGTGGGGTCAATAGGTTCCAACCTAGGGTCCAAACTAGGTTTAGAATCCCTTTCCAAAAGAGAGGCTTGGTTCATTGATCCAATACCCACTTCCTTTCCCAATCTCTGATTATTAAACTAAGTATACATTGTATTCTACGTCTCGAGAGCTTTCCAACGGTATATAGAACTCCAAATTCCGACGAAATGGTCAAAAGTTTTGGCTTTTGGAAGAAGGTCATCCTGAGCCCGGAGCAGTTCGCTCGAGCCAAGAAAAGTTGGCTTGAGCAAACGGAGGTCCATTTGAGCCAAACTTCCAAGAGGCTCCTTGGCTCGAGCGAACTGAAGGTTGGCTCGAGCCAAGTGCCCAAAATTGCAGAAAATGACCCATTTTGAGTCCAAATCTTGGGGAATCAAATCCCAAACCTTGGGTAATCAAATCCCCTCTCCTTCAAGACCATCACTGGAAGAAAAAGAGCCTCTTGCTCTCTCCACATCCATTCCATTCCTCCCATCAACAAGCCCAACCATTTAATTAGGGCCCAAGCCCATTAAATACCTAATCTAGCATGTGAAATCCAAATAAACATAGACAAGCTTGGCATTATGGGTTGCTAAACAACTACATTGTCAAGAGTGAAGATAAATGTACATGCATGAGCAATAGATAAAGCTAATCTACTTGCCCTCACCAAAGAGAGTGACATTAGAGAGAGAAAAGAGAAGATAGATGAAGGAGGAGCTCTCCACTTACACCCTAACCAAATCAACTGTTCTAAAGCCTTCTCCTACACCCAAAGAACACAAAGGAAGGAAAGAAGAGAAGTCCATCAAAATGCAAGACATTTACATCACAAGGGAGGAAATAGAACGGAGTAGAATTGGGGGAAAAATTACCAATTGAGGTCTATGAGATGAGGAAGAGAAGAGGAAGAAAATGGTGCTCTTAGATTTTCAATGCTTGGCCTCTAGACCCACATGTAAGAAAAGAGAGTGAAGGAGGGAAGAAGAAGAGCTCTCCCAGCAGCTAGCAACTCTTAGAGATGAATAGAAATGAATGAAAATGGCTGGGTTGACTTTAGAAAAAGGGATGGAGGGTAAAAAGTCCAAAATGCCCTGCAAGAGTGAAATGAGAGAAAAGTGATTATTTGAGGAACTTTGATACGTCGAATTGTGACGAGTTAAGAACGGAAAATGACAAGTGCGACGAGATCTTTCCAACGGACCCAAATTCAGGGAAAACAGAATTTTTCGGAAAAATACTCAATTTTCCTATTAGTCACAACCTAACCCCCTATTAAGAGTAATCGCACTTGGAATCAAACTAAACTTCGCAAACCACTTTCTAATGATAAAAGAAACTCGCTTAGCCGCTAAACTCGCCTAATTAGTTAAAATCACAATTAATTAGGCTAATCGCCAAATTAGGAAACTAAGCACCCTATTAAGGTCAGGGACCTTACATCGACCTCTTGGAAGCAACCATGGAGCATGCTTGTAGGCATGAGAGAAAGACTTGGAGATCACATAACTCGCCTACAAAACCCACTTATCCATAGAAACCCAAGACTTACCCGACAAAGGAAGGAGGTGCCCGCTACCTCCCTAGAAAAGGCTTCTCGCTTGGAACCACAAAGGCAATACTCACGCACGAAAGCATCTCTTGCTCGCACAATAACCAAAGGAGGGTCTCACTACTTGTAAGTCACAGAAGGCCCTTGCCAGTTGGAAATATTTTGTGCTGCCACAACGGGGACCACCACTAAAATGTCTATAAAAAGCACCAATCCTCAGGCAACGAAGAGATGAGGGGAAGGAGCAAGGAAGGAGACAGAGGTTGATGAGCATCCATTGGAGCCCCGGCCTTAGTCTTTTAGTTTTCTGGTTCTCTTTGTAAAAGGGGGCGCCGACAATTAATCTCTAATCAACCAAGAGCTTAGTGTTAGCCCAGAATCCCCACTTACACCGGTGTAAATGTACTGGTTCATCTATTCATCAATTAAAATCTTACTGGGAGGTCCTTCCTCTGGGTCATGGACGTCGGCATTGCCGAACTATGTAAATCTCTTGTCATTTCCATTCATGCACTTTACTTTCCAAGCCATTTACATTCCAGCATGTAATTACCTTTTATTTTTTTTACACCACCCTGTTACTATGGCTTAGTTGTGCAGTCTGAAGTAGGGAGAGAATGAGTCAACATACGACTTCATTCACAAGTGGAAAGCAATGGCGTACAAATGCTCAGACGTATTGCCGCAAGAGTCGTTGGTCGAAATTTGTCGTAACAACATGGGAGCAAGGATCCACTCCATTATCATCTGCAATAAATAAAAAAAATTAGGAGACCTCCTAGAAGCAGCCATGGAGGTTGAAATGGTGATCAAATACCTCAAGAGTTATAAGTCATCAAGGAAATAACCTACCACCATTGCGACCTCAAGGCCAAAGAAAAATGAGGTTCTCAATGGACAAACTAAGTCAACTCCTCAACCGTAAAGGAAAGCTGAAAACAAGACCATAGGAAAGTGCCCTGAATCTCTGAGGCCTTCAAAGAGCGAGTAGAGAAGAAATACCTATTCGATGAAAATATTGAAGAAATATCTTGTTCAACAAAGGAATGAAATAGAAGACTTAGAGAAGAAGCAAGCAAGCAAGGAAATGAGTAAAATAAGGAATAAAAATGAGAAAGAGATCTAAGCATGGGATGCCCCATGTGAGCCCACTTTGGTGAAGAATTTGCAACAAGTCTTCCCTCTTTGAAGACCTTCTAATTTGAGATGAAGTCCAAGTCAAAAGATACACACAAAGAAGAGTATGACACACGAATTTAACTGGTTCGGTCAAATTCGACATACTCCATTGAGAAAATAACTATTTGGATCTTTTCTATTTGAAGATTTCTCAATAGGATTACGTTCGAAACCTTTACCATTTTTTTAATTATAAAAAATTAAAGACTATTTTTAATATTTACACTAAAAATATCAAATATCCCTTGCAGTGCCGCCTAGCGAGCCTTGCCATTCCTCTGGTGGGCTGTGTCCAATTGTGTCGACAGTGCCTGGTGCAATGGCCCAGCATGGCACATGCCTTGCGTCGTACCACGGCATGTTGACTTCCATGCTAGGCCGTGCGATGCTGGCCCGACCCATTTGACATCTCTGGGGGCCCCCACCTCCTCTTCCATGCTCTTTCATTTTGTTTTTCCTTGGCTAAAAATTGTAATTTTAATGATGAAGGAGAAGATGAATGCTATTTTCATTGTAATCTAAGAAAGAAGGTGAAGCTTGTAACCCTTTTTACTACTTCTGTGGATGGACATGATTAATAAAAGTGAATTTTTCTAGTTGCTCTTTAATTTTTATCATATATATTTCCTTGATTTCTTATTTTGTATGGATATATGGAATGCTTAGAGGCCACTAATGATGAAAATAGTCAGTTTGGAGCATAGATAGGTTACTGATCTCTCCCAACAATAATTTTTAAAATTGTATCTTTCCTCATCCCGATGGGAGGAGAGATCTAAGCCATACGTATTTCGAGTCATTATGGGCAAGTGGACCAATTTCTTTGATGGATTTTTTTTTTTATTAATTTCTTTCAATTGGTTTTTCTGGTTGTTTTTTATTGTGGTTGCAGTAATTTAGTTTTAAGAATTTTGAGATCTAGGACTTTTAGATTAGGACTTTTATTGGGTTGTAATCATTATAATTAATTTTATTCAAGATTCCAATTCAGTTGTATAGATTTTAATTGGGCTAAATTTATAGTTTAAGTAGGTTAGATCAATCGTGTTGCTATTTCCATCCCTATGGTTTGATCTCAGACTCATCCAGTAATTACTACTTGAAGACAACCCTGCACTTGGGGTACACATCATCCATCATTGTTTATTTATGCTTCCCCCAAAAAAATTTTAAAATACATCTCATAAGTGATATCCTGTGGGTATAGTGGGAGGTGAAATTTGATATCCTGTGGGTATAGTGCGAGGTAGAATTTCACCTGTGTCAAAATGACTCGCGTCCCCACACGAGTTACATCTCGAAATTGATACCATAAGGAAATCCAATTTTTGGGAGTGATAAGAGGGGCCTATAACTTAAAGTAATAAAAAAGGGCCCACAACTTAAAGCCACAAAGGGATTGTGAGCATATTCCCCTTGGCGCACCCATGCCACCAATGCCGCAACCTCCTCTTTGTTGACATGTTTGTTTTATTTTAGTTAGTGATGATTCCTAGGGTTTTATGTTTAAAGAGAGCTTTATTGTATCTTTTTTTGTGATGTTATGCTATGCTATGGAATTAAACCCTCTGTTCGAGTTCTCCCGGAGTCTCATTATTGTTCTCACGATATCGGATCGGATTGGTGAAGTGGCTGCCCAGCCAACATATCTCAGGCAAATACATGTTGACCCGAGCTACCACTTCTAACAGACTAGGTTCCAAGTGCTCCCAGCCCTTTATCCCACTAGATCTCATATTCAGCCACCACAACCACACCAACCAGCCCAGCATATTCAGAACCAGATCCAACCAGCCGGATCCTAAATCACATAATCAGAATCATTCAGCACCTACCACACTCCCTTGCCTAAATGGGTGCTAGTTTTCCACAAGTCTACCTGATAAACTTGAGTATAGTTTAATTCCTTTCATCTGAATATTTATTTTGAACTAATTATATTGCTGTGGGAGAATTATTTCGAATCTGAATTTTGTTCAAGCCCATATTACACATTGAACCAATTGCAAAGTTAGAGCCCAGCTTTTGTTCAAATCTAATTTACTTCCATAGCAAGTGGTAGTTCTTACTTCCATATAAGGGTAAGGGCTAGTTTGGTAACTCTAATAATAGAGTCAAGTGAAAAGTAAAATTGATTTTGAAAAAAGAATAAAATATAAATGAGTTATGATGGTATTTTGTTTTTAGTTGTTTGTTATAAAATCTTTTTCACTTTTTGTATAGGAAAATGGAGTTTCTTGTATTTTAGTGGATAAAGATATTTGCTTTTTGACTTTTCTTTTTTAAAAAGATAGAGGGCGCTTTGAATTAGAGTGCGTTTGGTGGGTGGGGGTGTGTGTGTGTGTTGGTGGGGTGGGGGCACTTCATTGTAAGACTTGTGAGATTACCTTGGATCATGTACCCATTTAATTTCAATGCTAGATAGTGTGAACAGTGTGGTTTATGATTAAATTTTAATTATTAATTCCTAAACTGACCTCACTTTCCATATTAGGCTAGGATTCTTACTTGCATCAAGCCATCTCAAAACTAGAATAGTCCATGGATTAGTAAAATCATAATTATTTGGCCTAGAGGAATGAGTTATTTTCAGGCACCATTCAGAGTGGTATCAACAATTACAGTTAAACATAACCGTAGAATGTGAAGCGAAGAACCAAGAATTCTTGGTTCCGGTGTGATATGGATGTATTTGAAAGTTGAGGACCAAAAACTCAGCTACTTCACATGACAAGTTTCTCGTAACAGGTGCTCCTTTCCACAACAGTAAGATGTTTGGGCCAATTTGAGACCACTACTCATCACACGGGCGGGTAGTCAGTGTGAGGGGTTTAGATTGATAATAGGGGTTCCCACATCCCTAAAAAACCAGGCATCTACATGGTTGCTCCCACCAGAACAGTACCCGTGAGAGCATTTTTGTATGTATATAAATAATACCCTTCAACACTGGATAAACTTATCCATCCATCAAATACAAGTGTTGAACACAGAATGGCTCTCTTTGGGCTTATGTATATCTCATAACCATCATCATTGTGATGAGAGCCTAAATGGAATGACTACTTTGTTACACCTAGGGATGATGTTATGTGGCCTACTGTGATATTTTCTTGTTTGCAGTTGTTTTAGGTGAAGGTAGTTGATCTAATTGGAGGGGGATAGCCTTCACACAGAATAAATTGGGCAATTCTGCCTTCAGGCGTCCAGACGCCAAGGATGCCAGCTCCGGTGCAACACACCGAGCTTCATTGCCTTCTAGCGTCCGGATGTCAGTTACAGGTTGACTCCATTTTCTTTCTGCAATTTGAAGAAAATTGAAGAAAAACTTATTTATGAAACCCAAGAAACTATGCTGGGTTTGGCTAGCTGCGAGCAGAACTGAGTCCAGCACATTCAGTGACATATTTTTATTTCACAGTTTGCACTCTATATCACATTAAAGTGATCCTGTAAAAACAGATCATGCCATTCCGAAACTTGATAGAAATGAAGGTACCTGCCATTCTGAAACTTTGACAGAAATGAATCGTTGACAGCTACAAAGTGAGCCAGGGAATAACATGCATATTTCCTAAACAATTGCAGACCTAAACACAAGGAGAAGGATGGTTCAGTTCCTAAATGACATATTTAGCTGAGCTTAGGAGAGATGGACACCCTTCGATGGATTATTTATCGCCAGGCAGTGCAAGACTGCTCAGCCATTGGTGCCTTCCAGGAGTACCTGACACATGGAATGAGATTCTGTATGCCTACCAATCATCGACTGGAAATGCTGGCTGACGGGTTATGAGGAACTCTAGATGGATGTACAGAAATACTTCCATCATTATTATATTTTTGGATCAGTGACGTAAAGAAATTTCATTGGGGGAAACTCCATCAGAGCGAGTATTGGATTCATCCCAAGGCACAAGTGGTCTGAATATGTCGCCAAAATTGGTTTTTAACAATTTCAAATACATTTTGGCAGGAATGAAATCAGTGATCACATTATATAGCTGTTTCTGGTCAAATTTGTCAAACTAATTCTTCTTTTCTTTCTTTTTTATTTTGGAATATTCAAAGTGCACTAATTTTAAGAGAACTGTATATGGATGGTGTTTCCGGTCAAACTTGTCATTGTTTCTTTTGGGAAATTCAAAATTAACATTAATTCAAGACAAACTGTATTTACATGAGAAGCATTACAGTGTTTACAATGGGCATTGGCACCATGGTCTTAAACAGTGGTGAGTTCAGGATGGCATCAATCTGAATCTTGGATGACAATTGAAACTGTAAAGCAATGAGAATTGAGGTTCCCAATCGAATTAAAGCCAGTAAAAGCTTTAAGAATGATAGTAATGGCATTAGGTAACACTTTCGGCCAAACTATAAAGCTATAACTTCTAGTGGATGGGTGATATTCCCTGCCATCCACCAAAAGGGGTGAAAAATCCATCAATAGTCCTAACTTCCCGATTGATTCCGTGTCAAATCTTGGACATCTTAAATCATTGATTAGAGATATACAGGGATACAGTCAATTTCATGATGGGCACTTCTAGGAACTCCACATATTACCTAAATTTCGCAGACTTCTAACCAAGGTTGGGTATGGTGCGCCATAAGATAGATGTGGGTTGTGACAGAATTACTTACTATTGAGGGTCACAAGTTATCAGGACTGCTGCCCACTTTATTTGCCCCTTCACTTTCCTCAGGGATCATCTCACTGGTCTCCATCTCTTTCACCTTCTCAAGTTGTCTTAAGAGATCTAACCTCTCTGGTGCATATGTAGAAGGAATCTGCCCAAAGCAAGGTTTGTTACAAAATTTAATATGGAGCTAGATGCTTCGGTAAAGCAAGTGCCAATGATGTCTAGATGTAAAGAAACATACCAGTGCTGGCACGTATCTTTGGATGGCGGCTAAGATGGCTGCATGTCCCACTGCAGTAACCTGTAAAGTATGAGGTGAGTTTCTAAATATAGTATGTTAGCAGCGAACAATTTACAGCATGTTAATAGTGAACAAGTTTTTATGTGAGAACCCTGTTCAGACTGATTGCCAAACATTTAAATAATCTTCCAACATAAGATGAATATAATAGTGGTATGGGGTTGCTAAGCTTAGGTGCGTGCATGTAGATCCAGGCTCGTTTGAGTTATTGGGCCCCGTTTTGTTTGGGTACCAGATGAGTTGGGTGCGACTTGTCTGGTAACAAATCTCACATGATTCATTCAGTTCAACAGTCAATCAAGGTTATTTTTACCTCTTCTGAACCTTGTAATGGTTGCTTTCTTTTCCTCCTCTCTTTTCAAGGGGTCCCTAGAGGTACACAGAGCCACGTGCGCCCACACTATACAGACACAAATATATATATATATATATATATACATACATGTATGTATATATATAAACAGGGGAGGTGCTCCTATGAGAGATACTCTCACCAAGTTTATGAGAGATGGGTGGGGGCCCTCACTTCCATATTTGGGGTCCTTGCATTTAAGTTAGTGAGAGTAGATATTGAAGTGAGGGCCCCCACCCATCTCTCATAAACTTGGTGAGAGTGTCTCTCATAGGAGCACCTCCCTATAAACATATACATGTATGTATATATATATATATATATATATAAACATATATATGTGTGTGTGTATATACGGGGCCAGCTCTCCAGCTCAAGGTTAGGATAAGGTAAGCTCAAGTGTGCAATGGGGCCCACCTGGGGATGGCGTGGATTTCAAGTACTCCCTGGGTTACTCTTCTCTGCAAACAATCAGCTCAACCCTGATTTCTATCATCTCCATATGGGCCCAAAAGTTTAATGGTCAAACAGTCCATTCGGATGAATACATAGTTGATCCGACGGTCCAGTAAATTCGGATCTAACCTAAAGTTGGTGGACATGTGCAATTTAGGGGGGTTATGTGTTTGGTCCATTTGGATGGACCAAAGGTGGGCCCCACTAGTATGAGATTACAAAATTTTATCCTAAGCTCGAGCTTAGGAGAGACTTACTCTATATATATATATATATATAGAGAGAGAGAGAGAGAGAGAGTCCTCTCTAATAGCAATTTCAGATTAAAGTCTTTGGGTTTTGATTCATGTTTCTATTTTTTTTTTCATTTTCTTTCTTGCTACCTTCTGTTTCTCCCCCTAAAGTAAGGCTGAAATCTACTAACCGTTCGAGCCAGTAATCAAGGGTTCAAGCTCAGTTTTTGAGATCTAGGCTTGAAAAGCTTGAATAATCAAAGGAGGGCAAAGGAAGGCTTTGGCTTTTCACAAGAGTTGCTTTTAAAATGTGTTTTTGCTTTGTCGATGTTCTAATCATGAACAAACATACATCACATGTTGAAATTGTGTCTAAATGCCAAGAGTCATGAGCTTCCTCAAAGAGACATCTTCATAATTGAGATGAGATACAACATCAGAAACTTGATTGACATACTTTTTTCCCCATTTTTTCAAAATTTCGTGGATTTTTTTTTAATAACAAAAAATGTATTTCCATGCTATAGTAAATTCCATATTTGGTGTGGCTGCTTTTACATGAGGAAAAGCAGAGAAATGAACAAAGTTTTCCACGATTCCATAGAATAACCTGGTTCCTATTTGTTGCACAGAAACTAGCACTGGGAGTTAAAACCTCGCTTTCAATGTGAACACTTGGTCTACAATGTACCAAAAAAAAAAAAAAAAAAAAAATGGTAACAGTTTCATTGAAATGTGAAGAAGCTATATTCTATGTAAGAAAAATGAACACAAGTTAAAAAAAAAATATATATATATATATATTTTTTCACAACGTCATCCATGGTCTTTTGTTTTTAAAGTTTGAAAGCAGCTTGAAAGGGAGAACACAGTGACCAGTAGGTGGAGATTAAACTTGGACATGAATCCTTAACTAGCAGGACAAGTCAGGTTGCGTTCCAAGACTAGTTCACAACGTGGGCCCAAGGATATCATTGAATGGCTCAGTTGAAACAGCAAAAAATGGAGACATGGAGTGGAGATTTGAATTAATGACTAAAGTTGAAAAAGACTTACAGGAAGAAGCATAAGAATGCCAATGGGAACTACTGATGCCAGGTCAGTCAAAGTTCTCCGAAGTGCTTTCTTTTCTTTATCAGTTAGTTCATCTCCAGTGACTGACCTCCTCAGCAACCCCACCGCTGCTGCCACGTCAATGGCTAAGAGCTGAGTTCCTTGCCAAACATCCTGCTCAACAGAAACCATGGGAATCACTCCTAGGACAACGCACCCCAGAAAAAAATAATTATTATTTGCATCTAAAACATAAGCATCAATAATGCAGTGGCGATAGATAGCTGAAAATGAAGAATCATTAAGTTTAATACAGGCACACTTTTAAGGGTTTGTGTAGAAGATAACGGGCCCTGTAAAATATGGTTTAGTTCCAGCCCATCAAGGACCGTATACAGCTGTAGATTGGTTCCCACACGTGGGATTTAGTTTTAGATTGTGTTGCTAATTTGTCTCGTATTACTTCCTTGTATAGACTAGGAAATATTCCCTATTATTCTGATTGTAATTATTATCATGTTTAGAGCCTTTGATTGAGGCACAATTGCATTATAAATATACACAGATGATCCTCTATTGAGGTATCTGTTTCTCTCCAAAACTCGCTTCTCCTTCGTTATTCTCTTATTCCAGACTATAACATGGTATCAGAGCCTAGGTTATGATCAATCTCTATTCCCTCATTGATCAAAATCCTCTTCTGGAATGAATCCTCTCTCTACTGCTACTGATAGTGCCTGACGTGTCCTCTGATCAACAGTAGCCCGCCACTGATCAACTATTGGTGACCAAGAGACCTCCACAGTTGTGATCGCCAGTCATCAAGGGTTATTCTAAGGATTTTTCTGGATTTTTTCATCACCTTTTGAGGTAGATTTCAGACTCCTTTCTCTCTGCAGATTTTGGTTCATAACTGTCATAAAGTTTTCATCTAGACCGTCCAGATTTATGGATCTGTATCCAAATCTCATCAGATTTGGACTGGAGGTAGTAACTTTGAACTCCTTCAGGCAGTTCATCCTTGATCTGAGATTAGACCACTTGGTGGGCCCCACGCACAGATCTTCTCTTAGTTTTGCAGTTCATCTGGCCCTTTTTGGTGGAGATCTTCATCCACTATTAAATCTGCAATCAAAAGGCTGTATTAAGCATATTCATAGCAAATTCAATCTCTTCTAGCTTCTGCTTCTTCACAACTTCAGATCTGAGGTCTGATTTTTTCTCTCACACTACTGCCTTGCGTACTTTTTACTACCTTACGATGGACAAATACGATGTTATCCCAATTAAATTTAATGGGCATAATTATATGTCCTGGTCTTTCCATTCAAAGAACTTCGTAGAGGGACAACGGCTTTTTGGTTATCTTGATGGATCGATAACTAAGCCTTTGACTTCAAGTACCAATGACACAAAAGTCTTGGCCACTTGGTCTAAAGAAAATGCTAAAAGTAGTCACTTGGATCCTTAATTCTAGTGATCCCTCCCTTGTCGTGGCTCTTCAAACCTACACTACAGCAGCTGATATGTGGGCTCATCTCAAGAAAGTCTACCATCAGACTAATAAAGCCCGAAAGTTTCACTTGGATAGTGAAATTGCCAAATATACTCAAAGGGGAAAAATCAGTGTAGGAATATTTTAATGGCTTCCTCAACTTGTGGACTGAAAGGGATTCCATGTTGATCCAAACTGTCTCTTCTGGATTCTCCTTTGAGGCTCTCAAATTACAAGAAGAAGCTCACATTAGCCAGTTTCTTAGGAATCTTCTACCAGAATTTGAATTTGTTCAGTCTGCCCGTGTGAATAGAGAAAGTGATACCAATCTCCATACATGCTTTCAAGAAGTCCTTCACAAAGAACTTCGCCTCACCTCTTAGTGTGCTATTCTTGAAGAATCAAAGGCCTTCCTTGCACCTCTTCCTATTGAATCTACTCTTCTGGCAACCCTAAAGCAGAAGATTACTCAATGCTATGAATGCAAAGGCTTCAGTCATATTGCCAAAAATTGTTGCAAAAAATTGGTTTGCCGATATTGCAAACGCTCTGGTCATCTTATTGATGACTTTCGTAGCTTACAGTGAAAGAATGATACACAACCGAAGAAGCCTCCCTCCAATCTGCCAAAACAGAATATTCCAACAGCATTTGAGGCTCAAGCACTCTTATCTGATACAGGAAGCTCTTCTTCTGGGGCTCTTTCGTTGACTCCTGCTCAGATTCAAGAACTGATCCAAACCATGGTTACCTTACCATATGCATCTATGGGCTTCAATGGCGGTCGATATCAAACTCATTCACCTCTAGCATTTCCTCCTTTTCATTCTTCAGCATCTATTTCTTCTCCTACCACCTCTTCCACGTGGTTTTTAGATTCTGGAACCTCTAATCACATGACATATGTAGAACATAGCTTTACAAATTCTCACCCTTACCTTGGAAAAGAGAAAATAACCACTGCTAATGGTGATCAACTACTCATTTCTGGAATTTGTACCATTACTTGATCTAGTATCTCTGGCCAGTCCATCACCCTTCCTAATGTCTACTTTGTTCCCAAATTATCAACCAATTTACTTTTTGTAGGACAACTTATTGATGATGGCTATCTTGTTCACTTTTCTTCCTCTGGTTGTGTTATACAAGGGCGACAAACTGGAAAGGTGATTGTGACGAGGAGTAAACATGGGCGTTTGTTTTTGCTGGACATTGGACATCATTCCCTCTTTGCTTCTTCTTTGAATAATTTCAATAAATTGTGGACTATTTGGCATAAACGCGTGGGTCATGTGAACAATGCTCATTTGATTTCTTTGTTTAAAATTGGGTGTTTGGATTCTACTATTGATAATAAAATGCTATCTTCTTTATCTCAATCAAAGTGTGAAACTTGTTGCTTAAGTAAGAGTCACATTTTTCCTTTTTCTGTTCATAATTCTCGTGCACTGACATCATTTGACATTATTCATTCTGATGTTTGGGGAATTGCTCCTACCTTAAGTAGGACGGGATTTAAGTACTATGTGACCTTTATCAATGACCATTCTCGTTGTACTTGGATTTACTTTATGCGCTTAAAATCTTAAGTCCTTTATATTTTTCAAAGATTTTATCACATGGTCCAAACCCAATTTCAGAAAGCTATCAAGATGCTTAGATCAAATTCCGGTGGAGAATACATGTCTCATGATTTCACTGCCTTCCTTTCTGATAAAGGCATTCTTCACTAAAAATCTTGTCCGCATACCCCTCAGCAAAATGGGATTGCTGAAAGAAAGAACAAACATATTCTTGAAACTGTTCGTACTCTTTTTATTGCATCCTCAGTCCCTCTCAAATTTTGGTGTGATGCTGTACAGACTAATGTATATCTTATCAACCGTCTTCCTAGCACTATTCTATGAAAGACTACTCCTTACGGATCTCTTTGGTCATACCCCTTCATACTCTCACTTACGTGTTTTTGGTTGCCTGTGTTTTGTTCATCTTCCTCCTACTGAGCGCACTAAGTTATCACCATCGGCTGCCAAATGCATTTTTCTTGGCTACAGTAATGAACACAAAGGTATTTTCTGTTATGATCAGTTCGAGAAACGCATGCGGCATGCGCATCTCTCATAATGTAATCTTCTTGGAACAGATTCCTTTCTTTTCTTTACGCTTGGATCACCATCCTATTGGTGTGTTCTGTTCGCCACAATTCCAGGAGTTTGCTTCTGCATCTTCTCCTCCCAAAGTCAATGTCCAGCGTAACACGGTCCCTCCTAACTCCCTCTCCCGATCATCTCGCAATGCCTCCTACTGAACCGGCAGGTAATAATGCTTCTTCTGATAGTATCATCTCTCTGCGATGCTCTAATCGTCTTTCCGTTCTTCTTAACCGCTATGGCTTTCCTGCTCTCTTTTCATCTTTAGATAGTCCTCCTATACCCACCTCATATTCACAGGCCTCGAACATCGCTTACTAGCAAGATGCTATCAATGAGGAATTGCTCGCTCTTGAAGCAAATCAAACATGGGACTTGGTACCGGCTTCGAAAGGAGCATCTATAATTGGCAGTAAATGGATCTACTCTGTCAAAGTTCACCGGATGTGAGTCTTGATCGCTACAAAGTCAGATTGGTTGCACACGGTTACAAGGAGTATGGAATTGACTATGAGGAGACATTTGCATCAATGGCTAAAATGACCACCGTGCGAACTCTTCTTTGTGTCGCTGCAGCTCGCAACTGGCCTCTCTAGCAAATGGATGTTAAAAATGCTTTTCTTCATGGTGATTTGAAAGAGACTGTTTACTTAAAGCCTCCTCCGGGATATGCTTGTCCTCCTAAGCATGTTTGTAAGTTGTGGAAATCTCTCTATGGCCTTAAGCAGGCTCCCAGGGCTTGGTTCGATAAATTCCGGACATCAATTCTTCTAGCTGGATTTCGTCAGAGTCATTCTAATAGTTCACTATTTCTTAGATGGACCCCAAAGGGATATACATTCCTTTTAGTCTATGTTGATGATATGATTATCATTGGTAATGATATTGCTGGAATTACAGATCTCAAACACCATCTCACTCGCCATTTTAGAATGAAGGATTTTGGTCCTCTTACCTACTTTCTGGGGCTTGAGATTTTGTGTAACAAATCAGGCATTTGGGTCTAACAGCGTAAATATGCTACAGATTTGATCACTTTGGCAAGACTTGATGATGCTCACACTTTTGATACGCCTATGGAATTGAACAGCAAACTCAGTACGGATGATGGCCCTCCCCTGGATGATCCCTCTGTTTTCCGAGGGATAGTTGGTAGCTTGCTCTACTTAACTATGACTCGGCCTGATATTTCTCATGCAATTCATACGGTTAGCCAGTTTGTGAGCAATCCTCACAAACCTCACTTAGCTGCTGCTTTGCACATACTACGTTATGTTAAAGGCACTCTTAACCATGGTCTCTTCTACCTTCTAGCACATCTCTGCACTTATCAGCCTATGCGGATGCTGACTGAGCTGGTTGCCCAGACTCTCGGCGATCTACCACTGGCTGGTGCATGTTTCTTGGGGAATCTCTAATTTCGTGAAAGTGAAAAAAGCAAACCACCGTTTCAAAGTTTTCTACTGAGGCAGAATATCGGGCAATGTCATCCGCTAGTGTTGAAATCATCTGGCTACGCCGTCTTCTTTGTGAATTGGGTGTTACCTCTTCATGGGGATAATACCAGTGCTACTCGAATTGCCAACAATCCAGTCTTTCATGAACGGACGAGGCACATTGAGATTGATTGTCACTTCATCCATCAACATGTTGTTACGGAGAAGATAACTTTGCCTCATGTCTCTACTCATGACCAATTGGCGGATATCTTCGCAAAAGCACTTCCCAAACCGCGTCATCATGATCTCACTAGCAAATTGATGTTTTCTGCCTTACCACATCAATTTGAGGGGGATTGTAGAAGATAACGGGCCCTTTAAAATATGGTTTAGGCCCAGCCCATCAAAGCCCGTATATACCTGTAGATTGGTTCCCACACGTGGGATTTAGTTTAAGATTGTGCTACTAATTTGTCTCATATTAGTTCCTTGTATAGACTAGGAAATATTCCCTATTATTCTGATTATAATTATTAGCATGTTTAGAGCCTTTGATTGAGGCACAATTGCATTATAAATATACACAGACGATCCTCTATTGAGGTATCTGTTTCTCTCTAAAACTCTCTTCTCCTTCATTCTTCTCTTATTCCAGATTATAACAGTTTGCACCTGCCACATTGCAGTTCAGTACAACACCAGGTACATAGAAAATTCGATTCTGTTATGTGCTTATGGGATTAGTCACCTCAAGTCATCTATAATGAACGCATTTCAGTTAGGCCTGTGAATGGGTCATGCCAGAGGATTTAAGTTCCAACAGACTGGATTTAGACCCTATTTTAAGGAGGCCGGTCGATGCCTGGTTACAGGGTTCAACAATTAAAGAGGTTGAAACAAAACCAAGTAGATTTTTGCTATTAAAACCATTTTTTTCATGTTAGTAAACTATTATTACCAACATCAAAGCCTATTCTCATCAATCTGTGGCCGACAATGACAGTTAACTATAATGTTATTTAAAAGATGGAATACACAGTATGCAGCAAACTCAGCTAGTTTTATGGCTGGTCCAAGCCAGGATAAAGAGGGCTGTGTCAGATTGACAGCTGGAGTAAAGTAGTCACATCTACAACATGAATTCTGGAAAACTATGAGAATTTGTCCCAAGATAGACTGGAAAGGGAAAACAGAATTTATGTAGCTTACAGCAGCATAGTTGGGACAAGGCTTCGATGATGATGATGCAATAGGAAGCAGTCTCACCAAAGATGGTGGGCATGCCATAAGAATACAAGACATACAAGGATTTCAAATATATGCCCACACCATGTACAGTTTGAATGCTCTCCTTTTCAGCACCCTATTTGTAAGACCCCGACCTTGACCCCTAATTCATGCGATTAGTACTAATTAAGTGCGTGGTTAGTTTAATAAGTAGCATTAGAGGCTAACTGTTTTGCTATGAGTGTTAGAATAGATTTTGAATAGCTTTGGAAAGCTTTAAGAGCCTTTGAACCTAGTTTGTCAGCTTGAGGTGCCCATTTGTAACTTCGGGAAAGAATGGGGGGTTATTCGTTAATTCTAAAAATTGTGACCTTGGCCCGTTAGATAGAGGACGTCGTTCCCAAGAACTACCGTGTTCATCTCAAGCCATTCGGAGCCCCGAAGCCTTTCATTCGACAATTCATTCACGTGTAGGGGCATAGTTATCATTTCTACAAAAATTAAGTCAAAATTCCAAAGTTCTCAAAATATGTCGTTCTTGTGCCCATTAGAAAGTAGATTTAGTTTCGTGAACTTTTCTCTTCTATGTCAAACTCATCCAAGCTCCAGATCTTAAGATATCGACCCATCTCTTCACTTAAGCAATGGGCCTCATTTCCTACCTTTTATACATGACCCATGACCTTTCTCCCTCATTTATCCTCCTTCCTTTTCACCCCACCATTTCAGCACCTGAAACAGCCTCTTTTCTTCTCCTTTTCACATCCTCACATCGGAAACCCCGGATTCAAGATGCCATTTCAAAAACGAAGACTACCATCGCACTCATCTCGATCTCTTCCTCTAGACCCCTTTTTCATGCAATTCCAAGCTTGGCAGCCCCTCTACCCATGGGAATCAGTCCAATCGAAGATCCTACAGGTGAGCAAAATCATTCCACCTTCCATCTTTTTCGAATTAACATGCCTTTAGGACCCCAAATCTCTACATGCAAGCCATTTCATCAAACCTTTCTTCATTTTCCATTTTCAGGGGATTTATTGGGTAATATCTGGGGGTTTTAGTTTTAGGGAGTTCCAACAGCTTTGGAGTGTTTAGAAGGGCCATTCGAAGCTTTGTAACCTGAGGCAAGTATTTATTTTGGATTTTGACACATGCATGCTCTGTTCCCATGATTGTCTATTTCAACTCTATGCATGGCTATATGGTTTGCTCTTTGGTTAAATTGCTTAACGACAGATGTTTAGGGGTTTAATTGGACTACAAATGGGTGTTTAGAAACACTAGAAACCTCATCCAAAGATGCCCAAAAATTCCTCAAGAAAGCATGGCCGGAATGCCCCAAACAGCCCAAGAGGACCCATTTCCCCTGCCTGCCCTGCAGTGAACTGCTGGCTGCACTGAACTGTCCTGTTCAGTGCAGTCAGCTGTCTAGGACACCTGGCTGTCCACTTTTTGGGGCCCAATTTGGCCATTTGGACCCGTTTTCTTCCCTTTTCACCCACTTGAGTTAGGACTCATTTCTAAGCCCATTTAGGTGGATTTTATTCCCTCTAACCAAAGGATTAATGTATGACAAGACCTGGTTCTTTGGGTGAGAACCTTGAACCTTAGGAGTAGAAATGGAACCAATGACCAAGACTTGACTCAAATGGAATTGTTGGACTTTTGGGGAGATGTTTGAGCAAACCGACAACTTGAGAGTTGTCCGGAGGCACGTAGGTGTAGTTTGAAGTTGAGTATACATGTAGTTAGGGTCTCAGGTACTGAACAACATCACTACACACCAAGGAATTATAATTCCAGCATTCAAACACTAAATGCACGCGAGGTCAAATCTTCCTACCCCGAAATGCCAATGCCAACCCGAGACTTAGAGTAGCAAGTTGTAATGGATCCTTGATTGCGTTAGTGAAATTAACCCGTCCAACACTTCAATACCTGCCTACTCGCGTGCACGGTGTACGAAGCTTTTGTGAGTTAGTTGTATTTCTTCTGTATACCCTCTTGTAACCGGCCTTGGAATAGCCTTTGGGATTGTGAATCAAGCTTGGGGGTTTAGCGAGCAATCATTGCCCTGCTTCCCGTTAGGAGACATGATCCACGGTGGTGGTGTATTGGGTTGGTATGCGCACATTCTCTGCCCTGCTACCTCCCCGCCACCTGGATCCAACTTGTACCCTTTCTACCCATTCGGGTTGGACCATTTCCTACTGAATTGTTGTTCGACTAGCCTTAGCCACATAGGTTTTTGCCCTCGTGTTAGGTTCCATTTGATCGTTTTAGTCAAGTTCATCAGTAATATTGCTCTAATTGTTTAGCCCTATACATTTTAGTCATGATATACCAGGTTTTGACTAAGTCCAACTAGAATGAGATTGATTAAGGGCTGGTCACCTAGGGTATAAGATTTTAGTAAGACTCATCTGCACTCTGGACAGTTTGCTTTTTAGCTGGTACCTGTGTATGGACTTGGCCATGTCTGAGCACCCGGGCAATATGTGTCACCCAGTTTGGGCAATGCTTGTTCACCCAGAGCCTAACTTTGAACCCATTAGATGCGTTCCACCCAAGAATTGTGTCACCCGAGCCACCCAGTTTGGGCAATCTGTTTTCAGCCAGAGGAAGCGGCTAGTTTCAGTTTTCAGTTAATAGCCCATTTTCCCATTTTGTTTGATAGTACATGATGTTTTAGCTCTGGTTTAGATTGATTTTGTATAGTTGTTCCGTTTTACTATTCATGCATTATCTGACTAGTCGTACACGTAATTTGACATTTTGTTATGATTTACCTGTCTTTATATTTACATTTGTAGCAAACATCTGTTATTATTCATTTTAAACACTTGTTAGGTCGCCGTATGTGACCCCGCTAACCTTTGTGATGTAGGTCGTACCCCGGCTTGAATGAAGCATTTGCGGAGGCGGACGTGGAGTAGCAATGCTTAGGTGACTAGTTCTGACTGTCAATTAGACACAGAGTCTTGCCTTGGGAGTTTGTAATGATTGGAGGTTTCCTATGTGCTTTAGTTTATTTTTGTTGTACTGACCTTTGTTAGCCTTTTATTCTAGGTTGTAATTAATGTACGTTTTATATTTTAATTTTAACAATTGGGTAATGAAATGACCTGGTTACTGATTTGCTCTATGTACTGTGGTTGTATGATTATCCAGTCAGGTAATGTATATATTCTTGGTAAGCATGAAATAAGCATTGGAATGCAACGCGGAATCCAAGGGCGACGGACTCCAGATCGTAATGTCACGTGAGCTTCCGCGAATTAGTCTTGCAAGTGATGGAAATTTCATGTCTTCACTCAAGCGGATCCTAGGAAAAGAAATGCACTAATCACCCCATTAATTCCTAATCGATGCTTCGGGCCTAGTGCATCACACTATGTAGCCAATTTGTCCACTTCCTCATTTGCTTCTCTAGGTATCTGGAAGAGCATTTCACATATCCTTTGGTGACTGGTGGGGCATGAATTTCATTCAGTAAAATAAGTGTCATGTCTTTCCCAATCAACGAATGCCCATGTAACGATGTTGCTTGAATCACCTTCTATTGTATTGGTCTATGCAAACATGCCTTTACTAGCTTGAGCCCATCCACATTCAATCAGTGGCCCGCCTACCAAAGAAGCCAAGGTTTTATGTCTTCAAATAGCTCGCCAATGCAGGACATTCATTCTCCACCTGGATTGGACGTGGAGACACCTAGGATTTCTCACTGAGGCCCTTCCTGAGCCTAGATACGGGGCAAATAATTGATAAAGTTCAAACGCAGCCAGATTGGTGGAAGCATCTGCTCAAATGTGGGTGCCTTCAAACTAACACAATTACTAGAGGGTTATACCTAAAATGGAGAAACTCCGAAATATTATTTAAGTTATCTTTTAGAATAGAAGAGAAGTCCTAAAATAGGCCTCTTTGACATCCAAAGAAAGAATTTTCCTTTCTACACATGGATTCTCTTTCCTTCAAATAAAACATTCATTGAACCAAGACTAATAAAATAAGAAATTAAAGGGACGTCTTGGAAATGACATTTTGTATTTTGGGTTATTTTAAGTGTACCAGTCTTTATTGACCGTTTTATTTTGTAATTGAACTTAAAACTAACTTGTGTGTAAATATTGAACTTTAATGCTAAGGGAATGCCATTTTTTGATTCCGTTGCACTCTGATATCTGTTTCACTCATTCATACTGATTTTATAATTACCCAAACTTGATTTGCTACATGCTTCCGCAAACCATATGTATGAGGTAGATTTGTCGGACCCCACAGCAGAAACCTATGGGAAATCGTGCGTGGGAAAAATCATTCCATCATGCCCGTGTGCACCACCGTGTCCCTTAGAGCGTGGACCGCTCATCACAAATCTGTTCCGGGGGCGCTACATAACTCCCTCCACTTTCTTTTCTTCTTGATTTGACACTCAATTTTAGTTTATTTCACTCCACCATACAAACAAATAGGCCATCATGGTACAGTAAAATGAAATGAAATATCAAATTAAGAAAAAAAAGACAATGGGGGAAGTTGGTTGTAAAAGCATGAAAAGACAAAAAAGCTACTTTTAGTTGCACAAAATTGCAAAAAAGATGCTCTAAAAGGCACAAAATGACAAAAAAAGGGTGCTTTTACTCCCAACTCCCTCCACTTTTTTTCTTCTTGATTTGACACTCAAGTTTATTTTATTTTACTACACCATACAAACAAACAAGCCCTAAGCAAGTGGAAGTTCTATCTTCCATTAAGAACCATCCCTTTTCTTACTTGAGGGACCATTATTGCAGGATTGTAATGATGCCTTGGACTGTTGCATATCTTCTCAGTTTATTTTCAATATTAGATTGTGTGATTGGTGTGATTTATAATTAAATTGGATTATTAATTCTTAGATTGATCTCGCCTTCCAAAATAGATTAGATTTCACATTGTCCTGCATCAAACTAGTTTGAAGGGCAGTTGTGTTTCGCATCTCCACCTCAAAATTCATTTTTTCATACTGTTTATCTAGTTGACAAGAGATACTCACTGTGCTAGTTTCTTTTAGCTTATCAATTGATTTGCTGATGATGCTTTCTTTCTTCGGAAACTGAACCAATCTATGGCCTTCAGCCACTGGAGCGTAGTTGGCACTGTCATCCACAGGATTTTCCTGATAGTCCAAGGAAAACCATTCAATACTGATAAAATGAATTAATGGCAAACCATTCAAAATGACCTATGCAATCATCAAGAAGATATATTAAATACAGATGTGAGCATCAACCGTAATGAGAAGAAACATATCAAAGTTCAGTATGCACCAACATCTATTAATTTATACAGCCTAATGAAATATAAATTTGGCAGAATCACTAGAAATTCAGGGCAAAGATTTTGTATGGATCAAATTGATGCAAAATCAAGTAGACATTGCATGATCATTAACACTTCTTATAGAATCATCTACAAACAATTTTTCTGAAGAGGGACCACAAGATATTATGAATGATGGGTGATGAAGGCAATAATATGATAAAAATAAAGCAAATAACATCTAATTGGTGCTCTAACAATCAAGAGAGACCTAAGATCCAAGTGGGCCCATTCTGCAGGACCCATTTTGAATCGAAGGTTTTGGATTTTTCCTTTTTTTTTTTTTTAATATAAACCATCTTGAGGAAATCCTTTCAGGATCTTAAGGTCTTTGTTTTATATCTATCACAGATTGCAGTAAGCTTTTGATGAGTTGTTTACCATTTCCTGTTAGGGAGAATTCTAACGCTAAATTGCACTATGCCAAGGCAAAATCGTGGTATTGAGAGTTTGATTGGAGGATCCTGGTAAAGAATGAAAGACAATAAAACAAATTTATACCTAAATTTTCTTCATAATAACTAAAACATTATAATTAATAGAATTCTCTATTTCACATTATTTTTCATTTTTTTTAATTTTCTTATAATGTCTTTTGGGGGTTGAAGAAGGCGCAGATGATTGGCTGCAGTCGTGAGAGAAATGGTCTCTGTATTCTTAATCCCCTCAAAAAAGGGCTTTCAACATGCCAGTCCTCAGTAAGTACAGTGGGTTTCGTGAAGTGGGTTTGCAATTTAGGCCATTTTTAGTTTCAGAGTCTAAGAAGCTTGTTGCTTCCTTGAATACATTGAGCGATCCAGAACAGTTGCAATGAAAAACTGTCAGTTTGTAAGAAAGAGGAGTGTTTGACCAATTAAATTAGTATTAACAAAAGAAATCTTATTCCTTTTACTTCAATACATACAGAAATTCGACATGCTCCTATTATTGTATAACAGTCTTTTTTTTTCTTTTTTCTTTTTTTTTTTTTTGTCATTCATTGATGATTCAACCAGATGTACATGGGTTTGTCTCATGAAAAACTCACCAAGAACTTCCCTCGATATTTTAAGTGCTTCATCAAATTATGAAAACAAAGGTCAAGGTTTTAAGATGTGATAATGGGGGCAAATATTTGTCAAATAAATTTAATCCTAGTTGGCAGGAAACGGAATTAAGCATCAAACTTCTTGTGCCTATACCCAAGAACAAAATGGGATAGCTAAACGTAGAAATAGGCCTCACCTCGAACTTACTTGAACCTTTCTGCTTCTTATGAGAGTTAAATGGCTTGATAGTGTATTAACTTCTCATGCGCCATGCATTGTGCATTGAGGCTTTGCAAGCCTCCAGGGAGTATGGCAGATGTGGTGGAAGCAGCAGTGGATCTAGATTGGCATATGCATGCTTCCTTCAACCATGTTTAGGGAGTGCTAATTCATCAGCATATTTACAAGGCAGGGAGTGTGTTGCATGCAAAACATATGGATACTTAATGGCTAAATGACTCCTTACAGGTTTTTAATGTTCTTCTGGTTTGTCATTTGATTGAGATCTAGGGCTATGGCTCTGGGCATGTCCATACATTTGTAAACCTTTTTAGATAATAACAAATTTATCATTCTCAAAGGGAAAAAAAAAAAAAGAAAGTATCATAAATGCTTCATACTCCAACCTCCATATGCACACTTCCACATGTATAAAATCAAGCAAATGTTTGTCATCTTTTTCTTTTTCTTTTTCAAAAAACATGATTTAAACATCAAAAGGATCACCAAGTGGAATGCCGTAATGCAGATCAACATTGTATAATTCTGGTTTTCTCGTTAATTAGAAAAAGAGGAAAGAGAAACCATAACCATATTTTAGACTGTAAGTTTTCAATAAAAAAAAAAAAAAAAAAGGAAAAAATATAAGTTCATGTTAGAGGGCAAATGACTGAGTTAATAGCACTAGTTGTAACAAAGTGAAAAGGAGATTAGTCATAACATGTTCAGGACATACCTCCTCATTTGGAGTTCCGCCTGTACTTCTTTGAACTCGTTTTTCAAGTTCAATTAGTTCATTCCTCAGAAGTTCAAAACGACGAATCTCATTTGGTTCTGATTGTGTGCCTCCCATGCTTATATTGGCACCACCAACCTGTTCTCTTGGCTTATCTCCCTACAACAAAAGAACAGTACCTTATATAACTTCAGATATCAATTGACAAGAAAAAAGAAGTGGGCCACAAAGGGAAACTAATATCTCATCAATCGGCTTTTGCCACTTATCCATCACCCATAGTTAGAAAACCTTGATCATTCAAACCACTAAATAGGTATAAGTGTGCTGCAAAGTTCAAGCATGACGCTAGGTTGGACTAGCAAACTAATAGTATTGACTCAAGGAAATAAAAGCATGCTTTTCTAGAACTCCCAATTATCACATGGGAAAATGACTAGATTATCCAAATCATTGTTATTAGAATCCTACGATTCGTATCCATGCAATGAATCCCATTTATATAAGAATCTTATGATTCATGTGTGAATTTTACAATTCATTACTCATTTCATTGAATCTTACGATTCAAGCGATTCGGTTGAGCGAAAATAGCTACAACCAATAAGTTGATATTAATAATCTTATATAGTCTTCTTTTTTAGTTTTAGCGTTTTTACTTTTAAATGGTTACTTAGTAGTTAATGAAACCCCTACAAAATTTTTGCATCTTTGGGGAGGTTTTTAAGATAAATAAGGAATATGCATTCAATTAAAGAGCTAAATTGTTCTTTATGAACTCCTTATTGTCAGATGATATTGGAGGCTTTTAGGGTCCTTTGCACTAATCTTGGAAGATCAAACCACATTCCCTAGAAGACTTAGGCATTAAAGATTGGAGGTAATGTTTTGTAAGCAACTAACAAAAAAAAAAAAAGCCAAATACAATCACCTATTATTACTTAATATTTTTTCTAAAAATGAGTAAGAATTTCATTAACCCAACACTGCAGGGAACCCCCATGACGAGGACATCAGATCATCTCATTGGAAAATATACGAAAGAAGAAAGAAAAGGGCTCCCAACCACCCTTCTTTGTGTTTGTGGTTCAATGACATTTATCTAGTTCCAGTTAGAGGATTTGGCAAAGATCCACCGTTGGATCATGATTTTGGAGGAGATCCACCATTGGATCATCATGTTGGAGGAGATCCACCGTTGGATCAGCATATCAGAATAGACCTACCCTTGGTTGGCACTCTCATCATGGATCAGCGGTCAGATCACATCAAGTCACATCCCCAATAATTAGTTAAAGACCCCACACTGGGATGATTAGAGTAGAAGACCCCATCTGCATGATATCAGGAAGGCCTCATCCTGGGAAGATGCAGATGAGCTGCTATTAAGAGTTTGTGGGTAAATTAGACTCAATTATATGGGGCACCCACCTTTAGGATATTTCTATTTGATTATTTGATCTTATTTGTAATTAAATATTTTAGTTTAAGTGTGTATGATCTTACACGAAGATTGTTATTAGTGGCTAAGATTAGATTTAGGGCTCTCTCTCTCTCTCTCTCTCTCTCTCTCTCTCTCTCTCTCTCTCATATATATATATATATATATATATCATTGTAAAGCCTTTGGCTTCTTTAGACCTAATGAATGAGAAAATTATGCTTTGAGAAATCTCCTACGAATGGATTTGGTGTGAAGCCACCCATGGTGCAAACCCGTGATACTCTTCTCTCTCTTAACCCTCTGTGATTCCTTTTTTTTCTTTTTTCTTGGATTTTTTCCTTCTCTAACCCACAACCCACAGTATCCAAATCATCATCAAACCCTATTACTTCTTAAATCCCAAGACCACAACGGCCGTACCACCAAAAACCCAAAACCCAACTAAGGAAACATCATTGATCCCTAAACCCAAGTGCCATACCACCCCAAATCCCAAACCCAAGTCCGCACTTCACTAACCCCAAAACCCCTCAACTGAATGCTACCAAACATTCCTACCATATTCGACAGCCCATAGTCTACTCCCATCAGCCTCATACCCAATCTTACCCATATACAGTACCCAACTCCTTTGTCCAATCCACACCCAGCCAAACTCCTATACCCACCATACCTATCAACTGAATGCACCTAATACCCATTCCCAATTCAACCAACTATATATAATCTCCAATACACTTCTCCCGAGCCACATCCTCCATTGTTTCATGTTTGCAGAAGTCTACATCATCAACACAATGATGGAATCTCTTGGAGCACATCTGAAGATAAATGAATTCCTGCATTATGTATATCAATTACTTGCCTTAGTGCCACATAATCTCACCTTAATTTAACTACAGTCATGTTCATTGACAGCTGATCCTATTTTGAGCCTTAACCTATTCTTGGGATCCTTGTGGGAAGTCAAGAACAATCTGATTAAATACATGTGATCCCTAGACTCTGTCATTGACAAAGATCAAGTTTTCCCATTGGAAACTCTGCCAAAATAAGAGGACTTGCATGTAGGATTGTGAAAATGCCTGCTATTATTGCACAATTAAAAACTAGGGATTCAATATAACATGGATTGAATTTAATGCTATTTTATATTATGATTTTTTTTTAAATTAATTTGTTATTCGATCTCAGACCTTCTTCATCTTAGGCTAGTGTTCAAGGTCCTGCATTACCCCACTTTAAAAAAGATATGACACCCTTACTCTATACTACAACACCCTGACAAGGCAACCAGCTAGGCCAAAGCATATGGGAACCTGCAGTAGCCCGCCGGCTAGTATGGATGCCATAAGTGTAAAGCCCCAGGCCTTAATTAGGGGGTTAGTATAATTAATTGAGATTAGTGTTAATTAATTTAGTCTTGCATCATAATTAAGTGCATTGAGTAGTATCATCATACACAGCATTTCCCTATCTTGGACCCACCATTGAACCCATCTTGGCCCAAGACCCAAACTTAAGCCCACACCCTAAAGCAAAGGACATTGTTATAAAATCCATAAAACCCTTGGCTCCAATTTGCAAATTCCCCAAATCTCTACAAAATCCCTAAAGCCCACTTCCCTCTCTCATTTCTCTACAATCCCTCTTCTCGTCCCTACTTCCGCATCTTCTCTCTTCTTCTTCCATCACCAAGCTAGGGCTCTCCCAAAGATTTCCAAGCCAACCTAGGTTCCATCATCATCTTTTTCAACTCTCTTTTCCCCATTTCTCCATCTCCTCTTCTTCTCTACTTTCCCTTTTCTCTTCCTCCATCACCTCCCCACCATTGTGCAAGCTTCCAAGTCCAAGCCAAGGACTTCCAAGCCTCCCTACAGCACCACCATCATCTTCTTCATCATCTCCTTTCCCATTTTCACCTTTAGGTAAGCATACCCATTTCCAATCTCCATGTTTTTGTTTCTATTCATGCTATAAAATCATGCATTCATGTCTTAGATGTGTCCTTTTTCTTATTTGGCATGTTGGAGACTATTATTGAGCATTGGATTAGAGAGGGTGATGGTGGAAAGCAATGATTGAGGAAACCCTATGCTCTAAGAAAGCGGGTTTTGGCACAACCAAACTAAGGCAAGTGAATAGACATGAATAACATTGTGTACATGCTTCATTGGCTATTTCTATTGCTTTAAACATGCTAATACCGTATTTTAAGTTTATTCATGATGTTTGGATTAGTGGGTGTGGATTTTAAAAACATTAATGGTGGAGCTATTAATGGGTATTAAAATGACGTTGAATTGGATTGTTTGGGTTGGTGGGCATGGATTTGAAATACATTAATGGTGGAGCTATTAATGGGTATTAAAATGCTGTTAAATTGGATTGTTTGGGTTGGTAGGCATGGATTTGAAATGAATTAATGGTGGAGTTTTTATTGGGCAATAAAATGGTGTTAAATTAGATGGATTTGGGACCCCCTTTACCCTTGAAACTTGGACCATTGCCCCACAAGACCTATGAATATGAATTGGACCTTTAGCAAGGGGCGTGTAGGCTAGCATTTCCTTGTGGGTTCTGAGGTAGTGTATGTGGGACCCATATTGGGCTAAGTGGGTGGCGTAGTGGACCCCCAGGGTGCCAACAACTTCAGAAGCACCAAAAGAATACGAAAGGCATTATGGACCCGCATAACCACCGTGTTAGACAGTATGGACCCTACATGTGATGATTGATCGTAGCCTTAGGTAGGTTAGTGTCTAGTTCCTTGGTCCCTTAACTACAAGATCTGGATAGACTATGGCTAGTTTAGGACCTCTCGAATATTACATGACTGGAGCATATACCCATTTCGTTAGTCGGCTTAATACCCTCTACTAATATGCTTGTGGGGTGGCCTCCCTTGTGGCTCTGTTGACAATGTGATGGGAGGACCCAATGTATGACTAACAGAACCTCTTGTTTAGCTTGCGGGGTGGCCTCCCTTGTGGCTCTGCTGACGATGTGGTGGGAGGACCCAATGTATGACTAACAAAACCTCTTGTTTAGGGGTGTGCATGTGTAGGTTTAGGTTTGTGTGCGTATGCATGTGTAGGTTTAGGTTTGTGTGCGTATGCATGTGTAGGTTTGGGTTTGTGTGCGTGTGTATGTGTGGGTTCGGGTGTGCGTGTGTTTGTGAGGGTTCGGGTGTGCGTGTGTTTGTGTAGGTTTGGGTTTGTGTGTTTGTAGGTTTAGGTTTGTGTGTGTATGTGTGGGTTCGGGTGTGTATGTGCCTATGGTTTTGTACTTATCGTTTACAGATTGGGAGGTGAACATACACCACCATACCAGCTTGTCTGGGTTGCATTTGTTTGACTAACTTGTCTGGGTACCAAATTCGCCCAGGTTGCATTCATTCGAGCAGCTTGTTTGGATATCGGGTTCGCTTGGGTGCATTCATTCTGATAGCATATAGGATGGCCGGATTCATGGATGAAAATATCGGCCGCTACGCTACATTCCGCTATGGCCGATTTATTGGCCATCGTAGCAACTGATACGGCAGCTACGGGGTAAGAAAAATGCCTACTTTTCAAATTATTTTAAAATGCATAATAAGACGTATTTCTTTTCATCTTCTCTCCAAATAACATTTCTACGCAACTCTTCTACCCTTTTATGCTTAAAAAAACACCAAAAAGCACATAATCTCGCTGAATTACAGTCGATACAGAGAGTTCCTCTCAAGGATTCTTCTCTAAGTACATCCTATTAAACACCTTATTTGGTAGATGTATTTTTTTTTCTAGGTATTCTTAAGTCTTGATTTCATGACATAGTTTTTTCTTTTATGAGCCTTTCATTAGTTTCTAAGTTAGCATAACTAAGCAACATGAAAACATGTGAAAAAAAATTATCATTACTATTATTTTCTATTTATACAGCGATACAGGACCTCATACCTTATCTTAGTTACTTTGCAAAAAAAAAATCATTTTCTCTCATTTTCCAATATTCTAGATTTTCTACAAATTTTTCATATTTTTTTGACGATTTTTCCAAATCGCACCGCTATGCTACGTAGCTTTTTGGCGACAAGCCACTACACCTACCGCTACCGCTATTTTCATCCTTGGCCGGATTACTATGTTGGTTAGTTATGTTTCGTTTATCCATTATCTATGTACCTTCTTATATTGGTTTCGGTTGAAACATGTTACATTGTTATTCATATCTATATACTTCCCAGTTTATCCGATGCTGCTACATTTGGTGCTTAGGTAGTGGAGCCCAATGTGTAGGTGGTTGGGGCGGCCCTACAGGATTCTCCAATTGAGGGATTGCCCCTAGGGGATCGTGCCAGCAGTGAGGTGTTGCTAGGTTGGTACTTGAGAGCCTCACTTTACATCCGAGTTATGAGCATAGGTGCCTCTTGCACCGGTAATTATGGTATTTTAGACATTCATTAAAACTCTAATGCACATTGTAATTGAAATATAAGTAAATGCCTTTCCGTTACTTGTATCAGCTCTGATGTTATTGTATGTTATATTGGTGACATTTGTGCAGATTGTATGAATCGTTGCTTCCGTGTTTGTTTATGGTGACTGATCATCACTCATAAGGTCACTATGGACTTCGATCCACTTGGAATTGGGGCCGCAAATGTACTTAAAGGAAAAGTTTTAATTAGCCCCAATTCTCATGCCCTAACAATGCGATTAGGATCCAATCGGGTTTTCGAGGTGTGACAATAAGCCCATAAGCCGGGCCAACTGTACAGAACCAGAAGGAAGCAAGGAAAGAAGTAAATAGGGGTAACTAGCAATGGGAAAGAAGCATAAAATGTTCTCTCTGGCAGCTGAGTTGATGGTTCAAATCATCCAAATGTTGAATCTCCCAAGTTGAGAACTACATTTCCGCACAAGGACTCTTGAAACCCAATTTGACAGGGGCTCAAGAGCCAAGCAAACCATAGCCAACTGGACCATCTGTCATAATGTGACATAAATGCAGTCAATCTATGATGCAAGGGAGCCCATGAAGAAAGTTTGCTTGTGAGAGGAATTTTGAGAGTAGGGGCACCTCTAAAATTGAGAGTTTCCTGAGAACATGCACCCAAGGTGGCAGGAGGCATCTTCAATGGTGCTAAAGGAGAATGGAAAACTTCATGCAAATCAATCTTGGATGTAGAAGTGCAAGTGCCACATGTTTGCATTGGAAGCATAGGTTGGGGCTGAACTTACTTGCCTGACTAACACATAACTGGGTTATGCTTGGACTGATTGAACACTGTTTAAGGAAGCTGATGCATCATGCAATATCTTTATAAATGTCCTTCAATATTTGACCCACCAGTTTGGATGAATTTATAAATGTCCTATAGTTTCTTTCACCCAATGCCAAGCTGTGGCAGGATAACAAAGAAGAGCAGGAGGATAAAGAATGCTATCATTCTCAATTTTTCAAAGGAGAGAATAAATAGTTGCATAGGCACTAATCTGGGTCGTGGGCTACATGGTCAGCTGGAATTTGGCACAAAGGGCTGACCAAATTGCAACAATGAAGGAGCACTGGAAGAAGAGATTGTCACCCGATTTGATACTCAGATTACATAAGACACATAATTCATCACAATTCAGGTTTCTTCTCTTTAGAAAATCCTTAGTTTTCAGCCTTTTAAGAGGCTAAACCAGGCCAGGAAAGAAAACCTCCGAATGTGGCCTCTAAACCAAACCCAATTACATCAAATACGGGAGTTGCCAACTTGAGAAGGGTGGCATCTCAAAACAGACTTGACTGAAAAAATTCCCCTCTTGTTCGGTCTCCAAATTATCTTGTCTGCCACATCAAGGAAGTTGTAGTTAGCACAGATCAAAATATCTTCCATAGCAGCGGTGCCTGATATAATATTTTGCTGTTTGTGGCGCCAGCAAACGTAGCGGCCGACATGTATTGACTAGGTTTTAACACCCAGCCGAGGCGACTTTATGTTTGCCTTTTTACTGTTTTTACTGCTCCTCCCCTTTTAACCACTCTTTCTCAACAACTTGAGCCCCTAAGGTCACTTTGTTTCATTCTAAATCAAGAAAAAAAAAAAATGATCAAGCGAATCAAAGCCGTTCATTTTCATTTAACTCAAAGGCATTGTTCTCAAGGAATTTTTGATGTATTTTTTCTTTCTGTTTTTTTTTTTTTCTTCTTTTATTTCTCTTTTTTTTCCCCATGAATCTCTTGGAAATGGCTTCTAAGGGTTAGATCTACATTTCCCATAGATCAAACTGATGTAGGCCATATCCATGATCGACCAACCACTGAGCGGATTTCCAAATCTTTCTAGAAGATTTCATCTAGGTCTATATTTCCTATTTTCTAATAGTAGCTAAGCTTTAGGGATAGTTATGGGATTAATTAGAAAGTTTAATATAATTTGATTTCGTATTTATTTCTCCTAAAGTCCGCACATTGACGTTATCTTTGGAGATCAACAATGGACACTTGGCGATTGCAATTTGATTTTGCAGATTCTACAATCATTCTTCTAAGCAAAATCCGACCATCAAATGAAGCATTGCCGAAAGTTGACTTCAAAGAAAAGATTGAGTGATGCTTTCAAGCAATGCAAACTGCATGGAGGTCAAGCAAAACATCAAAAATTTGTGCAATTGATCTTCGACTCAGGAGGACATCTAGTGTACTCGAGGTCGAGTTCTCTCCAAGAAGGGGAGGACTGATGCAGGCTGGATCCATGATCGGCCAGCCACTGGGCTCAAGCCCATTAAAGAAGATTTTCAGATCTTTCTGGCAGATTCTCATCTAAGTCTATATTTTCTAGTAGCAGCTAAATTTTAGGGTTAGTTTAGTCATGAGATTAATTAGAAAGTTTTATCTTATTTGATTTAGCATTTTTTTTTAATTAGAATTGTTTCCAATAATAGGTTAGAGTATGAGTATATAGATATAAAGGATTGTAAACCCTCTTTAGGGACAAGTTCTATTGATTAATAAATTTCTCCAAGAGTTTTTCTCTTGGTGGCTTGTTTGTGCTAAGAGACAAAGGCAATTCGATCCTATGGATCCCTAAGCCTTTGGCTTGGAGAATAACCCGTTGATTATTCTTCCCTACCCGCGTTGCGTACAAACCCACAACCTTTTTATGGTTTTTGAATTATTTTTGTTTATTATTTTCGGTTTTTGTATTCTGAAAAAAAAATTAATAAAACCAACCAAATCACTTGAAAGTGGCTCCAACGTGTTAAATCTATGAATCCCATGGGTGAAGCCCACATTCTTTCATGTAATTTCATGTGTTTTTGAATTTATTTAATTTTTTCTTTTCATATTTTTAGTGTATTTTTGAAAAAAAAAATCATTTTTATTTCAATGTGGTCAACCAAATCACTTTAAAATCACTCCCATGTGTTAGATCTATGATTCCCATATCTTTATTTTTTATTGTTTTTATATTAATATTTTCTAGGAATTTTTTTAAAAAACTAATTTTAATTTGAACATGGTAAACCAAAACACTTCTCGTCATATATATTTGGCTCAGGCGTCACAACCCCAAATCCCAAATCAAGGTTAGCGCTAACGGGCCGCAACTATGCACGGATACTGAGGATAAATATTTGATCCACGCGCGATTGCCCAATAAAATTCCGCTATGTGAGATTCAATAGGGTCATCGAATCATCGAGGGCCAACAAGGCAGAAACTTGCAGGGGCCGTTTCAGTAAAGAAGCATAATTAAAATAATATCATGGCATCAATAGACTGGATAGCAGAAATAAACACATTTCATGTATTAACATTCAGGTTTAACAAAAAAGTAAGTTTAATTACATCCCAAAATAAGGCCCTGTAGAACGTTGGCCATAATTACAAAAGAACTGAAGCATAATTCTCCAAATACCCGAGTTTCAAAAAATTCTAATATAGACCCTCCTGAAGCCGAACCCAGGCGAAACTTCTCAAAACTCTCCAAAACTCCTCAAACTTGGTTCTAACCCTTATAAACACTCAATTAACCTCTAAGCATGCTTCGTTAAATACTAAACGTAATTAATTAATGTTAATCACAGTAATTAGAGATCGGAATCTTATGTCGGGCTTAATCCAACTAGAAAGATTTCTTACCAACGGCAAAGTGCCTGCAATGTCCATGCGGCAAGACACATTTTGATCAACAATAAGGGGAAATGCCCAAATCATTTAGAGACTTTGGCCTACATATGATACACCAAGAAACTATATGGATTGAATGAGAATTGTCCCATGCATTCTGAAGGAATCTCCAAATGCATTTCTGAATTTCATGAATATAGCCTTTGGGAGTGAGGAAGTAAGCATTACAAAACAATTGATATGAGAGGAGAATGGACTTCATCAGTTAAACTATGCCCGGAAAGAGAGGATTTTTGCTTTGAACACGAAAGCCTAGAATGAATCTTAGCCAAAGGGGGTCATAATCAGACATGGAGAACCTTCTAAAACAAAGAGGGAAGCCAAGATAGCTTCATGGATGAGAATCAATGGGAATATTTAGAATATTTCAAATCACATGTTCCATCTCATCAGAAGTACTGACAAAATAAACTGCAATTTTGTTGTAGTTTGACTTTGAGCCTTAAGAAGCGAGCGAAATCTCTAAAGAGCAACTGAAGATACCTTGCATATGTGGGGTTTTGCCTCACAAAATATCATAACATCAGCGGCAAAAAGAAGGTTTGAAATGGATACCACTCCCTGCTTGAAAAACATGCTAAAGAGCCCACTATGTTCCATCTCATTTATGATCCCCATGAAAAATTCCATCAAAATGGAAAAGATAAAGGGAAATCGAGGACAGCCCTGTCTGATGCCTCTTGTACTCCTGAGAAACCCCTAAGACTCACCACTGGTAATAATGAAGAAAGAATGATATTAAATGCATCCCATAATAAGGTGAATGACATGCGAAGGGAAGTTGAGTGCTTTAAGAGTGTCTTGAATAAAACTCCAACTGATAGTGTCGAAAGCCTTCCTGAAGTAAACTTTGAAACACATCTGACGAGACCTAACTTCAAGATAGAAGCATTTGACAAGACGGATGTTGTCTGATAAATAAATAAATAAATCTAATCTTAAGTTTATTTATTTTTTTTTATCAATCTCTTTTCTTTTCTTTTTTTGTCTTGTCCAAGGTGTGACTTGGTCCTACTTGGCCAAGTCAACTTGACTTGAGCCCGACCGAGTCATCCTTGGACTCCGAACATCATATTTTAACATGATTAGCCTTTTCTTATTTCTTTATTTTACTTAGTATTTTGGACTTCTTTTTGAGATTTTTTTTTTAAGCTGTGATGGCCAGCCTCATCCTGGTCCCAACTGGCATCCGGATTAATAACTTTGTCCTAGAGTCAGCACCTACCCTGCACAGCCCACATGAAGACATGCGAGGAGTCAGTATAGGGTGGAAAGGTCTATGTCTGGCCTAGGGAGCTGAAAATGTTTTTAACCCTGGATTTAAGCTAGACAATATTTAGTTGTTACTGCTTGTTAACATGCTTGGGAATGATCAATCCAACTGTGGGCACATCTTAGGTGAGTGTCAAAGGGGTGCGTACTAATTCACGTGGACCTGACTGCGATTTGCTTTAGAATGAAATTCAAATTTTCAAGTGACTATGTCTTCAATCATACAAGCATGTGTTCCGAAGTAACAACCAAACAAGTAAAAGAACAAGAAAAATTGAGACATTGTAAGCATTGGTCATACAGTTTGATCCAAATTTGATGATGCAGACTCTGATTGCTGGGTCGAACGTTGCACCAAAAGACTCCACAAACCACCAGGACTATTAACCACCCTACAAAGACAAATCCGATCAAACATTTCAAAAAAAATAAAGTGAAGACCATCTCATTTTGTTTCATGAAAGTGGCATCATCTCCAGACCTTACAGAAACAGAAGGAAATATGGAAAAGCTCAAATCAGAGGCCCAGATAAAAGTCAGGTAGGCTCAACCTTCTATTGATCCTAACCGTTAAATGGCTAGGACCTATATGAACTGATTATGCTGCAAAATCTTCAGTAAAGCCACAAGATCATGGAATTGCTATTATTAGTTGAACGTGAACCCTCAAACTAAAATTATCTACCTTTAAGCTGTGAATTTGACATTAAAAAAAAATATCCATCGGAGGTAGATATTTTTAAAATTACCATCCATACGGATGAGTGGCAGATGAATTGCTTGGATCAATAGAATAGGCCCCACCAACTGTGTTACTAGGTGACTGGTCAAAAATTTTAATTCAATTAAGCATCATTTACCTATGCTATGAAATAAATCATAGTTCAGATGGTTTACCAAAATACTAAAATAAAATAAATCTAATTGAGAATAATGAAGAATGCACTGGATAATATTTTGAACACATATAGCAACACAGTCCAACCTATCTGAAAAGCTCCTGTCTCCATCAATCCCATCCTTTAAATCAGAAGCTTTTCCAGATTTTCTCCTAGAATACTGCCTCTGTTTACTGATAGAAGACTGTGAATGGCCATTATCACCTCCCTAGTTGATTAGCATGGAAGACCCATCAGAAAAACATCAAGTGACGAAAATGATGTAAGTGAACTAAAATCACTTCATGTGCATGATAAACTGTTATAAAGAAACTGCAAGAAGGAATGAAATACAAAAAAGCATGCTAAAAGAACGGGTTATTTCAAAATAGGTTATTTCAATATTGAAGCCATTTTGAGTTTTATACTGGAAACCGTGCATATTGGAGTCTTTCGTGTTGTAATTTGTTGTTCTTTCCTTTTTTTTCCTAATACAATTTTCAGTTACCGTTCCAAGAAAAAATTGGAGTCATTTCCATCATATTCCAAGGAACTCATAAAAACAAGATGAGAATTTCATCAAACTAACGAAAAAGAACATGCCATGTTCATACAAGCTTCTTTACATATTCAATTCACTAGATTAAACTTGAGGACCACAGATTAAGGGGTCAAGGGCATGGGGATTGGGGTCGAACTTAATAGTTGGGGTGGTCCCACGGACATCTTTTCATCCCCCCATCCCATCCTCAAATGGGACCCACAGTTGGACCCCACAAAAAGTTCTTCCGGTGACCGTGAAAACAAATCTCACTAAAACAAAGCCGATAAATGGAAAAATTCTAGTTCTCGCCGTGCTTCCGTGAGAACTATTGGTGACGACCACCTAGCAACCCATCCAAACCGTGCACAAATAGGGAGCCCCCTTGATAGTCATTAATCCCGAGGTTTGGCACCCATCCGAACGGACTGGACCGTTGGATGGAGGGTTCAATTTCTTTTAAATATGAAGTCATTAAACTTGTGGACCACGGATTAAGGGGTTAGGGGCATGGAATTGGGGTCAGACTTAATAGCTGGGATTGTCCCACATGGATCTTTCCATCCATCCGATCCCATCCGCAGATGGGCCCCACAGTTGGGCCCCACAAAAAGTTCTCATGGTGACTCCGTGGGAACAATTCTCACTGGAACAAAGCCGTATAATAAATTCCAGCATAGTTCCCACATATCCTTGACCCATTTCAAATAGACAAGTGTACCCACAATTGATCCAAAGACTCCCAATGAAAAATGACCATGAGTGATTTTCAAGGGTTTGCACAAACAAGCTAATTTTAATTAGTCTGGCTGGACTACCAGCATATATCTTTGTTAGCAATAAATAGATGTCCACAAAAGGATTTATGCCAAACTGTCCAACTTCTGTTAATTCTTCTTTTTTTTTATTTTTATCATTAACAATAACATTTTGTTAAAAAGAAGAAAAGTTCAACACAGATAAGACTAAATTGAACAAGCATAGCTCGAACCGGTATAAGAGATACATACCAAACACCAACAACCACTACGCTACACAGGCACTTAGATTACAAGAACGATCTACCCCTTGCTTGGCTAAACAATCCGCCATTCCATTTGCAAACTTACGAACATGCTGAAACAATATTTGCATCCCAGATACAAGAGAACTAATCTCGTTTAATAAAAATTGCATTTTCCATGGACCTCTAAAAGATTTCATCCAAGCTATGGCATTAGCTGAGTCCCTTTCCACAATAACTGATTGGTGATAGGAGGATCGATAAATGCGAAGAGCCTCCAACATCACCAAAACTTCTGCTTCATTAGAATCATTGATCAAAGCATGTTTAGAAAACATATGCATAACTTCCCCTTTATGATTTCTTAGAACATCTCCCATGCCAGCTAGACTCGGTTTTCCTTTTGCAGCTCCATCCATGTTGAACTTTAGTGCTCCTGCCGTGGAAAGCACCAAGAGACTTTCCTTTTTTTATTACAAAGCCCCATCTTCAAGCAAGCTTCCCAACTTTGCATGACGTCATCAATCTTAATGTCTGAGTATTCCTTTTTAACACATGCCCATTTGGCAATCCTTAAAAGTCACTGATGATAGTAGAACCTCCCATGACGATTCTTTTCTATTAAAAATTCCGCCGTCATTTCTCTCCTTCCAAATTGACAAAAGAATGGAAGAAAGGAATGATCCTCCAAAACAAACTACCATTTCCAGACAATGAAGACCCCTGTAATAAATTGAGACTCTTATCTTTCGCTAGTAATAAGCCATCTTCAACTGCCAGCATACACCTGCGATATCCAGGACCCTTAAAGGGGCCATAGATGATGCAGCCCAGTTAACTAATACATTGTGGGCCCTAGTCTTGTCTTTCAGTTATTTATCATTAACTTGTCGGATCAATTGTTACATTGTTTGTTTTAAATTCAGTAGTAGGATAGTGGGACCCCTACTTTGTTAACAAGGATACGAGCACTTGTTCTAATAGGAGATGGACCCAACCCAAATTGTGCATGCTAACTCCCTAGCTAACAAGGAGGCCTGCACATGTTTCCTAGTAGGATTTTAGGGCTTCACGGCAGCCCTGTTGGGAATAGAGCATAGTTGACCTTATAACCCTAGTAACCCTCACTTAGTTGCAAAATTCCATCTCTTTTCCTAAAACATTTGAGAGAGAATCAGAGAACCCTAAGAGAGACTTTTTGCTTGGGAATCTAAGAGAAGACACAGCTTGTCGTGTGGAGGGAGAAGACACCCAGCAGCGATGCAAGTAGCAGATGTCCTACTCCCGACAACTCATCGCGAACACAACGATACTCTTTAGGAGGTGAGTGAATCTCTTTGTCTAGTTGTCTACACACTAATTCTCTTCTAGTTTTCAGTTTCGAAGCCAATATGGTTTTTTAATTATTGAAATACATGGGAAGGAAATAATTATATACTAATGTTATGGAACCCCTAATGGTTGTATTGTTGTGGAACTCTAATGATAATAATACATTGATTGAATTGAATGAAGGGACTCAATCTCATAGCTGACAGTAGTTAGGGTTCAAAAACAATAGATCATGGTGAACCTAGGGCTCCTAGGTATGGCCAAACTCCATGGAGAGGTGTCTTGATAGTGGCCGAACCCTACGGACGGCCCAGATAAGGGCCGAACCCAAAGGATGAATGGTGGTGATGATCGAACCCTATAAACAGGGATTTTGTGATGATGAAACCATAATTAGGTTGGTTGCCTTGGTCGACCATGCAATAAACTCTAGGGAAGGAATTTCATGCTTTGAGAATCACGAATAGTTAAGTCTTTTCAGAAATCTGAAATATGGCATGCATAAGGAGGTAATATTCATTAGGGCACGTTTGTATACAGGTAACTTCCATGGAAAGATGAAATTGCCCCATCAGCAAATTCTATGGTTTTTAAAAACCTTGGAAAAGGTTTTCCGCCGAGGTTATATTTTCTTGTTTGTTGCAAAAAGTTTTTCCTCGATGAATTGGCGTTATTGTTGTTTGGTGCGGCTGTGGATTCCTCATTGAAAACTAGTATTTACTAGTATTCATCTTTCTGTTTTTTTCCTTTTTTTCTTTTTTTTAGTATGGGCACTTAAAAAAGGCCTACAGAAGCTTTCTAATTTCTTCAAATTTCACCCAACAAATACACATGCATCAGCTCAATTGACTGGCACACAACTCAGCTTCTTGCAAATCTTACGGGGTATGTTGGTTCACAGTGCGCCCTTGTTATATTCCAAGTGAGTACATAAGCACAGTATATTGTGATATAAATGAGAACATTGGAAAACTGAATCCTTCCCTTGAGAAGAAACAACTGATCCTTCCAATTTTTTCATAGTTTGTTGACTCACTCTTTTTACATATAAATTCACATGTAGCATTTACCCTTTAATCCTTTATCAAAGGTTTCAGATGATTTATCAGGGTTACTCAAATGACAAACAGGAGATTCCAAACTTGCAAAAACAAAGTACCCTTCATTTCATACACAGTCAAGATTAAACGAAAGTCTATCATAATTTACAAGTACGCAAATGTAAATGAATAGTGGTGTAAAATCTCACGTCACAGAAAGAATACCCATCACAAAAATAATATCCAGATAATCAAATAATAATTTATTTTAAAAAAAATAGAAAAAAAGGGTTGGGGGGGCTACAGAGGGGAGGGGTGGTGGTGGTGGGGTTCGGTTCAAGGATCATGAAAATGGTGTTTGTGGCAGGGTGGGGTTAAGAGGGGATGGGGAAGAAAGAGGGTTGTTGGGCGGGGGGTTTAGGGTGGGTGGGGTTGGGAGGAGAGGGGAAAGAAAGAGGGTGGCTAGGTGATGTGGTTGCAGATGAGGCAGCGTCGACTATAGGGGAGGTGGGGAGTCGGCTGTAGTGGAGGTTGGTGGCTGCAGGGAAGGTTGGAGAAGAGAAGATGTTGCAGCTTGCTGGGAGGCGTAGAGCTTGGGAAACTATAGGGTTTTGACATCAGAAATGGAGAATATAAAGGACGGTCAGTTTTCTGTGGAAATGGACTTACCATACCACCATAGGAAGGCTATTTCCAAGGTAAGGAAGGAAAAAGCTAACATGGCAAAAAAGCAATTCCGCGGAAATTTACCACACCAAACGCATAAAAAAAGGGTTTTCCGTAGAGAGACACTTCCTTTTCTGCAGAAATGGGCTACACAAACATGCCCTTAATGTTGGGCATGAATTGTGATATGTATTGCTAATAAAAACTCAACATAAGAAGTAATAATTATGATGGTTGCATAAACAAACTCAGAAGTAGGTTGGAAAGTTAAATTCGGAATTTGAAAGAAAGTTGATCATGGCTAAATCATTCAGACCATTAGAAAGGACTGGCCGATCCTCGGATTTTTGCAAACATGAGGATTGCAACTGTTATGATGGGGGGATGACTTCTGAAGGTTTTATATGCCCATGGATACTCATAAACTCTCATTATTATAAAATTTTGTATGTGTTTATAAAACCTGAAACAGTGATGTGGCTGAATGTTCATGTGTCCCTGCATGTGTTTGATAGAATGTTTATGTGATACGCTGAATGCATTAATGTAATGTTGGTATGCAGAAACATGGATGAGGATAGGTTTCTTTGAATAAGTGTATGATGATGAAATTTTGAGCCTATAGGGTCTGTGTCGATAATGAAAAGTGTCCTACTCCAACAAAGACAAAACACCAATTATGATGAGAAGTGGGACAATGATGAACTGGGCCTTGTTGTGTATGGGGCTTGTTACAGTTACACACAGATGACGGCCGTATAAAAACCTTGGTGTGAGTAATGTCATATCTGGTGAAGAAATGTGAAAATTCAGATTAAGGAATTGAACAAGTTAAAGGAAATCATGGACTCTGAACTACTAGCACAGTGCAACGTGACAATCTCGTACTCGGGGTCTTTTGTAGATACGAGACTCTAGATCTTGGAGTTCTGGTTGTGATATGTATATGATGTGGATGAGCTATGGATGGGTACCGATGTTGGTCACTGTGTTGACAGGTCCTTGCTGGACATACGGTGTATGCATGCGTGGCAGCCTTATGTATGAGTTACGCCTAGGTAGCAAGACGATGTGGACCGGTGGTCGGAAGTAGGTCAGAGATATACCATCGAATGGAGTAATAGTTGAACCTTAAACCATAGAAATTGGAATAACTCTTCTATGCCTCTATTGTAGATCCATGCAATTGATCTTGCACATTTTAAATTATATGTGTGATATGATTGCTAGGATGGGAAATTCATTCACCAGTGTAAACTGATGTTGGGTTGCCCCCTTCAAGTAACTGAGACATGGGTGGAAAGGAATATGGTGACGATCAGCCCTTGGACTTTGGCATGCATGGCTGAAAACAGAGATTCAAGACTCAATAGTTTAAGGGATTAGCCCTATAGTCTAGATATTTTATTTTAGTAAACATTAATTGACAGATTGTATGGAACTTTCTAATTAGTGTTTGGAACATTGTTTATTCTTTATTTTTGGTTTGGGATTTAAATAAAAGACCTGATTAAGTAGATATATGCCTAATTCCTTATGTGGGCTGATTTGATTTATGCATGGTAAATAATGTCCATGAGTCATAACCCAGAACCCAACACGGCCCTGGAATTCGGGTTGTGACACCACTTCTAGGGAAGATTTTCATTAGTTACTACTAGTTGTATCTTCAATAAAAAGCAACCATAATGATTAAGAATAAAAAAATATATATATATAGAAGTAAAACCAGATATATCAAATTTGGGACTTGAACAGCTCTGCCAAGCTCTACTGGAAACTGCAATATGATCTTTTATATTTCAACTAAAATAAATGATACTGATTAAAAAGGTAATAAAAAATTAAAAAAAAAAAAAACACACAGATTTGGAATTCCAAGCAGTTCTACCAAGCTTAACCGGGAACACAGCATGAAAATTAATGGATTTTCTTTGTAAGAGAAATCATTTCCTTGAAAGCAAGTCATTTTATTAGCTTCTTTTGTGCATATTTGCTAGGTTGGAGAATTGACTATCTTCAATTTGATACATTTTGTTATATTTAAGTGCAGGAAGTCTGTTTTTCTGTTGCTTCTTGTAGGCCTTTTGTTTGCCATTTCTTGGTTTTCCTTTTCTGCAAAACGTGGCTATTTAGATTCTCTTGCTTTCTGTACCAGTTTATGATCATCATCATCATCATCATCCACATCAAAAAGATATTGTCAGTATTGAATGAGAAATGTAACAAATCAAACAACAGATGATAGAAAATAATAGATATTGGATCTGAAAAATAATAGAAAACAATAGAGATGTATCAAACAGCCACAATTATGGCTCCTTCTAAATGGACTTCCCAGTAAGAAATGTTAAAATTAAATATATAAAATTATCATTTTACGAGAACCAAATCAAGAAAATGCACCTGCTGAAGTGAAGCTTCCTTTGCTCTGAATGAAGCCTCAAGAAATTCTGCCTCCTTCTTGAGTTTTCTTATCCTTTCGAGGTCAGAACAAGCAGCTTTTAAATGCTCCTTCCCAGGATTGGAGTTAGAAACATGGATCTCTTGCAGCAAATCTTCAAGCCTCTTTAGAGCTTCTTCAACGCTCTCCAGTGCCTACAGCCAGATGACAATGTCAATTTATTATTAACAGTATGCTAGTGGCTCTCTTTCATAGTGAAGTGCCTAAGAAGTTCCTGCATTTGATAATCATGCAGTAGCTACTTTGCAAGGATGAAAATAGTGGTAGCAGCAGGCGTAGTGGCCTACCGTTAAAAAGCTACGTACAGGGCGCTACGTAGTGTAGCGGTGCGATTTGGAAAAATCGTCAAAAAAATATGAAAAAATTGTAGAAAATCTAGAATATTGGAAAATGAGAGAAAATATTTTTTTTTTTTTTTGCAAAAGTAACTAAGGTAAGGGGGTGTAGCGGTCCCCTCATTGTATGAGGTCCTGTATCGCTGTATAAATATAAAATAATAGTAATGATCATTTTTTTCACATGTGTTCATGTTGTTTAGTTATGTTAACTTAGAAACTAATGAAAGGCTCATAAAAGAAAAAACTATGTCATGCAGTCAAGACTTAAGACTTAAGAGTACCTAGAGAAAAAAATACATCTACCAAAAGGGGTGTCTAATAGGATGTACTTAGAGAAGAACTCTCTGTATCGACTGTAATTCGGCGAGATCATGAGCCTTTGGGTGTTCTTTTAAACATAAAAGGGTAGAAGCGTTGTGTAGAAATGTTATTTGGCGAGAAGAAGAAAAGAAATAAGTCTTAATATGCATTTAAAAAAAAAATTGAAAGTCCAGAATTTTTCTCACCCCATAGCGGTCCGTAGCGGCCCCGTAGCGGACGTAGAAAGCAAGTTTCTGCTTAGTGATAATTTGATGAATAAAAAAGCTTAGTGGAGTTATGAGTTTAGATACTCTTAGATCTATGATTTTGTTCTAGACTATCAAGAAAATGTGAAATGAGAACACGAAAAAGAGATGGAGAAAGAAGAAAATTAGAGGCACAATAGAAGAATCAAATGACCTATTAGGTTAGTCAACCCCTGTTATGAAGTTATTTCACTAATTCTGGAAATTACAAAAAAGTCCCTCATGCCACATCCTCCTCCTCAATCTTTTCAGGGATAAAATGGTAATCCGCTTCTACATTCTTTGTTTTCTCATGATAGGCAGGGTTATTAGCAAGTTTAGTCACTGACATATTATCAAAATAGAGAAACATTGGACTACCCTGCTTGAATCCCAACTCATCCAGCAATATTCTTAGCCAAAGTAGCTCGCAACACCCATGTGCTACAGCTCTGTACTCAGCTTCTGCACTAGACTTGGCAGTAAGGACTTGTTTTTTACTTTTCCAGGAAACTAGATTCCTCCAACCATTGTACGATATCCTGTTGTAGATTTTCTATCTAACAAAGATCCAGCCCAATCAGAATCTGTGAATGCTATACTTTGTATGTCCATGAGACTTGTACAGAATGCGTTGACCTCATCATTTTTTTTCAAATATCTGAGAATCCTATGCACCGTCGTTGAATGGTCGGTTCTTGGAGCATGCATAAACTGACTAACCAAACTTACAACATAGGAAATATCAGGCCTGGTAATATTGCGATAAATTAGCTTTCCCACCAATCTCTGATATATTCTCTTATCTTCAAGTATTTCCCTACTTTCTAAATGTAGACCATGGTTTTGTTCTATTGGAGTGCCTACTGGCTTTGCACCGAGTTTCCCTATTTCCTTAAGAAGATCAAGGATGTATTTCCTTTGGGATATAACTATCCCACTCTTGGACCTTGCCACTTCTATTCCCAGGAAATATTTCAGTATTCTGAGATCCTTAATTTCAAATTCCGCTCAAAGAAAGCTTTTTAAACAGGAAATTTTAGCTTCATCATCTCCTATGACCACTATGTCATCAAAATACACCACAAATATAACAACCTTCCTGTTTTTCCATTTTACAAAACTAGTGTGATCTGCCTACACCTTGTAAACCAAAATTTAATCACGGCCCTGTTGAATCCTTCAAACCAGGGTCGAGGTGACTGTTTCGGCCCATATAAAGACTTTTTAAGCAAGCATGCTTCATTTTCCTGCTCTTTGACAACAAATCCTGGTGGAAGATCCATATAAACCTCTTCCTTCAATTCCCCATGGAGAAACACATTTTTTACATCCAATTGGTATAAGGGCTAATTAAAGTTCACTGATAGAGATAAGATCACATAGATAGGAGTCAATTTTTCCATTGGAGAGAAATTTACAAAATAGTCAACTCCATAAGATTGACTAAATCCCTTAGCAACAAGTCTAGTCTTATACCTATTAATTGTGCCATCTGGATTATACTTAAGGGTATACACCCATTTGCACCCAACAGTGCATTTTCCTTCGGGAAGCATTGTAAGCTCCCAGGTATGATTCTTCTCTAGAGAATTCAACTCTTCTACCATTGCCTATTTCCACTTAGGATGTGATAGGGCCTTAGACACATGTTTAGGTATACATTCAGTAGCTAGATTAGATACAAATGCACGGAAAACAAGTAATAGGCTATGACATGAAATAAAGTTATGCATGGGACGGTGAGTAACACAGGACCTTGTTCCTTTTGTCAATGTAACTGGGAGATCTAAATCAGATAAGTACCGTAGTGGGTAATAACCTCTGATTGAGATAACGGGACTGAAGAAGATGGAGGATCTAGATCCGGAACATCAGATGATGATGGTATAGATGAGAACACTGGTACCACTTTTTCCTTCTCCTAGAGTATATTTGATTTGGTTTCTTGAATTTGTCTATTACTCTTTTATCCTCTGCACCTAGCAACTTTATATTCGTCTCATTTGTTGATCCTGAATATACCGGAGGGGTGACTAAATCAACAAGAGGCCGACTATTCTCTTCACTTCTCTCATGTATTACTTCCTCACTGGCAGTTGAGTAAAAAGGAACGTCTTTAAAAAAACTGACATCAATTGAAACAAAGATTCGGCCTTCTATTATGCACAGATACTTCGGAATGGGCAACGTATTGTGTCGTATCGTATCCGACACTACACTATTTCTATGTAAAATCCGTGTCCTGACTCCTGCCATGTACATGGTGTGTCCCTACTATATCCATGCCGTATCTGGGCATCATAGTTGGCCTTTCTTTCATGGAGCATAGCATTTATAATCTTTCCAATTACTAGGATATCCCACGAAGACACACACTTAACATCTTTTAGATCCAATTTATCCCGTTTGGGGATGTGTACAAAGAAAGTACACCCAAACACCATTAGTGGAACTGGAAATGCTGGCAGACTGGGGAATAATACCTCTATTGGACTCTTCCTCCCTTCCAATGTCCTTGAAAGAATTTTGTTTATCAAATACGCTGCAGGTAAAACACCATCTGACCAGAAATACTTTGGAACATTCATTTCAAACAAAAGAGCTCACGTAACCTACAAAAGGTCCATGTTCTTATGCACAGCAGCACCACACCAACCCCCACCACCCCCAAACACACAATTTTGTTCTTTCCACCATTTTATGAAATGTTTAGAAAATATGGAAAACTTCATCCTTTGCTTTGATTTCATCAAATAAACCCATGTTACATCAAATAAACCCATGTTACCCAAGTTGCATCATCAATAAAAGTAACAAAATAACGATGCCCATAAATTGAGACCACGGAGCATACCACACATCAGAATGAACTAAATCAAATGGACTACTACTTTTCTTATTAAGATTCACTAGATACACGGTTATTTTATTCTTAGCAAATTGACAAGCGTCACATCTTAAAACATGATCATTTTTATTTTGAATTTTCAAAGAAGAAAAATTCCTATAGTGCATGGCCAAGATGACGATGCCACAACAGCAACTTATTCTCATCAACTACTCCAGTCAGTAAAACCTTAGGCTCTGTCAGCTTCAGATCTAGGGTATAAAGACCATTGTTCTCACTACCACCACGAATCATCTTACCCGTCCTCGGATCCTGAAAAACACATTAAGGACAAAAGGTGACACAACAAACGAGATTTTTTGTTAGTGCACTAACAGACATAAGATTTAATGAGAAGCGAGAAACATGGAGGACAGACGATAAAGAAAGGTCAGGTGAGACTTAGATAGTTCCTTTCCCAGCTACTGGAGTGTAGGAAGCAATTCTTACTCTTCCTTGAGTAGTAGCACTATAGGACAAGAAGTTAGAACGTATACCTATCACATGGTCTGTAGCCCTGACTCAATAACCCATGTAAATGAAGATGCAGAAGATGCAAATGTCGTAGGATTATGTGAAGACATCATACCCACTAATGAATCTTGAGCAACACCTTCTAATGCTGCCAACCTTTGTCGAAGAACTGACAATCCATCCTTCCAATGTTGGTTACTTGTCTCTTACTCTGTAGTTTCAGTAGTGTGCTCCACTTCAGCTGGTGTTGCAGATACATTTTGAGGTGTACCATTCAAATCCCAACAAGTTTCTCTAGTATGACGATATCTTCCACAATGGGTCCAGTAAAGTTTGTCACAATCGAGGTTAGGTTGTCCACAATAGCCACGACTACCACCAAAAGGTCCACGACCGCGGTCACCACCACAGCCACCACCGTGGTTACCGCCACGACCATGGCCTCTACCTCCACCATATCCTGTATTAGCTACTGTGTTCCCCACATTGTTATTTGCCAGAGCTGAACGATCAGACACTATATCTTGCTTTACATTCATAACCATCCGACGACTTCCTTCTCCTACTTTCTTCTCCTTATAACAAGGAAAAACTGTGCCAATATTCTAGATTAACACCTCCCAATAGTTCAAACTTCAAATATGTATTGATCTTCTATCGATTTTCCTTCTTTCTTGCCACAAGATGGTATCTTGCCACAACAAAGTTAAGGACTCATATATAACTTCTTTCCATAGAGCCCGGAACTGAGAATAATAGTCACCAATTGATAGACTACCTTTTTTAACTGTAACAATTTCCTTTTTCAATCCTAGAACCCGAGCATTATTCATTTTTTTAGCATAAGTAAACTCGATGGAATCCCACAGTTCCTTAGCAGTATCCAAATATTTAAAACTCCTCGCAATTCCTCCTTCCATGGAATTCAGTATCCAATTCATAAACAACATATTTTCTGAGACCCATTCTGAGTATTTTGGATCATCCTTACTGGGCTCTTTAATGCTCCCATCAATATAACCAAGTCTCCTTGATCCTCCAATAGCCATTCAAGTAGCGTAGGCCCAATCTTTATAGTTGGTGCCATAAAGAGATCAGGTGTTATCTTAGCATTAAGATTAGTAATGTTATAGAAGTCGGCTATAGCACCGAGATTTGCTGGTGCAGTAGGATTATCACTCTTAGACTCCATTGCAAGTTTAAAAACTCAATGATACATCAAAAACAGAAAGACAATATATTGAAGATATCCCCAAACTTGTTCCTGCAAAAATTCTTGAGTATACTCAGAAACTCAGACTGGTTCACACAGCCACTTCACACGTGGCTGTCAACAGAAGAAACACACAGAGAGACCACCACAATGTCAACACACTGTCGGCACCAAGTTGACTTCAAAACGAAACAACCAGTAGACTTCAACAGCGACGGTCATCACACCCATTTGACTCCAAAATTAGTCGTCGACTCCAAAATTAGTCGGCAATTGAACAACCAGTCAACTGCACCACCACTATTGGCTGCAGATCTGCCACACAATAACTATAACTTTAACACAATAGGCATACAGACCCTAAATGAGTTTAACTCACCATGAATAAGGACCAACGGCCTTTAGAAAAAAAAACATACAACTGCACAGACGACCGCCAGCCTAACCTACACACTGGTTCGGCTGGGCACAAACCCTTCACCGAGATGTTGTTTGTCAAATCTGTGCCAATAGAGTTCTCTGCCTAGTTGTCTGCTACCTAGCCCAACGCTCTGAAACCAAGTTGTGACGTTAGATCCTCTTAGATCTATGATTTTTCTCTAGACGATCAAGAAAATGTGAAACAAGAACATGAAAAAGAGATGGAGAAAGAAGAAATTAGAGAGGCAACAGAAGAGTCAAATGACCTATTAGGTTAGTCGACCCCCGTTGCAAAGTTATTCCACTATTTCTGGAAATTACCAAACCCTCAAGTTTCTGATATTTACACAAAAGCCCCTGGCTTATTATAAATTATAAATAAGTCCTACTCTGAATCACAACAAGTGGCTGGGTTGGTTTTGTATAGTAGTACTATTGTTACCAAATGATATAGTAGAATGTATTCAACTATTCATACATTCTTTTCTTGTTAAACTAAAAATTACAACATTAAATGTGTATTTTTTCTGCAAGGTAATTAATTTTATCAAAAGGAGCTGAAACAGTACAAACAAATTACTGACAAGCTGCCAATACAACATCAATGTGTATTAACGCTAACAAATAAACCATGGCTCTATCTTAGGTGATAAACCAAGAGACTAAAACAAGTACCTCATATTATCAACTTGGTAATTCACAACGAAATAAGAAAAGAAAGAGCAACAAAAAAAAAATGGCACTAACCAAAATGGTAGTTGAAATGTGGAAATCAAACAAAAACTAACACTCCATACCTTATCGAAAGAATCCAGCTCTCCCATAATAGACGAGCGAGTTCCAGATACAGTCCTCTCACCTAGATGATTAATAGTACCTTCCCTCATTTCATTCCTGCATACAATTTTTAAAATCTTATAGATATTTCTAAAAAACCTAAGAGAAAAACAACAGAATTGTCTTCTTTCCTTTTTTCAAGCTGATGCAGAAGAAACCCATGACCACACGTGTAAGATTATTTAGATATTATTTATGATTTTTATTGCTTTTAATTTTATTAAAAAATTGTAATTCGGATTTGGTTTCCAATTTCATTAGGACTCTTATTCTATTTTCTAAGTTAGATTATTAGGTTTCTAAGCCATCAAGATTTCTTTTCCTATTTATATGCATTGTAAGAGATTTATTTCTTAGACTTTTGATTAATATAATGTGTGGGCTTTATCCCTTTAAGTGCGTCCGCCTGTTATCGTTTTTGCAAAGACTTCTTAGTGTCTACGGACATGTGCTTCAACACTTCCACGCAAGCCATAACCTTTGGGCCTGCATCAATTGGTATCAGAACCAAAGATCCATCGTTGGAAAGGCGATAGTTGTCGCTCATATTCTACCACTTTCCATCCTATCTCCCTTTCCTTCAAATCTAAAATGCTGCCAAATCCCAAAATCCATCGATTTCATTCCATTATCACTGCACCCAAACCACCCATCCAAATCTCTGAAATCCTTACCAACCGAGACCATACCTATCCAAAACCCCACATTCCCCACATTGTGTCCACACCCATCCGTAACCCCATACCTTTCGAATCCCACTAATCAACCAAAGTCCAGAAGCCAATTTTCCCCAAATCGAAACCCCAACCAAACCATCAAGCCCTAATTCCATCAATCGAAGACCTAAATTTCCCAATCAAACCCCAAAAATCATTCAATCCCCCAAATCCCAACCACCACCACTCCACCGTCAAACCCCTTTTAATTTCATCTCCTTCCACTGACCTCCGTCAAGGACCAAACTGAGCCCAAATTCAATTGAAAAGCTACAATTAGGAAGCCCCAAAAATCCACCCACTAATCTCAAAACCAACCCAATCCCTTTAGTCCAAACCGAATCCAACTGAGAAACTCCACCCAATTACAGCCATAAAAAAAGAGGAAAAGATCGAGAAGTAGAAGGACAACGAGTTTAGCAAGTTATCATGCACCGTTGAAGATTACCATCGCAGCCAATCATAGCTTACACCGCCATCGTGCCGTCGTCAATCGAGTTGCCAAAGGCCTCCTACCACTGCCATCATCGAGATCTCTTTCTTGCCATCGTTGAGATCACAGACTCTTCGTTAGTTGACAGAATAGAAAAGAGCTTTTAACCCTTTATTTCCTTTTCAATGCGAAAATCAAGAAGAGAGGTAGGTCAGTTGAGTTCAAGACTCCAAGTTCCAATTCGGGTCGAGTTTAGGTCCTTTGACCCAATAATAGAATAGAAACCCAACAAGGAAATAGTCAACAGAAGCATAGTCAAAGGCACAAATTTGAGCAGATGCGACGGTCAAGTTTGTTTTTGTGATAACGGGCTCATACAAATTCAGATTTCGGATCCGTTTTAGCTATCGTGTTCGTGGAGAGCAGATCTACACACCAAGTCAGTAAATTTTAAAATATATGCCTCCCAAAAAGCATATAGAAGTGGAGTCTTCATCTTCATCCATGGGAAAACTTACCGGAGCTGTTTCTAAATTATTCACGACTGTCAATCAAATAAAAGTTGTGGTCAATCAAATCCAAGCAACTATTGCAAGGATGGAAATCAGACTTATCAATTAAGACAATGATCACCATAAGAGTAATTCTCAATGTGCTAGACTAGAGATTGACACAGGTTCTTACTTACTAAAACCTCAAATCCAAGAAAAGGTTGCTCAAAAGGATCTCAATAAGAGGTTCTTGTGTCTTTTGAAAAGGTGTCAATCAATTAAGACTAGCATCAAGGGAGATATTTTGGAATTTCAAGAGAAGTATGAACTGGAATCTGAAGTCAATCAAATAAAACATGAAGATATAGAAGAATTTTCTAAAAGAATCAACTACAAAACTCGATTTGGAGGAATTGATAAAGTCCAACCATTGAACTGGAAAACAAAGCACTTGTTCCAGTGTTTTCACGAACAAATCTATCCACTAACATGCCTCATATTGTGTCACAGCCTAGCCCAACTCAGCATGATATTGTCCGCTTTGGCTTGCACAAGAGGACTTCCTAAGCAGTCACCCATCCCGGTATTGCTCCCACATGAGCACGCTTAACTTCGGAGTTCTTATGGGATCCAGGGACGCACGGCTTTAAAAGCATCATGTTGAGTTAAGACGGGATTTTGACTTACAAGCTCAGGGTCAAGATTTGGATATTTCTAATATGGGACTTGCGGAGACTCTTTGTTGGAAGCCTGTGGTTGACACGCTACGCCCCATGGTTAGGGGTGCCGCCCGGACCGAGTTCTCACATATTGACATCATCTTTGAAGATGAACGGTGGGTAATTAAAATTTGCAGAATGACAGTACAGATTCCACAATTAAAGTATCCAACAGTTCGATTGTGCAACCAAACACAACGGTCAAAAGAAGCAAATGCATCATGCCAACTTCAAATTGGAGGAAACAATCAAATAGAATTTTCAAGCTGTGCACAGAATTTAAAGTTCAGTCAATGGATTGGAAGTTCATCCGATTGATCTTTGACCCTGTCGGACATTTACAGAACTCGAGATCAAGTTCTCTCCAAGCTAGGGAGAATGATGCAAAATAAACCCATGACCTCACGTGCAAGATTATTTAGATGTTATTTCTGTTTTTTATTACTTTTAATTTTATTAACGAATTTTAATTAGGATTTGATTTCCAATATCATTAGGATTCTTATTTTATTTCCTAAATTAGATTATTAAGTTTCTTAGCCATCAAGATATCTTTTCCTATTTATATGCATTGCAAGAGATTTATTTCACAGAATTTTGATTAATAGAATTTGTGTGGGTTTTATCCCTTGAGGAGCCCCTTCGTATTATCGTCTCTGCAAAGACTTCTTATTATGTCTATGAAAACATGTTTCTGCACTTCCACCCAAGCCCTAACCCAAGGGTGTGTTGTATAATCAATAATGGATATGTCAATAGTTCGGGCATGTGCTTCGGAACTTGACAACATTGTTTAAAACAAGGGTCACAATTACAGTCGCGGTCAACCCCAAAAGATGAAACAACATGGTGTCGTGTCGTGGTTCACAACCATCACAACATGAGTTTCATCAACCCAAAAACAAATTGAAAAAATCTAGAATATTGGAAAATGCTAGCAAACATTTTTTTTTCATTAGTACAAACTATAAGCCAACATATTGGCCCCTCTAAGTCATCATGCTGTATCGTTTTTTGATCTTTTGGATGTTAAACATGTTATTTGGAGTTTTATATTAAGTACCATCTTTATTATTTATAAATCCATCAATGTAGCTCAAATTTAAATCCAAATTACTCAAAACAAAATCAAACTTTATATTAGCTTTTTTGAAAAAAATTCACTTAAATCAAAATTACTCATGCCACATGATTGCAATCATTGGCATATATATGATACTCCATTTAATGACTTTAGGACAATTGGCAAGACCAAATGTTAGGTCCACTGTCAATAAGATTGATCACCATAAAGCACTTGAGTTTTTCCTAATATTCTAGTGATCAAAGTGCGACCAACTCCTATTTGAATAAATTCTATTCAAGGCTCAATCAAGAGGGAGCATTCATTTTAAGCGATTTAATTTTTCCTAAGTGGAATTTTTGTAGGCTCCACAGTGGGTCCCAAATGTTAAAAATCTAAGCAGCTCAAAATAAATGGCCCTCTATTTCATGGGCCTCGGCCAAATTTCACTCTATTAGGAGATGTAACTTGATCAATTTGATGGTGGGCACATCTCCTACAACCTAATAACCGGACAATGGGCCCATGTCCTATCAGAGTGACATATGACCAATGCCCATAAAATAGAGGGGCATTTACTTTGAACAGCTTAGTTTAACATATGGGTCCCACAATAAAATCGACGAATTTGCAACTAGTCCACATCATACAGTTTGGATTTCTAAATAAAAAAAACCGTTAAACGGCATTTCACTTCCCCATTTAATTCAAACGAAAGATAAAAGAGGGAAAGAAATCAAAATAGGAAAAGTAGAAAACAGAAAATAAGATACCAAGAAGAAGAGGAAAAGGAAGGAATACAAAGGCGGAAGAAGAGTAGCAACAACTCTGCCTACCAAACACCAGACCCAGATACCTCTCTCTCTCTCTCTCTCTCTCTCTCTCTCTCTCTCATCACCCGCGCCCAAATTCCTTGTAACTCAGAGGCCCTTTTTCTAATTTCCACCCATTTCGGAAAGTAAGAAGGGGACTATAAAGAAAAGGAAAGGATTTTTGTGCTTTCTGACAAAGATTTATGTAATATTGGCCAAGATCACTGATAGTTTGGGGAGTTTTTGGAGATATGAGGCCAAGGACGATAAATTGTAAGTATCTATTCAGTCTCAGGCTCTTAGCTGTTACGTACCAATATCCATTGTTGTCAAAACTCAAAATCCTACGATTCGTGTCCAAATTTTAAGGAAAGAGATTTGTATACACACTATGAAGCCCATTTGCAGGCGAGTCTTAAGATTCAAGAGTGAATCTTACGATTCGACATTTTTTTTTTTATAACATCTTACGATTCGACACTAAGTCTTATCGAATCTTATGATTCAAGCAATTCATCAGAGGGAAATATCCATAATTAAGAGCTCAATATTAGTTTTGGCTTCTCTTTTTTTTGTACTTTATTTATTTTGTTTTTTGTTAAAATATCTACTTTTAAAAGTTATATAATGATTAGCAAAACCTCTTAAAGGCTTTCGCGATTGGGAGAGGTTATAGCGATTACTAATATGAAGTTTTTTAATATTCTTTTTTTTTTCCTTCTTCTTCAACAATTTCTTTTAACTTCCGGAAACATCCTAACCATGTAAGGTTTATTATTTGACTTTTAGTTTAATTTTTTAATTAAAGAGAAAAAAACAATTCTTATTTGGATTTTATTTTTATTTTTATTTTTATTGAAAGAGAAAACGTTCGACTATTTTAATTTTTTATAGTAGCATTAATATCTTGAACATATTTTACTATTCACGAATATCATTATGATATATTAGGATGTGACATTGCGCTCTTCATATGATTGTATCCTAGTTTTATTTTTTATTGCAATTATGTCGTATGCAATTATTTTTCTTGTTTTAATTTTTATTATTTTTCATTTAGATAAAAAAAAGTACGCCGAGACAAGACTTTAATGATGATGATGATGAATAAGAAAAAAAAAAATTTAAAAATCATACGATTTGCATTGCGATTCACTATACAATTTGATTCATCCCCTTGAACAATTTGCAATATAAGTTCTATTTTCAGAACAACGCCAGTATTAGACAATATTTTTAACCATGCCTGACAAGTGGAAACAGCCCCTATACAAAGAAGTGAAGGTATGTGTTTAGTACAAGGCATAAAGAGAACAGGGAGGCTAATAAAGACTCGGGAGAAAGTAGTTAGCAGCGACCTGTTAGGTTGAAGAGTGAAAATAACTTAGTTAGCAGCGACCTGCTAGGTTGAAGAGTGAAAATAACTAACTCCTAAAAACGGGCGAATGGAGAAGTAAAGCCTACATATACAGGCACAAAAGGGTTGAGTTCGGGGCAGCTCCGATCCGGACAGACCTTGACCCGATTCCAATTGACCCAACTCAAAGCCAAAAAATGTAATTCGTATGAATTATATATTCTATTACATTATGTTTATTGCATTTAATGGAATTATATATATCATTTATTTCATATAAAAATAATATATTATTATATGTCAAGGATTTTATGGAAAAAAAAAACCCAATAGATGGTTGTTGCACCGAAAAGGACCCCGTAGTTCGAGCCACACAATTTCGGTCCTCCCACAAAGATTTCTTCTTTTTTTTTCCCAAAGTGTAGGCTAAACGATGATAGCGTTGCTCGAAGTAGCTTTGGGCAATGCTATATTCTTTTTCTCCTTATCTCACTACAAAACTCACTCATAGACTATGCACACCACTTTTCACTCCACATTCCAGAATGCACTCAGCACTTACACAAAACTATGAGGCCTCATATATTTATATGAGTTCAAGCTCATAGGCGGTGAGGATGTTTTATGGTAGTGGAGTGGGCCACGTTGCCAGACATCAATGAGAGCTAGCATGAGATACCACGTGATGATGACAAGGGTGTGTTGCTCCGATGACAAGATGTGACAACATCTCAGTATGTCATGTGATACGGTCGACAGATGAAGAGCTGATTACATGGTTCATTTGGTGCCATTTGATCATGTGGGTCAAATGGATGCAATGACTGGATGAGACATGTGACAGACGGCGCACTTGCAAATCTTGGATAAAGTCGGTTTAAGCAGGCAGGTGATGAGGTGAAACGTGGAGGGGATGGGTTGTGGGACATAGGTCGGTGTTGCCAACACATTGCTTGGAAAAGGGTTTTAAGAATTTTATGAGGTGCGACAAGCGACGCTAGCGTCACCCCCGTCAGAGAGGAGCGACACTCTTCTCGAAATTAAAAAAAAAAAAAGTGGGGGGGGGCGGGGCGGGTGGACTCCATTTGTGTGGTCCGAACTAGGGGGTCCTTTTTCGTGCCATGGCCAACTAACGGTATTTTTTTCTGTAAATTTCTCGTATATGTCAAAAGGTCAAATACATTATACACGCAGGTATTCAGGTCTGGATCCGATTGGACCAGGACCTAATTATCAATCAAACTCAAAATGTGGACCTGGACCTGGACTAGATTATCAATCAGGTCCTATAGAAGGGTCCATACCTAGACTTCCAGGGCAGGTCTTTGGGGTAACCATGCAAATAGAGGTCCATTGACATTATAACCCACAAAACTGATCCCAATTATTTGGTTAAGGCTTCAATGATGATGATGATATAACAAATATGTCCAAGTGATGCATTCAATTCTTCTAAATAAAAAGGAAACTTACTTGAGCACCCCACATTCTTCCATACATTCCTCTAACATGTTGTGGCTATAAACACAAAGCAAAGTAAGCATTAAGACAACAAGAAACTCATTAGATCACCGGTGTATATGCAAACATTATCAAAGTTCAAATGGAAAAACATAAATGCTTCATACTATGTCAGAAGTTCATTACCCTCTGGAAAGGAACCTTGCTGCTTTGATACTGGATGGGTTCTCAAGCCATGTACTATACTTTATAAAGCTTTTCATCCAATGAGAACAAACATCTAATACTTGGGGAATGACCTCACTGTTTGGAGAATTTTCTTGTTTTTTAACCTTGCCTCCATGGGGTTGATTCAGGGAATCTAGATTACCTTGATAGAAAGGAAGCCACTCCAGCTCTTCACAGACAACCTAATGGGCCAAAATGAAAATCTTATGGAAGGGCAAAGAAACTTTTCAACTCAAAATTTTTACACAAATGAAACAATAAAAAATATGCTGACCTCAACGTACAGCTGATAAGAACTTATAGATGAGAGCTGAGGATAAGAAAGTACACTTCCTCCAATGAGATATCTGAGATTTCAAAAAGCAAACCAAGAAAGAGCCATGGAAAAATGAGAAACAAACATCAAATGGAATGGCCATGATCTTCAATAATGACAGATCCAACCGTGGTCATTTTGTCATTAGATAACTTCTCACAGGAAGATCAATCATTTCCTTCTTCCATATATTACTCATTTCATTTTAATCTTCAACTCTCATTCTGATGTGCAAGAAGACTGAGTGGTGGTCAAAATTTTGAAGTTTTCACCTAAGATAGAGCCCATGGGTCAAGACTGATTTGGAAGTCAAATCAGCACCTTAAAATGCTGTCGACATGCTGTTGACAAGTTTGTTAGTTTATGGGAATGTATTGGTGAATCAGTGGAGCCTCTAACGGACCCTGATTTGACCCAAGAACTCAACAAAACATGGGCACTAGGCCTCGATCGAAATTCCTGCAGGTCCAGAAACGCAGTTATGACCTGGCCTGAAGGCCATTAGGGCTGTAGACTGAAAATACAAGCTGTGCACTGATGCGCAATGCACAAGTCCCCCCACACCCCGCACTTCGAATGGTGTTGCATGAGTCACTTCTTTCTTCCATTTTTCTCTTTTGCAAAGTGTTGCAATGGCTGAGATGACTGCACTGAATTGAGAGACGTATGGTCGACATTGGCTGTAGGGCTTTAAATAATATTTTACAAAATACATACGTCATGACAGACCACTCTGAAGGGGTATCTTGCTGGACAATGCTTGCATTTCTTGAAAACAGCTCCTTAGGGTTTTAACAAGTGGAAATTTCATGAGTTTGGGCCCAATAACTCAGATCTACAGTGTCATTTAGGGTATTGGTGCTTGTTTCTCCTTTGTTTCCTTTTGTCTTAGGTGCTCTTCTGCGGATCCTATTTAATGAATTCTAGAGAAACTGCAGAACATTATTTCCTTGGAGTTGTAGCCCATTGTTCACAAATAGGGCCTGCATTAGATGGTATCAGAGCCATCATTTCCAACACCTACAAACCTACACTCGGCAAATAAGAAATTAAAGGCCTTGCAACATAGATGAAATGCAGCAGTAGGGGAGGAGGCCAAGAAATCATTCAACCAAAAGATATCGAGGGGTGTATGGACACAACTGATGTAAGACACGGAGCAATGGAGCAACACTCACAAGCCCATCACTCATCAACTCACCAATCTAGTGGTGAGAAGGGCTCCATCGGTCCCTATTGAAAAAAAGGAGTATTCGGAGCCATCGAGCAATAATTGCAAGCTATTATCAACTTTCTAATCTAGTGATTAAAAGAGTTCCATAGATTCCTCCTGGAAAAGAAGAATCTGAAGAAAGCGATATCAACCCTTTCAGCCAGCAGTTCACCAGGATGATAGGTGCCGAGGGGGTGGATTAAAGAATTGCAACAGAAAGGATCTCCATCTGACGTTTGAGATCTTGAAATATCATGAGTTTTTGTGATGATTTCTGTGATTGGTTAGAGGTGATCAAATGGACTCTGTTAAATTAGTGACAACGAAGTAGAGCAGACAAGCTTCTGCATGGTGGGAGCAAGTCAAAGCAACTTGGAAGCAATGTGGAATTAAAAGTTTGGCAGAAGATGAAAAGTTTACTGTGGAAGGCTTTTCTACCAGTAGACCATGTTCAATCACTATTCCGATAATTGCAACAACTTCTCCAACAGGAACACTCTGAGGGAATATGATGAACTCCACCATGTTGTAGCCCGCAACAATTTAAAGGAATCAAGGAATATTTGGTTGCATTGCACGATTCTTTAATGGAATGCGACCATCTATTGCCGAGCAATTAGGAATGCAGCCGGTTTCTACACTGGTCAAATTATGTTGCCAGGCAGAGAAAACTGAACAGCGGATGAAGACTCTTCGATGGGCTGAACCGCCTATTGGACAGCTGACTACCAGGGAAGACACTACAGAAAATTCAACAAGGATCCGATCCAGGCCCATGATGTCACTCCAGCAGATGCGAACAAGAACTGCGTCCAGCTGCCCAATCAAGGCAAGAACTGTGTCCAGCTGCACCAACCCGCCCCCGCCCACCACCCCCCCCCCCCCCCCCCCCGCCGCGCAGCCCGCCCCACCTTTTTCTCTTTTCTCTTCAGTTCTCAACAGCTAGTTCCTCTTCAGGAAGAACAAGAAAGGGAAAAATAAAAGAAAGAGAGAGAGGAGTTTGCAGTGGACATACCTGGATGTGGTAGGCTGGTAGCAGCGGCAGCCTCACCATCATCTCCGTCTCCCTCTTTTCCTTTCCCTCTTCTCAATCTCTCTCGATGGCTGCTTATGTTTTGGACGATGGACGAAAGCTAGGGCAATAAATGCCCACTACGTCCCTTTCTCATTTTACTGAAGGGTAAATTATCTTTAGTAAATTATGGGCTGCACGATGAGCCCACCTGATGAAAGGCACATGTAAAAACTAAATGGGCCGTTAAAATAACAACTAAATAAAACCATTAAAAGAACCCATTAAAAAATGACTCAAAAAACAAATAAAAAACCAATCCATTCAAAAAACAACCATTAAAAATCATTTAAAATTATTCAAAAAAATAATACGAAAAAATTTATAAAATCATTCAAAAAATTTAAATGGACCCATCCAAAAGAAGAAAAGATGAAGAACTTGTCTTTTTAACCATTGGTGGGCTCCATCATGATGCCCAAATTTTAAAATAAAAAAGTCATGCCTTGGCCAAATATTACTTAATTGAAATTAATGCCTTCGTTAAAATTCACTCTAATTGGAAATAGGGCCATAGCCAACTTTCACATTAACTGAAAATAAAAAAACCACAGCCAAATGTCAAACTAATTGAAGATAGTTGCAGACCAAATTTCCCTCTAATAGTAAATAGGGCCCAACCAAAGTTCTTTCTAATAGAAAATAGTGCCCCTTTATCTTAGTAACTAAGCGATATGAATACATGTGAAAAAAATGATCATTACTACTATTTTCTATTCATACAACTATACAAGACCTCATACAATGAGAGGACCGCTATACCCACTTATCTTAGTTACTTTTGCAAAAAAAAAAAAAACATTTTCTATCATTTTCCAATATTCTGGATTTTCTGGAATCTTTTCAGATTTTTTTTTTTTTACGATTTTTTCAAATCGCACCACTATGCCAAGTAGTGCCCGCTTCGTAACGTTTTGGCGGCGGGCTGCTACCCCTATTTTCATCCTTGATGATGAGGACAGAAATGGCAATGGATTATGCGGAGGAGATGGACCAGACTTTGATAATCCGCACAAGGTTTCGTTGGTACTAGATGAGTTGGATGAAGATCAGGGTAGGAAAACTTGCAAAGTTAGCTCGTGAATTGGCCGAGTGACCCCATTTTGGACAAGAGCCAAGTCAAGCCTAGGAGAGAACCTGCATATGTTGTAGGAATACAGTGACAGAACCGTGCCGGAAGGGTTGCACACATTTCTGGACCAACCTAATCATCCAAAATAAAGTTAAAATCAATTACTACAAACACACAAGAAGGACGAACGACAAGGAACAATGGCGTCCAGAGTTCATAGCAGGAGCAAGCATCACAAAAGGAGAAAGCGCAAAATCAAGTGACAACAAGAGAACACAGACTGGAGGTTGAGTTCTTGTGTGTGGGGGCAAGGATGCAGATCAGCATCATTTGATCCAAGAAGAATGACTGGTGGCCCAAGCATTGAAGCTTTTAGACACCTATGATCGAGCCCATGGGCACCATATGTCCCTCTGGGGTCAGAAGCCAAATCAGCCCATTAAACTGCCTGTTCACAAGCTAAGAGAAGTCAGTATATAGGGCTGTGGTGAATCAGTGGACTGCGGGCCTCTTATGGGCCCTGATTTGACCAAAGAGCTCATCAAACAAGTGAACCAGGTCCCCTGGGCCTTTCTGCAGGTCCAAAACAGGTTGACCTAACCCAGAGGCTCATTAGAAGCTGTGGCCCACAGCACAACTCACGCACAGTTGTGCAATGCGCAAGCATGCGCAAGTTGATTCGTTTATTCCGAAGACAAGTGGACTATCAAATATAATGTAAGAAAGCTAGGCATGATAAATAACCTCACCCCAACACAAGGGGGCGTCATGAATGCACATGGTCAATATCATCAAATATTATTTCTTAAACCAGCTTGAGACATATGCTGTTCATGTCTATATTACCAATATCATAAAATATTAGTTTTCAAGGTTAACAACTATATCATATGAGTCCAGACTAACATGATGAGTTTATAAAAGTCTGTCATCCTTACCCAAATGCTCTGACAATACTAAATTTAAAGTGAAAAGGACGACAAGTTGGAAAAATAAGCAGACCTTATAAAGTTCTCAATTGGTTCATCAATGACATTAAATCCATTTGCAGATAGGAAGGACTGTGTGCTTCTTCCCAAGGCAATAAAGAACCCAAATATTGCCAAATCCTTTTCTAGTACCTGCATAAATCAAAATGGAGAGTAATCAGCTCCTTTTACAATCTCTGAACACCTGATTTATTCACATATATGGATTAAACATAGATATCTAAGAGCCAGCTCCATCCAGCCCTTTACACAATTTGATAAAATACCATGCCATTATAGTTATGTTTAACCTGACAACTTTTAGTCTAAGAGGGAACCCCGCATATGTCATTCGTTTCTCCTTAAGTTATCAGTGACTTTATCCATGCACCAGTATATGCAGTCCAAGCTATCATGCAGTGGACTCTGCCATGGATAGTTCACAGCCCAAGAGTACACTGTTTGGACAATCCTAGCCCTTCTACTTGAGGTTTCTTATGGAAAATGGACAGATTGTAACTTCTTTTGGCTCCTTTTAGCCATCAATTTTCTTTGCTCAAGAGGTCATCTAAATAATTAACAAGAACAGTTCAATCAATCTCATTTTGGGACTATGGCACTCCAATGTAGGGCCTGCTAGAAGAATCATTCTAATCTCAACAGTACAAAAATAAAAGCAGTGATAACTTTACAGAAAACTCGGGAACTCAGTAATCTGAAATTCTCTGAAATTTTGTATAGGAAAATAAAAGAATCATGCATAGGTTGCAGTATAAAGGAATTACAAGAACCTTGACCTAAGGATATGCATAGGATGCTCAGTGTTCAAGCTACACAATCTCCTATCCTACCCATTCCATATTCATTGGTACTTAAGTTGAATGAGGATCAGATACTTCAGAGGACTATTTTTGGATTACACCAGTAGATCCAAAAATAGAGTCAATTTTTCAACTAAGAGGATTCATGGAAAAGCTCGGAGAGGAAAAATGCATATTTGGTATTTAGTGATCTAGAGAAGACCTATTATAGGCTAAAGCAGATGATTTGGTTGACATCAAAGAGAAAAATGCATCTTAATTGATATATCGAGCTCATACAAGACATGAATGGAGGGGTGATAACAAATATAAGAAATGTGTCTGGAAAGGACCAATTGGAATTGAGCTTTGCAGAGATCCTGCTTTGGGCATCTTTTATCTTCGTCTTCGCTGTGGACAAATTGATAGTAGAAATTACACGTGAATTTCATTATTGAATGTTGTTAACAGACGATCTGGTATTTATTCAGACAAGAAATCGACTAAAAAAAAGGCTAGAACTTTGGAAAAAGGTTTTCAACCAAATAGTTGAAAAGTTATCAGAATGAAGTTTGAGTTCGGAGCAGCAGCAAGGACGGAGGATGAGTAGGTCAAAACTGAAATAAGTGGGTGCCACAATGTGATAGATTTCAACATCTTAGAGCAACTACAGAAGAGGCTTGAAGAGGACATTGGTAATAGGATCCACTCAAGGTATGCAAACTACAGAAGAGAATCCTATTCATGATTGGTTAATAGGGATGGTTTTTGGAGCCTGGTCTATCAATAATGGGTCGATAAGATGAATAGACTGGATCACCAACCCATGGGCTTCACTTCTATATGCTTAAGCCCAAAGACATTGCATATCCTCAGGTCAATGTTTACATATTTACTCTGCAGAATTATCCGCTGACCTCGATACTTTCACATGTAGTCAACCTCGACCATATCTTTTCCCTGTCAATTGCTCGCTGAAGCTGTTTCTGTACAAGATCAACCCAAAAAGATATCTCATCAATGTCCTGATCACTTTTAACTCTACCAGCAGCAGCTCGAGGACCAAAATGGACAAGAAATTCTCTGCATAGACCAACATCTTTCATAGAATGATAAGCATGGTGGATTGGAACAAAATCGACAAGCTTGTCCATCTGTCTACCAGTAATATCTGGGACCATGGAGAAGAACTGTGAGCAAGAAACTTTTGCTGGTCCAAGCTTCATAATTGCAGCAATGCAGGTCAACACAAGCATGATAAGTGATAGGTCACTGGCTTTGACTGAACTTGTTGACACTCCTTTCCAGCATCTGACATTAAACAAGTGTAACATTATTCATCATCTTCATGATCATCTATAAATATACAGTGCATTTAAGAGAGTAAAAGAGGAGAAATAAATTAGTCAAATATAATAATGGCAAGCCCAAGATATTGAAAATGTGAGTCCATGTATGAAACCCTGATGCTTTAAAATAAGCAACGTATTGTGTCATATCGTATCTAACACTTCATTTTTTTAGGAGTCCATCTTTACTTGATCCAACACATTCAAATGGTGGAGGGGAGATGACCCATAAGATGCCCCTCTTGGGACCCAGAACTCTGATGTTGTCCCCCTTAAAAGTCCATCAACCCTTAAAAGTCCAATAATGTTCAATACCTTCAATCATCTGATTGAAAGCATAATAAGGCATCATTGATTCCATGATGGACCAACCAGATCAACAATTTATATCACTTACTGGTGGGCGTACCTGTACCTTTGGTGGGACCAAATAAAATAAATAAATAAATAAAAGACACATTTCTTTCAACCAGGCATCATAATAATTCAGCAAAATATATCCTACACATACCTTGTAGTTGCAGCAGTAAAACGTGGATCCCTTTCAAAATAACTAACAAAAGTTGTCACAACCATTGGATGCTGCTGATTCCAAAACCATTCATCAGATTCAGGTTGTTTGACTGACAACTCTTCCCTGATTGAGTTCTCCAACGGAGCTGATAACCGTAGTAAACTGCATTTCAAAATATCAACAATTAATTAGTAAAGTAATTAATTTGATGGCCAGAAAGATAACGGATACATAATTACTAATCAATAATTTCAGTCAAACACAAATACATACAGGACCAAGCGAAATTATTCATGTAAACAATTTAATGGAAGACCAGTCTCTGGTAATAGAATAATATATGCTGCATAGTTTGGGTTTTGGGATTAGATGGCAACAATGGATTAGAGCTTGTGTGTCTTCAGTTCAGTTCGCTGTCCCTAAAGGATTCTTTCCTGCTAAGAAGGGTTTAAGGCTAGGAGATCCCCTCTCCCCCTTCCTCTTTGTTCTAGTGAGTGAAGCACTTAGTCTGATGATTGAAGCTACGAGTTCTGCACATCTGATTAAAGGTTTTGAAGTTGCCAGGAATGCACCAATTGTCGGTCATCTTCAATATGAAAATGACACCTTCATCTATAGTGAAGATGAGCCGGAGCAGATTCTGAATGTGAAGGCTATCCTTATTTATATGAAGCAATCTCAGGCGTTACGGTTAACTTCTTCAAAAGTGAGATTCTAGGGTTGTGGTTCTCAGTTGGGTGAAGTTTGCAGATTTGAGGGGTTTTGAAGCAGGCTCTCTTCTGACTTCCTATTTGGCTCTTCCACTTTGCTTGGGTGTTGCATCTAAAGGCTTTTGGAATCCAGTTGTTGAGAGCTTGGAAAATAAGTTAGCTCTTTGGAAGGCGAACAACTTATCCTTACGTGACAGAATTACACTCATAAAAGTTGGTTCTCTCAAATATGCCGATTTATGTTATGTCGGTTTTCGAATGCCCGATGATGGCAACTAAGCACATTGAAACGCTCCAGCATGTATTCCTACGGTGGGTAGGGATGAGAGAGAGAATTCATCCCCTGGATTAGAATAAAGTTTGTAAATTAAGGAGGGAGGCCTTGGATCGGGACCTTTGAAAATTGAGAATGAAGCTCATCTAGGTAAATGGCTTTGGCAGATAGGAGATGAGCGAGGAAACAGATTTTGATTGCCAAGTACCATGTCCACAAAGATGGGGCCCCTCAAAGATCCAGTCTTCACAAGTCTACTCTGTGGAGAGGCATTTTGTCTGTTAGGCTCTCTTCGACTCCATGATTCAATATTTGGTTAGATCAAGAGCGGATTTATTTTCGGCTTGGCACTTGGGTCGGAGCAACCCCTTAAGCTTCTCACCTCTTTCAACATGCTCTTAATGGTTCAGCCTTGGTCCACGACTACTTCTCTAGATTTGGTGACCAAGTTGCATGGGTCCCATTATTTGAAGGAACCTTTCGGAGGTTGAGATGGAGTAATTTCTACCTTCTTATCTCTCTTTGATAGTGCCTTCATCCTAGTATTGGGAAATTACAAAAAAGTTAGAAGGGATCAGTGGGAGGTTCTTCCACTGTGGCTTCTTTCTTTTCTGCCTTAGGGAATGGATCTTCAGTCTCAGTAGCCTTTGATAGTATTTGGAAGTCAAAGGCTCCTCCTAGAGTAGTGGATTTTGCTTGGCTGGCTATTTTTGGTGCCATTCTAACAATGGATAGCCTTCAGAAGAGAAACATAATTGTTGTGAATGGATGACTAATGTGTCTTCGAGAGACGGAATCAGTGGATTGCTTGCTCGTCATTTGCGATGGTTCTCACTTCTTTTGGATTTCCATTCTATCTTGGTTTGATTTTAGTTGGTTATTGTCAAACTCTATTGTACCTTTGTTTCAAGCTTGGATAAGAGGGGTTGGCTCAGCTAGAGGAAGGATTATGTGGAAACCCTCTTTTTTTGCTACTATATTATATATGATCTATAAAGAAAAAACAACTCCAAGTGTTTTTTATGCGGACAGCAGATCGAGATGCGAGGCGGGCAAATGGTGGAAATGGAAGATGAGGGGGTTAGGTCAGGGAAACCCTGAATATCTTGCCCTCACGCCAAACTCTATCACAGGCAAGGAAAAGAGAGAACTAGGGAAACCCAAAACCACTCCCATCTTTTTCATTAATTATAAATCTAACCAAGGAAGATTTGCAACACTTGAATACGATAAAACATAAACCTAGAACTAATCTAGACCATCCAAACACATTGATGGTCAGGATTAAAACATCTAATATTAAACATCTTAAAATATAAATAAACTCTAAATATTATAGAATATGTGGGCCGGGCCCAAAATGGCACATTGAGATGGATGGGCTGCAACCATTGATTGGTCGACCCATGGGGGCCATGGGTCTGTCCTACATCAAAACCCCCCTTCTTGAGAGAACTCGACCTCGAGTTCTATAAATGTCCTCTAGGATCAAATATCAATCGTACGAGCTTCTGATTTGCCAGCTGATCTCCGTTTTCTTCACATCGCTTGGAGGCTTGACCATGGATAAAAATATCGGCCGCTACATGTCGGATGTAACGGTAGTGGCCGCTACGATAAATACATTTTATCAGTACTCAAAACCGTGGCAACCCATAGCGGCCGATACGAACCGCTACATGTATGTATCAACCACTACAAATCGATGCACTGAAAAAAGAAAGAAAAAACTCCATTCGTTGGATGGGTGGCAGTAGAACACCAATGGAACAAAAAATAAAAGAAAAGGAGAGGAAGTACAAACAAAACAAAAAAAAAGAACAAACAGAAAAGAAAAATAAAAAAAAGAAAAAAGAAAAGGACATACCTGGAGCAACTGATCCACAACAGTCATCTAGCAACAGCAACAGCATCATCACCATCATCCGGCAGCAGCGCGACACCACCGTCTAACGTCTGACAGGAGCAATACCACGGTCCGGCACTAGCAGCCCCACTACTCGGCATCAGTAACATTCTTCTCTCTTCATTTTCTTGTTTTTTTTCCCTTCTTTTTTTCTCCTCCTCCCTCCTCCTCCTCCCTTGCTTTCCCTCTCTCAACCTTTCTCAATGCCAACCCTTGCAGCAAAATGAGAAATAGGGTTTCAAAAGCCCTTTTTGGTTTTCTCGATCTTTTATTTAAAGAAAGGGACAAATTTGGGTCTATTACGTGCTTCTGCGGGCCTACCTACTAATGATCACACTCAACATAAAGGAGATTAGCAAAATATTATGCATAACTAATCCTATTCATTAATCATTTCAATGAAAATATGGTCTTAATTAAATTTCATTTGAGTTGAAAGTAGGACTTAATTAAATTTCACTAATTAAAAACAAGCCTTATTAAATTTCACTCTAATTGAAAATAAGCCTTAATTAAGTTTCACTCCAATTCACCTCTGACCATCAAATGAAATGTGAATAACCCATCCTCTTCTCTTTGAAACAAGGGTCGTTTCCGTTTTTGTCCATGCTTCCAACAATTTTGACTTCTCCATATTACCATATCTTGAGTGTCAATAATTTTGTACGAGGAACCACTGAACTCAATCAGTTTAACTTTCAGTCTAAATGAAAATACACATGGCCAAATAACACTCTAATTGAAAATAGGCATGGCGTCGTAGCCGAATTTGACTCTAATAGATATCGACCCTAACCAAATCTCACTCTAATAAATATGGGCCTACCAAATCTTCTCTAATAGGAAATAGGATCCTGGCATAATTTTACTTTAACACGAAATGAGCCCTAGTCAATTTTCACTCTAATAGTAAAAATAACCCTTACCAAATATGTATTGCAATTTTGCTAAAATTGCTTATTTGCGTAGTGCTTCATTATAAGCATTTTGTCACTATGAATATATGTAGATAGATAGATAGACCAATATTGTTACCGATACAGGACCTCTTACAATGAGGGGACTGCTACACCCCCTTATCTTAGTTACTTTTGCAAATAAATAAATAAATAAATAAATAAAATTCTATCATTTTCCAATATTCTGGATTTTCTGGAACTTTTTCAGAATTTTTTTGATAATTTTTTCGAGATGCACTGCTACGCTACGTAGCACCCGCTTCGTTGCGTTTTTTACAGCGGGCCAATACTACTATTTTCATTCTTGGGCTTGACTCGATCTTTTCTCCCACTTATAAGTAGAATGGAGGCATTGCTTCTGCTGATTTCTGAATTTAGCTTAAATGTGTTAGATGACCACCAGATGTGTCAATTCTTAAATTTCTATAAGCTACTCACAATCTTCACATATCAATTGTCTATCCCGGAAGATGAAATCAACGTGGGGAACTTGAATGATTTGATCGTCATTCACAACTACTTGAGCAATATCATTTTCTTTTGGCGAGCTAATAAGCTTTTCTGGAAGTATGCTAGCAATTAGGTCCAACAGATGTTCAATTGACTAGCTGATTATACTCAATCCAGCACTATGCACTTTTTCTTCTTTTGCTGCCTGTATTTGTTTATCAATATTGTCCAAAAGAAAGAGACTCGGTTTCTTTGTCTTCCACTTTACCAGAGTTGATTGAGGAATCAACTTTTTCTTGCTTTTGTCTATCAATATCAGTCTTGACATTCTCCACAATTGGTTCCACAACATGGGCTTCTGTCGTTTGCAGAAATTTTCCTTCTTGCAACTTAGTTTGTTGCAACATGGGCTTCTTGGCGCTTCGATTGATGGGATTTGGGTCTAAGGTGCCGATTTGAGGGATATTTGGGGTTTTGGCTTTTGGGGTTTGGAGTTTCGATGGTTCAGGTGTTACAAGATAAAGGTTTTAAGGCTTCTAGATGGCAAGGATATGGGGTCTGATGGTTTTGGTTAATGGGATTATGGGAGGGATCCGGTCGTTGGATAAACCAGATATGCGGGAGAGATGAGGTCGAGCACTGGGATGATGGGTTTCAGAGAAGTGCGACATGTGGGATGTGGGGAGATGGGATTCAATGCCAAAGTGATTCAGTGGTGGTGATTGGAATGGTGGGGATGATGGGGCGCAAATTATCAAATCCCAGTGGATCGTTCTTCGGCTCTGATACCTATTGATGCAGATGGTGGATCGAGATGCGAGGCGGGCAAATGGATATGGAAGTTAAGAGGTGTTAGCTCAGGAAATCCCTAAATATCTTGGCCTCACTCCCAAGGATCAAAATAGCAATAGCGGTGAGCGTAGCAGCCGACAGCCAAAAACGGTACGTAGCAGGCGATATATAGCAGCGTAGCGGTGTGAATGGAAAATGTGGTCTAAAAGTTTCAAAAAAAAATCCAAAAAATCCAGAATAATGGAAAATGTTACAATTTGATGCTTTTTTACTATAGTAACTAAGATAGGGGGATGTAGTGGTCCCTTCATTGCATATAAGTTTTGTATTGCTGAATGATCATAAATCAACAATATTTATCTATTTTTTCACGTATTTTCATGTTAGTTAATCTAAGTTAGAAACTATTATGCATTTCTAAATTCAAAATTCATAAGCATTTTAGCATAATTGTACATAAGACGTGAAATAAATTATAAAGTAATGCTTAAATAAAGCTTAAAGTTCAACCAAATGACGAATTAACTTCCATTAAAGACAAACAATGCACTTTTGTAGATAGATGAGAAACGAATACCTCTACTAATACCAAAGGGCGTGTTTACCACGATATACCTAGAGAATAGCCATTGAGAGAAACTCTATGTATCGGCTTCAATTCGGCGAAGTCTTGTGTTTTTTTAGTTTTCTTTTAAGAATTTTAGGGTAAAAAAGGCTGCATAGAGATGTGGCTTTAAGAGAGGAAAAGAAGAAAGAAGCTCTACTATGTGTTTAAAAAAACTATGCAGGTAGATGTCTTGAGAGAAACTCTAGACCGTGGCGGACCGCAGCAAGACCGTGGCAGACCGCAGCAACCGCTGCATTTGCTAGAGGCAACCGATATGCCCGATATATAGAAGACGCTATTTTGATCCATGCTCACGCCAAACTCCCTATCATAGGCGAGGAAAAGAGAGGACCCGGGAAACCCAAAAGCACACCATTGTTTTCATTAATCATAAATCTTTTAACTCCCTAGCCAAGAAGGCTTACATCACTTTAATGGTATAAAACATAAACCTAGAACTAATCTAGACCATCCAAACACATTGATGGCCAGAATTAATATATCTAATATAAAAACAACTTAAAATATAAATAAAACTCCAAATATGATAGAATACGTGGCCCGGTCATGAAAAAACAGGTGAAGAAAGATGAGTTGGGCCCATTGGCTGGCCAACCCATGGGGACCATGGGTGTGTCCTCAATCAATTTTGAAGGGGTCTCTTCCTCAAATGAATCATTAGTGGATGAAGTTAACTTCCTTGCAACCTCTTAGGTTTCCATTCTTCCTAATTCAAAGATTCTACGATCAATTCCCAATTGAGATGTTGGGGAGAGGTAGCCTTTTCTCCCTTTGCAGAGTCCATGTCCTTCCTTCAAGGTTGCTTCTGCCATCATTTCTCCAAAGCTAGATTTTTTATCGGAGACATTTGGGTAATCTCAGTCAATCAAGCATTGGGAGAGTCGCCAGCAATAGCGTGAATGCAAACATTCTTTCCTACTCAAGTCCTTTTGGTCATTGCTCAGTGAATGTGGTAAAGTACATAGCCCTGCAATACGAGTTTTCAAGAATTTGCTCAGTTGGGGTCTTCACAACATTATTGCAGAGGTTGATTCTTTTTGTGCTATTATTAGGCATCTGCAAGGAGGTGTTCGAGTTGGCCTCAAAGTCCAATATCTCCTTTTCTCATGTTAAGCAATCAGCTATTAAGGTTGTGGATGGCCTTGCTATGAGGAGAGTTGTGACACCTCATCTAGTCGTTGACATTCTCTCTTCTTAAGGATTTTGTCTTTGTGCCGTTGTAGGTTCTGCAAGATTCTTGATTTTAATTGTTTTTTTTTTTTATATAATCCTATTTATTAGATAATTAAATAGTTGTGTTAGATTATTAACAGGATAGATTTGGTTGGGATTTTAACCTTAAAAAATTTGTAATTTGAGAGAAGGCTAGGAGGTTATTCGTAAATATTAGATTTTCGTGTTTTTTGCTTCATTGGTTAGAAGACATTATTTTGAGCGTCTTTTGTTCTTTGACCCTGATGACTCGATGCTTAGTTTGATCAGAAATTATGCATTTCTATCAAGTGAACTTATTTGCAATTTTAGGAAAATTCAGCAAAATCTCTTTTATTCCAGAGAGTTCTGAATTTCTCTCCATTTTTTCGCTCTCTCCTTCCTTCCAGCCATCTCAGTTTCTCTGCAGCCTTTTCTTCCTCCCCTTCTCATCTTCTTCATTATCATCTTCATCAAACTCTTCTCTTCATCTTCTTCCTCTTCTTCTTGCTCTTTCTTCATCAAGTACAGAAACAGAGCATTTCGAAATTGATTTGCAGGTTTTCTGATACATAATTTTGCAGTCTCCGTGCTCCTATGATATGTTCTTGTACTTAATGTCCTGTTTATTTGTATTTTTGCATTCGGTTTAATTTATAAGTTATGTTAAGCTTAAACAACATGTTATGCACCCATTACCTTAAGTTAAACCTTTTTTTAGAAAATGAGTGTTTTCTTAAAACGTATCCCGTTTTTCCATATGTATTCCTAAATCAGCACCACTTAGCTTTCGTCCTACTATAACTGGACACGGTGAAGGTAGACTGTATCTGTTTATGGCTAGCTGCAACATAGTCCCTGAATGGGAGTAATTATACTCCAGATGCCTCCTGAAATAACTAAGATGGCCACATTATGAAATCTGTTGGGTATCCCTGATATGTTTATATGTAATGCTCTCTTTTGAGAGACTGCAGCTGATGCGGATTAAATGCCAATTTGTTAGGATCCCTGTTAGGTGTGTCTTTACCAAGGATCAAAAAGGACTCGGACTAGCCGAGTCTGAGTCAACTCGGGCGACTCGGCCTGAGTCCCAAGTTAAGTGAAAAAAAAAAAGGGTAAAAAATGTTTTTCTCCTTTTTTATTCCCTCCATCCATCCATCCATATATATATATATATATATATATATAGTTTTACTCTCTTCATTTATCATTCTCGTAGGTTACTTAAGGATAGAATAATAATAACATAATTGCAAGCCCTTTTATAATTTAATTGAAATTAAAATTTAAAACTAAAAAGTAGAAAATACAATATACATGTTTCCAACTTTCAATATCCACTCTCAAGTCTCAATTATCAAGTAAACTAGTAAGATCAATCACCAAAGATGTAACTAAGCTTCAAATTTCAATTATATTTATAGCTTATAAAAATGTAAAACCATACCTTAGCTCTTTCTTCTTAAAATTTAAATACTAATCCCATGTTGAATGCCTTGCGGGTTCTAAATCTTCATCTTCGTCGTTATTTTAACTTTGACGATAGTATTGAGCAACATCAAAATGAAAGAACCCTTGCCCTGCTCTTGGAGTTATAGGACCTTCTCCATAGTTTGATGATGGAGCCATAACTTGAAGTTGAGGATATGCATATGGTGGTTGCACTTGTGGGGGTGCGGCCATGGGTACTAGTAATACTCCATACTGTTGTTGCCCATACCCATGCGAAGGACCACCGTATCCACCATATTGCTGCGACTGCCCATACTCAGATGAAGGATCATGGTGTGAGTGTCCATATTGTTGCCCATACCTGTATGAACTATCAAAACTTGTCATCCAAGGGCTTAATGCCATTTGATGCGGCTGAGGATATTCATATGATGGCTCATTTCCTTCACCTCTGCCCCACCCACATGACCCACCAGCAGGCTCACTTGGACCATAATATACATTAATGTTGTCATCTCCACCACCACCACCACCATCACTACCTTCGTATGCCTCCTTGTTCTGGCCCTGTTCACCTCCTTCTCGTGAGCCACTCTTGCTAGAAGATGATGTTTTCTGCTGTACTTCTTCTTCTTCTTCTTCATAAGTGGCCAACCTTTGGCTTTGACTTGTCTTTGCATGGGTGCTCTTATCCTTTCACTTTCGCCTATATTGGAAAGTTGGCACACTTGAACCAGTTGGTTTTGATCTATCTCTAGCCCCCGCGACACGTTCTGAAGTAGAACGTGTCAACTATGGCTCACGGTTATGACCACGTTGTGAGCCTTGCGATGACGAAGTTGCTACACCCTTACCCTAATCACGCGCTGATCGCGTTGTAGAAGTAGGCGTAGCAGATCTGGAACTCAGACGTTGCGGTGGGGAATTCTATCCTTCATCCGACTGAAAGTCTTCAACATCAACCATTGCTTCATGAAGGAATGTTGTATCATTCAATACTAGATCTTCTCTTTCGGCCAACCATTCATCAAGAGGGTCATCTTCCTCGAATATATAATCCAAATTAATCGGGTGGTAGTCTCCGTTGTCTCTTCTCGTCAGATTCCTTACCCCTAACCTCATGTTGTAATGGACAAAGACCAACTTCTCCAACTTAGCCATAGTAAGGCGATTACGGGTCTTAGTGTGTATCAATCTGAATGTGCTCCAATTCCTTTCACATCCCGAAGATGAGGTTGTTTGGCTCAATATTCTTTTTGCAAAAGCTCTTAAATGGGGAACCTCATTGCCAAATGTAGCCCACCATTCAGTTGTGTTAAAAGACCAAAACAATAAAATTAATTGTTTGTTATAATTCATAAATTACTATATTTCATCTACTTTAAGTATTGAAATTTGAAATAATATATAGATCCATCTGCTTACGACCCAATATGGCTACATCTAATCCAAAACTACCTAGAGCGCCCTTTTTAGTTTTTCAACTATAAAAGTTAAAATTTAGAAGTTAGCACTTAGCCCACTAATTTGTGAATAACAATGTCATGATCTATGACATCTTTACCTGGTTAAGAATTGTCACTTGATGTTGCGGGTTATCTGTCATAGCCCCTAACATTTTTTTCAAGCCACGAAAAACTTCTTCATGGGTGGAAAAGTGTTTGCCATAGAAGCAGCTTGGGTTCAAGTAGTACGCTGCATGCCATGACGTCATTGAGTAATAAGTATTGATTATTGGATTCCAAAATAAAGTAATAAACAATAATTAGTTAGTATTTATAATAACCATAATAGTCAAAATTTACCTACCACATGTATGTCTTGATGAATCTAGTTGTCCCATCGATTGTCAATGATTTTCCATAGCTTCTTATAATAAGTCCCATACTTTCCTCTAGACCTTTGCTCTATAGCAAGCTTTGCTTTATCCATGGCGTCATACACAAAGCCCATTGTGGGCTTCATATCAGCATCCACTAGTTTCAAGACCAAGACAAGAGGCTCGAGTAAGTCAGTAATTCGTTCTGCCCTATTCCAGAAATCCTCCCCAAGGACAATCTGTTGTACACAGCATGCCAAAGGTTGACGTGAAAAATCTGATTTCACATATACAGTACTGGTCCACATCTACATTATGTTAGCCTTGGCACGACAAAGACTCTCAAGGGCTACGAAGTGCGTGTGATACCCAGCCTTAAAATCTCACGACCCTCATTCATTTCTCTTAGCCAATCGATCATGAACTAATGGTTATAGATCAAAGATGTCACCATATTTCCCTCATCAATAGTATCACACTATCACGGACATCATTTAATTTGCCAATGTCCTCCAGCATGAGATCAATACAATATGCCGCGCACGGCACCCAAATAATACTCCTATGCTTTTCACGCAATTTCTTCGCCGCGGCCTTAAAGTTAACCACATTATCTGTCACAATTGCAACATATTTGTGCCAACTTTTAACCTACCCAAGGTATCATCAATTAAACTATACAAATATTGTGCATCCATTCTATGCCCGTTTGTATCTACAGACCTAACAAAAAATGTTCCCGTTATACAGTAAGCCATGAAATTAATAATGTGCCACCTTTTGTTGCTTGTCCACCCATCACACATAAGCGTGCACCCATACTCCTCCCAAGTTTTTAAGTGATCTTCCAAGTATCTCCAATAATCGGAAACTTCCATGTCTAGATACTTTCCGCCAATCTCATAAGCGGATGGAGGTTTAACTCCGGGCCCCACCTCAGCCATAGTGTCAACCATGGAGCGAGAGTTTGGTGAACTAGCAACATTCAGTGGAATCCGATTATAAAAGAAGAACTTTTAAAAGGCTCTCCCCATTTTCATGGCTCTAACTTTCACATCACCCATGATAGAGCTACTAATCTTTAGTTGTTTCGTACTTTGAGACCGATGTAAGAATGAATCCAATGTCCCTCTCCTAGCAGTGTCCCGATAAGGGTCAGGAAGAGCTCTTGGAGAACCGGCCCCACCCCGTGTCTCATCTATACAAGCCTGCTCAGAAGCAAATTGTTCACAACCCGCTCTTATAGCCCTCCTTAACTCCCTGACGTCAACATCACCACCACCGTCAGAGTCATCCTCAAAAGTGTCAATCCTCTGCATATTTACAACCCTCTCATCAAATTTTTTTCTTCATTTCTTTCTCATTCTTCTTTTCCTGCAACATGTCTCTCATTTGTTTCCTCACTTCAATAGGGACATTTGCACATGGTTTAGCTTCCCCTTGTATACCTGCTAGGTGTTGTTTAAATCTGTGGATCCCACCACTGAGAATCTTATGACACCATTTGCATTTGACCTTATGACGGTCTCCTGTAACCATCTCCCCATGTTCCCATCTGGGGTCAACTTCTTTCTCTTTCTTTTTTGGGGCCATTGTGATGATATAATCTAACTATCTAAGTAACAGTAATCTGCACAATCAAGAATTCAAGATTCTACACAATCAAATGTTTATACTTTAAGAATGTAGAAACAAAAAGAACATATTATTAATGCACACATACAAGCATAGATGATAGATCCATGTTATAGACTGTTCTACACAATCAAAATAATAGTCTCTTAGGCTTACCATTTACCAAAACATATTATTAATAATTAGTTTTACAAGAAAAGGAGTGGAAAATATTATTATTACACAATACACATACAAGCACCGATCATTAGATCTAGAGTTAGAACCATAAGCATAGATCCATGTTAGATACACTCCCAAAATAATAGTCTCATACAAAAAATATAAATCAATAATGAAAAAGAATTCGGATTTTTATTTTATTTTTTTTTAAATTACATCATAATCAAGAAAATCACATTCTTTTAACCAAACAATAGTTGAAATATCATCTACAAACAACCCACACATGCAATCATCTATTCTACATAATTTAAGAATGTAAAATGCAAAAAATCCATATTCTTAATAATTATTTTTACAAGAAAAGGTAAGGAAAATATTATTATTACACATACAAGCATAGATCTAGAGTTAGAACCATAGAACCATGTTAGATACACTCCCAAAATAATAGTCTCATACCAAAAACATAAATAAAAAATGAAAAAGAATTTGGATTTTTATTTTATTTTATTTTTTAAATTACATCATAATCAAGAAAATCACATTCTTTTAACCAAACAATAGTTGAAATTTCTTCTACAAACAACTCACACATGTAATCATCAATTCTACATAATTTAAGAATGTAAAATGCAAAAAATCCATATTATTAATAATTATTTTTACAAGAAAAAGTTAAGGAAAATATTATTATTGCACATATATGCATAGATCTAGGGTTAGAACCATAGATCCATGTTATACACACCCAAGATAATAATTTCATACAAAAAACATAAGTAAATAATAAAAAAAAAATCGGATTTTTTTTTTTAAAAAAAGGACCCAAAAATTCAAAAAAATGCATTTTTAGAAAAACTAAATGATCCTCCAAACCATCTTCAAGCAATATCTTCATCTTAGCATCTTCCCTAAACCATATATGCATGTAGAATCAAGAAAACATACCTCAAAGTTGAGAAATCAAAAAACCCTCTTTGATGTGAATAGTGGTTGGATTCTTTGGTAGGCTTAATCTTTCAAAATGGATGGATTTGAGGATGTTAGATGCTAGAAACACAATTTGGAGGCAATTTCCTTCTATCTCCAACAAGTAGAAGAAAAGAAAAAAAAAAAAAAAAAAGAGAACGATTTTAGGGTTTTAAAGGGCTTTTAAAGCCCCCCCCCTTTCATCAGGACTCGACTCGGATAAGTCCAACTGGACCTGTATCGAGTCTAGGGGACTCGACTCGTCCCTTACCGAGTCCGAGTCGACTCGGACTTGGACGATTTTTAAATCCATGGCCTTTACTTGAATCTCCCATGATTCATACATTCATGCATGATATTCCGCCTATGATTTTCCTATCAAATACCTTCCAGGAAAAGGTAATGTAGTTGCAAATGCACTCAGCAGAAAATCGGTGATGACAGCCTGTATGTAGGGAGAATGGGCTTTGATTGAACAGTTCAGAGATATGGATGTCGATCTTCAATTGGGAAGTGGTGGTGTGTTGTGACGGCTATGCCTGTATTCGAGCCTACCATTCTTTAGAGAATTAAGGACAGTCAATAACAGGACCCAAAGTTGGTCAGGATCCTTGAGCATAGCTCTAAGAGATAAGACTTCAGGGTGGTGGATGGTGTATTATATTTTTGGGACACGTGTGTACCTAATGTAGAAGAGTTGAAGAATGAGATTATGACCGAAGCACATCATGCAAGGTATTCTAAGCATCTTGGAAGTACAAAAATGTATTAGAATTCGCAAAATCCTTTTTGGTGGAATAATACGAAGAAATTGAAGGATTTGTATCAAATGCTTGGTGTACCAGCAAATTAAAGCAGGATGTCAGAAGCCTCCTAGATTGTTGCATCCATTGAAGATTTCAAAATGGCAATAGGATCATATTACCATGGATTTTGGTTTGGGACTGCCTAATACCCGAAAAGGTAAGGATGCAATTTGGGTAATTGTTGACAGATTTAGATTTATTAAGTCTGCTTATTTTCTTTCATTTAAGATGGGTAAGAAGATGGATTACAAGGCTCAACTATGTATCTCTCAGATCGTGAGGTTACATGGAGCCCCACTTTCCATTGTTTCAGATAGAGATAATCGGTTCATCTCTAAATTGTAGGTTACTTTGCAGGAAGCTTTGGGAACGAAGCTGCATTTTAGTAATGTTTATGTGTTGAGAGGACAAATCAGACTCTAGAAGAAATGTTGAGAGCCTATGTGTTGGACTTCAAGACTCGGTGGGATTAAGATTTTCATCTTTGTGAATTTGCATATAATAACAGTTTTCATTTCAGCATTGATATGGCTCCATATGAGGCTTTGTATGGCAAGAAAGACACCATTGTGTTGGGAGGAGATTGGTGTCAAGAGTTTCCATGGACCTTCACCGCTGAGTGATACTAGTAAGAAAGTTAAACAAGTGCGAGACAAGTTGAAGATCGCCGAGAGTAGACAGAAGAGTTATGCAGATAATCCTTTGTTCTTGGGCGTTTATTATTTATATAATCTTGTTTATTAGCTAATTAAATAGTTTTGTGTGTTAGATTATTAGCAGGATAGATTTGTTGAGGATTTTAACCTTAGAAAGGACCTATTGTAATTTGAGAGAAATCTAGGGGGTTATTTGTAATTATTAGATTTTTGTGTTTTTCGCTTCATTGGATAAAAGATGTTATTCTAATCATCTTTTGTTCTTGGGCCCTAATGATTTGATACTAAGTTTCATCAGAAATGATGCATTTCTATTAAGTGAACTTATGTTTTAGGAAAATTCTGCAAAATCTCTTTTCTTCCAGAGAACTCTGAATTTCTCTCCATTTTTCTCTCTTTCTTTCCTTCATTCCAGCCATCTCAGCTTCTCTGCAGCCCTTTCTTCCTCTCCTTCTCGTTTTCTTCATTATCATCATCATCTATCATCTTCATCGAGCTCCTCTTCATCTTCTTCCTCTTATGCTTCTTGGTCACTTTCTCCTTTGTCTAAGTGGTAGTAGTTAGAGCTTTGGGAACTTGTGGTTTCGAAAGAGTAATTAGTTAGAGCTCTAAAACATGGCAAATACATGAGTATACTAAACATTTCATGCGTGTTTAAATCAGAATTTCATGATTTTCAGTTCACTCATGTTAAATTCTGTTGTTCCATCTTGAAATTGTGAATTCTGTGTGTAAAATTTGCAGGATAAATTCTAATGGTTGGATGATGTTATAAGTGTACGAATGAGTAGAAAGTTGTTATTCAGTTAGGAGGATGAATATAAGTTGGTACAAAAGAATTTCAGTATAGAAACAAAGCATTTCGAAATCGATTTGCAGGTTTTCTGATACTTAAAGCTAGCCGTAAGCCCCCCCACGGCTAACCGTAAGCCCACCGTAATTTATCTACAGTTGCAAAGACAACTGAAATTTCAACTTGAAATTTACTCTACAGGTAGCTGTATGGGTAAACGTAGGCATACCGTGAAGCTAACCATGGAACAAGTTATGGCTAACCCTGCAGAGATCATAATATTAGGGCCTCTTTGGCAACATTCCAATATTGAAGATCATGCCTATCTTAAAATAAATCAGTTTGAGAATTTTCTCTTCCAAAAACAAAAATTGTTGAACGTGTTTGGTAACAATACGTCATAATTATTCTCAATTAAAAAAAAATCGCAGAATGATGTTCGGCAACATTTTTAATTTCAAAGTATTCATAAATCCCCGTCATTAATTAAAAATAAAAAATATTCATGTCATATATAAATTTGAAATATTGAAAATTATTCACGCATGAAAATACTAAAAAATAAATTACATGGTAGGAGAAAGAAATAAGACATGTCTCATTCAATTAGTATGAAAATATTAAAAAATTAAAAATATTCATATAAAGTAGTCTTTCTTGGAAGGGGAAATATATGGGTGGTCGGCAATACTTCATTCAACATTCTCTCTTATTATGCTCAATTCTATGTAGTTTCTATACATATGACCAAGAGTCATGTCTTGAATCGAGAAAAAATATTTTAAAAAATGAGTCATGTATTGACTTTTCTTCTCCACATGAAAGGAAATAATAAATAAATAAAAGTCACGTGCCCATATCCTCTCATCAACCTTTTCAAGGCACAACTCCCTAGGTAAAAGACAACATCAATAAAGCTTGTACCAATAAATAGATATTTATTTATCATCATGCCTGAACAGTTTTTATTCAGTTTGTATAAGTGCCGGCATATCGTCACTGGTGCCCAATGAAATATTAGACAAGACTGTAGATCAATTTAGTTTTTTTTTTTTTTTTTTTTTTTTTTTCTGTGAAGCAACCCATGTAAATATCTTTGATGTACACCAACTTTGAAAATAGATAATAAAAATCATCTATGCAATCATTCTTTAAAAAATACAAAATCTTATTTAAATGGAGGAAAAAAGAGATAGGGAGAGAGCTTGGGAAACATTACCTGGTTGGAGTTGAGACTATAAAAAAAAGAGGAGCACCAATGATTGTTCTTAGATTTGAAGAAGAAAAAAGCAGTGAAGGGTGCTCATATATATAGAGTGCTCATATATAGAGAGAAAGAAGAGGAGGGTTGAAGTGGTAGAGTTCAAATAGGAAAGAAACTTTATTTTTGGAAAAAAAAATGTAGAAAAGAGACGGTTGAATGCTAAAAAGTGGAAAGATAATAGAATTCTTAATTTTTTGGTACACAAGATATTAATGCTAGTCAAAGCATTGATGGATCTTGGGAACCGTATCACCCAATTGCCAAACATGGCTTGCCTTTACATTCTACTAATTGTATCGGTGTGCGGTGGTGGATTTTTGGCTCCACTTTTTTGGGTAAGTAGTAGTGGCTTGATGTGCTTTATAAAAGGTCAGACCTTTTTCTTCCATACTTGGGAGTCTTTTGCCTTGAAATTTGTTTTTAACAAAGTCTATAGAATATATGGGCCATGCACGGTTGTGACTTGCCAAATATGTACTCTTGGGAACCGCTCATGCCCAAAGTTAAAAAGTTTAATTGGAATAAGAGTTGTTGGGTTTCGAACCCGGAAAAGTTGATGTTCGACGGAACGGATGACCATCTTCTGTCCGCTTTCAAAGCTTTCCCTAAAAAGAAAGATTTAAATTCGTTTTTCATTTCTCATTACATCACGAGAGGCATAGAAAATATTTCACATCATTTTCTATAACGGAATACACGAGACTTTGCATCCAAACATATTCTCTAAGTCTTTCTAATTTTTAAAAATGAAAATTCCTTTTTTAGAGTAATACCAAACAGGCCCTTAACCTATAAGTTGATCTCCATACCTGTAACTGAAGCAGGACAGTGCAAGGCTAGACTAAATGATGATATGAGATCAAGAAAACATTTAACATTCATTTAATATTATAAAACCTTGATAATTCAGATTGCACCTCTTGTGTAAGATTTCAATTTGGGAGTTAGAGATGGCTCTAGGCTTTGTCACAATCTCGCAATATGAACCCCCTGAATTATGATCGGGAGTCTCAATGGAAGAGAATCCCCTCCTAGCTTAGGGCTTAACTAATTTCCAATAGATTTATTGTCCCCTTAGAGGATTTGACAGAAGGCCAGGTTCTAAGGTTTTGGTCAAAAGGTTAGTATGTGTTATGAATAGATAATAAAATTCAGAGTTGAATAAAATGAATCCCGCAGTAATAGCATTAATCAGCAAGTGCACTTTCAGATTTGAATTAACAGTAAAATAGAGCTCAAAAGGGATCACATGGGTCCAAAGAACCTGAAAGTCAGATTCAGCTGGGCTGAGAATGGGCCTGGCTGGTTCGGTTGGGCATGTTTGGACCCGGGTTGGTTCAGCTGGGCCTGTTTCGAACGGGCTGGTTTGTCCTGGATCTGGCCTCTGATTCTATTGGACCTGAGTTCTGTTATGTGGAAGGGTGGAATTTGAGATGCAAAGTGGTGGTAGTTGGGTTATGAGGTGTAAGGAATTCAGCCACTTGGTTTATTGGATGTGAGGACTTTGACACATGTGCATGGGGGGCTGGCATGTGCCAGATTAATTGGGTTTCATTGCTAATTGTAACAGGTAGCTGATTTGAGGCTTTGATGGATGGTGAGTGGGGATTTGCTGGCTGATTTGGGGATCTGAATGGGTATGGCTTGTAGCCACTTGGGATGATCTATGAATGGAGTTCGACAGATGCAAACAAGGACAATCAAAGATCTGTCAGTCCAGACCTATGAATGGGTCCGTCGGCCACTGGATTTTGATGAAATAGAATGTTGACAGTTGGACTTTGGGGACGGGTTTGGTGGAGAGGGTGATTGGAAAGAAAACCACCGATTACTCTTCAAAGTAGGAAGGGAGTAAGAAGAATATACCTGATTCACGATCTCACACCGCAAGGCCTCACGCCCGATGGTCTCACACCGGATCCTTACGTAGCCAAAAGCAACAATCCTTCATTAATCAGTCATTATTAATCAACTAACAAAAGGTCTTTACAATGCTTTTATAAAGAAAACCTAGCCCTAAAATAAATCTCAACCATCTAATTCATCCTACGGTCAAGATCATAACATCTAACTAAAATATTAAAATATTAAGACAATACATTAAAAAAAAGAAAACTAATATGATAAATAACTTGGGTGGGCCACACAGCTCACGTGACCATACGATCACTTCGATAGCCCCCTCTAATGGACCCGACTTGATCTTCAATTCTCTTCTTTGCTAGTCCCTCCCAAGTGGCACATACCAATTTAGGGTCGCCTTAGTTTTCCACGAGGGGTCTTCATCATTTCGATCAAATGTTAAATCGGATTAGATCCAACAATTGATCCTTCTCAGAGTTAAGATCCAATGGTGGATTTGTTCTAAAATTAAGATCCAACACTGGATCTTTCCTAGAATAGTAATCTGATGGTGGATCTTGGCCAAAATCATGATCTAACCCCTGACAAGGATCATCCAACCATGAGGAGGCACGTGTGAGTGTCTTTTGAGCCTTCTTCCTCCTCTTACAGAATTTGTGTGGAGGGAGTACAATGTCCACATCATTAACCTTACCGTAGAATACCTAATTCTCAATTAATTTCCAGACTTAGTTTTCTAGTTTGGGTAGTTTCTCTAGTTTGGAAAGGTACCCTATGATATTCCAATGGCCCTAACTCTTTGTGGGACCACAATAGGTGATACATAGAGCTAGTATTGATCTATAGATTGCCTTCCAGTTTTGTATAGCATTATTAAATCAATAATGTGTTACCTTAAGGATTTTTTTTATACCAAATTGTCTGTGGTAACGCCATCAATAAATACCTTAAAATTACACAATATTGACTAGTGATGCACTTGGGCGCTCTAGACCATAGAAATGCTATTTTTATCATTTTTCATCTTCATGCATCATAATTTCCAGTCTCCGTGCTCCCATGATCTGTTCATGGACTATATGTCCTGTTTAGCTGTATTTTCGCATTCCGATTAATTTATAAGTTCTGTTAAGATTAAATAACATGTTATATGCTCCCATTATGTTAAGTTAAACTTGTTTTCTAAAAATGAGTCTGTTTTATTAGAACGTATCCGGTTTTTCCGTATGTATTCCTGAACCAGCACCACTTAGCTTTGGTCCTACTATAACTGGGCGTTGTGAAGGTAGACAGTATTTGTTTATGGCTAGCTGCAACATAGTCCCTGTATGGGAGTAATTATACTCCAGGTACCTCCTGTAATATGTAAGACGGCCACATTATGAAATCTGTTGGGTATCCCCGATATGTTTATATGTTGTGCTCTTTCTCGAGAATGTAGCTGATGTGGATTAAATGCCAATTTGTTAGGACCCCTGTTAGGTGTGTCTTTACATGAATCTCACATGTTTCATACATTCATGTATGATATTCCATCATTCACTTGATATACGATTTTCTATTTATTTACATCTAATATAACTTGCTTATGTTTATTATACATGTTTACTTGCTCAATTTCAGATGTAACCTTTGGCGTTACAGGAGACACCACCTTTGCCACTACCCAGGAGACTGAAGCGGTCGAAGAGACTGCACAGGGACTGAGTGAGTGGACTCCTGATGATGTTGCTCAGTCATCCGAATGTGAGAGTTCATCACAGGGAGAGTATTCCATTGGTGGATTTACTTGGGAGAGTTTTGGTGGCTAGTGTGATGAGCTTATTTGGGATTGTACATAAAACACTTTTCTGTTATGTTGTAAACTTAAAAAACTTTTGGGTTGTAAATTTCCTGAGACTGCATTTATTCCCATGAGACTAGGTTTTATATATGTTACTGTTTATGCTTCTGTAGAAAAGATTTGAAATAATTCTTACACATGATACCCTTTGGTTATAGTGCAGGGGTAAATTTTCACTTGAGTCGAAATTACTCGCATCTCTTCACTAGTTATGTCCCAAAATTCACACCATTAAAGAAATCCAATTTGAGGACGTGACACTTTGTATCCTTTTCCTCTGTTTTTGTTTGGTTTCCTTTTGTAGCTTCTCAGTATGTCTCTTATGCTAGAAGGACATATGCTAGTTGCCTTCTAATAAAATTACCATTCGGGAAAAAAAAAATCAAAAAACAATATCTATTTCTTTTTTCCCTTTTTTATCAGTACATTCAACGATATGTAGTAGCATATTAGAAGTGCAAATAACTATGCTAATGTCACTCAATAATCTCTCAAACCTTGATTATTTGTCAACATTTAGAAACACACATCGATTGCAACAATTGTGGGAAAATGGAGTTATCTAAGAAGAGTTTATGGATGATGAAGCACACAAAGATCATTGGTGGTGAATTATTGAGTCCTGAAGCATCAAGACATGTATAGCGTCCTAGTGTTCCATTTCAACAAACAGTGATCACCATAGATATAGTGGGTCTCTAAACCTCATTAACCCAGGTGCCTGGAAGAATATTAAAAAAAAAAAAAAATTCAAAACAAATAAACAACGGGATGCTTGGCCTCTTTTTTATTTTTATTTTTTTTCCGATGTTATGACTGTTTATTGTCAGAGCCCGTGAATCTATATAAATATATACAAAGCTTAAAGAGAGAAATCCAAGCGAGAAAAGTTTACACACCTCCGTTGCACAAATACATTAATATCCTTGTCCCTTCCTCGTGAGGAAATCTCACTCGCTGCTTGCAGTAAAGAATATACAGCGGCCTATAAAGAGGAAAATATTGTTAGTATTAAGAAAACGCTACATATATGGTCTGGAATAAAATTGTCCTTGGTTATTCAAAATCAGAGTCTGCATTGAAATTAATGACATGAGGCAAGCTTCCTTTTCTTTTCTTTTGTTTTTTTGGTTGCAATATAAGATTTTTCTGTTTTTCTATAAGTGAGCATAAGATATAAGTTTTTATTAAAAGTGAGCATAAAACATGAGTTCCAAAAAAAATTATGCCTTAAACGTTTGTTTTGGATGTGTACCTCATTATTTCAAATTCCTAGCACACTGGAAGCATATCAATTCTGCTGTACATTTGGGATAGTGCGCGCGCGTGCGCAAGCGCGCGCACGCGCGCACGCGCAATAGGTGGGTTACAGTCTTACCTTCGGCCCCAGTCAAATGTCAACTAATGATGATTTGGGGGCATTTCGGTAATTTTTATGCAGTGAGGGTAATCTGGATTTAGAAACCCCTTGAACCAATTGGCACTGGCGGACCCAGGTGTGAGGTTCTGGGGGCTGAAGCCCCCACCCAATGAAGCACGGACACGGATACGACAAGATACAGATACGCAGATACGCCATTTCTCGGAAAAGTAGGATACGATACATCGAAGATACGTTGAGTTTTTTTTTATATGACTATGTAATAAAAATTTAACATTTTTTTTCAAAAATTGCATTGCCACGACACATTTCCCCCTCCATCACCAAGTTTTTCCTATTTTGTAACATACCTCCAAAGAAGGTTGTGAGCATCTTCTTCAATGGCTCGAGAAGACACACTACCGCCAGTAGAATCCATATCACCTAGGCTACTATAAACAGAAAATATAATGTGTAAAAAAAATCTAGTGTAAAAAAAAAAAAATTCTGATGTGTGTCAAATATAATGTGTAAAAAAAATTTCGGATGTTTTCCACTCACTGTTTATTCTCAGCAGTCAGCACTCGGCAGGTCTTTGTGCCTTGTGGGAACACGCCTACGTGCCCAAACAGATGAACTGGAGAATGAAATAGGATGAACCCGGCCCCTTTTTCTTCCATCTGCAAAAGCAGATGAACCTGGCCCCTTTTCGACTTGCAGAGATGATACGGCAGCGGACGAATGGCGCCCAAATTTTCCTACGAAGCCCGAAGAGCACTGACGAATTGCTGCCCTCTATTTGCTACACTAACGAACAGATCTAGGGCCCAAAGAGCACTGACGAACTGCTGCTCTCTCTACTGCAGACGGACGAACGGTGCGAAGTACAGCTTCCCCCCAAACCACCCCCCCCCCCCCCCCCCCCCCCACCCCTAAACCAAATCTCTCTCTCTTTTCTTCTCTGGGCAACTAATGTTGGTGTTGGAGAAAAAAATAGGGTTTCCCCCATAAAACATGCGCAACGCACATTTTCCACTTAAACATATCACGCACATGTCCAGCGTGCGTCCAGCGCGTGTCCGAAAAAAAAATTGTGGATACATAAAAAAGCGTATCCCGGATGTATCAGGGGCGTATCCATGTCCGATATGCCCAAGATACAAATTCGTCGCCCATTTCCACATATCCGCACTTCGTAGCCCCCACCCATACATGAAAAGGACTTAAAGATTTTTAAGAATCCCCCCATAAATTCTAAAAATTTATGTAAATATTTTTACATTTGCCACTTCCCCCCTCTTCAATTTCCTAGGTCCGCCACTGCCAATGGGTGGGGACGTGGGGTTATAAACAACTAAAATCTCTTCATTGTACTTATATAGATAAGCTCATTACTAATACTATACATGAAACTACACTGTAAATAGAGTGGTTGGGTGTATTAACCCAACACTACAAATTCTCTATATCTCTTGTTCTCTTAAGTTGTTTCGGATGGAAGAATTCTACTCGTGTCAAAGTCAAAGGTAAGAACTCCCTCTCTCCTACACACTCTCCCTCCCTCATATTATGTATACGCAAGCTGGCAAACGAAAGGATTCCTCGACGCCTCCCAAACCCAGCAATATTCATTCAAACAATAGTCAACCAAACCCTTCAATGAGCATTGTGTCATCTCTAATTATCGTCCATGTCAGGAGCTCACAATAGAGGGGGAGAGAGAGAGAGAGAGAGAGAGAGAGAGAGAGAGAGAGAGAGAGAGAGAGAGAGAGAGAGAGTACGGATCAGGCCCAAGAAAGAAACTGGGCCCACATGTTGACCCAATTGTCAACCCGGTCCATTGGGTTCAGCCCATAGGCCCAATTGTGACCAAGGATGATAATGAAAATCAAGCCCCTATTTTCCGAACAGGAGTAAGTTGCAAAGGTAAGGGTTGCAATGTCATTATTGATGGTGGTAGTTCTATGAATATTATATCCAAAGAAGCAATTAAGAAACTTCAATTGCCAACTACGAAGCACCCAACACCTTATAAAGTTGCATGGATATATGATTATTCTATTCCCATCAACTGACAGTGCATTGTTCCTTTAAAGCTTGGTTCACATGAAGACCATGTTGAGTGTGATGTTATTACCATGAATGTCGCCCACATCTTATTTGGTCGGGCTTGGCTCCAACGTATTAAGGTCATCACCGACCATGCAGATAACACCTACACTTTAAAATGAAATGGACGGAAAATTCAATTGAAGCCCATGGAGCCTCCATTTTCATCAACACAAGTTACACCTTCAGCATCTCCTCATATCCTCACCATGCACAAATTTGAAGTTGAAATTAAAACGCAAGGTGTGATGTATGCTTTGGTTTCCAGGCAGGTAACAGAATCAAAAGAAGACTCAAAGCCATCTATTCCACAATAGGTAAAACCATTGCTCAATGATTTCTCTTATTTAATTCCTGATTAACTTCCAAATGAATTGGCACCAATTGGAGACATACAGCATGCCATAGATTTAATTCCTAGAGCATCTCTCCCAAATCTTCGTGCTTATCGAATGAGTACATCCGAACATGCTGAACTCAAGAAACAGGTTGATGATCTTTTGCAGCGAGGATATGCTGAGGAAAGCCTTAGTCCATATGCAATACTCGCTCTCCTCACTCCAAAGAAGGATGAAAGTTGGCGTATGTGCGTAGATAGTCGTGCCATCAATAAAATCACTGTGAAGTATCGTTTTCCTATCCCCCGGCTTTATGACATGCTTGATCTTATGTCCAGTGCTTCTACATTTTCCAAGATTGCAAAAAGTAAAATAAAAGGAATATAGGGTTATATCAGCCATTGCCAATTCCTTATGCACCATGGGAAGATATCAGCATGGATTTTGTGTTGGGCTGCCAAAGACAGTAAGAAAAGTTTATTACATCATCTTCATTGTTGTTGATCGTTTCTCCAAAATGTCTCATTTTATTCCATGTATCAACACAACGGATGCCTCCAAAGTCACTCAATTGTTCTTCAAAGAAGTTGTTCATCCTCATGGACTTCTAGAGACAATCGTCTCAGAACGTCACACAAAGTTCATGAGTTACTTTTGGAAGACTTTGTGGATGACAGCAAAGACAAAACTCCACTTTTCTACTACTTACCATCCTCAAACTAATGGCATGACAAAGGTAGTTAATAGAAGCCTTGGACAGCTGTTACGATATCTTGTTCGCAATCATATCACAACATTGGATTAAGTTTTACCCATGGCTGAATTTGCTTCCAACAATTCAGTCAATCGCTACACCGGCATCCAACCATTTGAAGTAGTCACGGGTTTTTGTCCACTCTTGCCTACTGGTTTGGTCCCATTACCTCTTGAAGTGTGACCTAGTGCTAAGCGGATAATTTTGTCAACCACATGCAACAAATACATGATGAAGTTCAACGCCATATCGACGCTAGCAATGAAACTTACAAGGCTCATGCAGACATACGTCGTTTCCTTGATTTTTCTCAAGGAGATGTGGCTATGTACATATCCATCTAGAACGGTTACCTCCATGAGTTACTAAGAAGATACATCCACGTCATGCAGGTCCCTTCAAAGTGTTGAAGAAGCTTAGATCCAATGCCTATACGTTGGAGTTACCATCAGATCTTGGCATCAATCTAACAATCAATGTTGCAAGCCTCACACTCTACCGTGGTCATGACAATGATCACGACTCTGGAGAACAAGTCATTGCCTTACCAGTTGGTCGTCCACCTGCAAATAAAATCATTGATGTTATCGATAATCCACTTGTTTCTACTCGTCAAGGAGGATTCCAGAAGTTCCTTATCCGTTAGCAAAACCACCCAATCTCCAATGCTATGTGGATTACTGCTACCAACTACTAGCGCCTGAATCTGGATCTCTATGAATATTATCAAGCTATTACGTCACCAAAGTCGAGTTCTTTAAAGTCGGGGAAAGCTGATATAGTATGGAGCAGGCCCACGAAAGTAACTAGGCTCACATGTTAACCCAGAGGTCAACCCAGTCCATTGGGTTTAGCCCTTCAGCCCAATTGTGATTGACAGCTACTATGGGAACCTAAACTTACCCCTATTTCTATTTTTATTAAGTTAGAGGCTATTTATAATTTCTTATATGATTAGGATAAGGCAATTTCCAATTTATTTAGAAAGTCCTGTTTGCTAAGAAACAATTCTACTCCTCTATATAGTTGAGTCTCCACGGTAGTTGCATATGCTAGCTTCAATTAATCAAAGATTTATCTGAGTCTTCTTCAATAATGGTGTGTTTTATAATCTTGAGTGTGCCCTAGTGCTAGAATGCATCTCTAGATTCAGTCAATCCCACTTGAGATTGATCTATTTTTCTGATCGAGGATCCGCGAGGCTTCGCCAAAGAGAGAGAGAGATAGATTCTTAAGAGGCAAGGACTCACCTTGTTTGAAGAAATCCATATCAGATCCTCCTCACATCCTTCCCATCTTCTATCTTCTCTTCCCTCTCCTTCCAACAAATAGTACGGATTCATACGTGTTAGTTTTTAGTGATTGAAAGTCAAGGTTTCAAAGGGAGCTTCACTAGGGTTTGTAAAGGGCCAAGTTGAATGGGATCACCCATTGACTCATTCCCATAGGACTTTGCCAAGTCCAAAGCCAACCGAACTTGGTAGTGACAGGCCCTATAGACTCGGCCAAGTTGACTCAAACTTGACCGAGATTCAAATGCCAATATTAGTCGAACACAAAAACGACACGTATTTGTAATCAGTGAGTTGAAAATGAGGTAAACTCCCAAAAAATACCCCAAAAATTCAGAATATTGGAAATGATAGAATTTAATGTTTATCTATCAGTAACTAAGGTGGGTGTATCAAAACCCTCATTCCCATACAGGTCCTCTATGACAGTATGATTATAAAATAACGGTATTGATATCTTGTTTCCACATATATTCATGTTTGTCAACTATATGAAGTTAGAAACTAATAAAGTTCTAATGATCAAACAGTTTCATCAAAATCTCATCACTACTATGCAATATCTAAATTCAAATATGCAATTATCACAGGGCACATGGAATAAATATATAATCATAAATCACTCATAGAGATTATAGATATCATACACAGGGTCATGTATATGCATATTGATTGTATTGGCTTGATTCTGATTATTGTTCTTGTTCATGTGACGGTAGGATAGAAGTATTGCCCTCATCTTCGATCCCCATTGAGTAGTACCCTCCACACGGATCATACTAACCATGGCTACGCATTGTTTCTTGTTGCCCCCCAACATCTCCTGCCTGTATCGGTCCATACAACTATTTATTGGCCAATATGGGCTGATAATGATGAGAGCAGTGAATTTTTTCTATATTTATCTGAGAGGCCATGGCCGATAGGCTGGTATTTTGATCCTTGGAGAAAAGATAGATTATGATAAATGATATGAGGTTAGGCATCAATGGAGGGACAGGGCTTATGTAACATATTGTTACATGAAATATAGTGTTGTTCCACTTAAAGATTTGGAAATCACAAAATTTGCATGCAGATGGATCTAAAACAAAGTAGTAGCATGTAAACAACACTAGATTTCCTGCAAGAAGGTAGAAATAGAAGTGACCTGGTAATCACAAAATTTGCATGCAGATGGATCTAAAACAAAGTAGTAGCATGTAAACAACACTAGATTTCCTGCAAGAAGGTAGAAATAGAAGTGACCTGGTAAGATAGTGTCTTCACCCATGCATTTTTGTCTACACCAAGCCATGTCTTCGAAAACCAAGGGCTTCGTGATAATGCACTATGTTCTTTAATGGCCAATTCAAAAACCCTCGCTGCGTCGTGTAAGGATTGGATAAGCCCACTTCTAGAATCTTCACCCTGCAGAGACTGGTCTAGTTTGACCCTCATTTCCTCCAGGTCATTGCTGGAACCTGCTTGAGGTTTTCCATTGACTGTTATACCATCATCAGTAGAAGCTAATGGAGAGAGTTTAACCATCGTTCTAGCTCTACAAAAGGACTGATGTTTTCTAGATTCCAGCCATCTACTGCTGAGATTATCTTTATCATGATCCGACAAAGCATGCCTCAAATGGCACCGCTGCTTTAAATTACCGCGGTAACATAAAAGGTTGTTTAGATCAAGCACCTTCTTACAGAAAAAATAACTTCCAACAGGTTTATTGGAAAAATATGGATCTGAAGTTCTGCAATAAAGAATTCAAGAATGAATGGCAAGCCCACGCGGGGAAATTTCTAATGCACAGACGAAAAAGAAAACCTACAAAATTTGAGGGAGAGACGCTGCTAGGCATTATACCATGCATATTTTTAAATATAAGCACAATAACATAAGGGGAAAAAACTAAAAATAAAAGCGAAAAAGGAATGTAAGAAGTTCCTTATAACATCAGCCACATTGGGTAAAAGTTCCACAGTAGGGCATTGCCCCGGACCCCGACTATAGGGGCTAGAATTTTATCTATATTATATATATATTTCTTGGAATTATGATTTGGCCTGAATATTATATGCTTATTCATTATTTTATGAAAGATGGGCATTTATAATATTAAAAGAAAAATGGTCTGTGCAATGACAGGTGGGGGTCATTATTGTTTGTGAGTGTTCTTTTATTTTACTTAGTGGGCCCTAACTTATTAAAAAGAGAGTTTAAGAAGAAGTCGGTAGGCCCGGAGCTTGAACTGATAGGATTTAGTTAATTACTCCTTTGTATATTAAGAAATTGTCTTTTATTAATGGGATTAAATTGTTCGACCAGACTGATGAAGAAATAAGTTTTTGCGCCTGGTAGGACCCCCTTAATATTATAAAAAGACCTCTAGATTAAGTGTTGGGACCCATATTAATAAGAGAATGAGTTTAGCATAAGCTTGGGGCCCATTGATGCTATGAGTAGTATGCGCACAACTTTTTATGCAAGAGGAGGCTTGTGCATGGTTTTCTCAACTCCCAGTTTAACTCTAATACTTGCGCTAGACTCCAAAGGCCTTTATATACAGATCGACTTTGCCTCTTGGGAGAAAACCTGTGAGGCACCACCCCTTGTGGACCCTCACTTATATTTGAATTATGCTAATTATAGTATATAATATCTATCTATACTAATTAATAGGGGTTAGTAAGGGTAGTTTGGTATTTTCCTAGGATTTTAGTCTATTTTCTAGGAATTAGTCTCTTTTTGTGATTTATAGAGACAATAGGGTGTTAGATGGACTGTAGGGAATTTGTTGGTTGGTTAGAGGCCCCTAGAAGTAATTAGAACTAATAGGAAGGGTTTCCATTTGAGAAGTTGCAAACTACACCTAAAATACCCAAAGAGTCCATGTACTTATCCTAAACTTATAACTAAACCAAAAGGGCAACTTGGACATTTCCATTCCAACCGAATTCTATAAATACATACCCTCCCCAGCCATTCCAAACGATCTCTCTTCTCTCCCTCTCTTCTATTCCTCATTTCCCTCCATTTCTCTCCTTTCCCTCTCATTTCTCTCATTTCCCTCCAAGAATCCCCTCCAATTCTCTCTCTAGAATCCTAGATCTAGGGTTTTCTACTACAAGGAAGGAGAACTCTCTCCAAGCTACTATTGTTTCCAAGTTAGAAGAAGCTCTCCATCTCTTAGATCTCTTCTTTCTCTACAAGACAAGGTAATTCCCTTTCCCTAGTTCAATTTCCATGAAATTCTCTCTCTCTAGAATTTCTTTCCCTTATGCAATTCTCTTGTGGATTTGGGTTTAGGGGTTGTAGATCTTCATAGATCTGAGTTTGGGGGACCATTTGAGAGATCGGAAGCCATTAGAGCCGATCTTGGAATTGGAGCTTGAATCTCAAAGATCAAGCCTAGAAACCATTGCTTTGGAGCGAGGCAAGTACAATATACTTAGCATAGAATGCATGATTTCCTTGTTTGATTTTGTAATTTCAATTGATATGAATGATCGATTTCTTAGATCTATCTTTTAAGCCTTGTTTTTATAGATTTTGGCCATTGGTGGATGTGATCTCCCGTTTAGAAGATCAATGGCCCAATTGATGATGGATTTGTAATGTTTGGATGGAGTTTGATGTTTATGGATGATTTGGTGATGATTGGAGATGAGCTGGTGTGGTTTTGATGGAAATTGAAGTGAATTGGAAGAGTTACAAAATTCTGAAAATTTGAATTTCCGGTGTTCCTACTCGACCACCCTTGGAGGATGTCGACTGGATACACAGAAAAATCCAGAATAACTGAGAGCTAGTATGTCATTTTGTCTTAAGAATTTTAGTGTATCCGGTCCACCATCCTTGCCAGATGTTGACTAGGTACACTACCCAAAATCCAAAGATTGACAAACCAGGTCCCAATATTCCCTGTGTAGCAAGTCGATCACCCTTGGACGATGTCGACCGACCACACTGCAGTATTTCAGACTTGGAAACAAGCCTACCAGGTTTTTGCTCTTCTGATCCACGTGTATGCAAACGACCATGGCACCCAAGAAGTCGACCGAATACACTGGACCTAAGACAAAACTGGGAGACTGATTTTCTGTCTTCTCCGGTGCGTCGGATTGACCACCGGTAGGAGGAAGTCGACCAAATACACTGCCAACAGTGAATTCCAGATTCTTTTTTTTTTTTTATGGTTTGAGCTATTATGGGGCCCATTGACCTTCCATGTGGACTACCAGTGATGGGCCAATCATGAGTCAAGGGCAGGGTTTAACCTTGACCCATGAGGCCACCAAAGTAGGTTTTAGTGTATTAATTAGATTTCGATTCAACCCTTAAATATCGTCGAAGATGCCTGTAACATTAGAGCACCAAATACATATCGCTTGGCATCTGAAACTCCAGTTAGGAATTAAATTGGCTGACATGGACCTGGACCTGAAAAGGGGGTCATGACCTAGGGTGGACCTTTGATATTCTTCCTTTGATTGGCTTGGACACATGGATATATTAGATGTTCTTCATTGTTGTTCACTCTTGTATCTATCTATTGCTTTAACATGTTAATTAAATGGAAATTGGAGGACCTGAACCTAGGATTTCCTAGTGATGACCCGGATTATGAATGGAGATCACTTGACCCGTGTCTGTGGCTAGGCGGGCCATCCTAATGGATGGAGGTGATTACCTTAGAGGAGAGGATTGTGATGAGGACTTAGAAACCCATTTATAAATGGGCAATGAGAATGAACAATGCTGGATATGGAATGCAATGGAAATGGACTATGGATTCGATTATGGATCTAGACTTTGGATTGTATATATGGATTAGACGTAGGTACTAGACCTTGTATGGATATGAGATGACCTTGCTCGCACAAGGATAGCCTAGCCAGACACGGACCTTTACTTGGTTCCTTGAGTCGACTCAGGACATTCACTCGGTTGTTGTAAGCTTAGCCTGGGACTGATCATCCTTGGTGGGAGCTATTTATTATAAATGGGGCCATCATAATGAGCTATGATTAGACGGATGGCAGACTCCGGTAGTATATGTTTCATTCGCGGCCGGCAGACTCCTGAAATGCATATATACTTATTTAGGGATATTTGATTTGGAGGGGCTTATCATCCCTTGCATTGCACTATTTATTCCCTACCCCAATTGTTTATCAGTATGGGAGGGCCGCGTCATAATATCCCGCGGTGGCTAGCTCGTGTGAATGTGCCATATTGATAGATGGTGAGTTAGATTGCTTTACTTTCATGTTGAACCTTATTGCTACACTTTGCACGATTGCCTAGTATTGTACCTTTGTTATTCATGTGATCTTATCATCGTCTCTATTCTCTTTTGATGCATGCATCCTATGCTACTTGTATATTGTGCATGCCAGATCCTTGGATCTGACCCATCATTTGGTGCTTAGGTATTGTTACCAACCCCGAACCCGAGGGTGATGTGCTCCTCAAGGTGCCGCTAGTCGATGAGTACGAGTGGGGACCAGCAGATCCGAAGATGGAGCCAGATGATGGAATGCCTTTACCCAGGGCTTGAGCAATCTTCTGTTTTTGGGTTTGAGTGCCATTTGTGAACTGGGGGGATTCATTTGATATGTACACAGTATTATTTTACACTTCAAGATAGTTGAGACTTATGCCCTGCTTTACACTTGCTTTATGGGATTGATACCTTATTCGCTTCCGCATTTATCTGTTATTGCTTCCACTATTTTCTATATGCTTCCACACTTAAATGTTGATTACTAATGCTGGTAAAAAGTTTTAAATTGGACCTCACCGCGGACCTGCGATCTTGAAAGTTCCCAGTTTATTCGGGAAGTAGCACGCCAACTTCGGGTACCTTTGCACTAAACTCGGTATTCAGAATTGGAGAGTCACAAAACCCAATTGGCAGCCCCGACCCCCAAAACCCACCATCAACGCTCTCTTCCTCTCTTGCTTTGCCTCCCACAAACCATAAGCCTAGCTCAAGGAGACACGATTAGAAGAATGAAAAGGAAAGGCCTAGGATGACCTATTCACTTCCCCAACTCCATCGGGCCACAATTTATTATACAAGGTGAGTAGACATGCAAATCCGCTTGACATATTATGATGTTTTCCCTAAATTGAAGCTAATAGAAACCTTAATTTGCTAGATCTTTGGTTGGTGATGAGAATACGTGTTAGAATAGTGTTTCTTTGAATTGTTGATGAGGATGGATTTTGGACCAACCATTATTATGGATTTTTATCATAGCCGACTCCCATATTTGGGGTTTTCATGTCGATCAAACCTCTATAGAGGGGCTGCGCTTCTTGACTAGTGGTTGCTTCTTTTACTTGATCATGGTTACATTACAAGTATTGGTATGTATGATTCCTATGTAGGTTACTTGAAGCCCTATTATTTGATATATGATGATCTTGTCATATCTCAGCTTATGATGATCTTGTCATATCTCAGCTTAAGATGCATTAGCAAGATGATAAAGAGGAGATCAGCTCTGTTAATCATTAATCGTGATGATACAAAACCTAACTTGAGTGAAGCAAACAGCGGATCATAGTTTCTGTGGTTTTCAGAATTATAGAGACAAACTGAACCCTTCGGACAAATCTGTCCACGGGACCCTGTAGCCCACTGGATAAGCTGGTGGGTCCTGCTCCTAAAGAGGGCACCCATGGGCAACCTAGGAAGTGCTAGCATTAATGGGTTTGGGCCTAGTTGGGCCCAGAAACTCAGCTCCCCAAAATACTCTCTCGGTCCCCCTGTTTTTGACATGTTCTGTTGGGTTGAAGACAGCTCTTTTTGCAACTTGCACCAAGTGGTGCATGGGATTGTGTTGGAGGTCCTGTCTCAGTTGAGTCCATGTCTTAGTGGGCTGGAGTTTGTGTTTTAACAGTGACTGTCCACATGTTTTATTGATGAGCTGTTCACATGTCTTATTCAGCAACTGCTTACATGCATATTGAATAATGATACACATGTTATATAAGTAGCTATCCACATGATGCATTAAGTAGCTGATCATGGTTGAATTCTATGATATGGGTTCTGGTTGTAAAATGCACATATGAAGTGTTGATATTTTGTGATGCCTTTCCATAACCATGAGTTCTGATTGCTTATATGTATAAATGAAATAAAAAATGTGTTGATTCAACATGATGTTATAACGAGTTTGTGCATCGCTAGCTCCATGATGAGATTATATGATATCCTTGTCACTGATTGTGTTGGTTATCATGGGTTACACTATGTTAACATAGAGGTGTCCTTACACCTATAACGGGTTGCTATGCGATTAACCCCATACACATCGGATACCAATACCGAATCGGAAAGGGCAGAATAAATCCTGAATCAAGCGTAGGGGGCTGGTTGCATAGCACCACCGTTATAGAGATTGAACTTGAATAAGAAATCAAATCTGAACTCGCAGTGTAAATTGAAGACCGTGGGAAGTTGTGTAATATCAAGAACTTAGAGATAGTCTGGAATTACCAGTGGACACATATAGACCACTAGAACTGTACGAAGATGACGTGCTTCGTACAAATGGCCCGTGAATTATGAGGTTGTCTGACTTTGTGTCAGTTGTGGTTAGTTGTCTGACCTTTATACCATGGATTGTTTGATTGTGATCAACTGTGGGAGGACTTGATCCTCTGGTACCGCTGCGATGATGTTGACCGACAGGTCACCATGATATGTGCACATGTAAATCTTAAAAGGTACCCATGTGTGATCTTGTTCTTGTGGTACTTGATCCCATATTGGCTGGTGCGGCTACAGATGGTTAGGTGGTTGTAATAAAAGATGATGAACGTGAATTCATGATGCTGTTAATATTGAGAGATGCTACTTTACTAACCTTGCATAATTTATTAAAGTTTTTCTGCGTTATTAAAATTTTGTGTTTGTGTTTTATCATGCAATGGATTTGAATGTTAATCACTCAGTATCCACTGACTCCTCAATTGCCCTTTCCAGGTAACCAGAATTTAGAGGCCGAAGAATATCATGTTGACCAGGAAATAGGCTTCGGGGTACACACTTGAGTGACAGAGTCACCTACTTGGAGAAGAGAACTAGATTTATTAGATTGTTTAGTTTATTTTATTGAAATTTAAAGACAGTGTAGTTATGTTATTTTTATTGGACAACGTTGCTTTTATTGATTAGATTCGGATTTTTTTTTTAATAAAAATTGATTTAAGATAAATGCCTGAATCTTTATATGATTTTGATTTAACCTATGCGTATGTATAATGCTTATGAGTCACAATAGGGAATCCAGTAGAGCCCCAGATTTTTAAATTTAAGAACAATAACATAAGGGGAAAAACTAAAATAAAACCGAAAAAGGAATGTAAGAGGTTCCTTATCACATCAGCCACATAGGGTAAAAGTTCCACAGTAGGGCATAAGCCTCACAGCAGGGCTAGGTTTCCAACTACAGATGATGGCTCTAAAAAACAGCTCCTAAATCATCCGTGCGCACATATACAGGGCTTCTTTGTTTTCCCGCCATAGCAGAGGGATTCTTCCTTGTTCTTCCACTGAGAATATTTGCCACATAAATAGCAATAGCAACAACAATATTATGTAACAATCATGTTGGATGCCTTCCTCTCTCCGTAAACCATCTCTTAAACAGACTGAGGAAAGATTTTTTTGAATTTTGAGTCAGAACTCAGAACCTCATATTACGGGAAATTTCACCAGAAAACTATAATTGCACTATAATGCATACTATTGCCAAAAAGGAAAAAACAGCAGCTACAGCACTGTGTTTTTCATAATAGAAAATTTCCAACACACTCCCAAGCATGGCCTTAGTCATATTTAACAGTCCAATGAGATAACCAGTTATTAGATACACATCTCCAGTTCATCTTTTTGATTTTTACAATAATGGTATCAGTTTTGCTTGCCTTCTTAATTTTTCCTCTTGAGTAAACAATGGTTTTAAATCCATACACCCAATAGTGAACACAATTTTATGCATGCAGCAACATCAATGAAATCTGAACAGATGATCCAGAGAGCCCTAGCTTACATCTTCAAGAGCCCAAGATCATGCTAATGGGAAACCTCACCCACTCATTTGGAGAACTCATGGAAAAAAAAAAAAAAACACACATTTAGGACCATTCCATACTGCACGGTATTTTATACTGGGTTGTCGGTAGCAGTGGCATCATCATCAGTGCCTTATCCCATCTATCAGGAGCCAACTTTATGAGTTTTACTTATCCACTCATCTCAAAATTTAACGGCGTATCTGTCACTCTAAAATCCAACATGTCACTTAACTCTTCATGCCAAGTCATGGTTTCAAAGGGTATCACATTGCATGATTACCACAAGATACACCCCTGAAAAAATCAGGTATAAGTTCTGCAGTTCATCTTGATTGTGTCTTGAGTCCTGACTCAGGTTTACAGTCATGGGCCCAAAAATAACAGGCCAAGGACAGTTCCAGATCTTAGGCTCTTAGAACCAATTGCTCTAGATGTGAATAGCACTTCGGAAGTTTTCGAAGTACTTTTTTTAAAATTGCAAGGTGTGACTATTTTTACAAGAAGAAAAAAAAGAGCTAAAATTTAAAATAGCAAGCAAAAAATATTGTATAAACCACAAGCCTAAATTTATGAGGCCACAAATCTCAAGGCCAACACCTCCAAAGGTCAGAAGCCAAAACACCTTTAAAATCATTTGGAAGTATGCCCCACAATATCACCCACAACCGAGTATTAGTTGCCACTTCATCTACAATAATGACTCCTAGTCTGAAACATTCTTTGAACCATCCCTGACCAAATTAATCCTAGAATTACCATAGATGAACAACCGCATAAAATAGACTACCAACTGGAAGGAAATTGCATCCCCATTGTTCCAAAAGCTCGATAACTATGTTTGGCATTACCCAACATATTCCAAACAGATTAGGAATGCAAGACAAACCTCTCCAGCAAAAGAGCAATGAATAAAAATATAAGAAACTGTCCCTGCATCCTGAAGGCACAAAATCAAAACAGTAGAGGATTTCGTCCAACAATCCAGTTTAACAAAAACTTGCACTCTAAGAAATCATTTTCACAAATAGGTGCTCAAGTTTGCCATAGACCATCAAATGATCATGTTATGATTTCACAAAGAATATTACCACGCCTCTGTAGTCAAGAGTCTTCACCCTCACCCTCTACTAACACACCTTGAACGAATGCAAACAATTGAACAAACTGAAAAATCTCATCATCTATATGAGATGACAAGAAAAAATAGGTGTTTTTTTTTTTTTTTTTTAGAATGGTTACTTTCATTAACAGAAGCAAGCAGTACAAGAGATGAATACTGGCAAGCTAAAAAAAAGAAAAAAAAAAAAAAAAAAAAAAAACCAAAGATGAGGCCCCTGAAGAGATACTAATCTGACTGTGCAAAAGAAAATGCTAGGTCCTTCCATTGCAACTTTATCTGCTGTGTAGAATATCCTCTAAAAGATGGATGAATGGACACCCATAGGGCGTCTAAGAACTTTACTTTCTCCACCAAATGATTGTCACTATTACCAACCCCTTTGAAGCATCTTGAGTTTCTTTCTTTCCAAATGGTCCATATGACTGCTAGAAAGGACAGTCTCCATAGTTCCTTCCCTCTAGGGCTTCCTATTGGTGCCTTCCAAGCCTGGAAGAGCTCTGATAAGGAATTAGAAAAGACCCAACACCAATTAAACCAACCAATCACCGATCTCCATATATAATGAGCCATTTTGCAGGTCACCATGAGATGGTCCACTGATTCCTCCCCTCTTAAACACATGGAGCAAGCATTAACCACTATTCTTACCCTCTTTCTCAAGTTATCCTGAGTGAGAATTCTTTTCCATATAGCTAGCCACCCAAATATTACCACCCTTGGAGGTGCCATAAGCTTCCAAATGCTGCCCACTACATTTATCTCCAGCGATCTATTAGAAATAACTGAGAAGAAAGAAGAGACTGAGAAGAGACCATCTTTTGAGGCTGTCCACACCCTAGTATCCTCCCCTCCTTCCTGGATATGGACATCATTTAGGAGATTGAGGAGCAATATGAATTGGGATTCCTCCTGCTCCTTTAAATTCCTCCGTAGTATGAGGCTCCAAACCACCTTGTCGCCAGCTCTTGACATGTAAGAATTAACCCTGACTTTTTTATCTATGGCACAATTGAATAGGCCCGGGAATTGGATAGCCAAGGTCCTATCTCCAATCCACTTGTCTTCAAAAAAAGCATCATCTCTCCCGACCCGCTATGATAATCCTGACACCAAAGCCAAAAGGTTCCCTTGAGCAAAGAAAAAAAAAGGATCCAATATCTCCACACCCAACCCACTCAAAACTTTATCCACATACCATCCTGGACAATATATCTAATTGCACCAAAAAAAATTTTGAAATCCCACTGAACATGCTACTTGCGATAAAGCAGAAGCCTTAGAAGTCATCTCCAAAACATCCCATCCATTATTCCCAATTTGGTACTTATCATTCAGTAAAGATTTCCACAGACCATTTCCCACTCAATCCGATTATCAAAGCTACTTTGAAAATAACATATAAAATATCCATCACATTTGAATATCTTGTACCCCTTTTCTATCTAATCACCCCACAACCTCTCTCATATTGCCAATACCTCCATGGGCATCACCACTTGATGCAGAAGCTGATGGCCTGGATTTAATAGCACTTGTGATTGATCAAGCCCTTGATTTGGAATGATTTGGTTGATCATAGTGTCTCTTGATCCATCTCAGTTGAGGCTCAATCAAGAACACGGACTCAAATCTAACTTCGGATGGTCAAGATGGACTTATCCTGAGTCACAAATTTGAAATTAATGAGGACCCAAATCAGTCCATTAATGGGTCCGATTGGCCATCTAATAAAGCCCAAAAGGAACCAATAGACCCCAAACAGGCCACCAAATGTGGACCGCATATTGGTAGAATGAGGGCAATTGAACCAGGCCGAACCCGACTGCAACCAGGCCTAAACTGATCGCCTAGGCCTGGTCACCCATTTCAGAAAGGTGACGTCCAGCTTTGCTTATGGAACGACAGGTTTCTAATTTGAAAACTGCCTACTTTATCTCTTGATTAAGGGTGAATAAGGATTCTTTCAAACAGGGAATTAGTTACAAAAGGAGACAACAATTGGAATGTCCCTACAAAGAAGGGGCGTCCAATTGGAGGAGTGCTTCCCAGAACACTTCTTTCGTTTAAGATTTTGAGTTACTTGAATTGTAAAATATTCTTTATAGGTTTTCCTCATTTGTTTGGAACTTGATGAGTGGTTGAGAATTGAGATTCCTTTAAATTTAGTGTGTGAATTTTAAGTTGTCAAAAAGACTATATAGACTATGGTGGGATGCCAGGCCCTAGGCTTGTTTATGATTTTTTTTTTTTTTTCTTCAATAAAATTTCTTTGTGTGCAATTTCCTATTTCTTTGCCTATTGGTTGTAGAGTTATCTCCTGAAGGTTTGAAGGTCTGAACGGATTGACCACCATTTTTTTTTTTTTTTTTTTTTTTTGTTTTGTGGCTTGGGTAGATGATACTCAAAAGCCAGCCAGTGATTGATTCCTGATAGCCTCTGTGGAAGGAAAGTGCCTCGCCAAAAGCGCCACTGTTGTAAGTCAAGGAGTAGGACTTATTTGTAATTTGTGGTGAGCTAAGGAGGTGAGCTAGGGACTTCCACGTTATTGCCGTTTCTTTATTGCTCAATATTCAGCTCCATATGGCAATGTGTGTCCAATTGTCATCCTATGAAATAGTTTTAATAAGAGCATTACTCAAGCTCTCTGTGTTACCCTGCAAGTGCTTCCAAGTTCCAAACACCGGACCAATTATACTATGTAGTAAGTGGTGAGTGCAATCTAATTAAAAACTCCTTTATTCTCCTTTATATTCCGTAATTGTTTGATTACGGAGCAAAAACAGTTTTAAAGAATAAAAAACGTGATGCTTGAATCCAATGTCATCCTAAAAGACACAGCAGAATGGATAACAAACTAATGTTCAAACACCCTGTCAGTTGGCATACACCCAAAAATTTCCTAAACACAGTTTCCACCCTCAACTAGAGCTATGCACGATCTTAAATGAAAATGCATCAAAATAAACATCACAAAATCCATACTATCACTTCAAGTTGTACGCTAAACAACCAACCAATAATAAGTTCTATATGTTATAAGGTCATTGAAGTCCATATTAAGCAAATAGAGTTACAAAAGACGTTCCAACAAAGAAAACTACAATTTAGTAAACCAAAAAAACAGTCTGCAGATAGTTTTAAACCAAAATTCAACAAAAATGGCAACAACTTCAACAAAAAAAATAAAAAAAGATAAAAATGGAGACAATGTAATTCAAAATCCAAGTCCATACAACCCAAAAAAAAAGGAGGGGCAAAAGATGGAGATTAGCATCTTATCATATCATATCATATTAAAAAAAAGGAAAAGAAACAATAAAAAACATGAAGAAGAAGAATCGTCCTCACAGGCATTGAATTCATTCGGATGTATGTATAATCTGCTATAATTCCTTTGAACAAAAGAAGAAAAAAACGAACCCCAGTACCTCTACTCGCAACACCATTACAAAATCACAATTACTAATTTAAAAAAGAAAAAAAATTTAGTGGAATCAGATGAAGATAACTTTACCTAGGGGAAAAGAAATTCTGCTGGAATTTTACTGCCATCGACCTGACAAGAAGGAATTCTCTTCAAACAAGGAAAAATCTTTCCTTTTTGTTTGTCTCTTCTTTCCTTTTCTCGATCTAAATTTGCTGTATATACATACAGTAATAAAAATTTCAGTTGGGAGAAGAAAGGAAATGAGGAAGAGACTGGAGTAATATGAAAGCTGTATTGTTCTATCCGTCGACGTGGAAACTCAAGCAATCACATGTGCGTCGGTGTCTCTGGAAACTGATGAGTCCACCACTTGCCCTAATTCTCATTTATGGTTTGGGGTACGTGGATATGCACCTTGATATTTTTGGTGCGCAATTTTTCGACGGCTGCGATGTGTATCCAGTGGGGTCCATGACGCCCACTAGTTGAACGGTTGGATCGCGTTGGATCATGGATCATGGATCATGGTGGCGTATGTATGGTTCATCTCTAGTCAGTAGAAAGGGGAATGAAGCGGACCCAGGATTCTCTTTGGAGTCGGGCAGACTCAAATAGGTAGTCTGATTATGCCAGCAAATATATGATTTTCAAGTGAGTTTTGGAAGCAAATAAAATTTTGTATATGAATTTTAGAGGTGGATCTCAAGATTTCATGCAACCTGAGCCGTATTTTATGGTTTTTTATTTTTAAAAACCGTTAAAAACTGAACCGCGGTTAAACGTATTTGACGGTTCAATTATAGTTAATTGTCACTAAAAAAAACATATATTTGCCCTTTAACTCTGCTTGCAGAACAATACTATTATTTTTCACATTCCAAACAAAACAACACTACCATAGACACAACTAAATGTCTAAAATGATACTATAAAAAATCTATGATCATGCAATACAATTCTACGAAACATGAAACGAGTATAATCAAAATAATTGTATTCTTAGAGGATTTTATGGGAAAGGGGGCTTAACTTAAGTCATTTTATTCCCTTTAGCCCTTTTATTTTTTTTTTATTAGTGTAATGGTTTGGTTAACCATGTGTTTTGGGAAAATGGTTAACCGAACCGTGAAGCGCGGTTTTCCGATTTTAATAACCGTAACCTAACCGTGAAACGTGACTATTAACCGTCGGTTCGGCTCAGTTTGGTCGGTTAGACGGTTTTCCCCTTCTTTTTTTTTTTACACCCATACTTAAGCCTTTTAGGGCTAGTTTGGCACTTTACTAATACAATCAAAGTCAAGTAAAGCCTCCATTTTTCCAGATAAAATGTCACATCAAATGTACTTTATTTAAAACTCTCCCTATCTTTTCCAAAAAAAAAAGGTAAAAAAACAACTAGCTTTATTCCCTAAAATCCAAAAAAACTTCACTTTTCCATACAAAAAGTCAAAAAAATTCCAAACAAACAACTAAAAATAAAATACCATCATAACCCACTTATATTTTATTCTTTCTTCAAAATCAACTTTACTTCACTTGACTCTATTAGTAGAGTTACCAAATAGGCCCAAGGGAAGTGACCATCCCCATATTGTTATATGTGGGTAACCTTGGTTATCTCGACATGAATACACCCAACGGCCCTCAAAATTTGGACAAAATTGAACTTTAGATTAAGGTGATAAAGAGATATGAAGCCTATCTAATTGAAACTCTTTAAAACTATGAAATTCCATGCAAGGTTGGAAAACTACCTAGTTGACTCTTAACTCTCCCAACTCATCTCATTTTGAGGAAGGACTAAAGGAAGACTCGGCCTATAAAAAATGTAGGCACCGCATTTTGGCACCTTATGAGGGGTAATTCGCTCCACCCTATTTAATGATGCTCCAATCAGGTTCTGAATTAAAAATCACCAGTTAAAATTGGAAGAAATTAAAATGCATCTCTCCTTGAAAAATACCTAAAGGATAAATTTCTCGAACAATCACTAGACCCCGCATAGATCCTTAAAGCACCCCATCCAGTAGTAGAGATGAATAAATAAATGAATGGGTAAATGAATGATAAAAATAGAGTTATCATTAAACAGAGTATGCAGAGAACCAATCAAGGCACTTAAGGTCCAAGTTAGCCACCGGGGTGAAAATCAGAATTTAAAATGATGGCGGTGGGTCCCACATCCCCGATATGCTTGCTTAAAAAAAATCACCTATCACTTTTAGACCTCTGATCGCCTCGGAAGTTGGCTCATCGCTATCTACTCGCTGAGGGCTTTTCGTCCATATATAGAACTTCGAAATCCGACGAGCGAATAAAAAATGATAGCAGCCGGTCCCATACCATCCGAAATGCCTACCTAAAAATTACCTATCATTTCTAGACCCCTGATCCCTCCGGAAGTTAGATCATTATGATCTACTCATTGAGAGCTTTCCGTCCATATATAGAACGTCCTAATCCGATGAGCGGATCAAGATCTGTGAAACCTAGGTCCTTGTGACGATTGACTGAACCTAACCCCACCTAAGGCCTGAGGCTCGGCTTCAACTAAAAACTAAGCCCAAGTTCCAAAACCCACCTAACCTGACCCATAACCCCACTAAGCCTGGCCCGTCCAACCCAAACCAGATCCAAACCCGAATCCAAATCCGAACCCAAACCCATCTAAACCTAAACCCAACCTGGCCCAAACCTCGACCCAACCTTGGCCTGGCCCACTGCGTGGCCCATCATCAAGACGAGGGAGAGTCCTAGATCTCTAGACTCTCCCCCATCTCCCTTAAACCTCTCGCTCATCTCTATATCCAAAAGACCATGCACAACTCACCTCCCATCTTCACCTCCATCTCCATCTCCCTCTCTATCTGCATCTCACAACCATCTTCTCCCTCCTTCTTCTCAGCCCACGTCCCCGCATCCAGAAACCATACGCAACAGCCCACCGTCATCTTCCATCTCACAGCCACCCCTTCTCCGTCGCCCCACTTCGTCTTCCATCCACAACCCCAGGTTCAAATCCTTCGTCCTCTCTGCTCCATCGCCAGATCCCATCTCCCAGCAACCCAACAGCCCTCCTCTCTATCTCTCTTGTCGCCAGATTGTGCGCAGGAAGACGCCACCACCCCATCTTCCTCGTCTGCAAGCTGCTCCACGCGCAGAGCCACGCTTTGCCGTTGTCATCCCTGCCAGGTACTCCCCTTCTCTTCCCCCTTGCACTCACCCCCGCATCTTCACACACGCACACATGCATCTCCACCATCGCCCTTCTCCTCCCTCCTTCCTTTCTCTTTCTTTCTCTCTTTCCAACCCCCCTTCCTTTCCAATTCTTCCTCCTCTCTCTCCTCCATCTCCCTCTCCCTGCGCACAACCCCCTACACATGCGCCTGCCACTCCTCTCCCCTGTCTCTCTTTTCTCTTCCACCACCCTTATTTTTCTTCCTTCCTTTCTTTCTTTCTTTCTTCTTCCTTCCCCAGCGTCACCTCCTCTCTTCCTTCCCTATCTCTCTCTCTCTTCTCTATCTCCCTCTTCTTATTTCTCTTCCTTTCTCTTCTTCCCCCGCCTGCGCATGCTCCACTTCTCATCCTCCTCTTCTTCTCCCTCTCGGCCCCATCTCCTTCCTCCCTTCCTCTTCTTCCTCCTCTATTCTTCCTCCCTGGCTTGCACCCCGCACCTCATTTCCTCTTCCTCCCTTCTCTTCCTCTCTCCTTCTCCGACCCTCCTGCGTCCCTCTCTTTTCTTCTCTTTTCTTTCTCTCCATTCTTCTCTCCCTCTCCTCTTTGCTCTCACTGCACCCACACCCATCTTTCCGTCCCACCACCTTCGCACCCCATCCATCTCTCTTCCTTCCTCTCTTTCTCCCACTTCCCCCCTTCCTGTAGCATCCCGATCCCGAATCACCCTAGCCTAGGGTAATCCTCGAGACGCGACATACGTACTCCCATAATATTATACCTGTCTAGAACCAAGTGCAACATTACTTAGGAGGAATTCTTCTTTTCCACTTGTGAGTATAGCTCACTAACCTGTCAATCACATTTAATAGCGGAAGCATCTCAACAGTACACATTAAATATCATTTCATTGAACAGTCCTATTTACAATTAAAGTGTCCAGTTTATACAAAATATATTTACACATTAGAACTAAAGTAGGGATTACAAAAAAACCACCCTACATCCTATCCAAAATGTTAACCACACCTACTCCCTAATCCAACTAGCGTGACCCACACAAAAAGGAGTCAGTCACACTTCCAAGTAAAGCTCTCAAAAGAGCCCACATCGCTCTCCGATGGACTGGACTATAGAGGCCCATTTCCTAGCCTTTCTTCTAATCCTAGAGGAACCTCCTCGGTCTCCTCCTCTCCCTCCTGGGCCTCCTCAGGATCGAGAGCTGGACCTGCGTCTGTGAAACCAAGAATAGTATCTCAAATGCGACGAATTGGCAAGTATATGCATTATAAACAAAACATAATGTATCAAATCGAATTTACATGACAATTGATTAAAAGATGTCAATATACAGTAATAACCAAGCAATTGTGCTAGAAATTACTAATTCATGTTTTTCGAATCAAATGGGAAATAAACATACAAATTTGGCTACTACGTAGAGCTCATCCTCTCAAAAGAAAGCGAATTTAGTTGGGATGTCACCAACGGCCCGACCAAAGGCTAGCTGACTATCTAGGTCTGGAGTTCCGGTGTTTCAGATGACTTACTGCAGTAGTCTCGAATGATAAACTCAGTTTAACCCTGTTGGGATCGCAAGGTCGAAGCTAAGTAGTGCCAACTCAATCGAATCAAATAATAAATGAATGTGAATACAGTTTCCATAGATAATCTCAGAATCTCAAATCGAATCGAATAATAATTGTTCACATCCATATTTGTTCCAAAAGAATCAACTCTGAATAATAATCGTATTAGAAATATTAATGCATTGATAAACCACTTAGAAGTCAATGATGATTTTCAAACTCAATATGAAATTCAATTGAATCGAAGGAATCAAGGAATTTACTAGACGCTTTAATCTGACTATCCATTATCTCTCATTATCCAATTCGATGTAAGTTTTGCAAATCCATGTATTACTGTTCTAATCGATGTCACATTGTATAAAGGAATACTATAGATTCACTAAAATAACATCCATGGCGCATTGAAAGACTTCCGGATAGGAAAAATGAATTTATCCCAGCCTCTAGAGATGTCTCATGTTCTTAAAGGTTCCCGTTGGTCATATAAATGGTTAAGGTGCCAAAAGATAGCCCTAAAAGTCTTCTGAATATATTCCATGGTTTTAAGGTTTTTAGGCGGTCGGTCACCTGGCGACTAGCCGCCTGTGGTTCCCACGGCTGACCACCAGGTAGCCGCCTGGTCATTGCTGCTCAACTAACAAGATATAGTATTTTGGAATGCTGATCGCCAGGGGTGGCTGGCCGCCAAGTAGTCATGCGGCTAGCCGACTGGTGACCGCCTGTCTGCGGGCAAAATTCTGACTTAAACCATTTTACATATCTGAAGCTCTCTCTCCTCGATTCCTTTTCCTACCACTTCACTTCCATAACCCTGCATAATTGAGCCTCCTTGCTCCCCATTTCAAACATACAACCACTAAATGCATTCAAATCAAGTACTCCAATTAAAACAATTCAAACCATACATTCCCATTCCATTTACAATTTGGAGACTACCTTACTAGAATAGAATTTCTGAATTAATCAAAGGAGAAATCAATATGAAATCCAAATTAACACTTATAATTGCCTCTAATACAAGCTTCACAAGCCTTCCTCTAATATTGCTCAAATGACTCAAAACCCCAATATCAAACCCTAACCACAAATCCAAATGAAAATGCAATGAATGGTTATGTATGACTATAAATGAGTCTCTTGACTCCATTTCAACTCAAAAACATAAAAAGAATGGGGTTTGATTCTTACCTATGAAGTGATTTCAAATTTGTGAAGGGTGAAAGAGATGGGCTCTTGTCATAATGAGTAGAGGAGGATGAAGAAGATGGAGATGGACCCAAGTTCGCTCTCCAAACCCAAGCAACAACTCTCTAGCAATGGAAATGAAAGGAGAGCAAACTGGAGATAAAAGAAGAAGGAAGAGTCTTCTCAGCCCTTTCTACATGCACAGTCGAATGGTTAAATGAGTTGGGTTTTGAGATGATAAGGTTGCTCATTTTGGAAAGAAAGTCCACCTCTTTAGTGTATTTTCATTCAAGTCAAATGATGGCCCACTTCTTCAACGAATGATCAAATGAAGTAGGGTTCAATACAAAAATTGGCGTGCTCAATGAGATATACACGATGAGGCCAAGATGACATGCATATGATGCAAAATGAGAAAACTAGTAAACACGTAAAAGTCTCAACCCTACCCAACCGAGTCAAATCGGTTTCCAACTAACCTATTCAAGACTCAAACTCTAACTAACTCACCTATAATGAACTAATGAACGTAAACCGCCTAATTAGTACCTATGTTTAATTAAATTAACTAAAACACAATTAATTAGTACTAAATAAGATTAATTCGAGTTGGGGTGTTACACTTCATTTCTCTTCCTCCCTCCACTTCTCTTCCCTTGTCATCCTCCCCACATTTTCTTTCTTCCCTTCTTCCCTTCCCTACTCCTTCTACCTCCTGTCACCACTCCCCCAGGCTGCCCCTACGCCCCCGCTAGAACCCCACGCCGGTGCAGCACAATCGCTGCATCCTGTGACCACCACTTTGCTGCATCACAGCCCACACATATACACGAGCCCTCCTTCCCCATCTCATCCTTGATGACTTCCTTTCCCTCATTCTCTTCTTTCTCCCTTACCCAGACAGTCCCTAGGTAGCGCCCCTGCACAGCAGCGTTGCTGCTGCGCGCGCACACACAGCGCCCTACGCCCACACAGTGCCTCTTCATCACCTCCCTTCTGCCCTTCTACCCCACTGTGCACTCCTCCCACACTACTGCACCCACCTTCACCAGCCCATCTTTGAACCTACCTAGCCATTTTGAACCCATGCTCCCGAACTGAACCCATGCGTGCTTATGTTAACTTTGTTTTGCATTATGCTTAACTCTCTATTTATCTTATTATTCATGTATAAATTATGCCCATGCATCTAATACACCCATCCATTTAAATTAGCATTTTTTTTGTCATAGTTTGTTTTAATTCGTTCTTAATCCATGCATAAAACATGCCCATCCATCATACCATTAGCTGCATTTTCTCTACTTTTATTTTGAATGTTTAAACTTTATTCCATTTAATTTAGGACTACCTATTCCATTTGAAAAGAAAGAAAAACAAAAAGAACAACAAAAACACAAAAAAAAAAAAAAAAGAAAAGAAAAGAGAAAAGGACAAAAATAGAATTCTAAGTATTCAATTAATGAAAATAATTAGGTTAAGTCTGATAATCAAGTTCTTTTCTCTTCTCCCTTCCCATTAGGATTAGGGAATTTTATTGAGGAAATTCTAAATTATTTAAGTTAATTGTTAAATAAAAAAACTAGAAATTCATTCCCTTCTTCTCCCCTCATTTCATTAGGACTGGAAAAATTAGTTCAGAATTCTAGGCCATTTAAATAAACAAAAAATAAATAAAAAGAAACAAGAAAAACCCAAAAGACCAAAAACAGAGTAAAAAAATATTAAAAACTTAAAAATAATAGTTAAATAAAGTTAGAAATTAAATAGTAGTTTAGGTTGATCAGGTTAGACCCCAGACCCAAATCTAGTTCTCCCCCTAACCGGTTAGACTACCTTTAGTTTCTTTCATTTTAAGTAATTAGGTCCCACTCTCTCTCCAGACCCTGCCAAGGGACCGGGAGAGGGGATGAGAGCGGTTTGGACCCTAGGATAGGGTAGAGATCTATTAGGGAAATGTATTAGTTTGATTGAATCCAAGTAGAAAGATCCCCTAGTTAGGCCCTTCTAGCCCATATTATTAAAAACCCAAAAAAACCATAAAACCAACAAATTAAACCCAAAAATATCTTCTCTTTCCTCCACATCCGGTGCAAATATCTATTTGAACTCAAAGATTAAAGGGCATAAAGGCTAATTCCGAGAATCCAGACTAATGAGAATATTAAGACGAGACAAGTGACTTCACACACCCTTAATAGCAATTTATTTACTTTCGACGCATCATCAGCCACCCTCAATCAACCTTGGCCCAGCATTGGCCACTATTATTTAATCCCGGCCTATCATCGGCCATTCACTTTCATCACTTGTGTATCGCACACAAACCCACAGAGATTACTTTCATCACTTGTGTATCACAAACCCACAAAGATTACAATTCGAAGTCTCATTTGCATCGTTCTTTCGATTTGAAGAATCCATCCTCAAACCCAAGGTTCTCAAGAGACATTGAAAGGGGTACTCGGGAACAGGGTTGATCATCTTCTAAATATTTGGCACCTTCCCCCTTATTTTCCTAATTTATTTCTATTTTATTTCACTCACTTCCTAGAATACTTGGATTTAATTTCAATTACCCCGTATGCCCATAAATGTAGATCTCCCCTACCTAGTTCACTAATCCTACTTTGAGACCCAAGTTTGACTCAAATTGAAAGACCCAAATTAAGTGACAGGACAACCGTCGTGTGTTGCCTGCAACACATCAGACAAGCCCACCCCATTTCCTCCCGCTTTCTTTCGGCTTTCGTCGAAGGACGGTGTTACGGCCGAATTTGTAGCTAGCGATCGTGATTCGTCGATTTTGGGGGTAGTTGGAATCCTCGTTTTCGATGTAAATCTTTTTGATATCTCATATAGCTGAATGACGATTTCCTTCCCCGAGGGATCAAATTTCACATTCGACAGGAAAGACTCGGCCGGTTACCTCATTTTAGTAATTCATTAGAATCTAAACCATTTGACAAGTATATATGATTTTAAATAATTAATGTTTATTTTTAAATAAGTACGCACAAGGCTTGGAGTGAACAATTTAAAAAAAAAATGACTGAAATGTAATTTGAAACTTATTTTGATCTTTTTACATTCAATGTTTGGACTAACAAATTATGTAATATGCAATATCTTTTTTCTTTTTCCCTCTTATTCTAATATTTCTCATGCTCGTATATATGTATTTATTAATTTAAATCGAATATAAAAAACGCATGTAAATAAATATATATTAAATATTATACGTAAATGATCTATTTTTAAATATTTTTAAAATTATTATGAAAAAACATGACACTCTTGAGTTACTGTGTTGACCAGACTCATGAGTTTTCCAACCTTGATTTTATGATATAATAAAATTCAATAAGGTTTACGCATTTTACTCAGTAAGGGCGAAAGGGGTGTAGCAGAAAAAAGATGATAATATCTAAAAACAGCATAAATTCTAATTATTTTTCTTTCTTTTTCACTAGATTGGATGAGTGGATCTAAGGTCGTCTCTACCTCTGGGAAGTGAAATGCCTATACCACTGAGCTATTCAATGATTTTGCAAGTAAAATTTAAATTGGTGGAACAAGATGTGAATTGATTCAAGGTGAAACCGAATATAAAAATTTAAAAAGGGCAAGATAAACAAAAGAGTAGGTTACGCACATTCAAATAGTGACAAACTGAAAACTTGATTCTTTTGATTTTATTTTTACTAAGGTTTTTGTAATTAGAAAGAAAAATTTGCTGATTGATTGGGAATGAGATATGAGACCATCGTATCGAAACTTGAACCATACAGAAATGAAATGTAAACCACCAAACCCAACCCAACCTAATTTGTAAATTTCCAATTCAAGTACAAGTTAGGTTCCATGTTTCAAATTGGTAACCAAAATCTCGAATTTGATATCTTCTTAACAAGGTACTAGCAAAACATACCCGTGCGTAGCACAAGCAATGTAAATATATGAAAGTTGCGATAAAAATATCAAATTAACAAAAAACTATGATAAAATGAAAATTTTTCGAATTTAACTATAAGAACCGTAGGCTATGGAATCATGATAAAGAAATTATTGGGAAAAATTATACCCTTGATATTCATTACCATTTTTTCGAGGACGACGAAGCGAAGAATCCAAACCGTTTCATCATATTTAAAAGAAGACAAGCAAGTTTTAAAATGTTGAGTAGTTATAGAGCAATTACATTGTTGCGCAAAAAAATAAAATGGATGGAGTGAAATAAGGAATGAGGAGTTGGGAAGTGGGGAGAGAAAATGAAAGATTTAAACTAAAGTAGTATAAACTGATGGTCAAAATAATAACCACGGGTGAAGATTGAAGCCAAATCCCTCGAGCTTAATATAGTATAATACGGTCTAGGGAATTTGTACATAAATACATAGGATATACATTAACAATAAATATTAATACATTGTACATAAATATAGAACAAAATTGAATGGAACTCCCCAATGTTGGCAATGCTTGACCCCAATAGGATTTACAATATGGACACACGTTATAGGAATTATAATGTGGGGCCAACTTTTTTGTGAACGTAAATATGGGACCCACTTTTAGAAATTATAATATCGTACTCACATTTAGAAATTAGAATACGGGCCCACATTTATAGGATTCACAATGTGAGTCCACTTTATGTGGTCATAACCACTTGACCCACATTTAGGAATAACAAAGTGGAGCCACATTTTTTTCTAATTGTGAACACGGGACCCTCCTTTAGAAATTACAATGTAATGCCTACCTTTAGAAATTAAAACATGGGGGCACATTCAAAGGATTTACAATGTGGGCCAACTTTTATAGAAATTATAATGTGAGACCATCTTTTTAGTGATTGTGAACACATGACCCAACTTTAAAAATTATAATGTGGTACCTACATTAAGAAATTAGAACATGGGTTCATATTCATAATATTCACAATGTGGGCCTATATTCGTAGGATTTACAATGTCACCCCACCTTTTGTGAGTATGGCCATATGAACTACCTTGAAGAATTATAAAGCGGGGCCACCTCTTTACTGATTGTGGACACGAGAACCACCTTTAGAAATTACAACGTGATGCCCACCTTTAGAAACTAGAATATGGGGCCTTATAATGTGGTCCCACCACTTATAGAAATTATAATATGGCCCCACCCTTTGTGATTGTGACCATATGACCCGCCTTTAAGAATTACAAAGTGCGTCTACCTTCTTGGAGATTGTGAACGTGGGGCCTATCTTTACAAGGCAAGAGAGAGGATTTGGAGTCTTTAAATGACCTTTTTTAAAAGACAAGAGATAAGAGATAAGCGATAAGTAAGAAACAACTGTGCCAATAAGTTGTTTCTTAAAAGAAATGAGAATTTTTTTGTTCCAACTTTCTTATGCTAGCGGGTTAATATTTTGAAATTCTTTCCTGTGAGAATAAAATTGGGAACAATGATTTACACTAACCAAACATGTTTTTCGTAACTTTATCTCATGGGAACATGGGAACATCCCAATGGCACGATGCCAAATACACCCTCTGCTGCCAGATCAACATGTGTCGCGAATATTGGAGGGTGTAGATAATTTGTCCCCAATGGAGCGGGAATGGAGTCCTGTATCTCTTGTAATACTTGTAAGAACTTGACTTCTTAACCCTAGGATTAGCATTAATTAATTCTGCAGTTAGGATTGCTAAGTGGGATTAGAGGACAATTGTGGTGTTTTCCATGTTAAAATAGTGTTACACCCCGTCCCGAGTTAATCAAGATTAACTCTAGAAATTAATGCTAATTAAGCATGTATAATTAAACTAAGAATGGTTAATGACCAAATTGAATTAAATTTGTCTCAAATGATTAATTTGAGCTTAATGAAAGGATAATGAATGACATTGAATGATTTGAAATTGATTTTTGACTTAAACAAAGGAAAATAAGGACTTTTTCATAAATACGAATTTCTGCGTATTTTGTTGAATACGGTAACTCTTGATAGCAACGCGTATATTTTAAAGAGTGTGTTAAGTTCCATAGAAGACTTGAACTCTTTCGCCGAGAATTGGATCAAATGAGTATTCATTTGACTCGAAATGTAAATAATAGAAATAAAAGGGGGTTTTGTGCAAACATGGGCTTATAAGGGTTGAGATGAACTCAAATGAGTTCATTCCACTCATTCCAGCACAAGGGTTTGCCCTAGACACTTTTCTCCTTCTTTCTTCCATTTTCTCTCCATCAAGAGTCAAGATTTGGAGCTTGGTATGTGGTTTTGAAGAAGCTTCATCCACTTCATCTTCCTCATTTCTCTTTCCATTTGTTTGAAGTTGGAACTTGAGAGAAACTCAAGAATTCTCTTCACAAGGTTCAAAGTAAGTGCTTTAGGTGTGTTTAAAGAACTTCCAAGTTTCATTCAATGGTTTTGAGTGTTTCTAGTGTATAGAACTTATGGAAGTTCTATTTTGTGAATTGGTTTTAATCTTAGGTTTAGAAAGGGTTTCAATTTAGGGATTTCCATCTCAAGCTCAAGCAAAGCAAGGGGTTTTTTGCTAATCAGCTTCAATCAAAGGCAAGTATACTCATCTCTTATGATTTAATATGTTATTGAACTTGTTTGAGCTCAAATCCGAATTTCGGTTCAGAAATTTTCTGAAGTTCTAGGAGCAGTTCAGTCAGCCAAATTGCTGACCGACACCTAATCGACCCTTCTGTGTTGAATTTCACAGGAAAATCCAGCTTCTGGAAAGCTGACCGAACGGGGTTTGGTCAGCCGATATCCTAATTCAGTTAACTGACAGGTGACCAAACTGCTGACCAAGCTCATCTGGAGCTCTCTGGATTGCAAAATGAGGGGTAACTGAACTATGTTCGGTTAACCGACACTATAGGTTCGATCGACAGAAAAGGTGACCGAATTCCCTTGAGGGATATCAGAAATTTTATCAGAAGTTTAGCTTCTGGAACGTTGATCGAAATGTGTGTAGCTGACCGAATTTGAGAATTCGGTCAACCGAGGACCTGACCGACAGGTAATCGACAATGTTCGGTTAACCAAGTGTTGACCAAACTTAATTGGGCGAAATTTTGGGTTTTGTTGGTTTTGGGTTTTGTTAGAAGCATGGGTGCTTTTTAGGTACATAAGTGTCCTCTAAATTAATTAAACCTTCATAGGTGTTAACTAAGGTTATCAAAATGTGTAAATTTCAATTAAAGTGATGTCATCGAGAATAACACACACATTAGATAACGAACGTTTCACTTGAATGTTTGGTTTAGAAGTTTGAATAGGATTGACTTGATTCCTGAGTATGGCACTACCTAGTAATGCTTAAGCTCGTTATTGAGCTAAAATGAAATGAATTAAGGAAACTGATTAATGAAATGAATTAATGAACAATCCTACTGCAGTAGATGGATGGGGTGTTCTGGAGCTCCGTGGTGATGCCAGTGATCTCTGGTCAAAACACTGGTAGATCCCACACATATTGAATGATAAGCCACTTAATAAAGTGCACTCAATGAAAACTGAATGACTGAAATAACTGAATAATTCCTTTCTTGAGGCTTGGCTCATGAATGGTGCGCCTTCCGCCTTGTGCCCCTGAGGACAATGATACTGTATGCTTCCTCTTAGGAAGAACTGAATGAAACACATACTATTGTAGTTGCCAAAGTTTAGTCATTGTTACTACTTGACTCCAATGTATAGGGTATTGTTATTGAATTGAATTGTCTAAAATCATTGATTGTAGAATTGATAAACATGTTTATTAGCATTTACTGTCATAGATTTTATGTATACATTGTTGAACCGTCCTGTTCACGGTATTATTGATGGCATTACAGGCCCAGTTGCCTGTACCGGTAATGCAGAGGCTGCGCCACTTGTGGAGGAGGCCAATAGGTTCCTCTAGGAGGATTGATCGAATGGACATAAATCGGAAGGCGAATGAACTAGAATCTTTTGAAAACATTTTGAGAAATACTTTGATATATTCATATTGGAATGTAAATAGTTGTCACCTGCATTGTATTTTGAATATGTAGTAGTTGACTTAAATAGTAGTATGTGATGTATAACTTGGACTTTACTTTTATGTAAAGAACTTGTATTGTTTTAAATCGTTTTGTCATTGTATATATATTTTCTACAAAAATATACATTTGACAGGTATGAAGTATGCTATCTCTTATGGATTTCGTTTTAACTTTGGTTAATTCGGAGTTTACGGGAGTAAGTATGAAGATCACGACTCGGGGTTTGTCCGTAGTAATTCTAATCTCGGGCCCGGGTCGTGACAAATAGTCTTCGACCAACTTTGGAAAGTTTTGAGAGGCTCTGAGTCTAGTTTGACCTCGTTTTGGAGCACGTCAGTAATTTCGAGTGAGATCGGACTGTTATTCATAAATTCTGTAAATCTGTTATTGTGAGCTAATTAGATCAAGATTATCATTCCGAATAACTTTTGTATTCAACTCGAATCAGTTTGAGGCCCCAAAACCCTTCAATTGACAATTTTCATCATAAATTAATAGACTTTGACTGGACAGTTGACTTTTCCCTCTGATCCCTAAAACGTGTCATTCTTAGGCTAAAAAATTAGATCACGATCTACTTAACAATTTTCATGTTCAGCCCGAACTCATCCGAGGCTCAGAAAGCCCAGTTTAACCCTTGACACACTCTTCAAGGTGTATATCATAGTTTGGAAAATCACAACTTCTGCCAGTGACCTCTGAAAATTCTGATTTTACGCCTGTTCGAAAGATCCCCACCTGAGCCACGGTTTTTCTTCTTTGGCCAAATCTGTCCAAGGTCCCAAAGATTTCCGTTATCGCGTTCCAAGTTCGGCTATATGGTAGCAAGCTCACAAGCTAACTATTTCAAAATATCCCACCTGCCTCATTATTGCCCTCACCTACCTCATTTGTGGCTCTCACCTATCACTAGCTTCTTCTCATTTACTACATTCCATTCGCCAGCACAAGAGAAAGTTTATCTTCTTTCTCTCGAGACAGTTTATCTTCTTCCTTCTCTCTTCTTCTTCTCCATCTCATCTTCTCCATGGCATGGTGAAGAACATCTCCTTGGAGGCTTCCCTTGCAAGATATGATCCCACCAAGAAGTTCTACGCCATCAACTACGCGAATAGGTTGTCTTGGTGTGAGTTTTTCGGTTGCGGCCCCTACATCCATTGCTCTCCCTTTCCTTGATCATCTTAGAGGTAGGCCATCTCCTCCTCTTGAATGTCTTTTGATTTGGAACCCATTTTCATCACTTGTTTTGGGTTTTCTTGGGGTTTGGGTTTTGACAGAGGATAGTTTGTTTGTTTAGGGTAATTCTTGGTGAGTTGTTTGGAAGAGGAAGTTCTTGATTTAGAAGCTTGGATTGACTGAGGTTAAAGGTTGGATTTGGCCCTTGATTAGAGCTAAGTACCCAATTTAATTGCATAGCTTGTAGGTGTTTATGTTTAATTGATTTTAAACCATTAAGCATGCTAAGTTGGAATGGACTCAAGTTAATATTTCTATTACTGTAAATGAATAAGCTCCTTGATCTTGCTTATCATGGGACTTTTATCATAATGGTTAATTATTAATGGATGAATTTCGTGGTTTACTGCCTTTGGTTTTGGGCTTTAAACCCCTTATATAATCAGCCATGGACCCCCATCAGAAATTAGGTGTGGACAGTGCCTAAATGGCCCAACCATGGCCCCTACACTATCCCCATCCTTGATGAAACCGAAGGCCTGCAGCCAGCTGGAGTGCTAGCTACACAGCAGGACTAGCGGTCAGTTTTCTTCCCCCACAATGCACATATTTTCTCCCCTCTTTGTCTCCTGTTACCCTTGGAAAAAGAGAAGCAGCAGCAGCAGTTGTTAGCTGCCTATTGCAGTAGTCCCTGTGCTCATTTCCATCGGCCAGCTTCAGCACTCCCAGCAGTCAGTTTCAGCTCCCTCCTTGTGGTCAGCTTTCTTCCCCCTGTCCTCCCCTTTTTTTCCTTTGGATCAAGGCAGCAGCAAGTCCTACCAGCTACCCAGCCATGAGATGAGTCCCAGCGACTAGCTTCTCCATGTTTCCAATGGCCAGCACATTTCTCCCCCTACTCTTGGCGGCTAACACTCCTTTCCCATGCCCCACCTTTGATCCAGTCAGCCTACAATTGGGCCTCACATTGCAACAACCAGCAACTGTGCATGCAGCAGCCATCTGCTACTGTGTACAGCGGTCGGGCTGCTATGCATTGCTTTGGCAGGCCAGCCGCTTTTGGGACCCGCGAAAACTGATTTTTAATTGGAGTTTTGGCCTCGTTTGAACCTGTTTTTAACCCAATTAACCTCATAGGAAATTATGAGTTTTTGAACCAAAAACTTGAATACTTTAACCAAGATTTAGGGGAAATCGATAATTGTCCACTGACTCCAAAATATGGGCTCTTGACTTAAAACCCTAGTTAATGCAAAAAGACTTTCTTTTCTTGAAAAAGAGACCAAGACCTAGACTATGATAAACCCAGTACCCCGACTTGTCCAATATAAATTTTAACTCAATGCTTAAACCCGGACAATTATGGATGCATTTGGAGCACGGTGGCCTGTATTTTTATCCGAACTTAGGGGTTGGATACCCCCATCGTCCGAATGCATCAAGTGTACAGAAATATACCAATATCCGTCCCTTTCAGCGTATAATTTTGAGAATCACCGTACTTGCGTGGTTATGATTATTTCAATCAAAATTTTCATACTTTTATCATGCACCTTGTAAATCTAACCTTAGCATCTTGCCACACGGATTCTTAAGGTCTTAGCACACGATTCTCTCCCTGCTCAACCATTGGATGTACCCGGATCCTCAAAGGTTTTCTCAATTTATGTGCGAGCATTTGGTTGCAACACCTTCCGAGATAACTGGATCGCCTTGCCTTTCTGCCAACTGTTTTGGTCCCATATTCCTATCCGAAATGCTACCCATTTTTCTGTAGAATTTCCCGGGCTTAGAAGATATTGTTTTAAATCCCGCTTTTTGCATTAATTTGTGAGTTGACATCATTATGCTATTATTCTTCATGCATAACTGTATATTGCTCCCCGCCAGGATGTCCTGTAAGTGACTGGTGTCACCAATGCCCGAGCTCGATTCAGGCTTCCCCGTGGTAGGACCTTGTCTGGGCTCAATTCACGTTTTCCCATGATAAGGCCAATTAATAAAGTACCTACCTGCCCGGGCTTGATTTAGGTTTTCCCGTGATAGAGATAACGGCTCCAGGATGATCCTAAGGTACTATCTACCTGACTATTTGGAAACAAAGAACGTAGAAATATTGTTTTAAAACCAGTTTTAATTTGGTTTACTGTTTTAAAAGATGAATCAACATTGTTTATGTTTTTAAGCATTCTAATTGTCTGTTAACCCCGTGCTTCCAAATATATGTCATGGGTAACCAAATTACTCATTAATTCTTGATTTAAGCACTGAACCCTGCATTCTGCTTTGATTTTCGAGTCGGCACCACCAAGTTGTTATTCTAGTATTATATATATATATATATATATTGTCCGTTGCAGTTTGAGTCATGTATGTGACCGGTGTCACTTAAGTACCCATCCTGTCCAGGGTAGACCTGGTATGCCCATGACAGGGACTCAGGACGAGTTCTGAGCTACCCGATACCTAGCAATTGCCCTCTCTTCCAAGGATTATGCGAAGTGGTTGCCAAGTAATCATTAGTCTAAATTTAGTTTATGTTTATGATTCCGTTAATCATATTTTCCTGCATCAACCTACTCAGCTCACTGACACTAATTTCCTAAATAATCACCTGTATTTATATTCTGCTTTGTACCTACAAACTATGCTCTTTACCTGTATATTTGCCAGACTCTTGTCTAATCTACGCTTGATGCCATATGTATGATTTCCTTACTTATACCCTGGTACGGTTTGGGAGGAGCCAGTTGCTGAGCCGCAAGTGACTTGTGATTCAGGTGCAGAGGTTGTCATTTAGACTACATTCCTTGCACATGAAACGCCATATACTTGGGAGTATTATTTCGGGTTTATATTCTGTTTTACTGCCCTCTGTTGGCATTTTATTTTGGGAATGTAATTAATAGATCCTTTGTAATTTCTAACTTATAATACGGGAAAGAAATCTCCCGTTTACTTGTCTATCTCTGCTTATATTCTGTTCATGTTATACCAGTCAGAGGACATATTATGTATTTAAATGCAGTTAATAAGACATTAGTGATGTAATACGGAATCTGATGAGTTCCGAACTTCGGGTTGCATAGCAATGCAAGCTTCCGATAACTATTTTGTAATAGTGATGGACCTTGAAATTCTCACCAATACGGAGCATGGAGAAAAAGAAAAATTATGCTACAGTAATCCCCCTAATCACGGCCTCTTTAATCCTACCCCCATTTTGGGGTCGTGACAATACTATACTAGTGTGAGAAGTTTGTGCCCAACACGGGAAAAAAAAAACATTAAAAATAGATCTGCAGTGGAAGCTATTTGAAGTAGGTGGACCTCTTGGATAGTTTTTCAAAACTTTTGACCTACTTGAAGTAAGGATCAAATACCCATAAGGCCAAAAACCAAATTCCAAGATCTTAAATCCTCTTCTCATGTATTAAGATCAGAGATATCTATATCTATCTAATAGAACAACAGTAACAACATGCATCCAAAACAATCTACAAAAGAGATGATGTAGATCTATACCTTAGGAGCCCGATTGTGCTCAAATCGAGGAGTTGATAACTTTTGTTGTTGTAAAATGCTTTCTCGCAAGAACAATCAAGATCTCCTACCCCTCGAGTTCTTCCACGCTATGACCTGCTTGTAAAGAACTTCTCAAAGAGAATGGTGTGATCTCTAAGAAAAAGAAACCCTAAGCACTCTAGAAGGAAACCAAAGGAGAAAGAGGAAGAAAAATAGGGAGAGAGGAGTGGACGTCCAATACTGGGGCGTGTGGATGCTTTGAATGTCCTCACTCTTCATATATATATATATATATATATATAGTTTGACACACCTCCTCTCTTGGATTAAAATTAGAAGTCTCACTTCTTATTTTAGTATAACTTCTTATTTTAGTATATGTTCTACTCCTCCTTTTCTTAAAAGTTCCAATTGGAATATAACTTTCTCTTCTTAGGGCTAGTATGGTGACCACTAGGGATTTATTAGAATCTGGCTCCAATTGAAACATTTGGACCCCACATCTTATGTGAACTCCTAACCAACAATAATTACAAATAAATCCACTAAATAAATGTAATTGCACTTTAGTCTGAGGAATACTTATAAGAAGACCCTAAAGTTCCCAATTGTTGCGAGTAGGCCCATCTATCAATTATATCCATGGACCCATTGGAATAAATCTGTCCAACCAAATTAGATCCACATCTTATTATTATTCTTGTGACCCAATTAATCACAGTGATTATCAGTACCATCTTATTAACTCTTAATCAAGATGAATGCGCACTTGCCAATGATAAAATTCATTAATTAGCACGAGGGGATATTTCTCTCTTAAATGATAGATTCCATCATGAGAATTATATATTCTCACAATCTCACTACCACATACCCAAGATATTGAGGTGTTGACCTACAATTAGCCTCACTCATTAGTAACTCAAAGTAAATACATAGCAGAAACTTGAGTCCATTAATCTTTTAAGATTAAGAGCTTATTGCTTGAGAATTATGATAGCGGTTGATAAGTGCTTAATTGTTTATAATTTGAGCCTTCATATTTGGTTTATCTTGTGCTAGTTCATGGTTATTTTATTTGTTTTTACATTGTCTTGGTCATTTTTAATGAAAAAGTCAAAAGGAGCTAAAAGAGAAGAATTTCAACAAGAAAAGAATTGATGAGAGATTTAGGCGTGAATCCGAAGAAGGAGGAGCCATTGTGGGCCCATCCAAGTTGTTTCAAATTTTCAACATTCCTTCTTAATTCTGTGGAGAATCTAAAATTCAAATTCAAATTTGAATTGCAGAGGAAAGTGTAAACAAAGAAGGAAAGTGAAGCAAAGAAAGAAAGAAAAAAAAACCCAACCAAGTGTTACATGCCCAAAGGGGGCTCCACGTCTATTACAAAGAGAGGAATTTCAAAATTTGGAAATTCTTTCTCAAGTCCAAGTGGCGCCCAAGCATAAAGAGGAAAGAGAAGAAAAAGAAGGAAGTTCCTAAGCAAGAGTCCAAGCTAAGTTTAGAAGTCCAAGAAGGGGGTCCCACACTCCATGTTGCACGCCCCATATGGGCCCACTTTTGTGTTCAAAGATTCAGATTTAGTCTCGTAAAAATAAATCTCAGATTTGTAGGTCCATGTGAGGAACTTTTAAGAAGCTATAAAGTGGGACAGGAATTAGAAAGTCTTGCACACCAAAAAAAGAAGACTTCTATTCTCAACTAATTAGGAAACCTACTTGTAAAGCAACCAAGAGATCTAATCATAAAAGGAAACAAAGCCTAAAAAGGAGGGAATTCCTTGCTAAAGATTGCTTTTGCAAAAAGCATAAAAGGGGAGCAAGGGCATGGATGACCAGCACCACTACCATAAGCCCTAGCAGCCACACAACCCTAATTTGGAGCTTTTTGGAGCAAAGTAATAGAGAAGCAAGTTGCTAGCCGTCCCTTCTTCTTCATCAATCTTCTATTTTTTTTATCTTATGACCATCTTTTCTACGTTATTTTCAATTCCAAACATGAGTAGCTAAACTTTTAGGGCTATGGTGTAATTGAAACCCTAGCCTAATTTTATATTGTCCCTTTTGGTATTCTTTAATTGAGATTTCGGTTTTATTGGATGAGTTTCTAAACCATGTTTTTTATTTGATGAGTTGTGTATATGCCATGCCAACCATGCCATATTCAATTAAATTCAAGATTAGCTAACTTATCTTTGATTGATCTTGATGTTAAGTATCTAGGGTTTAGATCCATGAATAATCTAGGTATATGCCATGCCTATACTCATGCATTTATCATTCACATTATTTTTATGCATCATGCATGTATTGACCAGGACATATGCCATGCTTAGTTTTTGCAACTTGATGAACAATTCATGTAGTACGCCACTCATGAATTAGGTTTAGGGGAATCATAATCTAAATACATGTGCCATGGTCTAGGTTGATAAATGTCACCAATAATTTTGATTTCTTATTAAGGGATAATAAGGGACATACATAAGATAGGTTAGGGGAGTGGATGAAACCCTAGTTCATTCATTCTCATTGTTTTTAATCCTAGTAGTAGTCTTGTGTGTTAGGTTACTTTCCATTAAGCTTTTGGTTTATTTTAATAGTTTAATTTACCGTGTTTAGTAATTTCATTCAACTAATCAGCATTCAATCACTTTCTCATCCATTTAATACTATGAATTTTTAGTTATTTTTTTACATTGTTTTATCATAAGTCTTCGTGGAATTAACCTCGTACTTACAATTCTTTATAATACATAGTGATCTTGTGCGCTTGCAAGTTTAAGTTGTGTGCATATCAAGCAGCTTATTTCTAGGTTACTTAGTGTATACCAAGTTTTTAGCGCCGTTGCCGGTGATTTGTTTGCATAAAATAGTGTCAAAGCTTGTGTTTAGTCCAGTGTCATAGTTTAGTATAGTCTTCAGCTAAGTTGCTTGAAGTTTTAATCTTTTTTAAATTGATGTTATTTACTTTTTTATCATAGTATTCTTCTAGTTCAGCCATTTTATTTTTAGTTTTCTTCTTTTTCCTACTTTTATCGCATTACTTACTTTACAGGTTTTGACACAAAAAATGTCACGTTACCTCTTCATACACTTTTTGCATCAAGAAGCTACATGAAGCCCTGTCCTATCATAAACAGGCAATGCTACTTCAGACATCAAATCTTGTCAGAACCAAACAAAAGCTGCAAGGTTCTTCAAAACAGCCATAAGAAGAGTACACATGAAGTTTCAGGCTATCTCGGCATTATTTGGCCTAACTTTGCTCTTCCAGCAGCTGAACAGGAGCTCATAGTGGTGGTGAAGATGTAGACCCTAATTCACAAAATAGAGCATACAGTTGGTCTTAAAATTCTGCTAGAAGGCTCTACATCAAATTCCAGGCCATTCCGACACCGTTTGACCCAAAAAGGAAAATGCTGCAGTAGAGTCAGCTCTCCCGGCGGCGATAGCATCAAGGATATCAGATATTCAATCAGAGCCTATGAATGGTTTTAAAATACTTCCAAAAGGTTCTATATCAAATTTCAGGTCAAACCGACAACGTTTGACCCCACATCAATCCTGAAACAGTAAAACCAAACCTCTTGGTGCCGGGAACCACTGTGGCCATCATTCATCAAACAAAGCACATGGGTGATTTCAAAATACTTCAAAGGGACTACATGTCAAGTTTGAGGTCATTTCGATAACATTCAACCAGGCTTTGAATTCTCGAAAGCTAAATCAGACGTCCCGCGGTGGAGCTCCTCGGGACAATGATTCCTAAATCGAAGCTAATTGATCATCTTAAAATAACTCCAAGAGGCTCCCTCTCAAATTTTAAGTCCGTCGGCATCGGTTGACCGAACATCAAAGCACGGCATCTTTCACGCGATAAAATCAAGTTTAGTTATTGAACCCCACAATGCTTCAAAAGTCAAACAAAAGCCTATGGTTGGTCTTATTTATTACTTGGGAGGCTTCATCTCAAATTTTAGATCATTCCGACATCGTTTGACCCAGTTTTTTATTCTAACGGCAAATCGACACCTATGAGCGACAAAGTCTTCGGCTTTCCAGGAAAATCAGAAACTTTCCCCTTTGATCTGCACGGCTTCTCATCAAGTTTTCTGCTAGGAAACCATGCCAAAACATGTGCAAAAATGCCAAGAAAAATGTCAAAAAAGAAATAAGCAGAAAAAACCACCCACTCAAGGCCTTCACCTTCTGTCTCCATGGCTTAGACGTGGCTTTTTAGCCCGGCTACTTAGCAAGGGCATGGACGACAAGCACCACTACCACAAGCCCTAGCAGTCATACAACCCTAATTTGGAGCTTTTTGGAGCAAAGGAATAGAGAAGCAAGCCACTGGTTGTCCCTTCCTCTTCATCAATCTTCTAGTTTTTTTTTCTTATGACCATCTTTTCTATATTATTTTCAATTCCAAACATGAGTTACTAAAATTTTTGGGGCTAGAGTGATTGAAACCCTAGCCTAATTTTATGTAGTCCATTTTGGCATTCTTTAATTGAGATTTCAGCTTTATTGGATGGGTTTCTAAACCATGTTTTTATTTAATGAGTTGTATATATGCTATGCCTACCATGTCATGTTCAATTAAATTTAAAATTAGCAAACTTATCTTTGATTGATCTTGATGTTAAGCATTTAGAGTTCAGAACTATGAATAATTTAGGTATATGCACTGCTTAGACTCATGCATTTATCATTCACATTATTTTTATGCCTTATGCATATATTGACTAGAATTTATGCCATGTTTAGTTTCTGTAACTTGATGAACACTTCATATAGTATGCCACTCGTAAATTATGTTTAGAAAAATCATAATCTAGATACATATGCCATGATCTATGTTGATAAATATTACTAATAATTCTAAATTTTTATTAAAGGATAATAAGAGACATGCATAAGATAGGTTATGTGAGTAAATGAAACCCTAGCTCATTCATTCTCATTGCTTTTAATTGCTTTTAATTCTAGTAGTAGTCTTGTGTGTTAGGTTACTTTTAATTAAGCTTTTGATTTATTTTAATAGTTTAATTTACTATTTGTAGTAATTTCATTCAGCCAATCAACATTCAATCACTTTATCATCCATTTAATATTATGAAATTTTAATTATTTATATTGTTTTACCACAAGTCTTCGTGGGATCGACCTCGTACTTACAATTCGTTATATTACATTGTAATCTTGTATGCTTGCGAGTTTAAGTTGTGAGCATATTAAGTAGCTTATTTCTAAGTTATTTGGTACATACCAAATTTTCAGAGATGCTCACTCATCTGGATATCGTCGGGTCAATAATCGCCCGAATGGCAAGTGCCATGAATAAGCATTCCAGTCCAGCTGAAAATTTGTTTTAATACATGACATAACAATAGATCTAAATCCACTAGCTTAGCTCAAGGTATGATATAGATTAGAGTGCTTATAAACTCCAATCAGAAGTATTCATTCCACCGTTTTTTGCCTCTCTTCTATTAAGTATTCATTCCTTCCCGGCCTCAGTTACTCAGTAGCCTTCCCTTTGCGCCTGTTGAAACTACCAGAGCCAGTGCTGCCACTGCCCGTCTCCAGCAAGTAGCAAATCATGGAATCAACATTATCCCCAAAGATGCTGTAAGCCTCTATCACCTGAAAATAGCTGAAACCCATTGACAGCACCATTTGCACACTGCTGCTGAGAACAGTTTCAGGTAGAGCCCCTTCCCTCCTGCCCTCAAGCATTAATTCACCATGTGACGTCCCTGTCGCTGTTCATGCATTTGTAAGCATCAGAAAGGTAGAGGTGGAAAACAACATACAAAAATTTAAGTTGACCACTGAACATGAGTCTCACAAGGTCCCCTAATTGGAAACATTAATAGTAGTCCCGTGGATCAATGATTCCATTGGCATCCATCAAATTGGAGTTATTGTTACAGTATATAGAGTCCGGTCAGATCAATTATGATTTTCTTTTCTTTCATTTTTTGATTTAAATCTTTTGGTAAACAGCCAGTTTTGGAGACTACCATGTACAATATTGCCGCCTTGATTTGTGTTGCTATTATTGAGCATTCCATTTAGTGCTAGTATTCCAAGGGTGACTATAGGAGCAGTGGAGTATACAAAATAGAAAGCACTTTCTTCACTTGCCCTTATTTGAAGAGTGACTTTAGGAGCAGTGGATCATACAAAATAGAAAGTACTTTACCACCAAACGGCATTTTCTACCTCCCTTCTTCAGGTTTGATAGGCATAGAAGGCCTAGATTTATTAAGTTATTTCAAATAATTCCATTGGTTCAGGTCACAATCCAATCAAGGGCTCCCGATTGATTTTCCAGGTTTCAAAGCTGTTTGCTAGGGATAAAATTGTGCTTTTCATTCTTTGGTAGAAAAAAAAGGTTTCCCTGAATGCAATTTATAGTACAGCACCTATAACAAGCATACATCCAAACAGATGCTATCTTTGTTCCCATGGTAAATAGAGATCTATCCCCAAACAGACCGGTCTGAAGGATTATCAGAGAGAGAGAGGAGGGTGTACTTTTATCATTTTATAGAGCAGTCATGTTGGACATCCGGTAAGGAACTTCCTTTTACGATGTTCAACATTCATAAACAGTACTTACTTGCTCCAGAAGATGATGGTTCTGCACCAGAAGTGGATGACTCTTTATAGACAAGCTGCTGCTTGAACTTGTCATTGGCAAGATACTCAGCCCGTGAGGCCTCCATTACCATGCGCTCAATTTCCTTCTCTGTGAGCTCCAGATCTGAGTAGAAGCGACCCTCAGCTAGGAGTGCCTGTCATTACATATGGAAAGCTTGATGAAAAAATGAAGACGAAAAAAAGCAAACAGATGATAAGGGGGACAGAATTATTTTCAGGCCACACGACAAAAGGAAATCACAGGCTCTTGAAAAACAGACATACTAGCCATTCAAAATAAAAAAAGAAAAAAAGAAAAAGAAAACCAGACATACTAAAAGATCTGTACATCTTGAATTACCATGATTGGTAACAACTGTTACCACTACAACTGCAGTACAATCGTGTTCTGAAGACACCATAGCCGGCATCAATCTATGATAGATGGTTGGGTAAAGATTTCCTATGACTCAATTATCACTTTAGTTTGATGATAACAACCATTTTAAGAGTAGCTTGATGATAACAACCATCTCAAGAGGGGGCTCCAAAATAGATCGCTAGAACGATTTGGTTCAACCATTCATTCTCCACATTCAAGACTCAATGGTTAATATCATCAAATCAAATTGAATTTAGTCAATACATGACCAACTCAGGTCCTACCTGTCTAACCATCTACACTAGGCATATGCTAAAGTGACCCCATAATCTGGGACTTAATCATCTCTCCATAAAGATATTTACAATATACAAATTAGAAATTGTATCTTACTGAACAAGAAGATTGGTGTCGATCCTTCTGAATCAGTAGTGTTTTATTCGCATAAGCATTTTTCTTTTTGATTTATTTTATTCAACTTAAGAAAAGAAAACAATTGGTTCTTCCATAATCGAATATCATAGTTTCCACTGTACTAATCTGTAACATACATATTTTCAAAATCATTTGGGTGTTTCCCTAAAGAATTTTTCTAATTTTATTGTAAAGGATCGGCATTTTATGTACAATATCTGCTTCTCAAAAGGAAGGAAAGTGAAGTAATAAACAAGGATAAAAAAAGCAGCCGATACGCTACGATAAATCATGGCCGCTATGCTAAATACAAAAAAGCGCCGCTTGCAACCATATCGGTGCGTAGCAGCTGCTATTTACCCGTAGCGGCCGATACGCACCAATACATTACATATCAGCTGCTACAGGCTATGAAACATGAAAAAAAAAAAAAACCACTCGGATTTCCCCTCTCATCAGTTTGACTGGAGGAAGAAGAAGAAAAAAAAGAGGAAGAAGAAAAAAAGACAAAAGAAGTTTGACAGGAGGAAGAAGACAACATACCAGCAGCAGCACCTGCAGCGAGCAGCAGTGCACGGCAGCAGCAGGCAGCACCTCCTCTTTTCTTCTTCTCTTCTTCCTTCTCCTTTTCCTTCTCTTCCTCTCCCCTCTCCCGTTTCTTGATTTCCGTCGACCTTCGTTTTGGGAAAAGAAATAGGGCACGAAACCCTCTGCCCTTGTTTTATTTCATAAGGGGGGCACTTAATGGGCTCTTATGAAAGTTAAAAACAGAATTAAATGTACCCCCTCTTTTAGAGGGCACTCATGGCACCAAAACCAATTTCATTTCGATCCTTGTATTATTTCATTAGGGGGCACTTATGGGCCCATGAAAGTTGTAAATAAAAATTAAATATACCCCCTCTTTTAAGAGGAAACTTATGGACCCTATGTAAGTTATAAATAAAAATTAAATGTACCCCTCTTTTAGAGGGCACTTATGGGCCCTATGAAAGTTATGAATAAAAATTAAATGGACCCCTCTTTTATTTCATTAGGGCACTTATTGACCCTTTGAAAGTTATCAATAAAAATTAAATGAACCCTCCAAGAAAAAATAAAAGCTGAAGCACTTGATTCCTTTAACCATTGGTGGGCTCCACAATGAGGCTAAATATAAAAATAAAAAAGTCAAATCTTAGCCAAATATTACTCAATTAAAATCAAGGCCTTAGCCAAATTTCATCATACTTGAAAATAGAGCTCAATCAAATTTCACTATAACCAGAAATAAGTTAGCATGACTAAGAAACATGAATACATGTGAAAAAACTAATCATTACTATTATTTTCTATTTATACAGCGATATAGGACCTCATATATTGAGGGCACCGCTACCCCCCATTTTCTTACTTACTTTTTCAAAAAAAAAAAAAAAAAACACATTTTCTTTCATTTTACACTTTTCTGGATTTTTTTTTATAGATTTTTTGGGCGATTTTTTCAAATCACACCGCTACACCACTATATAGCCCCGCTACACTACATAGCGCCCACTTTGTAGCGGTTTGGTGGCGGGCGTAGCTGCTATTTTCATCCTTGGTAATGAAGACTAAATCATCCAAGCATATTAGGGTCGGCTACATGGATTATGTTACTCTAATCGGATCTATCCTAAGCCAAATCCTCAGATAGGTTGCACTTTTTCAAATCTATCTTTACTACCATCCATGTCCTCTTCGACCTACCCTTTTTCCCTTGGTGGGCCATCCACCTGCATGTAAAATAAATTTCCTCAACAATGCCACTATAACCTGCATTGGACATGTCCAAACCACCTCAAACGAGTCTCTCAATTTATCACCTATTGACAGTACCCCTAAATCCTCCCGAAAGCACTCATCTTTTATTCCTATCTACCATAATTTTACCATTAATCCATTCAACGTCCTCATCGAAAATTGAATCCTTTTAAGAGAGGATGGACGGACGTAGCCAGGTCCATCAAGACAGTGGATTGCAAATCCACCATGTGTAGGTTCAATTCCTATTTTTTGCTCGCCATTCCCCACTAGAATACAAAATTACAAAATAGTATACACTGCGTTAACATATGCATCTATTGATATAGTGCAAAATTGGAGGGAGGTGGCTTCCTTGGTTTTTTTTTTTTCCTGTTTCTCTTGATTTTGGTCAGGTAGTTTTTTGCTTTCCACGGGGCTTCCTTGTGCAGATCTATTTTCCTAGGTTCTCCTTTTTGCCGTTTTCTTGGGCTTGTCTGTATATCTCTCTTGTACTGTTAAAGCCCTTTTTAATGGAAGTTGCCATTCAAAAAGAAATTTGGAGCTAGATCATGGCAATAAATGCAAATACTGGAAGAAGGGCTATTTTGCATAAATGCAAATCCTGGAAGAAGGGCTATTTTGCTAATCCTCGTGAACTATATAATCATTAAGTACGACCAATAGGTTACCTATTAGTGGCATTATGAAGCCACCATACCCTATACAAATGAAAGACCACGGTACAAATGATTATACTTTAATGACTACTCGCCTTTTTCCCTTCTAAAAACAAGATAATTCCCAGGAAGCATGCATGTTAAAGGTGGTTTAGATAGTTTTAAAACAAGCTATCAACAAATATTACAGTGAGAAATATTTCTGTGCAGACTCGATTCATATAACTTTCTTAAATGCCCAAAAGTGACCAAATTTTCATGATGTTTACATCTACAGTTAGATGATTCAGAACAAAAATGCTCCAGAATCAGCATCCTTCCATCAACCAGCAGGCACAAATTTATGTGAAAATGTACTCCACTTGGAGTCAACAGTACACACAAGCATTATGTATACAACAGATTCAGGTCTAAGTATATTCCCTTTTTTTCACTCTTTTTTTCCCCTCTTTTCTCAATGGTTGCTGGAAAATTAAGAAAATGCTATAGATCTCATAATGCCCAAAATGACTGTTGCTCAGCCTAAGCAGATGCCGATAACTTTTCTCAATCCGACTACTACGAGCTACTGATCAAACCAAGTTGATGAAACCAAAACTTCTTACGTGCGAAGGATGAAGAGAGGAACAGGCGAGGAAAACATGCTCTGGAAACTGAACGGTAAGCAGGCTGAGGATGGAGGATTGGGTCTGGTAGAAGTTCTAACTCATTGAATTTTGCTACTTAGAGAAAAAATAATCTCCATTTCCATCTCTTAACAATTCAGACGAGATTACCAACGTCCAGCTGGAAGCTATGTTTTGTAGGGCTGGGGAAATTCTAGATCCGTTTATCCCCATCGAGAAGCACAGCAGAAGAAAAGGAGGGTTAGCTTTCATAAGATTTGGCTCTTTTCAAGAGGCAGAGAGGGCTGTGGAGATGGCTTGTGGTAGATCTTGGGGAGGAAGATTCAAGAGATGTCCAGATTCGAAAAAAGAAAAAACCTCTGACCAAATGAATGTTGGCCAAAACAGGGAGGGCGCTGCTCAGATGCACCTTATGTTAAGGGCTTCTCAGATGCTTCCTACGGTGATGAAGCCAGCATAAAGAGCCTCGCCTAATGCCTTTCAAAAAAAATCTGGAATCAAATCAAAAGGAGGCTGGATCGTCATGGATGGACTCGTTCCAGAGGTAAGATTGCCTTCCCATGTTATCAAGGAATAAAATCTATGAGGTTCAGTCTGGTGGGGTTCCTGAAAGACTGGAATGCAGGAATTTCTGATATAGAATCTTCAATGGATGGTTTAGTGAGAAAAAAGCCTAGGGATATCAAATTTATTGGTCCTTCGGTGGTGTGGGTGGTTTTTTACACTGAGGAAGAAGTTGCAGAGTTTCTACAGTATGCATCTGGATTGAATAAATCCATGTTCTTGGTTTCTAAAAGGACGGATGGAGGTGATTCAGGTGATTCGCAGCCCCCCCTTGTGAAACCTGGATCAGATTCAGAGGCTGCACGTCCGGAGAGAAGAAACTTTTTCTCTCCTTGGAGATTGTGTGGGTTCCACATTATAGGTGGATCCTGTTACGATTAGGAAGGAGATGCTTCTCTTTGGTAGGGTCAGACTTGCTAGGGACTTGAATCAGAGCCTGCCACAGAGATTATCCCTTTGGTTGGTGGATATTTGTCTGTCCCCATAGATGAGGACATCAAAACGTGGGAGGATAGGCTTCGGCAGTCAGGTGTTGCACTTCGCAAAAAAGCCAAAAGATTGAAAGAGGATTCGTGGCTTCGGAATCCTTTTCTCCTGTTGAAGAAACAGATTTGGAGGAAGATGATGAAGATATGAGCTTGTACTGCTTAGGGACAAAGTTAGAAGACGATGACGTGCTACAAAATTCCCCTTCAGAGCCAAAATTTTTTGTTATGGCGCTTTCGAGTCTCGATCTTCCGTTTCGAATTGAGTTGAGTTTTGTTAGTGGATCAGGGCGATTGACCTGGTTTTTGGCATCTCCTGGATCATGGGCTCAAAGATGGTGTTGGGCCCATCGAGAAATCACCTTTACCTTTTAACTCCCAGCCCTCTTTTGAGTTAGAAGGATAGGAGAATTCAGGAGCTAGGGCGACAAAAGAGGGATTTCTCTAGACCTAGGAGAAGACGATCGAAGCTGCTAATCAGGGAGCCCAACCATTTTCGATCCAAGTCTCGAAAATGATGACATTATACTTTCTTTCTTCGATGGCATGTACAAGAGGGATCCATGAAACTAGAGATGATAAAAAATGCCACTAGATAAATGCTTCTCCAATGAAAGACCTCAGCAACAGCGTTGACCTTAGTCTCGCTATAATCACTGTTTCAAAAGCTTCTCCGGTAACAAGTTTTACTCTCTACTGCCTTGAAGATCCTAACTATCCACTAAGGATTAGTCTGGCTTCTTCCGTGAGGGATGTTCACTCCTCTCAGAAAGCAAAAAAGGGCTAGATATCTATCATAAAGAGTGGAGGATGAAGGATGTGTCTCTCCCCATGCAAGCTCAACTGGTACAAGGACTCCCACTATAAGGCCTCGACCCCAAGCAAGTAGGATTAAGGTTGATTAATCTTGTTTATATGTTAACGTAGTGGATTTTAGCATTTTGATTAGTGGATTCGTTGGTTTAGTCATGTTTTGACTAAGTTCAGGTTAGTGAGGGTGGTTTAGTCATTTTAGATACGGTGAGGGGTATTTTGTATATTTTCAGAAATAAGCCAAAGAGGTTAGCTGTGAGTTAATTAGGTCGCTGGTTAGTCTTAAAGATGGGGTTCTTTTAGTACAATATTAGAGTTGCATTGAGCAGAAGGTGGTTACTGGGTTAGCCCACTAGATTTGGGTGTTTTGGTAGCCCATTGGATCTAGTTGGGTAATTTCGATGAGTTATTTGGAGTTAGAGATTCTAGAGGGGGTATTTGTAATTTTAGAAAGTTGGGAGTGCAAGGCCCTTTGTTGTAGTTATTTTAGTTGTAGGGTCCTTGGGAGAAAATGAGATTTCCCTAGAGTTTTCCCAGATTACTCTTGTCTGTCCTTTACAGAGGGCATTTTGGTCATTGGACATTCCATTTATAGCAACAAAACCAACTACAACTTCACCTACGTAGTTTCATTTCCAATTTCTCCCATTTCTCTCCATCTCTCTCTCCCTCTTCTTATCTCTCCAAGTTTCTATGGCAAGATCCACCCATCTCTTTGAAGAATCCATTGAAGACGACCATCAAAGACAAGATTCCAACCTTCATTTTCACCGCTTGCTATATCTCTCTTCTTTCAATCGAGGTGAGTTTCAAGCACTGATTCCATCTCTAGCTTTCTTGATTGAATCTATGATGGAATCCAGCCATAATTCCTTCTTCTCCCTTGGAATGGTGTGTAGGATCTCTAGATCTAGGAAGATTGAAGGGTTTTGAGTTGATTTTGGGGTCTTGGCTGGAAATCTTGGCTTTTGGAGTCTTTTCCCTAGGGAGTAGGGAGAGTTGATGCAGGCCAACCTACAGGGCCCTGCCTAAAGGTTTATGCCCGTAGGACCAAGTCCAACAAGGCCAAATAAAGTGGGGGATCTCCAACGTCTTCCTATTTTGAAGACTTCCTGACTTTCCTAGATTTCCTAATTTTTAGTAGTAGCTAATATTTAGAGATAATTATTAGAAAGTCTTATCTTGAAGTTGTTTCTTGAATTAGTTGCTTTGGAGCATGGATGAAAATATTGGCCGTGGCGGCACCGCCACACTAAAGGTGATTTATCGGGTGTCGCACCCATATCAGCCCATAGCAGCTGCTACGCACGATATGTACAGCTGAACCCTACCTCCTCCCCCTTTCTCTCCTCGTTTGCTTGACTGATAGAACAAACAGCAAAAAAAAAAAAAAAAAAAAGGAAGAAAGGAAAAAAGAATAAAAGAGAGAGATGAGTTGCAAAGGACATACCTGATACATGGAGGCAAGGATGAAAATAGCGGTAGCGGCTGCTACGTAGCGGCATAGCGGTGCGATTTGAAAAAATCGTCAAAAAAATCTGAATTTTTTTGTAGAAAATCTAGAATATTGGAAATTTTACAAAAGTAAATAAGGTAAGGGGGTGTAACGGTCTCCTCAATGTATGAGGTCCAGTATCGATGTATAAATAGAAAATAATGGCAATGATCATTTTTTTCACATGTATTCATGTTGCTTAGTTATGCTAATTCAGAAACTATTGAAAGGCTCATTAAAATAAATGTCATGAAGTCAAGACTTACGACTTAAGAGTAACTAGAGAAAAGAATACCTCTATCAAAGGTAGGGATGTAAATGGGTCCCCGATTCTCCGATTACCCGAAAGTTCCGACCCGTTAAAAACCGGGTCTGGGTCCTTATTTAGGTCCCGATAAGTAAATGGGTCCGGGTCTGGTTCCACCTTGGTTTGGACCCGTGGACCCGAGACCCGACATATTACCTCAATTTTTGAAAATCTAACCTAAAATCCATGTTTTTTTAATATCATTCTCTACCTAGCTAGACCCGGACACGGATCTAGACCCGTCCCATATATGGTTCTGGTTCTGGTTCCGGAGCCAAGAAACTAGTTCCGAAACGGTTCCGGGTCCGGGTCTGGTTCCATTTTCTCCTTAACGGTTCCGGTGGTCCATCGGTTTACAACCCTAATCAAAGGGGGTGTCTAATAGGATGTACCTAGAGAAGAAACCTTGAGAATAACTCTCCATATCCACTATAACTCGACGAGATCGTGTGCTTTTTAGTGTTCTTTTCAACATAAAATAGTAGAAGAGTTGCATATTGGGAGAGAAAGAAAAGAAATAAACATTATTATACATCTTGAAATTTTTTGAAAAGTAGGAAATTTTCACACTCCGTAGTGGCCGCTATGGATGTGAACGGCGCTAAATGACATTTAGCTTAGCGGTCTTCACCGCTATGCCCAATATAGCAGCCGCTACGTAGCTATTTTGATCCATGCATGGAGGCACCAGCAGCATCACGGCAGCGACAAGAACAGCAGGCAACATCGGCGCAGAACCCTCCTCCACCACTCCAACTTCTTCTCCACTGCTCCAGCATCGCGCAGAACCTAGTATAGGACTACAGGTGCTCTTCTTCTCTTTCTCCTACTCCTCCTTTCCCTCTTTCTCATCTCGATTTTCTGTTTTGAATGAAACCTAGGGCAGCAACAAATGCCCTTTATCAGGCTGCTTGCATCATCCCTTACTCCCCTTTTGTTCTAATAAACGGGAAAGTTATGGGCCCATGAGATGAAAGGCACAAATGAAAATTAATGGGCCATCAAAAAACATTAAAAACCATAAAAAGCCATCAAAAAACATTAAAAACCATCAAAAAAATCATTCAAAAAAAAAATTCAAAATTAAATGGGCCATCCAAAACAATAAAAGCCGAAGAACCTAATGGCTAATGTAACCATTGGTGGGCTCGACAATGAGGTAACAACGTCAAAATAAAAAACGTAATATCATAGCCAAATATTACTTACTTAATTGAAATTGATACCTCTGTCAAATTTCACTCTAATTAGGAATAGTGCCATAACCAACTTTCAAACCTATTGAAAATAAAGCGCAGCCAAATTTCACACTAACTAAACATAGGCTACTCTAATAGGACATAGGGCCCAACCAAAGTTCACTCTAATTAATAGGAAATAGGGCCCTAACCAAATAACACTCTAATAGAGAATGGTCCCTTACAGCCAAAGTTCACTCTTACTGTTTGCCATTGAATTCCTAAGGCCTAACTCTTAAGTCTTTTAAGTCTTGTGCCTTTACTTCATGACTTAGTTTTTTTCATGAGTTTTTCATTAGTTTCTAAGAGCATAACTAAGTAACATGAATACATGTGAAAAAAATGATCATTGCTATTTTTTTTTTTTCTATTAATACAGCGATATAGGACCTCATACAATGAGGAGACCGCTACGCCCCCTTATCTTCGTTACTTTTACAAAAAATAAAAATAAAAAGAAAAATAAAAAAAATAAAAAATAAAAATAAAAATAAAAACATTTTCTATCATTTTCCAATATTCAGGATTTTCTGAAATTTTTTCAGTTTATTTTTACCATTTTTTCAAAACGCACCGCTACGTAGCGGCGGTAGCGCCCTCTTCACAGCATATTGGCGGCAGGCCTAGCCACTATTTTCATCCTTGCTTTGGAGTCTTTATAAGGAGTCTTTAAGGATTGTAATGCCTCTCAATCAACACATTAAAGATTTAATAGGATTACTGAGTTTCTCTCTCCTGAATTTCATGAGCTTTTCTTGTCTTTTGTGTGAGGCCTAGACAATCTATCCCTAAGCCTTTTGGCTTGAAGAATAGCGCATTGCTTATTAATTCCTGCCCATGCTGCGTCATTTTGTTGGGCCAGTGTTTTCTGTGATGTCCCTATAATTAAACTTTAACTTTTTGTATTTTGCAACTTTAAAGTAAATGCATTCTGGTTGCCTGTATTTGCTCTCTTGTTATGGTTATGCCATCTACGTTATGCTAAGAATGGACACTTCCGCATATTCTTCTAAGGTGATGGATACTTAACCTCACCGCGGACTTCGATCCACCCAATTGGGGGTCACAAATGAATTATGATTGAGAATTTTTAATTGGCCCCTAATTTCGTGCCCCGAAGCTTGGTTACCCATGACTGGATCCCAGAGTCATGACACATGCTACTGCTGATCATAGCATTCGGGCAATTGATGATTGTATTTATGGCCCTGAACTGCATCAATATCATATAGAGGAATGTATTGATTAAAATCCAACTGAGATGAGAGAAACTCCACTCATTCAACTCAAAACAAAGGGCTAGAACCAGAACCCTCGCCAGTAGCCGAGGACCCGAGGATCTTTCTGAACCATCAAGTGGCAGAGAAATTGCAACAAAAGCAGCAGTAACTGATTTATTTATTTTTTTAACGATAAGCAGCAGTGACTGATATGAAGAACAGATAGTGTGGACAAGGGGTGTTGCTCCAGCTAAAAGCAAAATGTAGCTACTGCAAACACAGACCAAGATCAATATCACAAATTCAGTAGCCCCAGGGAGATCGATTTCAATGAAACATGGAGGATGAGATAAATTTCAGAACTAAAATACGAAAAAGTAATTACTGCCAATCAGTCTCATGCAAAATGAGAATGTTAGCAATACAAAATCAATTGAATAGTTTTTTTTTTAATTGTTTTCGTTTATGATGAAATAAAGAAGATGACAGGATACATGAAAGTTTAAGGGCATTTCAGGCACTGACTAGAACAAATGGAAATGGTAGCTGCAGTAAATGAAGTAGATACAAATTTGCTTCATTATTTCCATCTAATAGCATCTGCAACTATGGGATGCAAAAACCAAACACAAGTACAAACCGAGACAGCTTACATTATCAATCTGTTGATCTTGTTGCGCTCTGATTGCTGCCTTTACTTTATCTTTGTCAATGTTTGTCTATAGAAGAGACATGAGTAAACAGTAAGAAAACCGAACAGTCAGATGGGAAAAGAACCATGAAGAAAATACAGAGGTAGACAGAAGAAACAATGTTCCAACTGAAGAATTGATTAACCCCCACCCCCCCCCCCCCCCCCCCCCAACCAAAAAAAAAAAAAAATCTCTCCCCTCTGCCGCAAATGTCAGTCATATTTTGAAATTATCCCGACATTTACTTGAAACAATATTTCGCCAATGACATCACCAGACCTTCAAAATAATAGAAAAATTGATAATGTTGTGGGGAAATCATCGGAATAAAAATAGAAAAAAATTGGGAAAAGCTTATCAAAATTTGTTTGCAGTATTATATGTATTCATTATTCTTGTTATTTCAGAAATCAATTCATTTTCTGTGACATTTTCCCCAATAATATCGCAGGGAACTAAAAAATTGGAAACATCCTGACACATTCCCAAGATGATAATTTCCTGGACAGTGGTTCACCCCCATTAAAATCTGTACTAGCAGGTCCTATTTCTTATCACCGTAAACCAACAGATATCATTCTCTTCCATGATATGTCATGGGTCTCATTATCACCGCCTGTAAGTAATCTCTCAATGATAGGATTGATCCAACAGTTTATCAGGCCCGCATCTATCAAGGAGAAGTGATGCATTTATAAGGGACCAGCATGATGAGGCCAATCAACTATCATGGAGGAAGTGCATTGAATGAATCATTCCGTATGTGTGCATGTGCATGTCGTGAGGAGACAACATTGAAGGAGACTCAATATGCAAAAAGGTATATATATAAACCTCATTATGGCACAATACACAAAGAAGGCAATTATCCAGAAATTTCGAACTAGCAAGCAGTAAGTTGAGCATATATTTAATGGTACTCACCCCCCGAAGACTGCTGAAACCAAGTCCTGCACCAATGTTCAATCGCCGTGGATCAACAAGCGAATTGTAATGATTTCCATGGTGATAACTAAGCCGTATAGGTGGGGTATCTGTATTATAGCTCCCATGGAAAATGTTGAAAGGTTCTGCATTGTAAAGCCATTACTAAAGTTGCTTATCCTAAACAGAAGTTAAGTCACAGTAATTCTTCTCAAACAGAAAAGTACCTGTGCTGTAGGAATAAATATGAATAGGCCGATTATACATCTCAGACAAAGCCTGTATTTCTGCATTGTTTCCATAGACCTGTTAAGTACGAACAACCATGTCACAGATCTCAAAGTAAAAAAGATAGAGGTTTACATGTGCAAATGAAAAGGAGGGGACCAATAGTCCAAGACACAATGCACCAATAAAACAATACACATCACACTTAAAATTTGTTCAGCTATGGTAACCATAAAACATAGGCTAGTAGATAGTAAAGAGTTAGAAACACAACATAGGCTAGTAGTTTTAGATATTTGCGTAATAAGTATAAAGAGAGGGGTAGTAAATATAATGTTCCCTAAAACAAGATGGGGGGATTTGAAAAGAGAAAGAGCAAATGGCTAACTGTATTAGGAAGGTTACTAAAGAGGTGATTGGAATGTTGAAAGGAAAAATACACTACAATAAATATATATATATATATATTAAAAAAAAAAAAAAAAAACTGATGGTGGAGTATAGAGGTTCAAGAAGCTGTTCGAGAGAAAAGATGTTGTAACAAAGTTTGGCAAGGGACTAGGAATATGGACAACTATAAGATGTATAAAAAGGCATAGTAATAAGCGAACAAATTGTGAGTGATGCAAAGTTCAAGGCATACGATGGTCTGTAAAATAGGTTGGGAACAAGAGAAGGAGAGAAGGATATTTTTAATCTAACAAAAATAAGAGAAAGGAAAAGTAAGGACTTAGACCATGTCAAATGTATTAAAAGCAATGAACAAAAGGTTCTAGGGAAGGACAACGATTTCAAAGAAAGGTGGAGGGAATATTTTAGTAAACTTTTAAATAAAGACTATGTAGGGGACATAAGAACATGAGAGGATATTTTATTAGCTGAGCATACTTTTTTCCGTAAAATTAGGGCGGTGGAAGTGAGGAAAGCATTGAAACAAATGAAGATAAGAAAGCATACAAGTCCATATGGGATTCCGATAAAGGCTTGGAAATGCTTAGGAGAAGGTGGGGGGATTCGGTTAACGAAAAAGAAACGTTGCAATACCTATATGTAAAAATAAAGGAGATATACGAAATTGTACCGACTACCTTGGGATTAAACTTAAGAGTCGTACTGGGAGAGAGTAATGGACTAAAGACTTGGAAGAAAAAGATATCTGAAAATCAATTTGGTTTTATGCCAGGGAGGTCAACAATACAAGATATATTCTCAATTAGGCAATTAATGCAAGAATATCAAGCGAAGAGGAAAAAGCTACCTATGATATTCATTGATCTAGAAAAAGCACAAGTTAACTGAGAATAAATTTGGTTTTATGCCATGGGGAGAAACTATGGAAACTATACTCTCAATTAGGCAATTAATGGGAAAATATTGAGAGCAGAGGAAAAATCTGCATATGTTCTTTATCGATTTAGAAAAAGCCTATGTTAACCTACCTAGAGATTTAATTTGGTGGGTTTTAAATAAAAGGAATGTTCCACGAGGTTACATTGAAATTATTAAAGATATTTATGAAGGAACGGTAATGAGTGTGAGAACTACATAGGGTGAGACAAATTTTCTCAATGACCATAGGTTTGCATCAGGGGTTGGCCCTAATCCCTTACCTCTTTGCATTCATTGGGCCCGTTTGATAATTTTCTCATAAAATAAAGGTAAAGTAAAGCATCAAATCAAGAGAGAATAAAATATAAGGGGGTTGATGATATTTTGTCTTTAGTGGATTGGTAGGGAATCTTTTTTACCTTTTTTGCAAAAAGTGGATTTTTTTGTCATTTAGTGGAAAAAGGAGGTTGCTTTTTTACTTTTTTTTTTTTTTTTTATAAAGGATGGGATTTTATAGATGTGTACTTTTGATATGACCCCTTGTCTGAAAAAAGGAGGCATTACATTACTTGTACTTTAATAGTATATTCCCAAACAGGCCCTTATGGATGAGTTAACTGCTCATATTAAAAAAATGGTACCTTGATATATGTTTTTTGCAAATGATGAAGTGATCGTGGATGAATCAAAATATTGTGTAAATGCAAAACTTGAGAGATGGCAGGAGGCTTTAGAATTCAAAAGCTTTATTTAAATTAAGTCACACAGATAGAATATATGGAGTGCGACTTTAGTGGGCATATATACAAAGAGCTGAAACAACCGTGAGATTTGAAACCTAGGAGATACCACATAGAGATTTTTTTCGTAACATTGGCTCAGTAATTAGCATGGATCAAAATAGCGGCCACTACGCGCTTCACCGCTATTCTAAATGGTATTTATCGCCGATAGCGGCCGCTGCGCCTGCTACGACACTACTACGGGGCCAGTACAGAGTGAGACAGCTTCTTACTTTCAAAAAAAAATTTAAAATGCATAATAAGACTTATTTCTTTTCATCTTCTCTCCAAATAATATTTCTACGCAACTCTTCTACCCTTTTATGTTTAAAAAAACACTAAAAAGCACATGATCTCACCGAATTACAGTCGATACAAAGAGTTCTCAAGGATTCTTCTCCAAATACATCCTATTAGACACCCCCTTTTGTAGATGTATTCTTTTCTCGAGTTACTCTTGAGTCTTAAGTCTTGATTTCATGACATAGTTTTTTTTTTTTTTTACAAGCCTTTCATTAGTTTCTAAGTTAGCATAACTAAGCAACATGAATACATTTGAAAAAAATGACCATTACTATTATTTTCTATTTATACAGCCATACAAGACCTCATACAATAAGGGGACCGCTACACCCCCTTATCTTAGTTACTTTTGAAAAAAAATACATTCATTTTCCAATACTCTAAATTTTCTATGATTTTTTTCATATTTTTTTGACGATTTTTTCAAATCGCACCGCTAAGTAGTGTTTTGGTGGTGGGCCGCTACGCCCACCGCTACCGATATTTTCATCCTTGGTAATTAGTAAGGAAGGGGAGATTGATGGAGATGTCAAACAGGATAAAAGCGGGTTGCTTGAAGTGGAAACTTGCTTCTGATGTGCTTTGTGACCAACGAATGCCAACAAAATTAAAGGAAAAATCTTACAAGACAGTGATTAGACCATCTATGACCTATGGAGCAGAATGTTGGCCAATCAAGAAGCAAAATATATACAAAATGGTTGTAGCAGAGATGAGAATGATGTGGTGGATGTGGTAAAACTAATAATGATATAATTAGAAATGAGCGATTTCGAGGGCATTTAGGAGTAGCATCAACATGGGATAAAATTAGGAAAACCAGATGATTTGGGCATGTCCAACTAGGCCGGCAATGCTTCCGTGATGCGGACGGCAGATCGATGCTGGGCGGGAAAGAGAAAAGATGATAGGTATAGGCTATGATGCCCGGATATGGCAAGGATATGTGATGGACACAGAAAGGACACAAATTTTACACATAAAAAGTTAAGTATCGGATACGACAGGATACGTTGCCCATTTTGAAGTATCCATGCATAATAGGGTATAGGGGAATTTAGGGCTGTCAATCCGGCCCTTTGACGAGGGGGCCCAACCCGGCTCGGCCCGTAAAAGCCCTCAAAGCGAGGGCTTCTTTTTTTGTCCTAAAGCCCAAGGGTAAGGTAGGGCCCAATTTTGAAAGGCCCGCAATATTGAGGGCCGAGCTAGGGCTTGACTTTTCCAGCCCGAGGGGGCCCGGCCCGGCCCGGCCCGCAGTTTATTAAGTATTAATATAAAATATATAATATATGATATATTTATCACATATCTAAGCAACTTGGGCCTCTTGAAAATTTTGTAAGACCCAGGCCCAATCAAGTCGTTCCTTTTATCTATTTGCAGGAATCAAAAATTAACAAATGCCCAGCCCAGCCCACAATCACATAAACAGTCACTTATATTTGGGCATTTTAGACTTTTATTAAAAAGTTGTAATTAACCCACATGGGGTAAATTGCAACGGTAATATTGAGGGGGTAAAGTGGTCTTTTGATACCAAATGAAAAAACCCTAAAAAGTCTCTCTATAAGACCTCTTCCTTCATCATTAGTAAACCTCACAGAACAGAATTTCTAAGGCAGCCTCTTCTCATTTTCGATCTCTCCCTCTCTGATCTTGAAGTTGCTATTAATCTTGCTATCAAAAGTCTTTCAAGCTCTTCCTTCATCGTTGGTAACTCATTCAAGCTCCTTCTTCTCATCAACAATGGTTGTTTGGTGGGTCCTGTAAGTTATATCTTCCTTCTCCCTCTCCTTTTTGCAATTTCAGTTGGATATAATGAGGATCTTTGTCGGGAAGTTCTGCCTCATCAGATTTGGGGTTTTCCTGAATAGCAGAGGTTACAAAGCTTACAGGTACTCATGAAGAAGAAACAGAGCTCACTTGCAGAGATTATTCAAGTTGAAAAATATAAAATGCACAGTACATCACTTTTCTTTTCAATCATCATGGCTCGGGTTTGAAATATAAATGCTCAAAATCACTAACTCTCTCTATTTTATTAGTACATAAATTCTCTATCCAATCCAATGCATTTCCACCGTAGAGGAAAAATGGTTGCTATCAATTAGTGAGACCATGTTTTTGGACGGTTTAGATTTTAAATATGGATCCAAGTCATGGGTATAATCAATGAGCATGCTTATTTAAGTGTTCCAAAACAATAATCTTCAATGTAACTTTTGAGATTTTCGTATATACCATAGACCTGCTCCTCCACTCTTAGCTCTCCTTTCTTGGATAAGAATAAGGTGACGTTTTTTCTAAAGGATTTAAGTGCTATTTTACAGGGGTTATGACTCAATTTATTAGATTAGGACTTATTTTTTTAAGTGCTACTTAATCAGAGTTATGACTCAATTTCTTAGATTATGATTTGTTAAAAAAGAGTCATGCGATATAGACAGTAAACATTACCATTTGTACATTGTAATTCGCTTTTGTTATAGTAAATGATCCCTCTTTTTATAAGCCCTTTCTATGCATATTTTTTTTATTTGTCATTGCCTATATCTTTCCCAATTTCATCAATATTGTCCTCTCTGTTGCATGAATATACAAATATTAATTTATTTGTTTAGCCCCTTATAGACGTCTCTATTTTTATTTTCTCTTGCAGATATATAGGCAACAAAATCAAGATAACAAGTGAACACTAATCAGGCATTGCCTTCCAACTTAGTATTATTTATAAATTTCATATATAGTTTTTATCTTAATCTTAGATTAATTTATCAACTATGTCTGCTCATAATGTTGCCAATGATAGCTCTCATGAGCCCATCCCCATTGAGGTGGATACGAGTACCCATGATGTGTCCTTTCAACTTCCCTCCTCTTCCTCTTCCTCACCCACTCTTACTGTTTCATCTAATACAATTTCTATTCCTACTCCATCTAACACTAACTCGGGTACTACGGAAAAAAACTCAAAAAGATCAAGTATTTGGGATCATTTTCAACAAGTGAATGTTCTAAAACAACAAAAAGATGGAAGTCAAAAAGAATGTCGTGTTGCTGAGTGTATGTATTGTAAGAAACAACTAAATAATGATAAAAGAAATGGAACTACCCACATAACTAGACACTTTAATGAATCATGTACCAAGAGACCTAGACTTAATAAAAACCAACAATTATTGCCATCGGCTTTTGCCAAAGCCAATGATGCCTCAGTTATCCATAAATTTGACCAAAAACAATGTAGAGATGCACTTGCAAAAATGGTAATTTTACATGAGTATCCATTTAATATTGTGACACATTAAGGTTTTATTGAATACAGTAAAATTGTACAACCTCAATTTAAAATGGTATCACGTAACACCGTTAAGTCTGATTGTATAGAAATTTACAAACAAGAGAAACTTAAGATTTCTCAATTAATTGATGGCATATCATCAAAGATCAGTCTCACATCTGATATGTGGATGTCAAATCAGACAATAGGTTACATGTCTATTACTGCACATTTTATTGGAAGTTACATAAACATATAATTAACTTTGTTAATGTTGATCCTACCCACACTGGGGTAGTCTTAGCTGAAACTATTAAAACTAATTTAATAAAATGGAAAATTGATGATAGAATATTTTGCTTAACTTTAGATAATTGCACCACAAATGACATCATGGTAAGGACACTTAAAAATCATCTTACAAAAAAAAAGGATGCCATCCCACTAAATGGGAGCCTGTTTCACATGCGTTGTACTGCACATATTCTCAACCTCATTGTGCAAGATGGGTTGAAAGAAATAACCCCTACAATTCAAAATATTAGGGATACATTGAAATTCATTAAAAATTCAACAACTCGTATACATAAGTTCCATGAAATGGCTAGTGAATTAGGGCTAAGTAGCACTAGGGGGTTACCTATTGATGTTTCAACTAGATGGAACTCCACCTACTCAATGTTGGAGTCTGCATTAATATTTAGAGAAGTTTTCAATTCACTAGGGTTAGAAGACTCAAACTACAAGAACATTCCTTCAGAGGAAGAGTGGGAAATAGCTAGTATAATATGTGAATTTTTGAAGTGTTTTTATGAAGCTACTTTATAATTTTCAGGAAATAAGTATCCATCCATTCATTTATTTTTACCATAAGTGATTAAAATACATAGTTTATTGGTAGAAAAGTTAGATAGTGAAGATATCTTTTGTAGAAATATGGCTAGCAAAAATGAAGGAAAAATTTGATAAATATTGGGAGCAGTATAATAAGGTATTTGAAATGGCCATACTCCTTGATCCTACACGTAAGTTGTTATATTTAGAGTATGCTTTAAGAAAGTTATATGGATCAAGAGAAGATATAAGTATTCGTCGAGCTGAAATTCTTAAACTCTTTAGAAATCTTTATAAAGAGTATTGTGTGATATATGATACACCTACCACAACATTGTCAAATGTGGATAGAGTTGATTTAGCAAAAAAACCTACTAAGTTTGAGGATGAATGGTTAGTATTTGAGGAAGAAATGACCCAGGCTGCAGTTGTAGAAGAAAAATCTGAATTAGATAGTTATTTGGAGGAGCCAAGGGATAAATCTATAAGTTTCAATATACTGGATTGGTGGAAAGTCAATTCGGCAAAATATCCGGTTATTTCAAGAATGGCTTGTGACATTTTAGCAATTCCAGTTTCTACGGTTGCTTCTGAATCAGCATTTAGTACAGGAGGAAGAGTACTTGACCAGTATAGGAGTTGTTTAAAATCTGATACTGTAGAAGTCTTAATTTGTGCACAAGATTGGATACGTTCGCAACAACACAATGATGATACTACATCAGATGAATTTTTAGATATTCTAAAAGTAGATTAAATAATTAAATAAAGAGTTATTGTTATTGTTTTATATGTATTATCATTTATAACTATTGTTATATGTTTTTTTGTTTTACATAATTAGAAAAATTATTTTATCCCACCACCAACCTTCCAATAAATTTTTTTTTTTTTAACTCCGCCATGCTGCCTTTTGGTTTGTATTGCCGGTCCCCAGCCCAGACAAAGGAGGAGGGTTAGATTGGAAGTCGGTGGTGATGTCGGTGGTGATGTAAGAAAATTTTCTTTTCTTTAAAATAAATTCCCTCCTTTTGGCCCTGGCCCGGCCCTAACCCTTGAGGATAGGGCAAGGGCCTAAAAATTACAAGCCCGCAATGAATGTCGAGGGCTTTTTCTCGGTTAGGCCCTGCCCGCACATAAGAGGGTGGGATAAGGGCTTACCTCGGCCCGGCCCTTTGACAGCTCTATAGGGGATAGGTCAGGAATCAACCCGAAGTTTCTCAGGCTTCATGCCCATGGCTTTGCGCCATTCCCTTCCAGAATAGATGCAGAGATTGCAAAATCAAAACTAAAACTTGTTTTATTTCATTCATCCAATCTAATGAAGCCAAGAGGCTTTCAATGCTTTAAATAGAGAAATTAAAACCCTAGAGCTAATTTCAACCATCTAACAATCCTGCGGCTGAGATTAAAACATCACAACTTAGATAAATAAAAGACATGAAATGTTAAAAATAACTCTAAATAAGATAAGGATAGGTGGGCTGGGACCAATGGCGGGTCGACCCATGGGGACCATGGATTTGTCCTGCATCAACTCTCCCTAACTTGGAGATAACTCGACCTTGAGTTCTGTAGATGTCCTCTAGGATCGAAAATCCAACGTATTAACTTCTGATTTGCCGGTTGTTCCACATTTTCTTTACATGACTTGGACATAAGAAATGATTTCTATAAACTAAAAATAGATAGAATGCTCGGATGTCATTGATGGATTGATCTTGCGCGGATGCTCCCTCAAATGGTTGCATGTAAAATCTGTTTCACTAGATCACAATCATTCCCTTTTACTTGCTGATCTCCAAAAATAAAGTCAATATGGGGAATCTCAATGACTGGATCTGCTTGCGAATACATTGGACCAATTGATTTAACCTCTTCTGGCTCATCTACGTCTGATTTCATTGACTCTTGTGCTGCCGTAGCCTGTTCTTCTCGTACATCTGACATATCCCGATCTTGACTGTTCACTTTGGTCACCTTGCCTTCATCATATTTTTCTTGACTACAGTTAGCTTTAGTCATTGTTGCATCTGATGTTGTCCCTGAATCGTCTGTCTTGTCCTTGTCTTTCTGCATTTTCATTTACATCACCTATAGCATTGGTAGACATTTGCACTCCTTTGGTGTTTGAACCGCACACCAGGCCTTGTTGCTTACCTTCCTCATGTTCAGTAACTTGGCTATTCTAATTCATAGTGGATTCACGATTTCTGGTACTTACACTTCCTTGTTAGGACATTCAAAACCAAAGTGTCCAAATCCTTGACACTTATAACACTGCCATTGGTCCCGCAAATTACTCTTACAGCTAATTATTCTTCGATCTCTGTTACTTCTAACAATGGATGGAATGTCCAAATAACCATTAGATTGTTGACTCGGAAGATTAGATTTTGCTACTGAAACACCTTGTCGAAAATTAGAACCACATAAGTTATCACGCCAAACAATTTGCGGTGTTAGATACTGCTTTGTATATTGCACTACTTGATAAGCTTGTTCTAAGGTGTGCACTCCATGCTCTGTCAATTTGCTTATAAGCTGTGGACAAAGACCCACTTTAAATATTGAAAAAGTAACCAGATGATCTTCTCTTACATTGCAACACATTCTGTATTCTTCAAATTTATCAATATAATTGGCGACATGCATGTTTCCTTGTCGAAGAGACTGCCATTGGTCCAGGAGTCGTGCCCGATGGACATTTTGTTTTTCCATTAGAGCATAATAGCAAACTATTCACCCTTTTTCACAAAAAAATTAAATCAAATTTAAATGATCTGACCTCATAGATGAAGACGGATCTTCGATCAAAGTCTAGATAGCTTTGATGTCACTATTTAAAGATCACGGCTGAAACTTCTCTTGATTGATCAAAGAGGTCCTCCAACCTGACTTGGCTTCTGTTAGGTCTGGCGCGGCCTAAGTCATTTTTTTTTTTAATACCTGCTGGTGGGTCAGATTTCGGCCAAACTTAAACTCAAGTCCACAAGCTGGGCTTAATCGTGTCATGCAACAGGGACACGTTCGACTAAGGGAGTCTCCCCTCTCTGTTGATCTTGCCTCGGTCGTGATGCCAGAATGAAGCATAAGGGCTTCAGACCCTTTTGGTTGGTGAGACCTTCCAGAGATAGAGGAAGGGAATGATGCTGCCGCAGAGCCACGCTGATGAGGATGACTTCGACGGAGATGAAGATGGCCACAGTTGCTGGGAGGCTGCAATGAGGTGGTGCGATGGAGGTGGTCTTCGATCAAAGACGCCGACGATGAAGACAATGAAGTTGCTGCTAATGTTTGATGGACTTTGATGCCTGTTATGGAGAACGCTACAGCAAGCTAAGGTCCTAGATATGCTTCCCTGTTCCTTTGTTGTATTCTTCCTTTCTCTGCTTCTTTCTCTCTCTCTCTATTTTTTTTTTCCTTTGGGATTTTTAGGTGAAGGGGGTTTTCGGTTTTGATGGATTGTAGTGGGAGTAAATTGGCTGGAATTTGGTTGGGTGATGGGGTTCGTTTATGTTGGTAATTGGGTTTGGGGAACACGATGATGGGGATGGGGCTGGGGGGCTGGGTTGGCGCTCGGGTGGCTTTCTATTATGGGATTTGGGATAGAGGTTTGACTGGGGTGTGAGATCTGCGCTTTGAAATTTGATGGACATAGGCAAAAAGGTTCTATGGGTTTGTGGATACGGTTTCTGGATCGAAGAGGATTTGAGCGAATGGGTGATTGAGTTCGGGCGGGGCTTAGTTGGCTGGAAGTTTGGGTTTAGCAAGGATCAATGGTTGGATAATAGCGGTCGGCTTTCATGAGTTTAAGGAGTCGACAATGGGATTTATGGCGATATGGTCTCCGGCTAGATGATTTTGAGCAGTTGGTCTGTTTGGCTATTATGGGTATGGCTTTGGAAAGGGATCGGCTTGGAGGTTGGGGATGACAGTGAGATGCATCTTGGCAGTGGAGGTTTTCACGATCGATTCTAAGAGGAGGTTCAGATCTAGGGTTTCAGGGTCTGAGAGGGATTCTGATGGTGATGGTAATGGCAAGGACAAGGGAACACCGATTATCAATCCAAACTATCAATTCCGAGATGGACCAATCTTCAGCTCTATAATACCAAATGATGCAGACGGCAGATCAATGCTGGGCGGGAAGGAGAAAAGATGATAGGTATAGGGGATAGGTCGGGATTCCACTCGAAGTTTCTTAGGCTTCATGCCCATGGCTTCCCGCCATTCCCTTCCAGGAGAGATACAGAGATTGCAAAAGCAAAACTCAAACTTGTTTTCTTTCATTCATCCAATCCAATGAAGCCAAAAGGCTTTACAATGCTTTAAATAGAGAAATTAAAACCCTAGAGCTAATGTCAACCATCTAGCAATCCTACGGCTGAGATTAAAGCATCTCAACTTAGATAAATAAAAGACATGAAACGTTAAAATAACTCTAAATAAGATAAGGATAGGTGGGCTGGGCCCAACGGCGGGTCGACCCATGAGGACCATGGATTTGTCCTACATCATGCCAGTAAGGAGAAGTTTGGCTACACAAGTTGATGGCCCACCAAGGGGAAGGGGTAAGCCGAAGGGGATGTGGATGTAGTTAAAATAGATTGAAGAAGTACAACTTGTCTAAGGATTTGGCTCAGGATAGATTGGAATAGAGATATATAATTCATGTAGCCAACCCCAACATAGTCGGGACAAGGCTTTGATGATAACGATGATGATGATGATGATGATGGCAACCATACCCCCAAATTTGTCCTGACAGTTTCATTTATAGAAAGCACATTCGACTACTATGACATGCCACATCATCAATTTCCACAGATAAATTTCAAATGGTGAAGCAAAAGCTGCAATATACATTGAATGATTAAATAATAAACCAGAATTTTAAAGATACAGGTGCCAAAAGAAAGAAAAATCCACACAACATAATGAAGAAAATGAATTAACAAGTAAGAACATGTTCTACATTTGACTTTCTGATTGCATAAATTGAATGGCATACCTTGTCCTTCCTCTTCCTCTTGCAGTAAGAAGTGAAACCTTCTGTTATAAACTGAGAGAAATGATCCCTCTCCCTCTCCTGAAGGGACAGAAATAACTACATGTTAGTTCTATTGCCTGACCACGAACATGAGCATAACAAGAATATTTAACCTCGTCTCAATCATGCAAAATTCATGGATAAATAATAGCACTACCTCAATTAATTCTAAAAAACTACTACAAGTGCTACTAGAAGGTTTAAAAAAAAAAAAGATCACAAGTGAAATGAAACTCGAATAATGTCCACCAGGACCACCACAGCATACAAGTAGTCTAGACAAAAACTTAACTTAGATTTAGGAGTGACATGAGGTGCACATACTGCATACCATATAATCTATGCACATCTGTCTGGTCAAATCATAATAAGCTTCATTATCTCCATATATTTGATCAGCAACAGCACGAAACAGACAGTTCCCATCCTCTAACATCCGTCGAACTTCTAATCCCTTAGTCCGTCTGATATCCAGCTCAAACTGGCGTTCTTTCTCCTGAAACAGTAGTAACTAGTAAGTATCAATGGCTTTACATGATACCAGATGACAAAGGCAAATGCAGTTCTATTACGAGGTGAACTTTGAATGAGGAAGTGCAAAAGTAAAAGGAATTGATATGCTACAGAATTATTACCACAAGAACGCTAACTTCAATCCGCAATCTTCAACCATAATGATAATTACATTAATTCTTTTTTAATGGTGATAATTATGGTAATTGAAAGCACAAAGGCATAGCAAACAGATAATTGACACTCGTGATGCTTGGATACAGCAAGGATACAATAGGGACACACCATGTGTACAGCAGGGATACATATAGCTCACTTTGGGTACAATAAAATACAGTGATGAAGTATCCATTCATCATAGGTTGACAGTTAAAATGAAAACCTGTTTATAATACATTCCAGAACAATTAGACAAATAATGAGAAAATACATGAGAAAAGAGGAAAGGCCTTCATATGGTCTTCAACGATCTAGAGAAAACCTACAACCACCTAGAAATTTGACTTGGGAGGTCTTTCAATAAAAAAAAGTGTCCCTAGAGGTTACATTGACATCATTAAAGACACATATGAGGGAGTGGCAACAAGTTTGAAAACTACCTGTGGAAAGACATGAGTTTCTAGTGACCATAGGTTTGCACCAAGGGTCAACTTTAAGCTCGTATATCTTTGCACCAATTATGGACGAGTACATTGCTCAAACTCAAGAAGAGGTACCTTCGTGCATGCTATTTGTGAATGATATAGTCTTGGTCGAGGGATCAAAAGATGGTGTGAATGGCGTGAGGCTTTTTAGAATCAAAGGGCTTTAAATAAGTCGTAGAAAGACAAAATATGTGAATTGCAACTTCGGTGGGAACATACTTCTCCTATGAAAATGAAGCTCAAGAGATGCCACAAAGAGAGCCCTTCCGATACTTTGACTCTATAAGTATTAAAGATGGGAAAACTGAATAGGATGTCAAACACGGATGTTCAACACATAATAAAAGCTATATGGTTGAAGTGGAGACTTGCATCCAGAGTGCTTTGTGATCAACACCTAACAAGATTGAATAGAAAATTGTAGACGATATCAATTATACCAGCTATGACCTAGAATGTTGGCAATTAGAAAGCAACACATGCCAAAAAGGAGTATTCTCTTTTGATTTTTCACTCTTCTTTTTCAGATATAAGTCATGCTACCGGTCTTTTTTTTTTTTTTAAAGATGAGGGTTTCCCTAACCCAACAAGACTCTTCCCCAGGGCGCACGAACGAAACTGACACACACATACACCGGATAACAATGAAGCGGGATTCAAACACATAATGTGGGGAGTAAACCCACGCCTTATGCCAATCACCCAACTCCCAATCAGGTTCATGCAACCCACGTCTCATGCCAGTCACCCAACTCCAATCAGGTTCATTCTACTGCTAATAAAATGCCATTAATGAAAATAGCAATTCATTGGAAGCAAGTCCAGAAGACTTCTCTATTTGTCATGTAATTGTTGTAACGTTTTATCCAACCACATTTACCAGAGTACAGGTGCATTTTTTATACAGTTACCATCATGGAAATGTACTACATTTTCCGAAAAAATGAAAGAAAGAAAGAAAAAGTAGAAGTGCTTGAATGCTTCTACTTCCACAGAGTACATTGCCAATTGCCCCTAGCTCCAAGTTAACGCAAGACAAATTTTGTGCACTGGTTCCAGCAAGAGTTGTCGCCTTCACCACTAGCAGAGGTTCAAACAAGCCCCTGCAAGTTATGCTTATTCTTTCCATGGCAACCAAAATAGCAAGGAGCAAGGGTTTCATGTATGGTGTACCTGTAGGGACAAACCAATCTGGCCTGCCAGTTGGATTATATATGTTCTACATGGGAACAATAAGAACAGATACACAACACTGATATTATTTTGCACAGTAATGTAGTGGCAATACAACCATGAAGTGCAACATAATAGAATACATTAAAATTTTCATTTTATCAGTTCAAAGAAATTTCCACAATGCGATACATTATCAGCAAGGAGAAAAGAAATGGATACGAGCATTTGAGGATCTAAACCTAAACATGACACTGCACAATGTATATATGAGGATTCGACAAACTGTACTATAGCTAAGAATTGTTTTTTGCAGAGCTACTAGCATGTAAAAATACAGAGCACGGTATTTTAATAAACCATCTCCAATTGTTAGCAACTTGATAATCAAAGTACACATTAGCTTTTGCAGTTCAACTAAAGCTACAAATGTGACTAATTTAATACTCTTGAGCAAGAAGTAGACAGTGCTTACTGCATCATCATAAGAGGACCCAAAGCAAGAATTCTGTTCATCAGCACTGTTGTAACCTTCACCTTCACCATAAGACCTGGGAGAAGAAGGATGGGATGCTGATGGAGATGTGCGAGTAGAAACAACAGGCCACGCAACTGCCCTCCTGGAAGAACCAATCCACGGAGCACTAGAACCACCCGATACTGTTCTCCTGGAACTCAAGTTCGCCATGGAGGGTTTGGGGGGTGGGACAGGAGGAGGAGGGGGATGCGAACTCCCTGAAACAACATGTGAGCAACCAACACCAGAACCCTCACTCTCATCAAAATCAAACTTCTCTAGAATCTGCGGCCCACTCAACTCTTGCACCACTGTCCCAGCATCCACACCATCATCAATACCAGCTTTCTCCTTATCAGAAAACTCACTTGCCACAACCTCATTTTTAACACCCTGAATGGTTTCTGACAGAACATCATCATTCCTTGGTGTCTTCTCATCATTGGATCCGCAACAATCATGGAGTCCATCTAAAGCACAGGGGTTCTGCACCTCTTTATCCTGTTCCTCATCTTTCGATGTTGATGGAATTTGAGGGGCAAACAACTGTGATGCTGAAGCCGACGAAGACCCAGGCAAGGGAGACCTATTTTGATTAGACGAAGAACCTACTGAACCACGCTGAACCAAGATCCGAGTCATCTTCTTTTCCAAGAAAACCCCCCACCCTCCGTACCCCTGACACACTCAAAGTTCCCAAGCCCTTCTCAGCTGTTTATCACGCGTCCTAGCCTTGGGTACTGTGACACCAATTCCCTGGCTGAACGATTTCTTCTTCCAGTCCAGCGCCTTCTGCTCCTTGCGTATCGATCTCTGCATCCCCCTATCAATTCTCATGAGAACAATGCCTTGCTCGAAAACGACAAGCTCCAGACTCCTCTTGGAACTCAAATTTACCAGAAAAAACCTAGCTTTTCACCCCCCAAGAAAACCAGACAGCAACTTAAACCAACCACCGATATCCATGAAAACGAGGCAAAAATCTACAAATCTCACAAAATCACCCTGCCACACCAAAACCATCAACCCTCACCAAACCAGTCTCATCGAATTTTAACAAAAAATAAAAAAATAAACACACACACACACACACACACACACACATATCCTAAAATTACACCTGCAAGCACTAGGATCAATTCTAACCTCATAAAACTCTAAAAATGTTCAAAAGAAAACCCTAGAAATCTCACAAAAGAAAAATTCCAATTCCAACATTAGAAATTATCGATCAATCTCAAGAAGAATCATCAAGAATAGATCTTTCTCAATCGAAGACAATGAAACAATCAGAAATGACGAGAATCGACAAGAAAACTCACCTTAAAAGATTTTGAGAGAGTTTTGAGATCTGAGAAGAGATTAATGCGAGATGAATTTGAACGGATCGATTCGTGGAGGGAAAGGTCGGATTAGGGTTTTGGTAAAGGAAACGTAGGCGGCAAGGAGAGTATTCTTCTTCGTGCTGTCGACGGAGACAAGAGAGGAGAAAATGGGAGACTTGCCTTTTTATCGTGAAAAAAAGGCGCACCGAGCGTGACAACGATTTTTGGAAGTGAAACGTGGTAGTTGGTCCACCGTTCGTGCAGACGATCGCACGTGCTTTGACGTGGCGCGGAGATTCCACGAGCGTGCGGGAAAGGATTCGAGGAAATCTGAGCCGTTAAAATGGATGCATTTATTGTGTGTACCTGATATCCTCACATCCATCTATCTATGTATCCATACCTCTATAGGCTTGTGGTTAAACGAAGAGGAACGTGGTTTGGTTATACTTCGTTTAACCACAAGCCTCCAAAACAAAAATCCTAATGTCTTAAACTACATTAGAATAGCTGTCAATCTCTCCACACTCCTCTCTCTCCAGTCTACTCTCTCTCCGCTATCATTTTTGGAATTGCTATATTTAACCGACTTTGGAATTGCTCTCTCGCCAATCTCCTAATCCAACAGAGTCATTGTGCCTTTTAAAATATTTTTAGGACGAATTTAACTCATATGAGAATTATACCCAATTCAGAATGATCACAAATAAAAGATTATAAGAAAATAAAAAAAAAGTCAAACCACATGATCTAAATGTCATTAATCAACATTTGGTAGACTTGATTAGAGCAAAATTCAGGCTCATGTATAATAAAGGTATTTCCTCTCTCTCCACTATATCCTCTCTCTAGAGTAACTAGCCCCATAACTTCCTATAAAAAAAAAAAAAAAAAACAAAACTTCCTACTATCATCTCTCCACACATGCCCAAACAGTTACGATTGAAACTTCTGTAACATCTTATCATTTACTTAAATTGATCAAGTGGTGGGGCTAACTTTGATAGAAGTGAAATTTGGGTAAAAACTAATTCAAATAAAAACATTGATTTTGAATGGCATATATTTTGTAAGGGGTTCACTATTTTTTGTAGTGCCTAATGGAAAACGAGAAAAAAGAGAAAGACAGAGAGAATGATGTGTTTTGTGTATATTTTTAATTGGACTGGGCCCACCATGTAACGCCCAAATTTCGAATACCGAAGTTACCGCTAAGGTACTCGAAATTGGCACGCTACTTCCCGAAAAATCCGAGAACTTCCAAGATCGTAATCCGCAGTGGGGTCAAATTTTTAAACCTTTTTTTAACAATAATATAATCAACAGTTATATTGCGAAAGCATAGCTAAAGATAGCGAAAGCAATAGTATCATATAACTGAGTCAAATATAACAGTGTGAAAGTCGAATAGAATCTCAAAGTATAGTTATCAAAGTTTATACAAAACTGTTTGTCTACCCACTCACTACATAAATCCGCTCAAATCCAAAATGATCTGCACTCAATCCCTCTTTGCAGGCGCTCCATCATCTGGCTCAACCACTTGGTCAGCCGGACCCCACCCGTAGTCACCTACTACAGGTGCCTCATAGTACGCGTCGTCTGCGGGGTCATGGTCGGGACCTAAGCACCAAAGATGGGTCCGATTCAAGGATCTGGCAAGACACCATATGCAGATAATACAAGATGTACATAACAAAAGAGAATAGAGACGTGCATGTAATCATAAGAGTAACAAAGATACATGATCTAGGCAATTAAACAGTAATTAACAGTTTAGAATCAGAAATATAAAGTAATCTAATTTAATCAGATAACAAATGGCACATTCACACAAGCTGGATATACCGCAGGATATTATGCCGCGGCCCTCCCATACTGTAGACATCCCATATTGTAAACAGCTGCGGTGGGGAAATGGTAAGATAACCATGTAAGGGATAACAACCCTGCTAATAACAATATACATAAATATAACACCGATCACACCCCTTTATCGCACCTATCACACCCCTTTATCAGATCAGATCGGACCATGTATCACACCGTCCGTCTAATCACAGCTCATCATGATAGCTCTAATCGTAACCATAATAACTCATACCAGCGATGATCAGTCAACTGGCCGAGCTTATATCAACTGAGTGAATGTTTAGTGCCGACCCAGGAAATAAGTACAGGTCTGTGTCTGTCTAGGCTTATCTTGCGTGAGCAAGATCCTAACCAAGTCTCTAAGAGGTTAAGTTACAATATCATGGAACACGGTCCAATATCCAAATCCAAGTCCAATCATCATTGGATCCATAACGAGGCCCACAACCATGGCCTGAAGCAATACAAGTACAATACAATGTTCATTCCATAAGTGATCATCCCATGCTCATACACAATGAGCCATTAATCCATTAAACCTAAGATCTCCATTCTAGGGTTCCACGTACCCAACCTTAGGCCGTATGAGGGCCCGCCTAGCCACACACACGGGTCATTTATCTCCAAACACATCATAGGGTCACCACTAAGTTGTCCTAGGTTCAGATCCTCCAATTCCCATTAATTAACAGGTTTATAACAATAATAAGGATAGGAGAGTAGGACAACACATAAAATCCTCTAAATCATGGAATCAAGTGGAATAGACAAGGTCCAATCCTAGGTAATAGTTCACTCTTGGTTCAGGGCCTCATCATGTAATTGGATCCCTAATTGTAGTCTAGATGTCAAAAAGATAATAAATTTGGTGCTCCTGAAGTTATGGACATTATTGACTACATTTAAGGACCGAATCATTGATGACTCAAATCTCAAAAACCCAATTGGTGGACCCTACGAGTCAAGGCTGAGCCACGCCATTGATTCATGCTTGGCACATTTGATGAAAGCCTATTTGGATGGTCAATGGACCCCACAATTGATCAAACATCAACATGAATGAAATCTGGAAACTCACAGTTCACAGTGTTCCTGGTCGATATCATCACTAGGGATGTCGACAGGGTGCACTGGATGTTGACCCCAGGTAGACATCCTGCAGTGTCCCCGGTCGATATCATGGCCATCTATAACCCTCTAATCATCATCCAACCAGGCCATTGATCCTCTAAATGGGAGAACCCATCCATCAAATGGCTATCATCCATAAACAAGCTCAAAAGGAAAAAGCTAAACATGCATATCTATTGTCAAACCCCGACCCAGGTTTATTATGGTTAATCATGGTTTTAGCTTTGTTTAGTAAGTAGGATTAGAGGACGATTAACTTAGATTTCTAGCTAGATTAGTAGTTTTGAATAGCTTTGGGGAATTTCAAGAACGTTGAGTTAGGCTTGGCCGGGCCCGGAGGTGGCCTGTGCATCGCGTACTCGTGTGGGAATTTGGATTGTTGATTTTGAAAAATAGCAATTTTGGACCTCTTGGGTTGTATCTTATTTTTAACAACTTTGGAAATTTTCCCCATGTGTATTTGAACCAAAAAACCATGCTTTTCAGCAAAAAGGGCAAAACGGTCTTTTCGCCTCAAAATCTGTGTATGAATTTCGAAATCTCAAAAAATGTGCCAAAATTATATTTTTTGAAAACTAGACATTTCGACGATCATTTTTCTTTCTTTCGTCGATCTCATCCGGGATCCACAAGAGGGAGTTTTAAGCTCTCAAAGTATTAGGGGCTGTGGGACCCACAACCCACTTGATTAAAACCAAACCTCACGTGTGTGTTCTTTCTTTTTCCTCATTCATTGCAAACTAGCTGAAGCTTGAGAACCAGCTCTTCCTCTCCTCTTTTCCAGCCACTCTCTCTCTTCTTGCATGTCTCTCTTTCTTAGTGGGAAGTGAAGCTTTGAGCTCTCAAATCTCTTCTCCATTCTAGGGTTCCATTCTAGGGTTCCACGTACCCAACCTTAGGCCGTATGAGGGCCCGCCTAGCCACACACACGGGTCATTTATCTCCAAACACATCATAGGGTCACCACTAAGTTGTCCTAGGTTCAGATCCTCCAATTCCCATTAATTAACAGGTTTATAACAATAATAAGGATAGGAGAGTAGGACAACACATAAAATCCTCTAAATCATGGAATCAAGTGGAATAGACAAGGTCCAATCCTAGGTAATAGTTCACTCTTGGTTCAGGGCCTCATCATGTAATTGGATCCCTAATTGTAGTCTAGATGTCAAAAAGATAATAAATTTGGTGCTCCTGAAGTTATGGACATTATTGACTACATTTAAGGACCGAATCATTGATGACTCAAATCTCAAAAACCCAATTGGTGGACCCTACGAGTCAAGGCTGAGCCACGCCATTGATTCGTGCTTGGCACACTTGATGGAAGCCTATTTGGATGGTCAATGGACCCCACAATTGATCAAACATCAACATGAATGAAATCTGGAAACTCATAGTTCACAGTGTTCCTGGTCAATATCATCACCAGGGATGTCGACAGGGTGCACTGGATGTTGACCCTAGGTAGACATCCTGCAGTGTCCCCGGTTAACATCGTGGCCATGATGTCGACCGGGTCCACTGGGACCTGGAGCCAAACAGCTGTGGGGGGGGGGGGGGGGGGGGGTGGTTCCACAGGGTTTGCTATGTTTCCGGTCGACATCATGGCCTTGATGTCGACCGGGTACATAGGGTTCCTGACCTGACTGAGGAGTATTAGGTCTCAGCTATCCCTGCAGGATTCTGTGTATCCGGTCGATCGGGTACACTGCATGTAATTTTTACAGAGGCTAACTGGGACTTGACTTTCTTTGTATTCAGTGTGCCCGGTCGACCGAGCTGGGGGCCGGTCAACCGGGTACACGCGCTGAGTGAAATTTCCAAAATTCTGGGATTTTTCTCCTTCAACCCATTTTCATCCAATTCATCTCCAATCTCCTCCATTCATCACAGAAACATAAACAAACAATTAAACACTTCTATAACCCTCCAATCATCATCCAACCGGGCCATTGATCTTCCAAATGGGAGAACCCATCTATCAAATGACCATAATCCATAAACAAGCTCAAAAGGAAAGATCTAAACATGCATATCTATTTAATTGAATTGAATTACATAATCAAGAGAAGAACAACATGCATCAAGTGAAATTAGCATAGGGTACTTGCCTCAATTCAAAATTGGTAATAGAGTTGAGAAAGAGATGAGAATCCAAGCTCCTAAGAGTGTTGATTGTGCAATTGGGGTGGTCTCTAGCTTCTCCTTGGGCTGGAATTTGGGGAATTAGGGTTTCTTAGGGAGCAGTAGGGAAGATGAAAGTGAATTAGGGTTTTAGGCTATGTTTGCAATAGTTGGGTTATATAGATTAGGGTTTAGGACAAATACCAAAAGCATAGCTTAGTTGTAAATGGGGAATAGATAGGGCCATGGGTAAATAGGTCTTTAGGTGGGAATTCTAGAAGGTTCTCAACTCATAATGCCCCTCCCACTAATTCTAATATTAGCTAAGTCACAATCTAATCAAAACATGCTAGATTTACAATAAGCACCTAATATCTATAAAGAATTCTATAAAAGCTAAATTCTAAAACTTAGGAATATTAGCAACTATTCTACTAATTCCTATTAATTAGCATATTAAAGTAGGTAATATCATAATAATAATTATTTAAATCAAATTGAGGGCCCACAAGGGGTGGGACCTTACACACCTGTTTTGGAGTAAGTTTTGATCTAGGATGAGTACATGGGATAGTGACTTTGTACCATTTGGATTTCTCATTTTGACTTTGGCCCCACTTTCTTTCTACGATTTGGCTCCTATTGGCATACACTTGCATTGAGTTTGGTTGTCATGGTATAGTGTGGCCCACATGCAAATTTGAATGAGTGGGCCGCATGGGTAGGCAAGATTGTTAGTAGGGGAGATTTTTGAGAGGCCAAATCAATAAATCTGTCAATTGAGCCGACCACTTAGACGCAAACTAGCTATTTGAAATCATCATCACTTCTTTTATAGGGTTGGACTGAATTAAAGTGGGGTCCACTTTCATTGGATCATATGTAGAAGATGTGACTAAATGAAAATACAAAAAACAGAGAGGGAGGAAATATGTACTTTTGTTTATAATTTTAATTGGGTTGAGTTACAACCAGATTCCGACAACAAATTGGTTGAGAGTTTGGTTAAGTCTAGAGCTCTAATTGGGTCAGAAACCACCCCAAATAGATAGATGTGATGGGCTATAACACAGACTAAAAAAGAGTCCTAAATGGACTGAAAACTGGCTCAGCAAACTACTATGAAAAAGATACAAATCAGACATGTGAATAGACTTAAAATTACTCCAGAGTTTGACTATAAATAGGATTTAGTTACAATGGATTGGTTAAAAAAAAAAGGTTTTTAATGAATATAGGCCTGAACCCTTGACCAAGCAGGCTAAAAAAAATGGCCAAATAAAGAGTTTGTCCTTAGAAGGGGGTTAAATTAGCCCAATTATGGCTTTAAATGGGCCAATAAATGAGAGCTATAAATCTGTAACATGGGCCTAAGTGTGACTATAAAGCAGCAGTACATAACCAAAGGTGGCTCTACAAAGGTTAAATATGGTCTCAAATGGCGACTATAAATGGTTTCAGAGCTAGCTTGAATAAGGGTTGAAAATAAATCGGGTTACATCAGACATACAGGTTGGGCTTCACTAAACATATACCCTGAACCCATAACCCCGATTCAATCAAAACATTAAATATGTTGGATTTTCAACAAATGTGTTGAATTTATCCAAGCAGAGAATGAAAGATTCTAGCTTAATTGTCTACATTGGTCAATGGTGGGATTACAAATGGGTTACAACTTGACCCAAATTGGTTTCTCTAAATGGGTTAAGACTTGACCCAAACTGTATTCTCTAAATGAATTTCAGTTCAAACTGAAATTGCAAACTGTCTCATTGTTTGGTTATCATTTGCCTAGATTTCCCTAAGTAAGCTCTCTCTTTATTGGCCTGAAAGGGATTGAAATTGGCCAGAGTTTCAGCTCATTAATGAGAAATATATGTGGTCTAATTCAGGTCAGATTTTGGGTCTAATTCAAGACAGAATGTTGGGTCTAAACCAGGCCAGATTTTGGGGTGTAAATCAAGCCAGATTTTGGGTCTAATTCAAGATAGAATATTAGGTCTAAACCAAGCCAGAGTTTTGGGTCTAAATCGGGTTAGATTTGGATCTAATTCAAGAAAAAATATTGGATTTAATCCAAGCCAAATTTTGGGTAAAAAATCAGGCCAAAATTCTGTGACTAAATCAGGCCAAAATTCTGTGACTAAGTCAGGCCAGAATGGTAGTCCAAATTAGGCAAGAATTACAGATTCAAGTTAGTCCACATTTAGTCTATACTTATAATTCTAAACCAGTTTAAACTTATTGGTAAAAAAACATGCCAATATTAGGCCAGAATTACAAGCCTAAATTAGGCCAGAATGCAGCCTGATTTAGGCCAGAATATGTCTTTTATTTTTATTTTTATTACATGTACCCGGGCTTCATCAAACTCCATTTACACTTCACGTAAAGAATCAAACATCTGAAAAAACACATATAGATCAAATTAGCAACAAAAAGGACTCAAAAGTTTACTAATTAATAAATTTAATAAAAATAATTCGTATAAGTCTATGCATTTGGTGGTTCCGTGGCTTGTGCATAGCATGGGGCTTTGCTAGTTCTACTCTAATATGAATGGGAATGGGTCCTACCATATGAAATGACCGAGCGACTATTTTCTTTGGGAAAGAAATGCTCGGATGCGAAGTGTTCTCACTGGTCTATGCGAAGTCTAATTTGGACTGTCCAACTACGAGGCATATCCGACGATGGGAGTCATTTACATAAAGCATTCCAAAAGGGCTTTTGCCCTCCAAATCCCTCAATTGCTCCCGCTCCTAGTTCCTTATTTTCACCAACAAAAAAACAGAGGAAAACCTTCCATGGATTGATGACCGGGCTCTTCTCCTTCAAATATCTTCTTTGACGAAAGAGGGAAATCAGCATCTCATCTGTCTCTTCCTCTTCTTCTTCCCCTCACCTCCGATCATCCTCGATCCCTTAGCCCCGCCTCAAATCCATTCCATCTTCTCTTCCCCTCCATCTGCTCCGCCGCGGCTTAGATCCTCCCCACCTCAGATCTTCTTAAATGGACGCAGAAGAATCAACTCATTTGGACACAGGAGACCCAGCTCAAACCCAGTGTTTAAGGACCCTCCCTGGCGTCAAACCATTCTGTCCCCAAATGGACACGGAAGACCCAGCTCTCCGACAAGACCCATCTCTCCAACTGCGCCTCTAGGTCTGGATCCCCTTGTAGCAGCCATCCCCAACTCCGTTTCATGGCACATGGATGTCAGGGACGTCCATCCCCGTCGATGTCACAACCCTCTTGCAGCAACCATTCTCATGTGAGGCATCCATCCCAAGCGAGCTTTTGTAGGTTTTTCCCCTCTCCCTGTCCATGTGATTTGGTACTTTTTTTTTCATGTCATGTCATTTTCTCCTATGATGCGCTATCTAGCTTATGGTCGGGGTTGGAATGTATCATCCATGTCCTGTTTGGTGACCTGTCATCACAACCAAATCAAATCACCAATTGAAAGAGAGAAATAAAACTACCCAATTAGTTACCTGAGCTTGAGAATAGTACAATAGAAACTACTTGAGCATTGAAATGGTAGCAATCGACGCCGTTCTAGTTATCCAAACCATAGGTGGAATAATGCTTACAACAAGAAGCAACCTTAAGTCAATTTGGGTCACCACTATCTGTTTGTTGCAAACCTCTAACATAATCAGATGCATATTTGCTCGCAAGCAAAAGGTCTTCTCCTGGGGTCTCTTGGCCTCTGCCCCATCTGTGGTTAATTTAATGACCTTTAGTAAATGAAAAGAAGAGGTCTAGAATGCAGAAAGCTTGGCTACTCGAACATGGCTACAACACTTCATATTAAAGAGGCAATTGTTCTATCATTTCATTTACTCAAGATTTAAGAGGCAGTTTTCATTAAACCACTTCCCTTCACCTACCCATACATCCATGTTTGAAAATCACCAAAAAGAATTGAAGCTTGACTGAGTCAACTCAGCTGAAACCCAAGTTTCAACTCAGTTGTAACTTTACTTTTCACTCTAGTTGCTTTTGTTCAATGACTGGATTACTTGAAATCATATCTTTTCACTCTAGTTGCTTCTACTCAATCAAAATGACTGAACTGGAAATGCTTTGTAAAACTCCTTAATTTATGGGTTATGAAAGGATTTGAGTACAGGGCCACTTCGTAGTGTTTTCCCCAACCATATGCAGTGGCTACCCCTGCCAGGCTGGTTCCACCATGATCCCAACACCCAGTTAGATTAGATGACACTATTGTTGGCAATGTTTGGAACATAATTGTTGATTTAAAAAAGCGGCCAAAGCATCGTTCTTATTACTTTTGTTTTGTTTTGTTTTGTATGTATTTTCATGGCGTGGTTTTACTGTTGTCCTTAAACCATCCAAAAGAACAAAGTATGTCCATCTTTACAAATTAATACATTCATACCACAGGTTGAGGATGAGAAAATACCCAAAATTGGATTTATTTTTGATAACATAGAGGAGGCTTACGATGCTTATAACATGTATGCGAAATTGGCGGGTTTTAGTATCAGATGGAGCTCTGAGACAAGGGTGAATAACAATGTTGTGAGGAAAAAATTTGTTTGCTCCAAAGAAGGTTCTAGGAAAGAAAAACTAGGCGATGACTCTATATAGTAGAAGCGGAATTCAGATACGTGGGAAAATTGTAGGGCACACCTTCAAATTAAAAAAACAAAGGAGGGGTAATGGGTGGTGTTTAAAATTATTATGGAACATACTCATTTATTAAGTACCCCTAGAAAGACTCATATGCTATGATCACACTGTATAGTTAGCGCTCCCAAGAAAAAGTTGATCTATACTTATGGGACTGCTAATTTACGACCAAGGGATCAAATGGTACTTCTAGAGCTACAAGCGGGTGGGAGGAATAAAGCTGGTTTTATTGAGATTGATTTTCAAAATCAAATTAGAAACGTAAGGGAAGAAACAAAAGATGAAGATGGTGAAATGTTCTTTGAATACTTTAAACAAATGAAAGAGAGAGACCCAAGATGTTATTTTGCTATTGAGAAAGATGATGATGATCACATTAAACATGTGTTTTGGGCTGATTACTATTTTCAGAAGTCATATTCATAATTTAGGGATGTTGTTTCATTTGATACAACATACAATACAAATAGATATGGTCTTGTTTTGGGTGCGTTCACAGGAATTAATCACCATGATCAATCAATATTATTTGGATGTTGCCTAATATCAAATGAAACTTTTGATACATTTGTGTGGGTTTTTAACAAATGGATTGAAGTGATGCGAGGGGACCCGCCAAAGGTGATCTTAATGGACTAAGATTCTGCAATGACAAAAGCGATCAAGTTCGTTTTTCCCACTACATGCCACCATTATTGCTTGTGGCACATTATGCAGAATTTACAAAAGAATTTGGATGGAATTGCGACTCATAATCCGAAATTCATCAAAACATTTAACAGGATTCCATACAATTCTATCACAATAGAACATTTTGAAATGGTTGACAGATTTGGGTGGAATTTGGGTGGAATTGCGATTCATAATCCGAACTTCATCAAAACATTTAAGAAGATTCCATACATGTTGACTGATTTTGACCTTGTAGACAATGAATGGCTGCATTCGATGTACGGTATTTGTGAGATGTAGGTGCCAATGTACTTGAGGGAGATATTTTTGGAAGGATGTCCACAACTTCAAGAAGTGAGAGTATTAATGCCTTAAGCATTACGTGAACAGAAGAATGGTTTGTATGATTTTATATTGCGTTATGAGCGAGGCATCGCAACTCAAAAGTATCGTCAGTTGAAGGCTGGTCATGACACTATAAATGGAAGACCAAAGTTGATGACAGATTTGCCAATGGAGAAGAGGATGTCCGAAATATATACGAAAAAGATGTTCTACAAGTTTCAAGAACAATTCTGTTACATAACATGCGGCATTGTTGAGCTCATGTATGATGACATCGAGCAACGTGTTTATAATGTTTCTTCATTAAAAAGTAATCAAGAAATTGAACGAACTGTCCTTTTCAAAAAGGACGACAAAGAAGCTAAATGTTCATGTCAATTATTTGAGATTCGAGGACTTCCATGTGGATATATCATTTGTGTTTTGAATTATCAAGCATTAGATATGGTGGGGGCCACCAAACTCGGTCTTCAAAAAAATAAAAACTGATTGTGCCAAGTCTTGAACTCATGACCTCTAACTTGAAATTCCAGCTCTCCTCCAACAAGCCTATATGCTCTTTGTGTATAACTTTTCTCAAATGAGGTTTTAGCTTTAAACCTCTCCGAATTAAGCTTAAATATGCTCAGCTCCTTCCAATTCCTGCATAATAGGAAAAATGCTATAAGTAGAACATTTAAGACAAAATAAACAACTAGCAAATTCAAATAAAATGGTAGTTATTTATATTATGCCACGCATATCAATATAATTTTTTTTAAGGATGGCCCGTGTTCTAATTCCTAAAGGATGGCTTAGGCTCTAATTTCTAAACGATGACCCCGGTGATCCAAAGGTATTGTAAACCCTAATAATAAGATCCACAAAAGCGGGGCACTGGAGGAGAGAGAATTCATGAAACGACTCCAGTGGTGTGCTTTCGGGGACAGCCCAAGCAAGGGGCCGACCCAATAAAAAAAGGAAGTTGGGCTGTCTTTCTCCCTGGAATAAGACATAAAAAGCCTGCCTACACGGGGTTGCAATGGAGGCAGAGTTAAAAGCTCGCCCTTCCTTCACTTGTAGTAAAGGAATGATGAGGATAGAGAGGAAAGAGTTTTTTCCCAAGAAGAGCGAAGGCGAGGTCTTACCATAATCCCCCTCAGACTAGTCTCGGGAGAAGCCCCCAATGCTTAGCCTCAACCTTAAAGGATAACCTGAGTGAATCCCCCTGGGTTTTATCCAGTCTTCCCTTTCAATGTTGAGGACAGTAATAGTCATTTATGATCTCTTTGTAAAAAGAGTGCTAGCAGTCACCATTGTTGACAAACCATAAGCTTAGTGCCAACTCGAAATCTTTGGTTATTAAATAAAACCGCCATAGACACACTCTTTTCTTTTTTGTTCCCACTGGCACTTTTATTTTATTTATAGGCGCATTTTCCACTTGACATTCTACTCTTGCTCACTTCCCAATCAACTACGGCCCACCTCGGTGGACCGTGGACACAGGGAAAAATGGGCCAAGCTTTTGTCTTGGGAACCAGCCAGTGCATTTTAATTTGCATTCTACTCAAGAGGCTCGGTCGGCTGTGGAGCCGACCATGAGAGATCTCGGTCATCTGATAATGCACCTTGGTTGACCATGGACACTATGTTACTAATTGTTGGGAAATTTCCCTTAGGTCTTTTGGACTTAGAATTGGTACCCTAGCTACCCTATAATGAAGACCAATTGGTAGAGCATAGCGAGGGGTGTTCTGAGCCATGACCCTTGCATCTTGTCGGACAACGTATGATGTGCAAACTACTTCGGACCATGGACAAAGTGAGGCCTTGCGGTACTAAACAAATTATGATGCACCGATGTAAATGAAGGAGTATCAAGACTTCACTCTCTCCTTGGACTGTGTAATGACGACTCGTACGAAGTGGCATTTAGGTTGTCTGCACCCTAATGATAAACCGAATTTTCCCCATTAGGTAAATAAAGCTTTAAGCTTCATCCTATCTCCTTTTCAGTTCCATTAGGGGAACGTGAAAGCTGATGTGGGCGGTCTAAGACCTTAGATTAGGGTTAATCCGATGATAAATAATAATGCATTACTTACATAAATTCAAGTAAAATCCTCTAGTTGGGCCCTTCTAACCTCATTACCAAAAACCCGAAAAAACTACAAAACCAACAAAATAAACTCAAAAGGATTTTCCTCTCTTTTCTTCCACCTCTCATGCCAATTATTTTGAATAAGCTTAATGATAAAAAGGAATAAAGGCTAATTCTAAAATTGACTTAATGAGAATAATAAGATTGAATGTGTGATTTCAAACAACATTCCACTAATCAATTAATCAAATCAAATGAATTGACCCCAAAGCGGTCACCCTCAAACAAATCGGCCCATCGGCCACCAATCTCTTTTCCTATTATCACACATTGAAATCACACAATTATTCTTATTTGCACCATTATCTTTATTTTAAAAATCAGCCTTTAAACCCTATTTTGTCAAGAGATTTGAAAGGGGTACCTGAGAATGGGGCCAATCAGCTTCTTAAAATATTTGGAACCTCCCCCCCCATTTCTCCTTATCTTAGTTGTTATTTTATTTTACTTAGATTTACATTGATTTTGCTATGTGAGGATTAACCCTAATTTGGACTTTAATTAAAACAGGCTTAATTGACCTATATTTTGACCACATTGAAGACACTCATATTAAGTGACAGGATAACCACCCTGTGTTGCAGGTACCACATTAGACGAGAGGGAACCCACCCCATTATTTCTCTCCAACTTATTCGGCTTTCTTTGAAGAACTGTGTTACGACCATTAGCATAGCTGGCGATTATGCTCCATTGATTTTGAGGATAGTTGGAATCCTCATTTCGACGTACAAATTTAAACATCATATATAGATGAATGGCAATTTGTCTCCCTAGGGGATCAAAATCCCACCCTGACAATAATACTCTATGGACTTACACAGTTCTCGAGACAACGGTACAAGAAATCTCACCAGGCTGTAAATGAAGTTTTTTTTTGTCCCCAATAGTGTTGATATATGTTTTTATGTTAAACGCAATGAGAGTAATTATTTATATTTGTCATTGTATGTGGATGACATCCTAATTGGCTGCGACCACTTGGATGCCATTAATGGATTCAAAACAATGTTTCAAGTCAAGATTTGATATAAAGGACACGGGTGAGGCTAAATATGTACCCGCATAAAGATTACCAATGACTGGTGGAGTCGGTTATTAACTTTGTCAAGAGTCTTATTTGGAAACTATGCTAAAACAATTTGATATGATAACGTACAAGTCAATTGATACTCCCATTAGCAAAAGTAAAAATTTGTTCAGTAAACAGGGGCCCACACTGAGGAAGATAAGAAAAAAATGCGGGATAAGCCTTATGCTCCGATTGTGGGAAGCATCATGTATGGATTCTGTGTACGAGACCGGATGTTGCATTCACTATGGGTCTCGTGAGTAGATTCCTAAGAAATCCTGGATCACCTCATTGGTATGCGGTTAAGAGAATTCTACAGTACATTGAAAGGCACCTTGAAGTTGCAATTGTGTTTTTAAGGTGATTACCTGAAATTGCGTGGCTATTCTGATGTGGATTGGGCCAATGACTTAGATAAAAGAAAGTCAACCAAAGGGTATGTGTATATTTTGGAGGGAGGTTCAAAACAAACCTCAATGGCTATGTCTACGGCCGAGGTAGAGTATATAGCCTATAGTACTCCATTTCATGAGGCTGTTTGGTTAAGAAACTTTCTATATAGTTTTAATTTAATCAAAGAGGATAAGCATGTCCCGATGAACGTAGATACTACATATGCCATCTCCATGGTGATTGAGCCTTGATTTAATCAAAGCATATTGAGATAAATTATCATTTTATCTGGGAGAATGCGAAAAAAGGAGAAATTGAGATTTCCTATGTACCTTTTAAGGAATTGATGGTAGATGCTCTCACCAAACCATTGCCAATGGAAAGAATTGCGAGGAATGTGTGCGCATGGGACTCAAATATGTTTGATGTACGTCTTGGCATGTTTATATACATGGTATTTATGCTAAGTGGAGACTGTTGAATAATTGTGTGACCCAACCACCATGGGGCCCACGCTAGATCAAGCATGCGTGGTGTTTCACAGATGAACTCCCAATAAGCCTTGATCTAGTAGAGTTTGATAATGATAAAACTTTGGGTTGTAGAGTTTGGATAAGGTTTAGACTCCCAGTTTGGCAAAATTCATATGCTAGTCAGGAGATGTGTGATTCCATGTGAAAGAGCTTGGATAGGGTTGTTGATGGACCCGGCTTCTCTCTTTTATCGTCTTGGGCCACCAGGGGCGGCGAAGGAAAGCGAGCATTAACATTTGTACGGGTATGCCGGATTTTTTACTCTAGTTGGAATTTGAAGTGGTGGTCCGGAGATCCACCTTCATAAGTAGAAAAGAAAATCAACTTTTTTTTTTTTGGTTTTTCATTGCATATATATTAAAGAAAAGATACATGATTTTTTAACTGCCGTGAGTGGTGATTTTTTTTTTGTTTGCCATGAAAGACGGTTTTGCCGTAAAAGGCGATTTTGTGCCATAGAAGGCAATTTTGCCGTGAAAGGCGATTTACATTTCTCTTCAAAATGTCTTGTGATTTTTTTGTCTCTTTAGAAAATACAAAATACAATAAAAGCAAGAAAATGAATTCTAACTTCTAAGGAGATTGCGGGAACTTGTTCAGATTGACAGTCGCAAGTCATGTATAGACTTTGCCATCATCCTTCAGATGAGAACATAGGATGCTTTGATTCACTTGGCTTGGCTTGGTCCTCAGATTTTTAGGGGATAAAGTCATGTATGAAGCTTCGCCGCAAGGCCTGATTTGGCTTTCGAGTGTCAAAGTTGGGTCAAATGTTGTCTAAATGACTCAAAACTTGACAAGCAGCCCTTTGGAAGCATGTTGAAGTCACCCATGTGCTTTGTTTGATGAGTGATAGCCTCGGTGGTTCTCGCCGCTGAGAGGCTTGATTTTGCTGCTCAAAGGTTGATGGAGGGTCAAATGTTGTCGGTTTGACTTGAAACTTGACATGGAGCCTTTTGGAGGTATTTTGAGACCATCCATAGGCTCTGATCGAAGATTTGATGTCTTTGACACTGTCGCCACTAGGAAAACTGACTTTGCTACGGTTGTTTCCTTTTTTGGCTAAACCATGTCGGAATTGCCTGAAATTTAATGTAGAGCCTCCTAGTGGCATTTTAAGGCCAACTGTGTGCTTTGTCTTGTGTGTCAGGGTCTCTGGTTTCACCACCGCAGAGAGCTCCTGTTCAGTTGCTAGAAGAGTGAAGTTAGGCCAAATGATGTTGAAATGGCCAAAAACTTCATGTGTACCCTTCTTTTGGTTGTTTTAAAGGGTCTTGCAGTTTTTTTTTTTATTCTGACAAGATCTGATGCTTGAAATGGCATTTGCCTATTTGTGGTAGGATGAGACTCCATATAGCTTTGGATGTTGAAGAGGCAAAGTGACATTTTTGGTGTCAACAAATAACCCCTCGAGGTACAACGATGATAGCTTTCGTAGTCAATGCGCCTTGAAGAGAATTTTAAAGGAGGCCTTTTTGGCTTGACTAATAGTCTTGAGCAAAATTTTTGATAGAGTAACCTTTTTGAGTTTCCAAGGGCATTTTATGGCAGTGAGAGGGATCATGTACCATCTTAAGGCAACATTTTGAAAATGACATGAAGGATTTGGTTTTTTGGGTTTTGGATTTTTTTTTCTTTTGACCTTGTGAACCTAAAGGCTTTATGTGGCCCATCAGGCGGTCAAGAAGGGTTTTTTTTATTCTTGATCTTGTGACCTGACAAGCTGTATGTGGTAGGTTAGGGGGTCAGGTTTTGGATTTTGGTTTTGACCTTGTGACCTAACAAGTTGTATGTGGCAAGTTAGGGGGTCGAGATTTGGCTTTTGGTTTTGGCCTTGTAACCTAACAAGTTGTATGTGGCGAGTTAGGGGACCATGGTTGGGTTTTTCGTGGAATGTCAATTTCAAGATTTTGGCTTAATTTGGTTCATGAGGTTGGATGGTTTGGGTTTTTGGAAAATCATGAGGCTTGGATTTCTTTGTATGGTCTAGTCAACTCAAAAGAGGCACGAAACCATTTTTGAATGCTCTTGGTAAGAGGATTTTTTTACTAAAAGTCACTTTTAGTGCCTAAGTGGTCAAACTTGGCTCATGTGGCCTAACCCATGGGACCTTAAGCTTTTAAAGATGAATTAGATCTCATGTGGTGTCATTTTTGTAGAGAATACCTAGAAAAATTTCCTTTAGGTAGAGAATATCTAAAAATATCCTTACTTGGAAAGAATCTCTGAAGTTTCTTTTCTTTTAGGAGAGAATATCTCAAAGCATCTTTCTTTTGGTTAGGTTGCTAATTTGTAGCACTTACCTCCTTGCTTTTCTCCTTGTTTTCTCTTTGGCTTGCTATCTTCTATAAAAGCAAGGGAGGTTGGATCTTTTGCTCTTATTGCTTTCTTTTTGCAAAGGCTTCAAGAGTGCTCTAAGAGTTTTTTTTTGTCAAGGATCTTCAAGCTTCTCATCTTCTTCTTCATCAATGGCTTCAAGTAAGTTTTCTTTCTCAACAAGAAACTCCATGTAGAAGTAGGAAAAACTTTCTTTCTTTTCTTTTTCTCTTTCTTTTTTTCTTCTTTTATTTCCTTTTTTCCCCTTTTTTTCCATGTGTTTTCTCTCTTTTTATTTTTTTCAAACATTCTTCTTTTTTTTTTCTCACTTTTTTTTCTTTCTTTTCTTTTTTTTTTCTTTCTTTCTCCCCCCCCCCCCTTTTTTTTTCTTCTGAGGATGTTTCTTTTTTCTTCTCCCTTTTTTTTTTTTGCTCACCATATGTAAGACCCCACCCTTAGAGATTCCGATTAGTACTAATTAAGTCATGTATTAGTTCTAAGTGAGATTAGTGCATTTTGGTTTAGTTTGGGATAAGAATAGCTTTTATAGCTTTGGGTTATTTTGAGAACCTTTTTGATTAGTGGGACCCTTTGGGGGTTTCTTTATAGTGCCTTTGCGTGACGTGGGGGATTATTCGATTTCCGCAAAATCGTGTTTTAGCTCCATTTGATTGATCTCATTTAGCCTTACAACTTTCTTGTTTACTCCGTTCCCATCCGAGACCTCGAAACCCTACTTTTCTAAGATTCATCTTGAGCTAGCTTTGGTCATTTGAAGCACTTCCAAGTAAGCTCTCTTCCTAATCTTCTAGATTTGTGTTCTTCTAGTCCTAGAGAAGCCCCATCTTCATTATTGCAAGCTCCTTTTTCCTGTTTCATGGTTTTGGATTATTAGGGTTTGTAATGGGTGTATTTTGGGGCTTTTGTATAGATTGGAGATTTGGGCTTGGAAAGTGTGTTTAGGAGCTTGATTTGCTAATTTGGAGCCAAGGCAAGTGGATGAATGGGTTGATTTTATGATTTCTTGTTTATGAAAATTTTGGATTCTTATTAATTACTTTCACCCATGCTTTTTCTATGTGTTTTAATGATTTTGAAATGTGCATATTGATATGCCCTTCTCTTAATTGATCTCTTGAGAATATATGCATTTACTTTGCTAAAGTTTGTTTTTGTCATTTATGGATTAAAATAGATGGTGGTTGTTCTTGAAATTAATGAGGTTGGAAATTAATGTAATTTGAAGGTTTTGGTGGATGGTTGTTGGAGGAGTAATGGTGGTTTTGAGAGGCCAAGGACACCATTAAATTTTGTGTCAAGAAGTGGTTCAAAGGAGGTTGAAAGGGAGGAATGGAGAGAGCACGCACTACACTGGAAGGCAGTTTCTGAAGTAGTCTGCTTGAGCGAACCCCTTACAAAAGTCGTTTAGCTCGAACCAACCTCCAGGTTCGCTCAAGCTAACCCTCCTAAAGGCGAAACCGCTCAAGCTAACCATTGTACGCTCAAGCGGACCCCTTCCAGATGCCAAATTGCTCGAACCAACCTCTAGTTCGTTCGAGCTCACCTGACTCGGACCAATTCGCTCAAGCGAACCCTCCTAGAGAACCCTTCGCTCGAGCGAACTTCTAGTCCACTTGAGCCAACTGTGCATAATGCCTGGGCCTTCCCTAGTGTCTTCAGAAAGGGTGTTTTAAGGTCCAGTTAGGTTGGTTTAAAGCCCCAAGGCTTGGGAAGACCTAGGAGATGATATATGGAGATTGATCAAGAAAGAAACCCTATTCTAGAAATGTATTAAGGACTTTGGACTTGTCAATTTGTATGGGGAACTCGAGATGTCTCCTATCCTTTGAGTACCATGCCAAGAGCAAAAACAGACATACAAAACCTTTATGCATATTGTTTAAATCCGGAAGCCTCAACATATGGTCCGTAATTATACGGAGATACGTTGTGGTTGTTTTACTCGGATTATACATGTTCTAGCCCGTTTTCACGTGATAACCACAGTTTTGCTCAAACTATTGATTTATGAACTTAGCATGCTTTACCAGCCCCGTACATGCATGATAAGCTACTGATTGAAATATGTGCATATGAGCACCATGTCCCACATGCTTGGGTGTTGTACACTAATATAGATATGTATATGTTTTGATTTTCATTTGACCTATGTGTTGGCACCACTAAGCTTGGACGTCTTTGTCAGTCTGATCCACTGACTTGGGCCTCTCCTTCTTGCTCCTGCCAGCTGCAGTTTGGATCCTATCCTGCCCCATTATCCGGTTCCGCGGCCATGGTCTTGTCTAGCTATATATATATAATGTTGGTTCTCGTCACTTCGTGTGTCTGAGACCAACGTACTGAATGTGCTCTCATCGCACAAGTGATGGAGGATTTAACTTTTGTGTGGATGCCATCTTGTCAGTTTCTGTTTCTTGTTACCCTACATGTTTTATATTGCATATGTACCTTAAACAAATAATGCATCCTGTTTTATAGAAATTATTGCTTTGATAGGTTTTAATTATTTTCTAAAGTATTCTTTTGTATTTCCTTATTGTTATATCCATTCACCCACCTGCCAAACCGTCGTGTCTGACCCATCCTTGTGGTACTCAGGTACGGACCCCGTTGTCCTTGAGGAGGAGTTAGAGGAGGCGGCTGGTGAGCCGCATCGTGTAGGCGAATGGCACGCTGACGATGTCGTCTAGACATTTGGTCGAGCCTTGAGATGCGACACATTTTGGGAAGAGAGACGGATAAAATTTTTTGGAGATTCATTTTGGGTTGTATTAGCCTTTGTTGGCCTCTAATTCTTGGGGAATGTTAATTTAATCACCTTTTGCTATATGCTTCCGCATCAATGTGAATGACTAGTGAATATATGTGATATCTTCAGCGTGAAAACCTGTGGGAAATTAAATGAGTGTATCTTTATAATCTTTGTGGTAATTGTAAGGTCCCCGACCTTAATAGGGTGTTTAATTTCCTAATATTGCGATTAGCCTAATTAATTGTGATTTTAGCTAATTAGGCGGGTTTAGTGGCTAAGCAAGTTTCTTTTATCATTAGAAAGATGTTCCCGAAGTGTCGTTTGCTTTCAAGTGCGATTAGTCTTAATAGGGGGTTAGGGTGTAATTAATAGGAAAATTGAGTATTTTTCTGGAAAATTCCATTTTCGCCGAATTTGGGTGCGTTGGAAGTATCTCGTCACGCTCGTCACTTTTCATTCTTGACTCGTCATGATTCGACGCACTGAAGTCCCTCAAACAATTGCATTTCTCTCACTTCACTCAGAATGGGCATTTAGGACATTTTCCTTTCATCCCTTCATTTAACCTAAACCCTACCATTCATTCCCTTTCCCCCTTCATTTCAGCTGCTGGAGCTCCTCTTTCCTTCTTCACTTCTCTTCACCTCTCTCTTCTTACATGTGGAGATTGGAGGCATCCCAAGAGAAACCAAGCTCATCATCTTCTTCCTCTCCTCTTCCTCTACCTCTTGACCCAAAAAAATTGGTAAGTTTCATCTTCTCCTTCTCTCCCCATTTCGTTTCTCATGGCTGTGAATGGGCTGCATGTCGATGGCTTCATTCTTTTCTTATTCCTTGGTGTTCTTTGAGTGTAGAAGAGAGACTTTGGAAGGTGGGTTTGGCTAGAGTGTGAGTGGGGGGCTCATTTCTCCTTCATCTTCTCAAATTTCCACCTCTTTCATCCCCTTTGGTGAAGGCAAGTAGATTAGCATTATGTATTGATCATGCATGTATGTTTACTCCATTCTTATTAATGTGTTGCTTAGATCTCCATCAAATGCCAAGCTTGATTACAAATATTGGATTCCACATGTTAAATAGGGAGAATGTTAATGGGCCTTGATTGGAATGGGGTGGGTGTTTTGGTGAATAGAAATGGACTATTGTAGGTATGGAAATGTGGAATTCTGAAGCCTAAAGCTTGTGTCTCGAAATTAGAATGAAACAGCTTCAGAACTTCACAGTTCTGCATGGGCAGTCACCTGGCGGTCACCCCGCGGCTGGCCGCCTGATCAGGACATAGTTCTGTCCTGTGCGCGGTTACCCCTGGCGTCAGCCTGCGGCTGACGGCCAACCCAGAAGCAAAACTTGAATAGGTTCTGTTGTACACATGCGGTGACCCAGCAGTCACCATGCGGCTGGCCGACCTGATGAAATTCTTTGCGAGTAGTTTCTGAACTACATGCGGTGACCTGTCGGTCACCACTCGGCGACCTGGCGGTCAGCTGCCAACTGCCAGGCGGCTGGCCGCCTGTTCAGAAAATTGTTTTTGAAATGGGACTTCTTCCCTAGGTTTTGACTTTATATGTGGGACCCCTTGACCCTGCCCTTGCATGACCAATTTGGGAAAATGGAAACGGAGCACGATTAGCTTGGTGTGCTTCGTCGGTTGTCCGGGGTTTTCAGTATATTAACGTTACTCGGCCGAATGCGTGTGCTATTGAGTTAATTGGAGCCCAATAACTTCCGTACACCATGGGCACGCCAAATTAGGACACCAATGACTCATTCTCCATACGTACTCTGTTGGGAATGTGTTCGATACATGGTTGACAACTCTTGACCTAGGATTGGCTTATTTTTCACTCTTGACTCGCGAATCTTGTACCCATAGCATATCGTACCTTCTACACTCTATCTTGTATACTTGTATAACTTGTAAATTAACTTGTAGAATTAGGATTTAACCGGACTCAAAGTGTATCCTTTGGTACCTTGTCTTGTGTTGATGGACACGTGTGGATAGACTTGAAAGAGGACTATTCATGAAACTTGGAATTGGACTTGTATCTTGGCTTGACTTGGAGTAGCCCTCAGCTTGTCATCTTGTACTTGGAAACCTATCCACGTGTATTTGTCTTGAAATTTGTGTCGCGTGTAAACCATCATCATCATCATCTTGCATTCATAACCAGCTGCAGACTGAGGGTTTTAAAGTGGGTCGGATATCGGACACTAGGGTGGGCAGTCGGCTTTGGACGACGTCCATGGCACGAATAGCTGGAAACAGGTTTGGACCGTGCTGCTATTTCTAGGACCAGAAGCTAGGATCTCCCTAGAGCCGGGCTTTGGGTATTCGTAGTCAGCTAAGACGTCACTTATACCCCCGGGAGATGGCATTGGACATCCTCGGAGTCTCCACTTGCTTGCATTACATTTCATGGATGGTTATTCTTGCTAGGATTTATCTTGTTACTTGATTCTCGTATTATTCATGCTTTATGCCTGGCTTGTACGTTGCCATCTTATGATCATGTATTTGTTTTTGCTCTTCTTTGAAACATGTTATGCATAATGTATATTGCTTACCTCCTTGCAAACATGTTGTTGATTCTTTATCTCATGGTGTGCAGAGGAAACCTACTACTACCCTTACATAGACCCAGATGCCGAAGCAATCCCAGAGGATCCTCAACCGGGGGAGGAGTACGGGGTACGAGAGTGGGGTGCCGATGATGTAGCTTAGTGTCATCACTCTCGGCACCAGTGCGCATTACAGGGGGATATTTCTCATTGTGCCACCTCATTTCATCTTTTGGTCTAGATTTTTTGTATATCTTTTGTACCAGGACCTAAGTTTTGGGATGGTCTTGATGATTATAAACTTTATATGTTTTCATCTTTTGAAACTTGAATATATAATGGAATGAAATCCATACTTGTTTCAATATCTCTACAGGTTTAATGAATGTGTTTGCTGGACAAGCTCCATTGATTAAATTGTTAATGAGGCTCAACTACACAATCCTCATAGCGGACTTCGATCCTTAGGCATTAAGGGCAAAAATTATTAATTAGTCCTAAATCTCACACCCCGGATCTGGTTTAATTACAATTCGGGTTCGGGGTCGTGACATTGTGGTATCAGAGCAATGGATGGTTTCTCAGGGTAAAAATTATAGAAACCATAGGACGCGTGTGAGGATTTACGTTAGCCTAGTGTTCATAGTATGTTCTGTATTCTTATAGCCTTGTGTTGCTAGTTTTGGGTTGCATAGGGCTTAACTCATATTTTCTTGAAGTGACATGGCTAATAGTGGACCATCAGGATTGGGTTCCACACCTCCCATATTGGATAGCCAATTCCAGCAATTCCTCAATGCTTATCTGCAATCACAGATTGCGCAGATAGAACGTGACAGGAAACAAAGAGAGGACCAAGTCGCCTTTCAAGCTCAGATGGTAGAAGTAATGCAAAAAGTGTCTGAGCCCCAGGCTAAAGAACGAGATCTCAATGACTTGGTTGAAAAGTTCATGAAGAGACTTCCCCCAGAGTTCTATGGGGTAGAGGATCCCGTAGAGGCAGATGAATGGACAGTGCAGATTGAGAATATCTTTTAAGTGTTCAAATGCACAGGTCAGTAGCAAGTTTAATTGGCAGCTCACATGTTTCGTGGGACAGCAGAGGGATGGTGGAAGACCATCAAGAGTACTTACGACACCGCTGAGGACGACAAGGCACAGGAAACTTTTGTCAAGCAATTTAAGGATAGGTTCATCCTTGAGCACTACACAGAGTAGAAGGTAGTGGAATTTGAGACGCTTATACAGGATACTCTCACAATTCAGGAGTATGAGATCCAGTTTACCCATTTGTCCATATTTGCAGCGGCTTTGATCAAGCCAGACTCTGAGAAGGTTCGCAGGTTTTAAGAGAGGGCTGAGACTTGATATTAAATTGCAAGTTCAACAGAGCAAATTGAATGAGTATGATGCAGTGGTCAAGAAGGCATATTGGGTAGAGGAGTCACTCAAGGGTGTCATAGTGTTAGAGCAGCAGAGGATAATGGCTATTTTGCCACAGCTTATTGGATAGTTGATACCTGCTCCTGCTGCGTTTTCTCCTCCTCAGCAGCCCAAGAGACAGAGAATGGAACCAAGGTTTGGACAGCAGCAGCAAAGGTTAGAGTGCGTGCATTGAGGTGGAGCTCATTACTCCCGAGATTGCCGGAAGCAGTCCGGTGCATGTTATCATTATTGAGATCCCAAGCATAAGGTTCGCCATTGCCCGACGAAGACAGGGGTTACACCCCCAACACTTGCAGCTCCGGTGCCTAGGCCTCCTCATCCTGCGCAGCCATTGAGGCAACACCTCCAGTGCAGGTCAGACCACCACAGCAGCAGCAAGAAGTTATTGTCAGACCTCCTCAGCCGCCACAGCCACGTGCTCCGGCTCCTCAGTATAGGGTTCTGCAGCGACCCCCAGCATTGCAGCGACCTCCGGCATTGCAGTGACCGCAGTATTGCGGCAGAGGCCCCATTAGCAGTACCAATGTCCAAGGCAGCTGGGCAAGGCATATGCGATCACACATGAGTAGGTAGAGGCAGTAGAGAATGTCATTGAAGGTACTCTCTCCGTTTGCGGATTTGATGCTAAAGTTTTGTTCGATCCAAGTTCCACACATTCTTTTGTTGCATCAGCATTTGCATTGCATTTTGGAAAGGATAGAGAGATGTTACTGTTTATTCTAGTAGTTGCTACTCCAGTAGGCAGGTCGGAAGCATGTGATTTTATTTATTCTAGGTGCACAGTTCAGATTGGAGGTACTCAGTTGACCTCCAGTTTGATTGTGTTGGCGATGTCCGACTTTGATGTTGTTCTTAGTATGGACTGGTTAGCAGCGAACCGTGCGGTGTTGGATTGTTTCAATAAGACCGTGAGGTTGCAGAGTGTAGACCGTAGCGTCGAGTTCATTGGTGCGAAGAAGCCCACCTCCACTTGGTTGATTTCTACATTGAAGGCAGACCGCTTGATGAGGAGCGGATGTGAGGGTTACATCGCGTTTATCGCGAAGGACAAGTAGTCCAAACCCATAGATGATATTCCGGTAGTAAGCGAATTCCCAGATGTTTTTCAGGAGGATATTCTAGGTTTGCCACCTGTGCGTGAGATAGACTCACGATAGAGCTACTACCAGGTACTGCACTGATTTCGAAAGCTTCGTATAGAATGGCCCCTGCAGAATTATAAGAATTGAAGACTCAGCTAGAAGATCTATTAGATAAAGGCTTCATCATGCCAAGTGTATCACCATGGGGAGCTCCAGTACTATTTGTTAAGAAGAAGGACGAGACTGTGAGGATGTGCATCGATCACCGGCAATTGAACCAAGTGACAGTCAAGAAAAAGTACTCGCTTCCGAGAATAGATGAGTTGTTTGATCAGTTACAAGGAGCCCAGTTCTTTTCGAAGATTGATCTACGTTCAGGATACCACTGGCTACGTGTCAGAGTGGAAGATATTCCTAAGACAGCGTTCCGGACTAGATATGGCCACTTTGAGTTTCTTGTGATGCCATTTGGTTTGAGGAATACACCAGTAGTGTTCATGGCTTTAATGAACAAGATATTTACTCCTTACCTCGATCAGTTCGTAGTGGTATTCATTGATGATGTGTTGGTTTATTCAAATTCCAAGGAGGAACATGAGCATTAGTTAAGGACTTCATTGTAACTTCTGAAGGACAGTCAGTTGCATGACAAGCTAAGTAAATGTGAGTTTTGGTTAGAATAGGTGTCATTTCTAGGCCACGTGATTTCTAAGGAAGGGCTGACAGTGGATTCTAAGAAGATAGATGCAGTTGTCAGATGGTGTAGTTCGCAAAATGCAGCAGAGATTCGCAGTTTCCTAGGACTTGCAGGCTATTGTAGAAGATTTGTGAAAGGATTCTCTACTATCGCAGCCCCCCTTACTAGGTTGACCAGAAAGAACGTCCTTTTTGTTTGGACCTAGGAGTGTGAGAAAAGTTTCTAAGAACTGAAGACCAGACTGACCACAGCACCCATTCTTGCTTTATCATCTGGCAATGGAGGATTTGTTGTTTTGACAGATGCATCAGGAGTTGGTTTGGGTTGTGTTCTTATGCAAAGCGATAAGGTGATAGCGTATGGTTCAAGACAATTGAAAGAACATGAGAAGATTAGAGCTTGCAGCCATTGTACTTGCACTAAAGAAGTGGAGGCACTACCTGTACGGCGAGAAGTTCGAGTTGCACTCAGATCACAAGAGCTTACAGTATTTGTTTACATAGAATGAATTAAACAACAGACAACGAAGATGGATGGAGTACATTAAAGATTACGATTTTCCTATCAAGTACCACCCTGGAAAAAGCAATGTGGTAGCAGATGCCTTGAGCAGAAAGTTAGCATTTAGTGGGTGTATAGTGCTGGAATGGAGATGGATGGAACAGTTTAGAGACCTGGACGTTGGAGTTTGACCTATCAGTGAGAAGGTAATGATTGCTAGCATGGCAGCATGGGAATCGGAGATAATGAACAGAATTAAAGAATGTCAGAAGGGTGACTCAGGGTTGCAGCGTATCATTGAGCGCATAAATGGCAGGCCTGAGTTCAGACTAATTGAGGGAGCTTTGTATTGCAAAGACCGGTTGTGCGTGCCAGATGTGCATGACATAAAGACAGCTGATGATAGATGCACACCGTACAAGATATTCTATTCATCTGGGCAGCACTAAAGTGTATCAGAATCTGAAGAACCACTATTGGTGGATGAACATGAAGAAAGAAATTGCAGTATTTGTTTCCAAGTGCTACATGTGTCAGGTGATCAAGACTGAACACAAGAAGCCTCCTGGTTTACTTCATCAGTTGAAGATTCCTATGTGGAAATGGGAGCACATCACTATGGATTTTGTATCAAGATTACCAAATACTAGGAAAGGGAATGATGCTATATGGGTGATCGTGGACCGATTGACCAAGTCAGCCCATCTCATACCATTCAAGACCGGTCAGTTCATGGATAAGATGGCCAAGTTGTATAATGATGAGATTGTCAGATTGCATGGAGTGCCTGAATCTATAGTATCCGATCGAGACACCAAATTTGTCTCACGGTTTTGGACTACACTTCAGTCATCCATGGGCACACAATTGAGATTTAGCACAGCTTACTACGCTCAGCGGACGGACAATCAGAGCGCACCATTCAAACTCTAGAGGATATGCTCCGGGCATGTGTATTGGATTTCAAGAAGGATTGGGATGAGAGTTTGCCCCTCTGTGAGTTCTCCTACAACAACAGTTACCATTCTAGCATTGGCATGGCACCGTTTGAAGCACTATATGGATGCAAATGCAGGACTCCAGTGTGTTGGGAAGAGGTAGGAGTACGAAGTTTTCATGGACCATATGTGGTTGGTGATACTAGTGAGAAAGTTAAGGATGCACAGATGCATTTGAAAGAATCTCGTGTCCGCCATAAGAGCTATGTGGATAAGAGAAGGAGGCCACTAGAGTTTCAGGTTGGTGATAAGGTGTTTCTTAAGGTCTCTCCAATGCGTGGTGTTGTTAGATTCGGCAAAAAAGGGAAACTTTCCAAGAGATATGTGGGACTGTTCGAGATTTGTAGTAGGATTGGTGACGTTGCATATCGACTTACCTTGCCACCAGAGTTGTCGGGTGTACACAACGTGCTCCACATGTCGATGTTGTGCAAGTACATTCCAGATCCCACCCATGTGTTGCCACAATAGCCACTGCAGATTCAGCCCGACACATCTTATGTGGAGCAGCCAGCGCAGATTACAGACACCAAGGAGACAGTTTTGTGGACGATGACCATTCAATGGGTCAAGGTTCAGTGGGAGCACCACCGTCTAGAGGAAGCTATGTGGGAACTCAGGGACCAAATCAGGAAAGCTTATCCTCATCTTCTTCCTAAGGAGGTATGTTTAGGCATTTGGAGGACCAAATGTTCTTTTAAGAGGGAAGGGATGTAAGGTCCCCGACCATAATAGGGTGTTTAATTTTCTAATATTGGCGATTAGCCTAATTAATTGTGATTTTAGCTAATTAGGCGGGCTTAGTGGCTAAACAAGTTTCTTTTATCATTAGAAAGATGTTCCCGAAGTTTCGTTTGCTTCCGAGTGCGATTAGTCTTAATAGGGGGTTAGGCTGTGATTAATAGGAAAATTGGGCATTTTTCTGGAAAATTCCATTTTCGCCGAATTTGGGTGCGTTGGAAGTATCTCGTCACGCTCGTCACTTTTCGTTCTTGACTCGTCATGATTCGACGCACTGAAGTCCCTCAAACAATTGCATTTCTCTCACTTCACTCAGAATGGGCATTTAGGACATTTTCCTTTCATCCCTTCATTTAACCTAAACCCTACCATTCATTCCCTTTCCCCCTTCATTTCAGCTGCTGGAGCTTCTCCTTCCTTCTTCACTTCTCTTCACCTCTCTCTTCTTACATGTGGAGATTGGAGGCATCCCAAGAGAAACCAAGCTCATCATCTTCTTCCTCTCCTCTTCCTCTACCTCTTGACCCAAAAAAATTGGTAAGTTTCATCTTCTCCTTCTCTCCCCATTTCGTTTCTCATGGCTGTGAATGGGCTGCATGTCGATGGCTTCATTCTTTTCTTATTCCTTGGTGTTCTTTGAATGTAGAAGAGAGACTTTGGAAGGTGGGTTTGGCTAGAGTGTGAGTGGGGGGCTCATTTCTCCTTCATCTTCTCAAATTTCCACCTCTTTCATCCCCTTTGGTGAAGGCAAGTAGATTAGCATTATGTATTGATCATGCATGTATGTTTACTCCATTCTTATTAATGTGTTGCTTAGATCTCCATCTAATGCCAAGCTTGATTACAAATATTGGATTCCACATGTTAAATAGGGAGAATGTTAATGGGCCTTGATTGGAATGGGGTGGGTGTTTTGGTGAATAGAAATGGACTATTGTAGGTATGGAAATGTGGAATTCTGAAGCTTAGAGCTTGTATCTTGAAATTGGTATGAAATAGCTTTAGAACTTCACAGTTCTACACGGGTGATCACCCCGCGGCTAGCCGCCTGATCAGGACAGAACATGGTAAGGATCTGTCCCATGCGTGGTTACCCCTGCGGTCAACCCGCGCCTGATCGCCAACCCAAAAGTTGAACCTGAACTGGTTCTGTTGTACACACTCGGTGACCCGGTGGTCACCACGCGGCTGGCCGACCTGATGAAATTCTGTGTGAGTAGTTTCTGAACTACACGCGGTGACCTGTCGGTCACCACTCGGCGACCTGGCAGTCAGCTGCCAACCGCCAGGAAGCTAGCCGCCTGTTCAGAAAATTGTTTTTGAAATGGGACTTCTTCCCTAGGTTTTGACTTTATATGTGGGACCCCTTGACCCTACCCTTCCATGACCAATTTGGGAAAATGGAAACGGAGCATGATTAGCTTGGTGTGCTTCATCAGTTGTCTGGGATTTTCAGTATATTGACGTTACTCGGCCGAATGCGTGTGGTATTGAATTAATTGGAGCCCAACAACTTCCGTACACCATGGGCCCGCCAAATTAGGACACCAATGACTCATTCTCCATACGTACTCCGTTGGGGATGTGTTCGATACACGGTGGACAACTCTTGACCTAGGATTGGCTTATTCTTCACTCTTGACTCACGAATCTTGTACCCATAGCATGTCGTACCTTCTACACTCTATCTTGTATACTTGTAAAACTTGTAAATTAACTTATAGAATTAGGATTTGACCAGACTCAGACTGTATCCTTGGGTACCTTGTCTTGTGTTCATGGACACGTGTGGATAGACTTGAAAGAGGACTATTCATGAAACTTGGAATTGGATTTGTATCTTAGCTTGACTTGGAGTAGCCCTCGGCTTGTCATCTTGTACTTGGAAACCTATCCACGTGTATTTTTTTTTGGAATTTGTGTCGCGTGTAAACCATCATCATCATCATCTTGCATTCATAACCAGCTGCAGACTGAGGGTTTTAAAGTGGGTCGGATATCGGACACTAGGGTGGGTAGTCGGCTTTGGACGACGTCAATGGCGCGAATAGCTGGGAATGGGTTTGGACCGTGCTGCTCTTCCTAGGACCAGGAGCTAGGATATCCCTAGAGCCGGACTTTGCGCATTTGTAGTCGGCTAAGACGTCCCTTATACCCCGAGAGATGGCATTGGACATCCTCGGAGTCTCCTCTTGCTTGCATTGCATTTCATGGATGGTTATTCTTGTTTATCTTGCTAGGATTTATCTTATTACTTGATTCCCGTATTATTCATGCTTTATGCCTAACTTGTACCTTGCCATCTTATGATCATGTATTTGTTTTTACTCTTCTTTGAAACATGTTATGAATAATGTATATTGCTTACCTCCTTGCAAACATGTTGTTGATCCTTTATCTCATGGTGTGCAGAGGACACCTACTACTACCCTTACGCAGACCCAGATGCCGAGGCAATCCTAGAGGATCCTCAACCGGGGGAGGAGGATGGGCTACGAGAGTGGGGCGCCGATGATGTAGCTTAGTGTCATCACTCCCGGCACCAGTGCGCGTTACACGAGGATATTTCTCATTGTGCCACCTCGTTTCATCTTTTGGTCTAGATCTTTTGTATACCTTTTGTACCAGGACCTAAGTTTTGGGAAGGTCATGATGATTATAAACTTTATATGTTTTCATCTTTTGAGGCTTGAATATATAATGGAAAGAAATCCATACTTGCTTCGATATCTCTACAGGTTTAATAAATGTGTTTGCCGGACAAGCCCCATTGATTAAATTGTTAATGAGGCTCAACTACACAATCCTCATAGCAGACTTCGATCATTGGGCATTAAGTGGAATTTTTTTTAATTAGCCCTAAATCTCATACCCCGGATCCGTTTCAATTACTAATCGGGTTCAGGGTCGTGATAGTAATCATCACTATACACTCTCCACCTAACTCGCCGATCCTGGATTTGGTGTGCTAACCCGGTCCAAGGTCACGACACTATGATAATGAGGTTTATGCAACTCTAGATGTTCATGCATTTTGTTTTTCATGCATCAAGAAGGCTAGAGTCTATAGGTCAAGCCAACATGGATTTTGACTTGGACAAAGTTTGATTGGTTTTTGACCAAGTTGGGTTGGAATTGGTCAAACTTTTGTCAAGGTTTTCCTAGCATCTAATGCATGACGACTTTCTTTTTATGCATGATTTTGTAAATCGAATTGGAAGCATCATAATGCATACCTAGAAATCTTTTGCAAGTTTTGGGAGTTGGAGCTCGCAGCAATGTTGAGCTCTTTCCTAGTCTTGTGGGATTTTGAAGAGCTTTGCAAGTTTTGGAGTTTAGTGGTGGCAGCGATGTTGAGCCCTTTTCCGATATCGCGGAGATTTAGAAGATTCACTTGATCTCGCAGCAATATTTGATTTTGAGCCTTCTTTGAGAATCCTCCATTGACTATGAGCTCGCAGTGATGTTGAGCTCATTTTCAAGCTTCCTATCTTTTTCGAAGTGCTTTCTTTTTCTTTGGAATTGCCCCGAAACCATGCCAAAACTTAGCTAGGATTTTTGGCAAAATTCTGTCATTTTGGTGTTTGATCTTTTTTTTTCAACCTTTGCAGGTAGTTTCTCCAGAACGAACAAGGGTAAGGGGCCTGTTGCTGCGCACCTTGTCGATTTACCAGATCTTCCAATGCGGCAGTACAAAGGCCTAGGAGAAGGTCCAGTATGTGGAGATGAACTTGGAAGAGTGTGGCTCGCTCAACCGAGATGAGATGAGGCAGTGTTTGATCGCCCTCAAGGATGAGGAGTTCTACAAGATTGTGGTCACGGACGATCAGAGCATTGTGCATAAGCCTACCTTTTTCTTTGGTGATGCAGTCCCTGACGACTTGACATACCAAAGGAGATATTTTCAGTTCTCTTATACAACTGATGGTGAGGAGAGAACTGTTGTTACTCGGTTGAGTTTTGATCGTAGCATCTCGATCATGAGTCTTTCTCCCATATGCTCTAAGAGGGAGGATCCTCCAAGCTGGGTGAAGAGGACCGTGATCAAGACCGGGATTTTTGTTGGCGGTCCTTCCGGATATACGGAGAAGTCGCTTGCCCGTATGGACATGCTGATGCCAGCCAGTGGCGACCAAGGTTCTGATTATCCGTCGGTCAATTTGAGACCGGTAGGCTTTGGCATTTTCTAGGGTGACGGCAGCACTTGGGTTAAGCCTTTTCGACTTCGTGGCCGTTTCAGTGCTGACTTAGGTTGAGAGTCATGGATTGATCATATCTTGCAGATTGGTGGCGCCATTCTGAAGGAGGCCGAGATCTTCGATGCATTCGCGCTTTTCGGAAGACCGTGGTTTTCTCCGATGAAGCCTTTATGGCCATGTTGGAGTCATTCCTTCCATAAACCAACACCTTCGTTGCCAAGAATGGTGAGATTAGTTTCTCTTTGAATGAACTGAGCGCATCACCGGACTGCCTATCCTCGGCAAACTCTATGAGGAGTTCATGCCCATTGGCAGCGTCTTCTAGGAGCAGTCTAAGGAGTTTAGGCTCTTGTACTTTCAGCTTGTCGCCTTCTACGATTTTTTGAAGGAGGAGGGCTCGAAAGTCAGGTCCAGCAGTTGGAAGAGTTTCAGCTCTGTCTCCCAACTTCTTTGACAGCGGGGAGTCTTTTGATAGCATGACCCAGGAAGCCAGGGCTAAGAATCCGGGTTCAAAGAAGATCTTCGTCATGCGAGAAAATTTGAAAAACTTCCTCATGAGCACAAATGCCATTTGCTCTGACATTGCACTGCGGAGAGATCTCGTTGTTTACCTTACTTACTCGCTGGGTGAGGCTGTTTTTGCTGGAAGAGATGAAATACACATCAGGCCGCATTGTATTTTTCTGGCTTGTTAGATGGGGTTTGGAGAGCAGCTTGCTTTGGTGCCAGCTCTTTACTCTTATTTGTGTACCGAACTGCAGGCTGCTGCTTTTCTGGTTCGGCATGGGCTCCCCACGAACAGGGTATTTTCAGCCCATATTTTATGTTCGTGGTATGTGTACCACTGTCCTGGCTTCCACCAATTGGGCGTTGTGCAAGATGATGACCTATTTATGATTCGTTTGGCTAGAGGGACAGCCATTTCCGAATCACTTTTGTTTGCTTGTTTGAGGATCCGACGGTTTAGGGACGTCGAGATAGGGCAGTCTTCAGTGAATCTTTCTCCGGATTTGTGGAAGCAAGCTTTTGATTTTGGTGTCTCCCGTGATTCCAGTAGGGCAGGGTTAGGAAGACATTACCTCTTGACCAATGCAGAGAAGGGGTGGCTTTTCAACATACATGTTGGTACGATGGTGTACGGTAGACATCTTTTCGTCGACATCCAGCCGTATGTCCCCTTGCGTTTCACACTATAGTTGGGCTTCTCTCAAGGCATTGTTGGAGCGGCTTCGAGCATGGTGAAGTGTTTTGGAGGTTTGCAGGACGGGAGAAATGCATTGTCTTTTTATAGTGCGGAGGACACTACTGCCATGATTTCCTATCCTGAGCTGCCTACTTTCTGGACTGCTGGCTTCACGAAATGGATCGTGGAGAGCTTTTCAGTATATCGGGAGCTTTCCAAGAAGGAGCTCGATGTAAAGCTGTCTTTTGGGAAGGGTCTTGGAAGATCAAATGGCGTTCGGTAGAGGAAGTTCTAGCTTTCCTTTTTGGAGAGAAGCCTAAAATAGGCTTTCTCGATGAACAGGACGTCATTAGATCTGAAGCTGTGCAAGAAATTCCTGGTGAGGTCTTGAAACAGCTGGGAGAGGAGGAGGCCGAGATTGACCCTTGGATGCAAGCGGAGTGAATAAAGGCTTCCATGGAGTCCACTGGCAAGAGCAGACCATCTAGTGAGGGCTCTAGTGAGAGGCTTGATTTTGATAGTGGGGCAGGTACTTCAAGCAAACCGATCCATAGAGGCAAGAGGAAAAGAGGACAGCGCTGTGATAAGAGACGGTATGAACACTCTCCCGATCTGGAAGTCCCTCTTACCATTGCTGAGGTGTCAGGGGATGCTGATGAGCCTCTAGAGAAGAGGAGCTGAGAAGAGGCAACCACTAGTGATGGTATGATTCTTCCTTTTTTCTCTTTCCGTTTCTTTTCTTTCATAAAGATTTTTTTATCCACCGCTTTCTTTCTTTTTAGCAGAAGATGATGACTTGGTGATGGCTGAGGTTCCGATCGATGAGGCGGTGACGGATTCGGTCGCGGCATCTGAAGAAAAACCAAGGGGCTCTGGAGTGATTCCAGAACCTTCACTTGGTATGATTTATTTTGCTTTTTCGCTTTTTTGTTTTTCTTTGCCGCCATTTGCTGACATATATTTTTTTTCCTTGCCAATTGACTTGCCATAATATTCCGACGACTTTGAACCATCCATGGATGCAACTTTTGGCGATGTTTCGGATGAGTTTAGGAAGGCAGAGAGTATTCCGCTAGTCGTCGAAGAAGGTACTTTGTAGCAATAACCCTGATGATAATGACTTTTCAATAGGATCATATTTATACCTTTTTGTGTTTTGCTGGCAGGCTGTGAGGTGACAGGAGAGATCCCATTGTCTTCCTCAAGGCTAGAGCAAGGGGTGCCCGCAGCTGATCCAGAGGTAAGGGCTTCTTTTACCAGCTTCGACACGGCAGAGGTGAGACCTCATGCTTGGATTCCTTCGCCAGTGTCTTCGATCGGAAACAGCTTATTGATTACTCTTCCAATGCGGCATGACAAGGGTAGCTGGCCGATGGAGCAGGGTGAGTCTTCATCTGAGCCGTCTATTCAATATGCGAAGAGAGTGTTGAAGAGCGTCTTGAGTTCCTGGATCGAGACTCTCTCTTCTAGTCATTTGGAAGCTCGGTTCGGCGTGATCAAGCATGTGTAGGACATTCTTGCTGAGAGTAAAGAGGTTGGTCTTGACATTGCAAGTGCCAAGGCTTTTGTTGATGAAGTCATTGCACTAGGCAACAAGTGGACTGAAACCAAGAGCTTTCCAAATAGTGACTTCTTCGGGGAGATGTTTTTGAAGCCTTCCAGTGAGGTCAAATCTGAACTGGATAAGATCTCGTGGACTCGGAAGCAATTCATTCGGGAGAGGAACGTTGCCGAGTTGGCTATCATTGAGCTGACACAGGACCTGCACCGTCTTGATAGGGAAGTCTTTGAGGCCAAGTAGCGCCTTGAGCTATTGGAAGATCTGGTTGCTGCCAAGTGGACTACCATTGTGAAAGCTCATGCTAGAGAGGGGACTTTGATTCGCCAGGTTGAAGAAGCCAACAGCAATCTCCGAAGGAAGACTCAAGAATATGAGCAATGGCAAATTCTTTGAGATGAGCTTCGTCGTGCTGGAGATGGGTCACGATGTCAAACCCCAACCCAGGATTAACTCAATTAGTAGTAATTAAGTGCGTGTTTAGTTATAATGTGGGTTTAGTGTTCTTGGGATTAGAAACTAGCTTGATTTAGTCCGGAATTAGCTTTGGGAAATTTGAGAGCGTTTATGCTATTCAGTCAACTCAGGGGTGCCTTGAGTGTATGCGTAAGCTTGGGAGGAAATTCTGGATTTCTTAACTTTATTATGATTTTAATTTATTTTGAATGGTTTTATTTTATTGTTCAACTTTCGTTTTCAGCCTGTCTATGTTTGAAGCCCAGAAACCCAAATTTTTGGTCAAAAGGGTAATTCAGTCATTTCACACCAAATATGGACCAAATTTTGAAATCTCAAAACTATGTCAAATTTATACTTTTTGGAAACTAGATTTTTCGACGATAATTTTTGTCTTCTTCGTCGTTTTCATCCGGGGCCCGTAAGTTGGAGTTCTAATGATCACAAGTTTGAACTTAGTGGGGCCCACAGGTCCCCTTGACTCAAGTCACTCTTATTCCCCATTTTCACTCACGTTTCAGCTGATTCTACAAGTTTTCTTCATAGAACTTCAGTTGGAGAGAAAGCTCCTTCTTCTCTTCATTTTCTCTTGCATGCCCCCTCTTCTAGAGCCCCAAATGAAAATCTAAGACCATCTTCTTCTTTCTCTCAACTCAAGGATCCCATTGCTACCATTTTCTTGAGGAACCCAGCTGGATAGCCCTTCCATCTTCTCCATTTCTTCTTGTTTGGCTAGCTAAAGGTAAGGGTTTCCCTCCTAGTTATGAGTGGAGTCTTTTGAACTCCTTAGGGCACTATTTGTCACACATGCATCACCCATTTTGAAATGGGTCTTTGTTTCACCATTTTTGTGGTTTTTGAGGTTCTTGTCATGGGGTTCTTGTAGGAATTCGTGGCTCAGCTTGGGGTAGGAATTTTTGAGTAGTTTTGGCTTACCATTGTTCAGGCAAGTGATCAATCTAGTTTTCTCTTAATGCTTGATATGATTTTACATGTTTTGCTCCAAATGGGTTATTTTTCTTGTTTTACTATTGAAGGGAATTGATCTCCTTTTTATGAATGTTTTGAAATATTATTAAGTTTGGCAAGGCATATGTATTTGATTTATCTTGAGGCATTCTCTTTAACTTAAGCATTGGCTGATGTTCAAATGTTTTAGGATGGATGAATGATGGGAAAAGTTGAGGTGTGAATTGTGGAAGGAGTTGTGATTGGTTGAATGGAGAGTTGGAATGTTCAGAATGTCGAGAGAATTGTTGAAAATATTATAAATGTGTAAAGGGTTGCTAGGGAGAAGGACTCAGAATTGTCTAAGGAGAATGCAGTTTTTTGCACTGCACGGGTTCAAGCAGAAACCTGTTCGCTCAAGCAAGGTTAGTGGTCGCTCGAGCGAGCAAGCTTCTGTCTGTTAGGATCGCTGCCAGAAACCTGTTCGCTCAAGCGAGGTTAGTGGTCGCTTGAGCGAGCAAGCTTCTGTTTGCAGAAAACGCTCCTGATGCTAGTCCGCTCGAGCGGATATTAGGTGAGCTTGAGCGAACCATCTTCTAGATGGGTCCGCTCGAGTGAACCCCGTGGAAGCTCGAGCGAACATAGTTCTGGATGGGTTTGCTTGAGCGAACTTATCATCGCTCGAGCGAACCTGATGCTTCATGAAGTTCGAATTTTTGAAAGAGGAAAGGGAGTTTTGTGGAGATTTTTGGAAGGATGAAAAACTAGATTTCACTTAAGAACCCCTAGTTTGAAATTGTGCAATTGGAATCTGAATTGTTCAATAACTTTTGGGCACCAAAAATAAATGAAATTCAACATTTGGTTCCAATTACACAAAGGTCAATGTCAGGTCTCTAGTTTGACGATTTGATAGGACTTGTCTCGTTTTGTAAGTATTGACCTGAATTTTTGACATGCTTCAAGAAATTATATGGGAGATTACTAATTTATGTTTTTATCATGCTATAGCACCCATTACCCTTGATATGTTCTGCCTTGTTCCGTTTTGATAAGTAAATCTCCCTTATTTTTTATCGGTCTGTATATGTATTATCTTATTTTCGTGCATACATGATTTTAAGTGAATTCCACTGAGCTTGGACTACCCTCTCAGTCTGATCCACTGTTTGGGAGGTCTTTAAACCCTGGACAATCTGCAGATTAGTCTTGTATTCATATACACACCTTCCTGTCCTGCTTCCGGTTCTGCGGCCGGACCCCACCTACCTAGTGTAGTTTGGGATTCTGTTCTGTCCTGTTTTGTATATATACATATATATCTTGTTCTGTTCTGCTTGCTCTGCTCATCATGTATGGTAGAGAAAGGATGGGCTCATGGTGGTTTTCTCACTAGTCATGATATATTTCTACATGCTTACTCGATTTGTTTTGTACACTGATTCAGCATTGTTTCATATTCACGCATGGTTTAAATACTAAACTTTCTCCTAATTTATATTCATATCTAAATTGATCACCTGCCAGACCGTTGTGTTTGACCCGTTTATTTTGGTGACTAGGTGCAGGTGACGCTGCCCTTGAGGAGGAGCATCCGGAGGAGGCTGTTGAGCCGCCCCTAGCTCGTGAGTGGCAGCCCGACGGCGTCCTCTAGACGTCGGGCGGGGTCTTGAGTTGCGTACATGGTTGGGTGTAGCATTTTGTCTTGTTGGGTTGTATAGCCTGTGTTGGCTTTTTTGTTTTTGGGGAATTTGTAAATTTAAACTTAGCATACTTTTGTAGTCTTGAAACTTGAACAAATCCTGAAATGCCATGCTTATGTTTCCTCCTCTGAATACTTGTCTTGTTGATGATTTAACTTATGTACATGTGTTGTATAGATAAGATTACTTGCACGCTTCCGCAAATCATAGTTGTGTGAGATAAATTCCAAGTTAGTTTTGGGAATCTTCACCGCGGAAACCTGTGGGTTAATCAAAATTGGTTGAACAGCACAACTTTCACCCGTCGCGGGCCTGGGTTCGGTCTGGGGTTGCTACACACGGCGTTCTGCCGCATTTTATGGCAAGCTTTTGAAGAAGGGTGGCTTGGAAGCTTTGGAGGCTAAGGCCAAGAGTCTGCTTGAGGAGTTGAATCTTTGATTGAAGACCATGTAAGACTGAGCTCCTAATTTCTTTTGTAACAAACTCTCTTATTCTTTTCTTTGGTACCTCCATGTATAAACATTTTTGGTACTCTATCTTTTTTGTATTCCCTGGTTTCACTTAAATTCTTTTTTATGAAAATAAGCAAAAGTTGAATGGGAATGTTTGTTTGAAAATTTGATCAAAAGGTTATCATTTTGTGAAAATCCTTTGTTAAAAGGTTGTTTTGGGTATGAAAGCTAGATTTTGTGGCGAAAAGCCTAGTTTTTTTATGGCTTGGAAGCCGAATTTTGAGATGGGATGAAAGCTAAAAGGGTTTTGTTTGCAACATGGAAGCCAAATTTTGGTTTATGGCATAAGAGCCAAAATTTTGTTTTTAGCATGAAAGCCAGGTTTTGTCGCATGAGAACCAAAATTTTGTTTTTGGCATGAAAACCAGGTTTTGTGGCATTGGAGCCAAAATTTTGTGGCATGAGAGCCGATTTTTGTGGCGTGAAAGCCAAATTTTGTTTTTGGCGTGAAAGCCAGTTTTTGTTTTATGGCATGAAAGCCAAAATTTTGTGGCATGAGAGCTGATTTTTGTAGTGTGAAAGCCAAATTTTGTTTTTGGCGTGAGAGTGAGTTTTTGTTTTATGGCATGAAAGTCAGGGTTTTGGCATGAAAGCTGAGTTTTTGGCATAAAAGCCTAATTTTTTGAAAACTAAGTTTTGTTTTGTTGGCTTGAAAGCCAGACTTTTTTTGATTTTTGGCATGAAAGCCGAATTTTGGTTTGTTGGCGTTAAAGTCAGATTTTTTGTTTTAAAAAATGCAAGTATCGACTAAGAGTCGCCTCCCTGCTGAATGGTATTGCAAGTATCGATAGAATGTCGCTTTCTTGCTCATTCGGTTGCGAGTATCGATGGAATGTCGCTTCTTTGTGAATTTGGGTGCAAGTATCGATTAAGCGTCACCTCCTTGTTTTTTCAAAAACTTTGTTTTGCGGGTATCAATTGAAAGTCACTTCCCCACAATTTTTGAGGTTTGGGTTGTGGATATCAACTGGAATGTTGCGTTTTCAAGATTTTTGAAATTTTGCAAGTATCAATGAGGTGTCGCTTCTTTACGATTTTGAAATTTTGGAAGTATTGAATATGGTTCGCATCCTTCCAATTTTCAAGTTTTGTAAGTATCGACTATGCATCGCTTCCCCGCGGTTTTTGAGAAACCATTTTTTTGTTTAAAGACACGAAGGTCGTAAATTTTGACCTAAAACCATTTTTGGTTGTAAAAGTCAGGGTGGACTAGGGTGGAAATTCCTGAGTCCTGATTTTTGTTTCAAACTGTGAATTTTGGGTTCAAGGATCGAAAGTTTTGGTCAAGTTAGGGAAGAGGCTCCTAAACTTGGGTTTTACGATTTGATTTTTTTTTTGAACAATGAAACGATGAAGTTAGGCATTGTTTTGAATTTTTTTTAGAAATTTCAACGTAAGGATAAAATTTTCAAAAGGAGTGGGTTTGACGAGTAAGTACCTCGGAATAGGCTTTGGCCATGCAAGCATCGTTCTAACCCGGTGGAGGAAGTCTTCAAGGGTAGTACCACTTCAAGAACTTGCCGTTGATGGGCAGCATACATTTATCACCTTCTGTATTTAGAAGAGCGTATACACCGTTGGAGAAGACTTTGTCAATGACGAAGGGTCCCTCCCATTTTGGTTCAAATTTGCCTTTGGATTTGTGGGCAAAAACCATCGGCCTTTTTATTGCAAGAACCAAGTCACCCATTTTGTGGGCGCATTGCCTGACTTTCTTATCAAAAGATCTTGCCATGTGTGCTTGGTAAGTCTCAATGCTTTGTAGAGCTTCGGGCTGTCTCTCATCTATATTATCCAGCTCCTGGAGTCTCAATTTCACATTGCTTTCTTGTGTCATGTCATTTTGCAGAGATACCCTTAAGGAAGGAATTTGTACTTCTAAAGGGACAACAACTTCACATCCATATGCCAAGGAGAATGGTGTGTTATGGGTTGGTCCTTGAACGGTGGTTCGATAGGCCCATAAAGCTTCAGGTAGTTTGTCGCCCTAGTCTCTTTTGTGACTAGAGACCATTTTCTTGAGGATTTTGCAGAGTGTCTTGTTAAAGACTTCTGCTAGTCCATTCGCTGCCAGATTATATGGAGTCGAAGGACAATTTTGGATTTTGTATTTGTCGCAGAACCTGTAGAATCTGTGATCCCAGAATTGTGGTCCACTATCATGGAAGAATCTTTTAGGTATGCTGAAGCGACAAATATTGTTGGTGCGTAAGAATTGAAGGACTGATGAAGTCTTCATTTCACTGAGCGCAAATGCTTCTAACCACTTGGAGAAATAACCCATAGTGGCAAAAATAAAGTGATGACCTTTGCTCGATGGGGGAGAGATAGGACCTATGATGTCCATATCCCAAGCTTCAAAAGGTCATGAGAACGCTATAAGATGTAGCCATTCTGCAGGCATGTGGACATAATCTCCATGAACTTGGCACTGTTGGCAGTGCTTAGCAAATTGCATCGCGTCAGCTACCATGGTAGGCCAATAATAACCTAATATGTTTATCTAATTGTAGAGCTTAGGACCAGCCTGATGGGCTCCACAAAGACCAGCATGAACTTCTTTGAGTGTTTCTTCGGCCTCTTGTTGTGACAAGCAACGTAGAAGTACTCCGTTGGAGGATTTTCTGTAAAGCATTTTCGAAGGAATATCTAAATGAAAGTTTGGGCCTCGTCTTTGGATGCTTACTCGCTCTTTTGGATCTTCGGTAGGATTTCGAACATAATGTAATCGATGAAAGGATCCCTCCACTCGCCTATCGGAGGTCTAAGGATGGAGATCCGACTTCCAACCACTCGGTGGCATTCAGCAACTGCTTGGTGTGTGTTGAGAGGAGGGATGATCCTTCTTTCACACACTTTAATTTGCATGTTTTCCCCTTCTTGGATTGCCATAGATGCAGTCAGTGTAGCCAGGGCATCTTCACGAATGTTTTCACCTCTGAGGATGTGGGTGATGTGAAAGATGTCAAACTTTTGTCTAAGCGATTATGCCTTGTTGCAGTAAGGCAACAGATCAGGCTTCTTGATTTCATATTTCTGATTCATCTGGTTGACAATCAATTGAGAGTCCCTAAAGGCTTTCAGCATGGTGATACCGGATTCGAGGGCGAATTCCAATCCTACAATCAGAGCTTGGTATTCAGCTGCATTGTTTGAACAAGGTTCCAGTAGAGAGAATGCATGTGGAATCATGTATTTGTCGTGGCTAACAAAAAGGATGCCAATTCCCGATACCAGCTTTCCTTTTTCATTTATCTTGGTTGCACCACCAAAGTACATGTCCCAAGAAGCAATTGACGAGGAAGTCTCCACATTGTAACATTGTATACATGATCGTCTGGGAGAACGTTCCTTAGTGGTGAATCTTTAGGCAATGGGTGCTTTGCGAGAAAGTCTGCTAGCGCTTGGCCTTCGATTGCTTTTTGTGGCATATACTTAATATCAAACTATGATAGAAGGATGGACCATTTTTCCAGTCGGGCATTGAGGGAACCTACTTTTGTGGCAACGACCTTTAAGAGGTTGATCCTCGAAATCAAGTAGACTGTGTCGGACAGCAGATAGTGACATAACTTTTGTACGGCGAATATCACTGCCAAGCATTCTTTTTCAATTGGAGAGTAGCGATGCTCTGCACCTACCAACATGCGGCTGAGGTAATATAGAGCAGCTTCTTTTCCTCTATCATTTTCTTGTGCGAGTAGAGCACCCAAAGAATGGTCAAGGGCTCTTGTGTACAAGATGAATGGTTTTCTAGTTGTGGGGACAGCCAATACTAGAGGTTTGGTTAGGTACGATTTGATGTCTTGAAATGCAGGTTCACATTCAGCATTCCAAACAAAGTCTACACCTTTCTTCATCAAGCGAGAGAATGGACGGCACGTCCCTGATAGGTTGGAGATGAGCCGTCGGCTGTATGCCAATCTTCCTTGAAGTCCTTTTAGCTCTCTTTAGGTTTTTGGAGATGGCATTTCTAGGATAGCCTTGACTTTGGTGGGGTCAAGTTCTATTCTGGCTTTCCGAACTATGAATCAGAGGAACTTACCCGATGATACACCGAAGAAGCATTTCGGGAGATTCACTCACAGTTTGTGTTTGTGGAGTCGGAGGAAGACTTCTCGAAGGTCATTGGCTTTTGACGGTGAGGTCATCAACAAAACATTCGACCGTCTTGTGCTACATATCTTGGAATATTTTCATCAAAGCCCTCTGATATGTTGTACCGGCATTTTTCAGACCAAATGGCATGACAGTGTAGCAATACACGCCAAATTGGGTCTGAAATGATGTGTGCTTTTCATCTTCAGGATGCATCTTTATCTGATTGTCGCTAGAGAAACCATTCGTGAATGTCATTCGCTCGAATCCGCAGGTGTTGCCAATCATCACCTCCGGTATGGGGAGCAGAAATTCATTTTTAGGGCATGCATTATTCAGGTCTTTATAGTCAATACAGACCCCGATTTGCCCATTTTTCTTTGTCACGGGGATGATGTTGGCCAACCATTCAAGATGCTGTTCCTCGCGGATGAAGCCAACGCTTTTGAGTTTCTAAACTTGTTGTTCTATTTTGTCCATCACATTAGGATGGAATCTTCTTTGGCCTTGTTTGACAAGCTTGATATCTTTTTGTAGATTGAGTTTGTGGACTGCTATTTTGGGGTCTAAGTCAGGCATTTCAGCATAAGACAATGCAAAACAATCAACGAACTTACGAAGAAAAGAGACATACTCGGATAACTCATCATCCTTTATATTCTTACTTATGAATACAGGACGTGGGTTATCAGGTGTTCCCAAGTCTATCTTTTGAACATAATCTTCTGTTGGAATGTTTGAAGGTAGTTCCTCCACAATATTTTTGGAGGCTTCCAACTCACCAAGACCTTCCGGAGTTTCAAATGCATTTTCAGACCAAGGCTCAGCTTCTGTCCATGGGTCTTCTTAATTGGTAATCTTCTCAAGACTTACTATGAGATTATCCCAATCATCTGTTGAAACTGAGTCAAAGTAGGGCACTTCTTTTGGAGACGATAGTTCTTTTAGATCAGAAAAACATATATCTGTGTTATTGGACAATTCCTCTTCATCATTAGAGAAATCATACCAATTGGATGAGCTTCTTGGATCCTTGACGGGCAACTCTTCAAAGAGATACCCAGGGAGATCAATGTCTTCATCGATACGAGATGTTGAGGCTTGGTCAACAAAACGACTTTGAAGCCTTTGTATCAATTGTCTCGGGGGAGTGTCAGGATCATACCCCAACCCATATGAAGACTTGCCTATATGATGATGGATTTTCCAATCCTCCAGTTGGCTTTTGGTTAGGGTAGGTTCCAACGGCGTGAGAATACCATGGCCACCTCCCAAACTGATTGGATTCTGAGTATCATAGCCATTTTCTTCATGATAGCTTGTGCCATTGGATTATACTGGGATAGTTTAGGCATACCTTCATTTTGGAAAGGCTCAAGCAAAGAATTTGATGAAGAAGCTTCCAATCTGTGGAAGAAAATTGGCTTTCCTTTTGCCGAAGCTGCCGGAACGACAAAGGAAGCAGACGCAGGGTCTTCTATGTCAGAAGGTGTCTCTATTGGAGTGAGAACGGGGCCGAACTTGCTGAGTATCATCTTAGCATGATGATGTATCGTCTTCTGGCTCTGAGTTCGAATCCGTGTCATGCATGATATACACGATGGAGATAGCAAACTTGCCCCCATACTTTTATTTTGTCTTCTTTTCTTTGGAGGTGGTTACGAAAGGCTTCGAGGGCTTGAGGGAGACAATGAAAGGAGATTGATTGCTCTTTTCGGATTTGCCGGAAGGTTTGTCTTCTTCCGGTGATTGCTGTGGAGCTTTGCCTTTATCTTTCTAGAGATTTTCAACAAAGGATGCTATTTCCTCCTCCTTTTCTTTTTTTTTTTTCATCCTTGTACATCTGAGAGTCTGCAAAATGAACTTCTTTGCCTTTGAAGGGCTTTCTATCTGCAAACACTCAATGTATCAAGCCGTCGTTGCCTACGAACTTGATGCACTGATGTAGAGTTGAAGGGACGACACCATTCTCGTGTATCCAAGGGCGTCTGAGAAGAATGTTGTAGCATGACGGGGTCTTTATTACATAGACAATGACTTCAGAGATAAGATCACCGATTTGCAACCTGAACCTGATTTTACCGATAGGCCTTTGAGCACTCCCACCGTATCCAATGATGGATACAAATGTGTGACTCAGCTTGCTAGGTAGGATACCTAGCTCTTCGAGTGCCGAAGTAGAGATGAGGTTGAGTGTAGAATCTGAGTCGATCTGGACTTTGTGTATTGGCATCTTTTTGATGTACCTTGTGAAGTACAGGGGTCGATTGTGCTTTGTCTCGCCCAGCAGAAGGTCTTCCTTATCGAAGGCGATGGTCGCACTTGCTGCTTTTTGAACCGAAAGGCATTCAATTCAAGATCCCTTGGTTTTCTTCTTTTCTCCTTTTGAGGAAATATTTGATTTTTTGACCCTGTAATCCATTTCAATTTGTAGGACTTATGGGGCATGTTTGTCGACATCCATATTTAGCATTTGTAGTTATGAAATGAGGTTATCACGAGTGTGTGTGGAGACATTCGTAATAAGTCAAGGATGTGCAGTCGTGCAGGTATGTGTTTAAAGTGCTCAATAAAGTCATACTTGAAAGCCTCCTTAGGGCCTGCAATTCCATTATTGTTGCCACTTGGGGCATTTACAACTTGTTTTCCCGAAGGATTTACATAAGAAGAAGAAGGTTGGTTGTAATTTTTATGGTAATCCCAGCCAGTGCGGGTACCTCTACCAACTTCAAGAACTTCTGCAGAAGGTTCTTCGTTTGGAAGATCACCCTCAGGATCAAGGGATTGATCCTTCTCATTTGCTGAAGATGCTTCTGTGTCAGCATTGTCGTCCTCAGTGATTGCGTTGCACGGAGCATTTTCCGGGAACAAGTTCTGAACAACATCCAGCAACTTTTCTTCCTTGTTGAGTAATTTATCGGTCCAGACCTCTCCTATGAGGTCAGGTATCTAGGACCAGTTGACCGGGTTTTCATTGAAGAAGACTTCATTGGCTGCAGCTTCTTCAAGATGATCAGTCGGAAGAAGTGTGAGTTCCGATGTCACAATTTCAGAAGACGAAGCTTGAGAAGGTGATATCTCAGTGGAAGTCACCTGAGAAGATATAGCCTCAGAAGATGTACTACCAGATGTGGTCTGAGAGTGTGTGTCTTCGACAAATGAGGCTTTAGAGGAGTTGTCATCCCGAATTATCACGTTGCAGGTTGCTCCAATAGGAGTTATTCCCCGAATGGACTATTGGGAATCGGACTCATCCTCATAAGTAAGAGGATCATCAATCCAACGGCTTTCTTCATTTTCCGGAGTTACTGAAGGAAATGCCTGTAGATTTTCCTGGACTTTCGGTTCTGGATTTTGATTGTGATAAAGCTGATTGATGCGATCTTGTTCTTGCTCTATGGCAAGATGCTGCAAGATCATTACATATTCTTCGAGATCAGGCATAGGAGCCAAATTTTCTTTGAAAGTCCGGGATCCAAACCCTAGAGGGGGGGTGAATAGGGTGAGCTTCTAATATTATGACCAATATTGCCAAATTTTAATTTCTTAGAGTTAACTTAGTCATTAATGATGATTACAAAACACAATGTGAAAGATATCAATAATAATCACCACAACTCAACCACAACACAAATATTTATAGTGGTTCGGCCTCAATGCCTACATCCACTGCCCGCTTGTGATCCAATACCCCACCGGATTTCCACTATCTATGCTTTTCAATAGGCTAAGCAATAACCTTTACAAAATTCTTTTCTAAGGCTAAGCAATAACCTTACAACATGCTTTCCGAGGCTAAGCAATAACCTCTTAGGTTTTATGGTTCACCCCTAACCATACACATATGCTTTTCTAAGGCTAAGCAATAACCTATACAAAATAATTTCTCAAATAAGTGTCTACACAAACACTTTAAGAGATACAATTAAAGCTCAATACATTTGCCTCTAACATAGGCTGATATGAAATTGAAAATCAAACTCACACAACACTCTAAGAAATGCAAAGATGAATGCTCATGGTGTTTGTGTGAAAACTTCAATCAAATTTAAACATTAAGCCCAATGAATATATGCTCAAAGCATTTAAAAGTTTAAGCCACACAAAGAGATTTGATTAAAGTGAAATGCAACTCACATGTATAAATACTAACTTGTTGATGACATGAAATTCAAAGGGTCACAAGTTGTATGAAACTATTTAAGACTAAACATGTGATGCATGTATAATGTTGTTTTCAAAACCCAACTAGGTTAACCATTCTTCTTATGTGATTGAAAACAACATATGTAGATTCAACCAAGTAAATGATTCATGCTATAAAAGAAATCAAAGATTTTAGCAAAGCATGATTTATGAAATCTAAAACAAACTTGGTTTGAATCAATGTGAAGAATCCAATACAACTAAGATCAAAGTTTACATGTAAGTAATGGATTCAACACATCATAGTTATCATGCTAAAATAGATTTTTCAAATATTTAAAGAAAGCATGAAAACATACCTTAAAGAAAACTAAGCTTACTTAGATGATTAACTCATGATTCAAAGCTTTAGCTTCCTTTTATGACCCCCTAACCTCCCTTAGCTCATTCCCCTTTGTTTGGCCTCAAAACACCCCTAGGAGGGCCTCTTGGATCCTTAGATTTGGCTTTGGAATGAGTTATTTATATAGAAAAAATGGTCCAACGGCTAGCTTGTCAGTTAAACGACTTCAGGTTCGGTTAACCGAACTCCCAACAGTAAAAAAATGGCTAGTTTTTACCATTCTGGAACGCGAACCGAAGTGGATTCAGTCAGGGTTTAGTTAACTGACATCTTAAGTTTGGTGGACCGACATCCAGTTTGGTTGACCGAAATCACTGTAGCACAAACACTGTAGCAAAAGTACTGTAGCACCAAAATTTTTTTTTGCCTTGTAAAAAGATTAAGTAAAAAGCTACTCCAAAGTAATTTGTTAGAGGAAGTTCTGGGCCAAGGAAATCATGCTTAGACTAATGTTTCAATCAATCTAAAAATGTTTTCCAAAACATGAACCTATCAAAGCCTAAGATGATTTAAAACTCTAGGTCCAAGGGCTTGCGTGATTCGAAAATCTTTTTTCCAAAACTTAATGCATCCACGTTTAAAATCCAAAACATGCATGTAACATAAGTTCGAAAAGCTTTAGAACAATGCATGTGAAAATCAAGATTTCAAGTCTTTCAATTTAATGGTCATGTGAAAATTCGAATGATGCTAAAATAATAATGCATCCATCAAATTGAAAAATACAAAACCCCTAACATTCTTCGTCTGCTCCTTGTGGTTCAACATTGTTGGGTTCCACTGGAGCATTGGTGGGTGCTAGGGCGACAACATTTTCTTGATCAGCCTCTTAGTCTTTTTCATCATCGAACCAGGATCCTTGTGGCTGTAAAGGGTTATACCAAATTACTGGTATAAGGTGAGGTCCAAGGACCCATTCTTCCCCTGTTTCAAGGGATTCCTCCCACTCATCGGTTTCATTGGACTCGTATCCAACCATGGAGAATCCAACTACCGAGTTGCAAGAGTATGATGTCCCCCGTGTAATTTCATTTCTGAGCCGTGGTAGCATGAAATCACCAAGGGTGAATTTTCTTGCCGCCCTTGAAGTCTTGGGAATGGACTCTTCTGTTGCCCCCATTGAAGTGATAGAAGAGGTCTCTACCTTTTCACGGACTTCTTGTATTTTCTGAGCTTTCTCCTACTTTTTAAGCTTGCAGAGTTGTCTCTTGGCTTGCCTTCGCTGTTGAACTGTTGAGTTTGTTTTGACAATCTCCCCATTTTCATCTTCAAAGAGATCGGGATGCACCGATATGACTGTCCATTTGGTGTTGGGTAAGGGACCGGCTCTTGGGAAGTTTGAGTCATTTTTATAACCTTGAAGGAAGTAACGATCTTGTCCTTTGGTGACTGTGATGTTTGTTCATATGACACCATAATGACAGAGGCAGACACATAGTTTTTATCAAAGGTGATGACTCCATTTTTCCACATCTCATTGATCTTCTCTCTCACAATGAAGGATTGATTGAGAGGATGCGAGATCATTTGGTGGTATGGACAATACTGAGAATCGTTGGTTTTGCCAACATCTCCCGGTCTTTTGGGGTCAGGCAAGGTGAGATTATTGTTTGCTAAGAGAGCCCCCAAAATTTTCTTCAATATCTTCATAGAACGGGTATTTCTTTTCTACTCGCTCTTTGAAGGCATCCGAGAGTTCGGGCTTTTTACCTGCGGCTTTGTTTTCAGGTTTCTTTGGCGGCTGTGGAGCTGACTTGGTTTGCACATTGAGAACCTCCTTTTTCTTTGGCTTTGGGGTTGTAATGGCGGTCAGCTATTTCTTTGATGATTTCTAACTGTTGAGGTCTTTGATCACCATTTCAGCCTCCATGGATGCTTCTTCGAGTTCTCCTAGGTTCTTTGATTTATTGTTGATGATCATAGAGCGAATCCTCCCTCTCATGTTGTTACGGCAGATGTCAACTAGCGACCTTTGTGGCAGTACGTCTGAGCATTTGTATGCCATCGCCTTCTACTTGTGAATGAAGTCCTATATTGACTCATTCTCTCCCTGTTTTAAGCTGTAAAGCTGAGCCATTATAACAGGATGATCCTCACCTTTGAAGTGGTTCAGGAAGTGTGTCTTTAGCATGGTCCAATTTTAGATGGAGTCCTTCGGCAGAGTGGAGTATTCAATCAAAGGCCATACCTTTTAAGGTACTTGCAAAGAGACAGATCTTGAGGGCATCTTTATCCGCGACAGCTCCTGTCAGGATCTTGAAGTGGATGATGTGCTGTCTGGTTGACACCAAAAATATCACTTTGCCTCATCAACATCAAAAGCTATATGGAGCCGCATCCTACTACAAACAGGCAAAGCTGCTTCAAGCATCAGATCTTGACAAAACCAAACAAAAACTACAAGATCTTTCAAAGTAGCCAAAAGAAGGGTACACATGAAGTTTCGGGCAATTTCGATACTATTTGGCCTAACTTCAATCCTCCAACAGCTGAGCCGGAGCTCCCGACGGCGACAGTGTCAAAAACATCAAATCTTCGATCAGAGCCTATGGATGGTCTCAAAATATCTCCAAAAGGCTCCATGTCGAATTTCAAGTCAAACGGACACCGTTTGACCCTCCATCAACTCTCGAACGACGAAATCAAGCCTCCTGGCAGCGAGAACCTCTGATGCCGCCACTCATCAAACAAAACACATGAGTAGCTTTTGCATGCTTCCAAAGGGCTGCACGTCAAATTTCAGGTCATTCCAACAATGTTTGACCAGGTTTTGATGCTCCGAAGCAAAATCAAGCCTACCGGCGGCGAAGCTCCCCGGGACCATGGCACCCAAATCAGAGCTAATGGATCATCTCAAAATGACTCCAATAGGCTCCCCTCAAATTTCAGGTCAATCAGACATCGGATGACCGTACATCAAAGCTCGACATCTTTCGCACGGTGAAATCAAGTCAAGCATCGACGGGACCCCAGATGGCTTCAAAACTCAAATAAAATCCCATGGTTGGTCCTATCTAATGCCCAAGAAGCTTCACCTCAAATTTCAGGTCATTCCGACATCGTTTGACCTAGTTTCAACTCTTGGCGAAAAATCGGCTACAGAGTCTTCGGCTTTTCCAAAAAATAGGAAACTTTGTGCTCTGATTTGCACAGCCTTTAGACAGGTTTTCTTTAGAGGAATTATGCCAATAAATGAGGAGAAATGTCAAAGAAAAATACAGGAGAAAACAGAAGCGAAAAAGCCCGAGAAACGACCAAGAAACGGTGACCGGAAGGCGACCGAAAAGTGGACCAAAGTCCAAGGTCGCCGGCGACCTTGGCCCATGGTTGCCGGCGACCATGGCCTAAGGTCGCCAGCCCCATGGTCTCCGGCGACCATGGGTGCATGGTCGCCGGCGACCCTGGAAATCCGGGTCGCTGGATTTTCGCCAAAAGTGTCGTTTTTCCGTTCCTTTTCAAGTTTCGAGATGTTTGGCCCCTGTGATTTTCTTAAAATCTGATTTTTGAGGCATGATATCCGTTGATCTTTGTCAACATCACGGATCCGCCATCGAAATCATTTGATCATCATCGGACACTCCGAAATTGCCAACTGGCCGACCAAGAAAGCACACTTTCTGCCCTACCGATCAAGAAATCGACTGGACAGATGTTGCCGGCCCATTAGTGGCAACCAATGTCTGAATTTTCATTGTCATCTGACATCAAACAACGTACGGATCCATCGATGTTCATCGCAAGAAGAATTCCAAAAGATGAGGCGCGGCCCGCGACTCTTCAAGCGACTCGGCAGCCAATTAATGAAGTTAAATGACCCTTTTATGGCAATTTATTAGGGTCATTAACTCATTATTTTGAACGGCCCAATCAGAAGCAAAGAAATGAGAGTTACAAGTCCAATTAATCATGACAATTAACCATGTAACTCCTATCATTATGGAGATTAATCATGGTAATTAATCATGAAACTCCCATCATCATGGAGATTAAATGCCCATTACTCTCCATCGACCAATCAAAATCCAAGAAAAAGGAGTTACAATATAAAGAATTAAATCTTGTAACTCCTCCCATCATGGAGCATTAATACCATTAATGCCCATAAAACCCTCCTAATGGCCACCAAAAGCCTATAAATAGGCGGTCATTCCAAGGAGAAAGGGTCCGAAAAAATTGTTGGAAGCCAGAAGAAAAAATCATCTGAAGGATCCTAAAAAATTGTCTGGAAATTATCCTGAAGAATTCTCTGCAAAAAGAAGCTCTCTCACTTTGAAGAAACTCTGCTGCAAATTCTACAAGGTGATCGAAGTCCCTTGGGGGGCCACCCCCCCCAAGATCTCCTCTCTTCTTCTATCCAACATGGCCTAGATGCGGCTTTTCAGCCTGTCTACTTGGTTTTTTATTGGATATAAGACCTTCCCTTGGTCTTTGTCCTCTAAAAATCTGAGGTCCAAGCCAAGCCAAGTGAATCAAAGCATCAAGTGTTCTCATCTGAAGGACGATGGCGGAGCCCATACATGACTCGCGACCGTCGATCTGAACGAGTCCCCACGATCTCTTGAGAAGTCAGATTCATTTTCTTACTTTTCTGTTGTATTGTGTATCTTTTTGAAGAGATATAAAAATCACATTTCTTGTCTTTACATTTTGATGAGATTTGTAAACTGCCTTCTACGACACAAAATCGCCTATCACGGCAAAACCGCCTTTCACGGCAAACAAATGAAAATCGCCTTTCACGGCATTAAAATTTTTTGTCTCTTTCTTTAAAATATATGTGCAATGGAAAGTTAGAAAAAAGTTGATTTCCTTTTCTACTTGTGAAGGTGAATCTCCGGATCACCACTTTAAATTCCAAGTAGAATAGAAAATCTGGCATACCCGTACAAAAAAATGTTGATGCTTGCTCTTTTTTTTCTCTTCGCTCCGCCGCACCCTGGCGGACCCGGGACGGAGGAAAGCAAGAAAGAAAAAGACGGGTCCATCACTTTCCCTATATATGTTTGGAGAGTAGGTTGTTTTAACTTTGTAGGGAACGAAACCGAGTCCATCCATAAGGGATATGGTGGCTTGATCCCATGCTCCTTTAGTGTATTCTCTTCTTTTGCTTTGGCGAAGATATCGTCAACGTCCTTTTTGGTAAGGGAGTGTGACTCATCATCTCCACCATTTGCCTCATCATTTAGAGGGACTTCATTATTTGGTGGACGTTGGAAAGTGAGAAGGAGGGTTTCCATTAGAGCCTCTATTCTATACTGTCCTTACTCCAATTGCTGGATGCGTGCGGAGGTTGCTTAGAGTTTGTAACCGGGATGTTCACCCTTCAAGAGTCGAATGAGGATATCGTCTTGGTGACTGAGCTGGAGCTCATTCTTTTAGATGAAGAGCCCGAGGAGTGATCGCTCCGGTGTCTTTGACTTGAAGGAGCAGGAGAATCTTCTTGATGCCTTTGTGTTCGGGAGACGTTGCGAGTCATCAGTCATCTGACATGAATTTTAGTTACCGACTTCTGTCGTCTTCTGGTTTTGCCAACCATATGGACAGTAGTAACTTGGTCGGGTCTTTCTTTTTCTACCCATTTTTTAGAGACCTAAAGCATAGAATGTTGGGTTCTTTGCTTCTCTAGTCTCTTTTGTTGATATGCCGCACGTCAACATATACGAAGAGCAAATTTGAGCTTCAGTTAGCTCGGCTGGGCTCTAGTAATGAAGGATGTAGTCTCTCATGTGCAGCAGTCGAGCCTGTCTTCCTTATAGCATAGCATGGACATCTGGACGCGGTCCTTTGCCTCTCACAGTGAGGCTTTGAATTTTGCGAGTTTGGCCCCTATTGAGAGGAAGGGTCGACTCGTAGGAGTGCAAGCCTTAGCAGGTTCTTGCAGAGGCCTTGATATGCATGATTTGATTTTGGGCTTGTAGGAGCAAGCTGATTCAAGCTAAGTTGATTTTGTTGTTTGGGGGAGGGTAGGTCTCTCCTCTTTCATATAGGCGAGATGATAGAACTGGTTCTCCTTGAGAGGGGTCGGGTATGGTGGCTTTGTAGATGCTTGTGACCTTCTCTGTTTTGGTGAAGGTCTTGGGGACCAAGTCTTGGGGCAGACCTGGTTTGGTTGAGGCTTCGCGGGAGTGCAGGGTCTTCAGGTTTCTTGATGGTTGCCCTTGGTGTCATGGTAATGACACGCTCAGGGGCTGTTTTCTGCTTCTTGGTAGGTGCAGTTTCTTCTACGGGGAGTGGGAATGGTCCCAGTGACATGAAGACAATGGTCTGGGGAGTATAGGCCCACCCATTGTTTTGAGAGTTGTCGAGGGAGATGACACTTCAGCAGCTGGCAAGGCGCTTGTGAGTGCGCTTATTTTGCTTCTCTTGAAGCATAAGTTGGTACTTGTTCTCATCAAAGGTGATGGTCAATGAAGCTGCCATTGTTAGTTTCGAAAAGCTTCTGAAACAAGACTACATCCATTAGTAATCATAAGAATATGATGATCATAAATGGAAAAAGAACTATGGTTTTGTCTTTTCAAATCGCTCGAGGGGACATGGCCCGACCCAAGCGAGATGAATAAGGCAAAAAGCCATATAGGGTAAAATTGTTCTAAACGCAAGTATGGTAGGCTTAGAGTGAGCGTTCCAGTGACTGCTAGAAGCAATGATAAACATTAATTCAAGTTACCGAGAAGCGAGGCTCACTCGAGGTAAGATGATACAATGTTGGAAGTACAAATGTGTCGGTCACAAATACAGTAGACCCAAAAGGGCGTACTAGCACCGCTAGGCACAAAATGTTGCAAATCGCATCCTTGGAATGGACACGAGATGGGATTTTTTGAAATGCCAAGATTGGATCCATAAAAGAGAGCAAATGGTATTCCAATCCGAACGCAAGCTACAAACGATTTCCGCGAGCTATTGTTCGAAATGGAAGGAACCAAGATTTCTCATATTTGAATCCAAAAATGGCGGAAGTTTTTTTTTTTTTTTGAAAGGTCAAGATAGAATTCATCAAAAAGAGCAAGTGGTATTCCAATCCGAATGCAAGCTACAAATGATTTCCGTGAGCTATTGTCCGAAAGGGAAGAAACCAAGATTTCTCAAATCTGAACTCAAAAGTGACAAAAGTTTATTTTTTTTAAGAGATTTTTTTTTGAATATTTATTTAGAGGTTGGAAAATACATCAAGGTCTCCCAATTTGGTCTTGTAAGACCCCGCCCCGAGAGTTTCCTTTTAGTGTTAATTAAGACGTGTTTTAGCTATAAGTGAGATTAGAGGAAATGGGTTAAATCTGGATTAGAATAGCTTTTTATAGCTTTGAATAATTTTGGGAACTCTTTTGATCTAGTGGGGCCCTTTGGGGGTTCCTTTTAGTGTGTCTTGATTAGTTTTGAGATTTATTTGATAATTCTGGAAATCGGTAATTTGCCCCGTTGAATGTATTTTATGATTCCCGACAACTTTCGTATTTGCTCCGTTCCGATTCGAGACCTCTAAACCCTACTTTGCCATTGATAGGGGTAAAACAGTCTTTTTACACAAAATCTGGACACCATTTTCGATGTCTCCGAAACTTGTAAAATGTATACTTTTTGGAAAGTAGAAATTTCGACGATCAATTCTTCCTTCTTCGTTGAATCCGTCCGAAGCCCGTAGAACGATGTTCTAGCCCATTTTAGACTTTTAAGTTGTGGGACCCATTGTCTTAGCTATATAAGGGGAAGTCTTCTTCTTCCCCCTCTTCTTGCAATTTCTTGAGAAAGAGGAGTCCCAGCCCAGCCTAGGTTTTTTTTCCATTGCTTCTTGCTTCTTCTTCTCTCAATCTCTCCCAATCTCTTGCTAAAGGCTAAGTGGATGCTACAATCTTCCTCCCCTCCATGAGAGCTTTCTCTTAATATCTTTTTTTGAGAGAACCTCCCATTCCAAGCTACCTCTTGAGCCAACTCTTGCCATTAGAGGACTCTTCATGTAAGTTCTTCTTCTCATCTCTTGATTGTGGGTTCATCTAGCCTAGGAGGTGCTTCACCTTGATTATTGGAAGTTACCTCTATCTATTTCTTGATTTTGACTTTCTAGGGTTGTAATGTTGTGTTTTTGGGGATTTTGTGTGTAGATTGTAGATTTGAGCTTGTTAGTGGATTAGAGCTTGATTAGCATTCTTGGAGACCAAGGCAAGTGGATGAATAGATTCAATTTGGATAAGTTCTTACTTTGTCAAAAATGTGGATTTTTACTATTCATATGTCATTTGATTTATCATGATTCCATAATGATTTAGAAATGTATTTATTGACACGGTTTCTTCCTTAGCTTTATGATAATAAATGCATTCCTCATCAAAGTTTATTTTGGGTCATTATAAGCTTCTTAAATGGTATTGTACTTGCATTAAATGAGATTTGGATTGGTAGGTGAATAAATGCATTGATGAGAAGGGTGGTTGGTGGAAGGAATTCAATGTTAAATGGTAGAGAATGGATCTATTTCATGTTAAGAAAGGGTTGGAGTTGATGTGAAATAGTTTGGGAGAGAATTGACTGAAATCTGCACCTGATGTGTAGTCCCCGCAGCTGGGCGGTCAGCGGGCGGTCACCCCGGCGGCTAGCCGACAGGTGACCGGCGGCTAGCCGACCCAGATACGGTTAGAAACACAGAATGCTGCATTTGACAGGCGAACCGCGGTCAGCCGCGCGGTCAGCTCGCGGCTAACCGCCACCCCAAAAACCCCAGTGACCGCTAGGTAGCCGCGAGGCGCGGTTAGAAACACAGAATGCTACATTTTAGCAGGGTGAGTCGCGGTCAGCTCCGCGGTCAGCCAGCGGCTAACCGCCGATCACCTCGGCGGCTAACCGCCATCTGACCGACAGGTGACCGAAATTTACCCAGAATTCCTGAGTCTTTTCCATTGGTTTCAGATATGGTATTGAAAGGTTTGGATGGGTTGTTCTGATGCCCTACCACCTTGGAAAGACCCAGGGGATGACATAAGGAGATTGACATGGATAGAAACACCATTTCGGAAAAGGTATTGGGACTTTTAGATTCATCAACGCGCATAAGGAAACTTAGTATGTCCTCTATCATTTGAGTACCATATTTAGGGTAATATGGACATACAAGGTCCTTATGCATGTTGCTTGAATATGGAAGCCTCAATATTTAGTCCCTAATGATATTAGAAATCATTGCTTTGTTTTACTCAAAATTATATATATTTACCCGATCTTAATGGTTTTTGCCTCAGATTCCGATTTATACACCGATATGTTTCTCCAGCCCCGTTATGCATGTATGGATAATAATATGACATGTGTGCCTACGAGCACAATGCCCCGTTTGCCCGTATGTTTTATATTGATATAGTTTTGTATATGTTTTGATTTATCATGTAACCCAAGAGTCGGCCCCACTAAGCTTGGACATCCTTGTCAGTCCGATCAACTGACTTGGGTCTCCCCCTGTGCTCCCGCCAGTTGCAACTTGGATCCCGTACTGTCCCGTTACCCGGTCCGCGGCCGTGGTCTTGCCTAGCTATATGTATATGTATATGTATATAATATTGGTTCTCGTCACTTCGTGTGATTGAGCCCAATGCACTGAATGTGCTCTCATCACTTTAGTGATAGAGAGGATGTAGCTTTAGTGTGGTTGCCACCTAGTCAGTTCCTGTACCTTGAACACCCCGCATGATTTGTATTGCATCTTTACTTTAAATGAACTATGCATCCTGTTTTATGACAGTTTTCGTTATAACTAAGATATGCTTGATTTCTTTATTGGTATTATTTATTCACCCACCTGCCAGACCGTCGTGTCTGACCCATTTTGTGGTACTCAGGTCCAGCTCCCGATAGTGCCTTTGAGGAGGAGCCAGAGGGGGCGATTGACGAACCACAACGACTAGTGGAGTGGCAAGCCGACGATGTCATGTAGACATTCGGTTTAGCTTTGAGCTGCGAACATTTTGGGAGATTATAGACTGATTTACTGATTTTTACTTTTGGGTTGTACTGGCCTTTGTTGGCCTTTATTTTTGGGGAATGTTAAATTAACTTGAGTTTTTGTTTAAACTTTAACTTCATATTTTGGGGAATGTTAATGAGATCATTGCTCACTCTGACATCATGCTATACTTGTTTATTAACAGTCTTATTTGATGTGATTGGATTAAGAGTTTGATTTGCTACACGCTTCCGCACCAATATAAATGTTCTATGAGTGTATGAGGAATCCTCACCGCGGAAACCTGTGGGAAATTAAGGAAACATACAATTATTATTAAGGGTGGTTCTTCATTCACGCCACCCCCGTCGCGGTCCCGGGGCCCCCGGTCCGGGGTCGCGACAGGCTGGTATCAGAGCCAGACGTGTTTCGGGCAATTAAAAGAAACTAGAAATCCTAAGGACGTGGCGATGATCCGTTAGACTTTTTGTTAGACTTTTCGTTAGTTAGACTCGTGTGAGCAATGTGTAACCCTTATATGATTTTATGTGCTAACAATTTGTTTTACAGTGATATGCCACCTCGAAGAAGACCCGTAACCGACAATCCCACCGCAAGCAATAGTGAACACACCGGGCCACTAGGAAACGGTACTCCGGATCCAAACATGCAGAATCAATTCCAACAGATGATGCAAGCCATGCTTGACCAGCAACGTCAAGCCAATGAAAATCAAGCCCGATTGCAAGAGCAAATGGCCAGGAAGGATGAAGAGCATGCTAGGGAGATGGCTATGATGCAAAGGCAGATGTTAGAAGTATTGGAAAGGAGACCTGAACCGGCACCAGCGCAACCTCCAGGCACTCAGATTGTCATCAACAATAGGGAACATGATCCCAATGCACTGTACGAAAAGTTTAGGAAGAGGGGTCCCAAGGAGTTCACTGGGCATGAGGACCCATTAGCTGCAGACGACTGGTTGGAGCAGACAGAGAACATCTTCGAGATATTCAGATGTACCGGTAGGCAGCAAGTGCAACTCACCGCTTCCATGTTCACCGGCCTAGCGGACATATGGTGGAAGACAATCAAGGCTGAGTATAGGACCATCGCAGACGCAGAGGCTTGGGCAAGTTTCAAGAGACAATTCAGTGACAAATATGTACCGACGCATGTGAAGAGGCAAAAGGCAATCGAATTCCAGCAACTTGTACAAGGTAACACGACCGTGCAAGAGTACCTCACGAAGTTCGAGAGGTTGTCTCGATATGCCCCCGAGTTAATTGACACCGTTGAGAAGAAGATAGCAAAGTTCCTTGAAGGACTTAATCCGATCATAGAAAGGGATGCCACGGGTGTTGTAGCACCTGCCACTTTTGAAGAGGCTGTGAGAAGGGCCTACAAATTCGAGAACCTGAACAACAAGATCCTCAAGATCCAAGGAAAGGCACCAGCTCACCAACAGAATCACCCACCAAGGAACCATCAGAACAAGCGACAGAGGCAAGAACAAAACGTGCAGAATGCTCTAGTTTGCGTTCATTGTGGTAAGAACCACGAGAGTGCTCAATGCCGTACTATTACGGGAGCATGTTTCAGATGTGGATCCATGGCACACCAGCTCAAAGACTGCCCAAGACAAGCTGGACAAGGTAACAACAGACAGCATCAGCAACAACAAGGAACGCAGCGCCAGGCACCACCTCAGAATGCATTAGCTGTACAGAACCAGCCCAGGCCACTCCAGCAACAGGCTCCACAACAACAGTACAGACCTCCACAACAGCAGCAAGCTCGTCATCAAGGACAGAATCAGAATCAGCGTCCTCAGCAGAATAGGAATGCACAGTAAGGAAGGCAGCAACAAGCTCAGAACCGGCCTCAGCAGCGAGGACAAGTCTATGCAATTAACCAAGCTGATGCAGAGGCAGCAGATAACGTGGTGGAAGGTATACTCCTAGTTTGTGGATTTGAAGCTAAGGTTTTGTTTGACCCTGGCTCTACGCACTCCTTCTTGTCTCCAAAATTTTCTAAGTTGATTGATGTGCCTGCTAGAGAACTTGAGTATGTATTGACGGTGTCCACCCCCGTAGGCAAACAAGTTGTGTGTAGGAAGTATTATCCTAGATGTGCTATTAAGATAGGAGATGTGGTGTTACCGGCGAATCTCATTTTGTTGGAGATGTTTGATTTTGATGTTATTCTCGGAATGGATTGGTTAGCAGGGTACCATGCTACGATGGACTGTTTCCATAAGACCCTCACGTTCAAATTAGAGGAGACCCCAGCAGGCGTTTTGTTCCATGGGGAGAGGATGAATTCTTGTCCAAGATTCGTCTCAGCATTGAAGGCTGATCGACTAGTGAGAAGTGGATGTGAATGCTATTTAGCGTTTATCACGGAGGATAAACGGTCCCAAGGGGTGGAGGAGATCCCAATTGTCTGCGAATTCCCAGACATTTTTCCAGAAGAAATCCCAGGTTTACCACCTGTTAGGGAGATTGACTTCACCATCGAATTGTTACCAGGGACCGCTCCGATATCTATTGCACCATACAGAATGGCTCCAGCGGAATTAGGAGAGTTGAAGATTCAGTTGCAAGAATTGTTGGACAAAGGTTTTATTAGACCGAGCGTCTCACCTTGGGGAGCTCCAGTTTTATTCGTCAAGAAGAAAGACGGTTCCATGAGAATGTGTATTGACTACCGGAAATTGAACCAAGCTACCATCAAGAACAAGTATCCATTGCCAAGGATAGATGAATTGTTTGACCAATTGCAAGGTGCTGCTTACTTTTCGAAGATCGATCTAAGATCCGGTTATCATCAGCTAAGAGTTAGAGATTCAGATGTATCAAAGACGGCGTTCCGGACGAGATATGGACACTATGAGTTTCTAGTGATGCCATTTGGACTGACGAATGCACCAGCAGTATTCATGGCTTTGATGAACAAGATATTTGCGGAGTACTTAGACCAATTCACAGTGGTGTTTATTGATGACATTTTGGTGTACTCTAAGTCTAGAGAAGAGCATGAAGAGCATTTGAGGATAGCATTGCAACTTCTGAGAGATTATCAATTGTATGCGAAGCTCACTAAGTGCGATTTTTGGCTTGAGGAAGTCGCATTTTTAGGTCATATCATTTCCAAAGAAGGATTATCAGTGGACCCAGCCAAGATAGATGCAGTTGTGAAGTGGGAAAGACCGAAGAATGCGTCAGAAATCAGGAGTTTTCTTGGATTGGCGGGTTACTATCGAAGATTTGTGCAAGGATTTTCGTCGATTGCAGCTTCATTGACAAAGTTGACCAAGAAGAATGCACCCTATGTGTGGACAGACCAATGTGAGGCCAGCTTCCAAGAGCTGAAAAAGAGATTAACTTCAGCACCCGTCCTCACTTTACCATCCGGGAGCGGCGGTTACACCATCTTTACAAATGCTTCGAATATAGGACTCGGTTGTGTGTTGATGCAAGATAGAAAAGTCGTTGCTTATGGATCACGTCAGTTGAAGGACCACGAGAAGAACTATGCAACGAATGACCTGGAGTTAGCAGCGGTCGTTTTTGCACTAAAGATGTGGAGACATTACCTCTACGGAGAGAAATTCGAAGTCCACTCCGATCACCGCAGCTTACAGTATTTGTTCTCTCAGAAAGAATTGAATATGAGACAAAGAAGATGGATGGAATACATCAAAGATTACGATTTTCCGATCAAGTACCACCCGGGAAAGGCAAATGTAGTAGCCGATGCCCTGAGTAGGAAGTCAGCTAGTGTGGCAAGCCTAAGAGTTACGTGCTTCTTTCAGCAATTCGAAGAGTTGGGGGTAGATTTTCAGCCCCTAAGCGAGGGAGTGATGTTAGCCAACATGTCAGTGTCTGAACCCTCGTTCATTCGGAAGATCAAGGAAGACCAATTGCAAGATCCAGAGTTGGCCAAGATTTCAGAGCATATAGCAGAACGTCCTGATTTCCGTATTGTGGATGGAGTCTTATTCTATCGTGATCGTTTATGCGTGCCCAATATTGAAGATTTGAAGAACGACATCATGACAGAGGCGCACAGTACGAAGTACTCTATGCATCCGGGTAGCACGAAGATGTATCAGAACCTGAAAGACAGATTTTGGTGGAACAACATGAAGAGGGAAATAGCAGCTTTCGTTTCTCGATGTTTGACGTGTCAGTTGGTGAAGGCAGAACATCAGAGACCTCCAGGGTTATTGCAGCCATTAGAGATCCCAGAGTGGAAATGGGAACATATTACCATGGATTTCATCTCGGGATTGCCAAGGACCAGAAAAGGGAACAACTCCATATGGGTAATTGTGGACCGTCTCACCAAATCAGCCCATTTTATTCCGATGAAGACCGGAGAGAAAATGCATATGTTACCTCTCGCGGAGTTATTTGTCAACGAGGTTGTCAGCCGTCATGGGCAGCCAGTCTCCATTACTTCGGACAGAGATAGCAGATTCGTCTCGAGATTTTGGAAGACTTTGCATGAGTCTATGGGGACAAAGCTTCAGTTCAGCACAGCGTATCACCCACAAACAGATGGTCAGTCGGAAAGGACAATTCAGACCCTTGAAGATATGCTTCGAGCGTGTGTGCTAGATTTCAAGACCCAATGGGACGAGACCCTACCACTTTGCGAATTCGCCTACAACAACAGTTATCATTCGAGCATCGGGATGGCGCCTTTTGAGGCATTGTATGGTAGGAGGTGTAGAACTCCAGTTTGTTGGGAAGAAGTAGGTATTCGCAGTTTTCATGGACCGACTATGGTGAGTGAAACCAGCGACAAGGTCAAGTTGATCCAAGAACGTCTGAAAGTAGCCCGGAGTAGACAGAAGAGTTATGCAGACTCTCATCGAAGGGACTTACATTTTAAGGAAGGAGATAAGGTTTTCTTGAAGGTGTCACCTACTAGAGGAACTTTGAGATTCGGACAGAAAGGCAAATTATCTCGGAGATACATTGGACCCTACGATATCATGAGCAAGATTGGTGACGTGGCTTACAGATTAGCCTTACCACCCGAGCTTTCCGGCGTACACAATGTGTTCCATGTGTCTATGTTGAAAAAGTACGTCCCCGACCCGTCACATGTACTCCGTCATGAACCATTAGAGATCAGAGAAGATGCCACTTATGTCGAGAAGCCGATTCAGATCATCGATACGAAGGAACAAGAACTGAGGACAAGGACTATACAATGGGTGAAAGTGCTCTGGGAAAATCACGGACCTGAAGAGGCAACGTGGGAATTACGGGATCAAGTTCAGAAGAAGTATCCGCATCTACTACCCGAGGTTAGTTATTTTATTTCATTTGGTGGACCAAATGCCCTAAGGGGTGGAGGATGTAAGACCCCGCCCCGAGAGTTTCCTTTTAGTGTTAATTAAGACGTGTTTTAGCTATAAGTGAGATTAGAGGAAATGGGTTAAATCTGGATTAGAATAGCTTTTTATAGCTTTGAATAATTTTGGGAACTCTTTTGATCTAGTGGGGCCCTTTGGGGGTTCCTTTTAGTGTGTCTTGATTAGTTTTGAGATTTATTTGATAATTCTGAAAATCGGTAATTTGCCCCGTTGAATGTATTTTATGATTCCCGACAACTTTCGTATTTGCTCCGTTCCGATTCGAGACCTCTAAACCCTACTTTGCCATTGATAGGGGTAAAACAGTCTTTTTACACAAAATCTGGACACCATTTTCGATGTCTCCGAAACTTGTAAAATGTATACTTTTTGGAAAGTAGAAATTTCGACGATCAATTCTTCCTTCTTCGTCGAATCCGTCCGAAGCCCGTAGAACGATGTTCTAGCCCATTTTAGACTTTTAAGTTGTGGGACCCATTGCCTTAGCTATATAAGGGGAAGTCTTCTTCTTCCCCCTCTTCTTGCAATTTCTTGAGAAAGAGGAGTCCCAGCCCAGCCTAGGTTTTTTTTCCATTGCTTCTTGCTTCTTCTTCTCTCAATCTCTCCCAATCTCTTGCTAAAGGCTAAGTGGATGCTACAATCTTCCTCCCCTCCATGAGAGCTTTCTCTTAATATCTTTTTTTGAGAGAACCTCCCATTCCAAGCTACCTCTTGAGCCAACTCTTGCCATTAGAGGACTCTTCATGTAAGTTCTTCTTCTCATCTCTTGATTGTGGGTTCATCTAGCCTAGGAGGTGCTTCACCTTGATTATTGGAAGTTACCTCCATCTATTTCTTGATTTTGACTTTCTAGGGTTGTAATGTTGTGTTTTTGGGGATTTTGTGTGTAGATTGTAGATTTGAGCTTGTTAGTGGATTAGAGCTTGATTAGCATTCTTGGAGACCAAGGCAAGTGGATGAATAGATTCAATTTGGATAAGTTCTTACTTTGTCAAAAATGTGGATTTTTACTATTCATATGTCATTTGATTTATCATGATTCCATAATGATTTAGAAATGTATTTATTGACACGGTTTCTTCCTTAGCTTTATGATAATAAATGCATTCCTCATCAAAGTTTATTTTGGGTCATTATAAGCTTCTTAAATGGTATTGTACTTGCATTAAATGAGATTTGGATTGGTAGGTGAATAAATGCATTGATGAGAAGGGTGGTTGGTGGAAGGAATTCAATGTTAAATGGTAGAGAATGGATCTATTTCATGTTAAGAAAGGGTTGGAGTTGATGTGAAATAGTTTGGGAGAGAATTGACTGAAATCTGCACCTGATGTGTAGTCCCCGCAGCTGGGCGGTCAGCGGGCGGTCACCCCGGCGGCTAGCCGACAGGTGACCGGCGGCTAGCCGACCCAGATACGGTTAGAAACACAGAATGCTGCATTTGACAGGCGAACCGCGGTCAGCCGCGCGGTCAGCTCGCGGCTAACCGCCACCCCAAAAACCCCAGTGACCGCTAGGTAGCCGCGAGGCGCGGTTAGAAACACAGAATGCTACATTTTAGCAGGGTGAGTCGCGGTCAGCTCCGCGGTCAGCCAGCGGCTAACCGCCGATCACCTCGGCGGCTAACCGCCATCTGACCGACAGGTGACCGAAATTTACCCAGAATTCCTGAGTCTTTTCCATTGGTTTCAGATATGGTATTGAAAGGTTTGGATGGGTTGTTCTGATGCCCTACCACCTTGGAAAGACCCAGGGGATGACATAAGGAGATTGACATGGATAGAAACACCATTTCGGAAAAGGTATTGGGACTTTTAGATTCATCAACGCGCATAAGGAAACTTAGTATGTCCTCTATCATTTGAGTACCATATTTAGGGTAATATGGACATACAAGGTCCTTATGCATGTTGCTTGAATATGGAAGCCTCAATATTTAGTCCCTAATGATATTAGAAATCATTGCTTTGTTTTACTCAAAATTATATATATTTACCCGATCTTAATGGTTTTTGCCTCAGATTCCGATTTATACACCGATATGTTTCTCCAGCCCCGTTATGCATGTATGGATAATAATATGACATGTGTGCCTACGAGCACAATGCCCCGTTTGCCCGTATGTTTTATATTGATATAGTTTTGTATATGTTTTGATTTATCATGTAACCCAAGAGTCGGCACCACTAAGCTTGGACATCCTTGTCAGTCCGATCAACTGACTTGGGTCTCCCCCTGTGCTCCCGCCAGTTGCAACTTGGATCCCGTACTGTCCCGTTATCCGGTCCGCGGCCGTGGTCTTGCCTAGCTATATGTATATGTATATGTATATAATATTGGTTCTCGTCACTTCGTGTGATTGAGCCCAATGCACTGAATGTGCTCTCATCACTTTAGTGATAGAGAGGATGTAGCTTTAGTGTGGTTGCCACCTAGTCAGTTCCTGTACCTTGAACACCCCGCATGATTTGTATTGCATCTTTACTTTAAATGAACTATGCATCCTGTTTTATGACAGTTTTCGTTATAACTAAGATATGCTTGATTTCTTTATTGGTATTATTTATTCACCCACCTGCCAGACCGTCGTGTCTGACCCATTTTGTGGTACTCAGGTCCAGCTCCCGATAGTGCCTTTGAGGAGGAGCCAGAGGGGGCGATTGACGAACCACAACGACTAGTGGAGTGGCAAGCCGACGATGTCATGTAGACATTCGGTTTAGCTTTGAGCTGCGAACATTTTGGGAGATTATAGACTGATTTACTGATTTTTACTTTTGGGTTGTACTGGCCTTTGTTGGCCTTTATTTTTGGGGAATGTTAAATTAACTTGAGTTTTTGTTTAAACTTTAACTTCATATTTTGGGGAATGTTAATGAGATCATTGCTCACTCTGACATCATGCTATACTTGTTTATTAACAGTCTTATTTGATGTGATTGGATTAAGAGTTTGATTTGCTACACGCTTCCGCACCAATATAAATGTTCTATGAGTGTATGAGGAATCCTCACCGCGGAAACCTGTGGGAAATTAAGGAAACATACAATTATTATTAAGGGTGGTTCTTCATTCACGCCACCCCCGTCGCGGTCCCGGGGCCCCCGGTCCGGGGTCGCGACAGGTCTTAAGAAACCTCGGTTGATAGATCAGCCCCCAGGTAAGGGTAGGATTACTTAATGAACCCGTTTGGAGGACCCTTGCCTAGAACGGTTTAGTTGTCTCCACACTCTAGACAAGGTTTTTCTTATATCAACTTTGGTCAAAGAACGCAATTGGTACAACCTTAGCATTCTTGGCGACCCCCTTTTTTTTTTTAAGATCACTAATGGATCCATCAAAGAGAGCAAATGGCCCCTCTCGATCCGAAAGTTAGCTACAAATGATTTCCGCGAGCTATTGTCCGAAAATGAAAGAACCAAAGTTTCTCAAATTTGAATCCAAAAGAGAGAAAATTGATTTTTTTTTTTTTTTGAAAAATCTCTAACGGACCCATCAAAGAGAGAGAATGGCCCCTCCTGATCCGAACGTTAGCTACAAACGATTCCCGCTAGCTATTGTCCGAAAAGGAAAGAACCAAAGTTCTCAAATCTGAAAAGTTTGAAATTAGATTTTTTTTTTTTGAAAGATCCATATCGGACTCATCAAAGAGAGCGAATGGGCCCCTCCCGATCTGAATGTTAGCTACAAACGATTTCCGGAGCTATTGTTCGAAAAGGAAAGAACCAAAGTTTCTTAAATTTGAATCCAAAAGAGAGAAAACTGAAACTTTTTGTTTTTGTTTGTTTTTTAAAGATCCCTATCAGACTCATCAAAGAGAAAAGATGGCCCATTCTCCGATACGAACGATAGCTACAAACATTTCAGCGAGCTATTAAGTCCGGAAAGGAAAGGATCAGGGTTTCTCAAAATTGAATCCAAAAGAGAAAAGTTTTTCTTTTTTTTTCTTGAAACGAGAAAGAATGGAAATAAACTCAAAGATAGAAATTTCCAAAAAAACCCTTCTCATGTTTTTTTTTTTTTTTTTTAAATGCAAGATCCAACATAGGCCACCAACTAGAAAGGAGCCAAAGAATCTAAGCATCATGTTCTCAAATGAACGGGTCCCACCGAGTATGCCAACTTGATGTACCCAGCTTCTCTCTTCTACTGTCCCGGGGCCACCGGGGGCGGCGGAGGAAAGCAGGCATCAATATTTTTTGTACGGATATGCCAGATTTTCTACTCTATTTGGAATTTGAAGTGGTGGTCCGGAGATCCACCTTCACAAGTAGGAAAGGAAATAAACTTTTTTCTGGTTTTTCATTGCACATATATTTAAGAAAAGAGACATGATTTTTTTAATGCCGTGAGAGGTGATTTTCTTTGTTTGCTGTGAAAGGCGATTTTGTGCCGTAGAAGGCAATTTTGCAGTAAAAGGTGATTTACAAATCTCATCAAAATGTAAAGACAAGAATTGTGATTTTTGTCTCTTTAGAAAAATACAAAATACAACGGAAAACAAGAAAATGAATTCTAACTTCTCAGGAGATTGCGAGAACTCTTTCAGATTGATGGTTGCAAGTCATGTATGGACTTCGCCATCATCCTTCAGATGAGAACATAGGATGCTTTGATTTGCTTGGCTTGGCTTGGTCCTCATATTTTTAGAGGATAAAGACCAAGGGGATGTCCTATATCCAATAAAAAACTGAGTAGACGGGCTGAAAAGCCACGTCTAGCCATGTGGATAGAAGGAGAGAACCTTGGGGGGGGGGGGGGGTGGCCCCTCAAGGGACTTTGTTCACCTTGTGCTGTTTGTTACAGAGTCTCTTCGACGGATGAGAGGTTGTTGCAGCAGCTTTTATAGGTTTTCTAACTTCTGGATTTCGATCGATTAATTTCAAACCTGTTCTTCTTGGAATAACCCCCTTTTTCTAGGCTTTTGGTAGCCATTAGGAGGGTTTATGAGCATTGATTACATTAATGCTCCATGATGGGAGGAGTTACATGTTTTTAATTTATGACTTTGTAACTCCTTTTTCTTGGCTTTTGATTGGCCGATGGAGAATAATAGACATTTAATCGCCTTTGAACTCCATGATGGGAGGAGTTACATGATTTAATGCCATGATTGTTGGACTTGTAACTCATTTTTCCTCGCTTCTAATTGGACCATCCAAAATAATGAGTTAATTATCGCATTAACTTGTCATAAAACGGGTCATTTAACTGCATTAAGTGGTCGCCAGGGCCCTCAAAGAGTCGCGGGCCGCGCCGCATCTTTTGAAGTTCTTCTTGCGATGATCGCAGATGGATCTTCATGTTGTTTGATGCCGGATGGCAATGCAACTTTAGACACTGATTAATACAAGTGGGCCGGTAACATCTATCCAGTCGATTTCTCGATCAGTTAGACAGAAAGTGTGCTTTCTTGGTCAACCGGTTGACGATTTTTGGAGTGTCCGATGATGACCCAGTGATTTTGGCGGTGGATCCGTGATGTTGATGAAGATCAACGGATTTCATGCCCCAAGAATCAGATTTTTGCAAAACCACAGGGCCAATCATCTCGAAACGCGAAATGACCCCGAAAAAGTGGGTTTTGGGTGAAATCCAGCGACCCGGATTTCCAGGGTCGCCACATGGTCACTGGTGACCATGGGATATGGGGATTTTTCCCCATTTGGTCGCCAGTTTTTAGCCGTTTTTCGGGTTTTTCTGATTCTTTTTTCTCTAGTATTTTTCATGACACTTTTTCTCATGTATTTGGCCTGATTTCCTTGAAGAAAACTTGAGAAGAAGCCATGCAAATCAGAGCACAAAGTTTCCTATTTTCCGGAAAAGCCAAAGACTTTGTTGCCGATTTTCCGTCAGAAGCCAAAACTAGGTCAAACGATGTCGGAATGACCTAAAATTTGAGGTGAAGCCTCCTGAGCAGTAGATAGGACCAACCATGGGCTTTTGTTTGAGTTTTGAAGCCATATGGGGTCTCGTTGCCAGTAGACTTGATTTTACCATGAGGAAGATGCCGCACTCTAATGTATGGTCAACCAATGTTCGATTGACCTGAAATTTGATAGGGAGCCTATTAGGGTCATTTTGAGATGATCTATTAGCTCCGATTTGGAAGTCATGGTCACGGGGAGCTCTGCCACCGGGAGGCCTGATTTGGCTTCCGAGCGTCAAAGTTGGGTCAAATGTTGTCGAAATGACCTGAACTTGACGAGCAAACCTTTTGAAGTATGTTGAAGTCACCCATGTGCTTTGTTTGATGAGTGATAGCCTCGGTGGTTCTCGCCGCTGAGAGACTTGATTTTGCTGCTCGGGGGTTGATAGAGGGTCAAACATTCTCAGTTTGACTTGGAACTTGACATGGAGGTATTCTGAGACCATCCATAGGCTTTGATCGAATATTTGATGTCTTCGACATTGTCGCCACCGGGAGAGTTGACTTTGCTGTGGTTGTTTCCTTTTTGGGCTAAACTATGTTGGAATGGCCTGAAATTTGATATAGAGCCTCCTAGTGGCATTTTGAGGCCAACTGTGTGCTCTGTTTGTATGTCAAGGTCTATGGCTTCACTGCCACCGGGAGCTCCTGTTCAGCTGCTGGAAGAGCGAAGTTAGGCCAAATGATGTTGAAATGGTCCGAAACTTCACGTGTACCCTTCTTTTGGCGTTTTAAAGGGTCTTGCAATTTTTGTTTGATTTTGACAAGATCTAATGCTTAAAGTGGCATTTGCCTATTTGTGGTAGGATGCGGTTCCATGTTGCTTTTATATTGAAGAGGCAAAGTGACATTTTTTGTGTCAACAGTTGTGATTCATAGGGATTGCTCTATTTTATGGAGATAAAACCCTTGGTTGATCATCTAGTATCTCACACCGAAACGCACAAAGGTTCTCAACAAATTAGATTCCAACACCCATTTGGGACTAACAGTTTCTTTCAATTCTAACTTAATCTATTATTAGAGCAAGTTAAATTTTGTGTGGCATTTGGGGACATGGGATATTTCATGCATTTGATCCGAATATGCATGGGTCACACATGCATGAAGGGGATCAAAACCATCAATCTGATGGGCTTTGGATTTTATTTTTTTGGGTGAGAATTAAGGTGATATAGACCACATGGCGATAAACCCATATAGTCTCGGTATTGTATCAAGTGTTCGATTTTTGTACACCTAAGATGCATGTAGAGGATCTTATTTGCTCATCCATGGGGTCTACCGTATAGTCTAGCGCACCCCAAAAACACATCGTTGGTAAAAGAATTTCTTTCCAAGCAAGTGAAACATAACTATTAGCATGGCATGTGAAAAAATGGTTGGTAGGCTAAGGGCACCTTTGTTATTTTGGGGTTGACTCATTCAGGAGTCTGAATCATGCCTTCCTATTAAAGAGGTTAAGAATTAAAGGAATCAAGGTGACGATTCATAAATGGCCGTCAAAATACACTTTCCTTTGTTATTACCCTAGAAAGTGGGGGTGCCATCTACATCTCCACCTTACGTCCTTCACTCCTCACTTCTCTAATATGCTTTTAATATGACTCATATAAGTATTAAGTTTCTAGGATTCAATATAACGTTGGCAAGTAGATTTCCATGGACTTCATGATGGATCTGGATATGGAGACATCGACACATGGCTAGAGATCTAAGTGTGTTCAGGCGATTGGGAAGCTTTGCGGATCTCTTTACGCCTATCTAACCTATAAGAATGGAGAATATTCAACCCTAAGGCTCCCTTATCTTATATAGAAAAGTCTCAAAGAGTCACATTTACTAGAGACTTCTTCGCCAAGCAACCCTACACCTATTGATCCTATCGGGAGTCTTAGGTGCTATTTGGCAAGTCTAATTGGAGGGCCTATTTCACTTATTTACAATTCAAATAGATATTAGACTGTTTGGGAAACATAAAAGTTCACACATAATTGAAATAGAATTAAGATAAATTTCCTCAGTTTGCAAAAGGAGCACATTGGACAAGATTTCAAATAGAGTTCGGAAGTCTTTTGTAGGAGGAGACCATTCCATCATTTGGTTACAAGTTTACCCATATTTATTTCACGTAATGACACTCCTGCCCACGTACAGAGTATATAACCCAAGAACCTCTCCTCCCTACTGAAATCCCTAGCCATTTTCTCATCTTCCTCACAACCTTGAAAGCGAGGAGATCGTCTTCTTTTTCTTAAACCTTCGCTGTTGAGGCTCTCTCTCTCTCTCTCTCTCTCTCTCTCTCTCTCTTTGTGTGTTAACAAAATCGTTGCTGGCTTTCTTTTGTTTTAGGCTAGTTACAACCAAGTGGGTTGTGTTTTTGTCTTTTGTTTTAGTTTGCAAGTTTATATGGGTGTTGAGTGTGATGGAGATGATGAGAGGTGTGGGACTGTGTTGCAATGAAGTTTCTGGGTTGTGTTCAATGGTCTGGATGGGTGGTGCAACAGATGGAGAGATGGGTAAAAACAAGTGTAGGAAACATATAGTGGTCGGTGGGTGGACTGAGTTAGAGATGTTACTATTTTTAGGAATAGAAGGGGTTGTGAAAACCGGTTGCATTCAATGAACTAATGGACTATGTCTCACACTAGTTGATCTATCTGGAGTAAATGCGTAAAGATCAGGGTGTTTTTAAGTTCCAGGGGCCTTGCCCCAGTTGTGCTCAAACCCTACCGTGTGTAGCATTCCGTGTTGATTTTCTACATGCAAGTTACATGAGAGAGTGAGAGAGATTAGAGGTTTTGGCTATGGCTTGGGTTCACTCTATGTGTGTGTGAGAGAGATAGAGAGAGAGAGAGGAGATTGGAAGTTTTGGCCAAAACCTGGGTTGTGTGACTTCGTTTTCACATCAACCAGCTTCATCCTACAACCAAACACACCATAACATCATCTCTCATCTCCCACTTGCCAACCAAACCAAGCAAGCATAGCAGATACTCATCTTCATCTATCCATAACAACCTTATCCACCTAAACCATACATTCATTACACCACCACTACACAACAACCTGCAAAACAAATAACCCACCATTCTCATATTGCCTAACACCATCTCTATCCTCCCATCAAAAAAACCCATAGTCCCCCACCATAAATCACCAACAACTTGACTCAGGCCCACCTTTTCATCGTCTATAATCAACCATCACTTCACTTGCTGCCAAACCAAGCCCACCTGTATCCCAACCAAGTCCCACCTCTCTCCATCCAAACCCATATCACACACCCCATCCATATGGTGTCCCTCCCAATCAACAACACTTATAATATATATATGTGGAATTTATTTTTTTTAATTTTTTTTAGGCTACTGTCACGACCCGAATTCCCTTATCCGGAATTAAGCCACGATCAGGGCGGATGGGGCCGTGTCGGCGCACGGGACACTAGGACTGGTGCAACCCCGGCCTGCGTGCCAAATTAATTTCACCCACAAGATTCCGCTATGTGAGATTCTGCAAGGATTCCCAATCCACAAGGACCTTTCATGGCGGATGCTTGTAGAGGGCCGTTTCACGGAACGGGCATGATCATCAGAGTAAGATGGCATTACCAGATTAGTTAGCAGAAAGGAACTCATTCCATTAATTATCATTCAGGTTTAACAGAAGATTAGTTTAATTACAACCCAGAATAAGGCCATACAAAAACACTGGCCAAATAATTACAAGACAAAATATAAAATTCCCAAAATAACCAAAAGATGATATCGCGAGCTCTGCAACTTTGGACGCTACTCTACATGGTCAGCTGCCCACTCTCGAATTACTGTTTGATCATGCTAGATCGCCGCAACGTCCGGTTCAGGGGCGAAGACGAGCTCATTACCTACTGGATCAAGCTTAGATCAGACAAAAGTCTGGCAAATGTTCAAGAAAGAGAGCTTAGTTTGCAGGAAATAACATAATGTAAATGCAGATGATTAATCTAGAAAACAATGTAGTAAACTGACAAGCTGATGCAAGGAAGTTTGATTTACCAAATCATAAACATGAATTAAATTCAATTCGATAAAACATTTGGCAACCACTAGGCCTGATTCTCAAGGAGGAGGAAACACTGGCTAGCCCCAACTGAGTAAACTGAGAGTATCCAAAAACTCACCTTGGAGCCACAGCCATTCAGAAGTAAGAGGCCCTTTTATAGGGGACCTAGTGATCTAACCCGGTCAGGGAAGGCACTATAGTGACACCCGTCACTTTCAAGACTTAAGATATTATGGGCAATACTATATATCCATATATATATATGTAGCATGTACTAGAATAATTGCTTAGTGGTGCTGATTCAAAAATCAATGTTTAAATCTAGAATCAATGAGTAAATCGGTTACTCGCAAGACACAATTTCAAATATAGGGTTTCAAGTGAGGAAAAGGCTGATTTCAGGTGAGGAAAATAGTTGATTTCAGGTGGGCAAAGGGTTGATTTCAGGTGAGGAAAATTGCTTATTTCAGGTGGACGATTGGCTGCTAGCATGTAGGCTGAGACAAGGAAGAAGAAGATGAGGAGGAAGGGGAAGTGCAGGTCGTACAAGGGTTGTAGTGCGGGTGCTGGGAAGAGGAGAAGAAGTAGTGCAGGTGCTGATTGGAGGGGAGAGAAGTGCAGGTGCAGGGGAGAGGGGTGCAGGTGCTGGTTTTAGGTGGATAAGAAGTGCAGGGGTTGGTCAAAAGTGAGGAAGTGCAGGGATTGATTTCTGGGGAGAGTGAAGTGGGTTGGCCGCGGGGACTGTTGCAGGGATAATGGCCGGTTGATGTCATGTGGTGTACTGGCTGGTGGCAAGGGGAAGAGGGGTTGGCCAGCAGCTACTTGCTATTGAATTGGCCAGCTGGCTGGGTGTAAGTGCAGGTCATTGGGAGAGAGGTGGCAGGTTGACCGCTGGGGGAAAAAAGGTTGATGCAATGGCCATTGGATGGGATTGGCAACAATGGCTGCTGGCAGGTGGCTGAGCAAGGAAGAAGAGGAGGAAAAGGGAAGGGTGACCGAAAGCCTGAGTACAAGGAAGGAGATGGAATGGCCGGCTAGGCCGAGGACGAAAAGGAAGTGGCTGGCTGATTCTAGGAAAGAGAGGAGTGGCCGCTGAGGCAGGGAGGAGGTGAATTGGCAAGTGGAGCTGTGTAGTGAACTGGCTGGTTGAGTTGTGCAGCGGATTGGCTAGTGGAAGGGAAGGTGCAGATTAGTTGGCTCGGCAAGAGGAGATGAGATGTGGCTGATGGTGCAGAGGAAATGACGGGTGACCGATAGGCATGGGTTCAGGAGAATCGGCCGAGGAGACAGTTTGTGTGCAAGTGAGGGGCGAGGGATAAGGAACGACCATTAGCTTTGTTACAGCTGGTGATCATGCACCAAAGGTTGGGTCCCACTGTTAGTTTTATGGTCTCAATCCATTAAGATTGATGTAATAAATTGATTAATTTCTTTATTTATCAATATATTCATGTTTTCCTTTCATGAGATGAATGGTGTTTTATTACTTAAATGCACATAGCCAATACAGATGACATAATGGCTCATGAGATGAACCGGAGTCCACAAGTGTATTAGATGTAACATATGTGTGTGGATGAGATCCACATACAGAAGACATGTGTCACAAATCTTATACTTAAATTGATTCACAATCAGTGATGAGATTGGGCATCTCAACTGACACCCAATCTCATCTGACAAGGTTGCAGTATTATGATCACTATGAGATAGTGTGATCTGTCTCGATCATCGGAATGTAAGATTCTAGATCATCGTACAGGTACATTGGATGTATTGAAGGACCATGAGAAGCAACTTAAGAACACTGTCTTTACTTTAAGGTCTGCTCTCATAATTCTCTAGCAATGGGCTCTCAACCATGAGACATTGATGAACTCAAGTTTCTATCTATTCATTTGCTTTGAGTCACCAATGAGTGAGGCCAACTGTAGGTCAACACCTCGGTGTCTTGGGTACGTGGTAGCAGGACTGTGGGAACATTTAATGGTCAAGATGGAATCTATCTTATCCCCTTGTGCCAATTAATGGATTTATCATTGGTAAGTGTACATCCATTTCAATTAAGAGTTAATTGGATGGTACCGATGATTACTGTAATTAATTGGGTCTCAAGGATAATAAGATGTGGATCTAAATTGGTGGGACAATTTGTCTAATTGATCCATGGATGTTGATGGAGGGGCCTACTTGTAGTATAGGGAAGTTTAGGGTCTTCATGTAATTTATTCCTAAGACTGCAGTTCAATTGCATTTATTTAGTGGAGTTATTTGCAATAACTGCGGGCCCGGATTACACATGAGATGTGGGGTCGCGGTGTCCCAGTTAGAGTCAGCTTTCTATGGAATCCCTAGTGGTCCCCACGCTAGCCCAAGATTGGATCATTACTAATTCTATTTGAACTAAAAAAGAAAAGCTACTATTTCTATTTGAAGTGAGACTTCTAATAGTGGGAATAAAAAGTTACTAATTATTATAGAAGTTGGACTTCCAATAATAAAGAAAGAGAGGGATTACTAAAAACTATAAATATGACAGAAGGGAGTCTTGGACATCCATGCTTGTTTCCTTCTTGGAATTCACGCCCAAGGCTCCCCATTAGTGCAAGTGTTGCACTCCCTTCTCTTTCTCTCTCTCTCTTCTAGTTCCCTTCTAGTTTCCTTAGAGATTCTAGTTAGTCTTTCTCTTGGAGATTCCACCATCTCTTTAGAAAAAAGAGATTTGAAGCAGGACATAGCGTGGAAGACAATTGGGCATTGGAGATTCTGATTTACTTTGTGAAAGAGCTCTTCATCAAAGAGTTTAATCAAATTCTCCATTAGAGCACAACCGAGCTCCATAGGTATTTTCTATCCCTTGTATGTTATAGAATTTCGTGGTTGCTTGTGAGGTGCTGTTTCTATCTTCTTGATATGTTTATTTGCTAACCATGATGGCTGAGATTGAGGACATGCATCCTGGATTGGGGTTTGTTGCCTTTTGGATAGATGATCACTAGTTCTAGTTGGTCAAAAGTTTTTGAAACCTATCCTAAAGGCCCACCCACTTCCAACACCCACAGGCCATCACAGCTGGCCTACAGAAATTAGGACAAACTGAGTATAATTAACAAAAATCCATTTAACACCAAGTGGTAAAATATTCAAAATCTCTTACATAAAACCAGCTGAAGTTTTGTGACTGAGATCCACCGTTCATTAGTACTTTTAAGCAAGATTAACAAAATCTTAAAAAAATACTTAATGAAGCAACAATGGCTAATCAACCGGCCTCTAACTAAACAAATATAATTATCATGAGCTAAAATAAACAAAAATCATGATTAACCTTTAATTAAAGACAAATGCCAAGCATATTATTCTAATTAAATTAAATACTTGCCTCAAACCAAGAGTCAAATGAAACCTCAAAACATAGTCTGTCCAAGGTAGGAAGATCAAGGGTTTCTCCCACCAAAGTTCCGTAAAACAAAATCCCTCTAACAATCAAAACCCAAAACCCAAAACAACACAACAGTGGTGAAAAGAATAGGGTCCAACTCAAGAGAAAAGAGTCCCTACCACTTGGAAGCTCAAGCAAAGGGAAAGGCAAAGAAGAAGGGGCTGACACTGAAGGATTCGTTCCAAAACGAACTATAATGCGAAAGATCAGGTGATAGGAAGTCAGATGGCTGGTTTAGATCTCGCAAGGAAAACCTCCGATGGAGAGTTCTTCACCATGTCATGGAGAGAGAGGAGAAGGAGAAAAGAAGAGAGGAAGAGAGAACTTGCTCAAACGCATGCAACCGGAGGAAATGAGGGATTAAATGAGTTGTGGTGGTAGGTGAGGCATTAAATGGGATAGGTGGCCATTAATGAAGTAGCTGATGGTAGTTGGGATATTTTGCAAGTGTTAGGTTGTGAGTTTGCTACCACCTTAGCCGAACTTGGGGCTTGCTAATGGAGGTCATCAGGCCTCTAGACAAACTCAGTCAAAGAAAAAGAATTGTAGGTCTAGAAAATGGCTTTCCAACAACCAAGAATCAAAATTTTCAGAGGTCGGGGGCAGAATCTGTAATTTTTCAAACTGCAGTATTTGCCTTGAAAAGAGTGCCAGAGTTCGAAGGAGGTCTTTTGGTCCTCGGATGAATTCGGGCTGAACATGAAAGATGTTGGGTAGGTTAAGACTGAACTTTTGAGATCAAGAAACATTTTTTAGGAAATTCCCAAGTTACCCCTAAAAAACCTCAGAATTCTAACTTAACCCAGAAAAAGTCGAATTCTCACCAAACTCCTCGGAACTCTACGGAACAAAAACAGACTTAGTTCTAATCCCAAGAAACTCTCGATTAACCTCTAATCAAGCGTCTTAACCACTAAATGTAATTGACTAGCGTTAATCAAAGTAATTAGAAATCGGGTTCTTACACCACCAAATATGGTTGCTAATTTCTTCACTACTTTATCTTTCAGTTGAGGATAGTTTTCCATATATTTTCCAATAAATATTATTCTCGGCTAATGAATGAATGAGAGGGTTGCATGGTGTTATAAAATATTGTGAAATTTATCTGGATTGTGTGGGTCATCTTTGATGGTGGAAGTTGTTGGATATGAGCCTTACCACTGAATTATTATATAACTTTTGAATCATGTTGGTTAAAGAGAATACATTGTTCGACTCAAAAGGTGGAGAGGCAGTTATATATCTAGCAATTTGTTTGCATTGATGGTGGACATGAGGGCCAAAATTAGAGACATCACTGCACAATAACATGTCATCTTAATATGGTTCTAATGCATCCATGTGTTGTCATTCTTCATGTAAAAACTCATAGTTTACATCGTTTTTGTTTCATGTAGTTGAATTCCTATGAATTCTAAGACTAGTACTTTTATATTAGTTAAAAAAGCCAAATCAAAGGTGCATGTCCAAAATTGACCATCAAATAACCTCCCCTTCTACCCTCACCTCTTTTATACAATCCTTGGATGGATCTCAAGTGATCATGAATTCATATATGTTCATTAATTTATTGTATATTCCATACAAACGAAAAGGCCCTTTGTGATCAGATTTTGGCATGTATTTGTAAATTGTTTTTTGTGTTTCTATAATGTGATTGATGATAACATATATTATAATGTACATGTGTGTATACATAGAAATTTTATATGAATGTTTTTATGACATGTAGAAAAAACACATGAGAGCATTTTAATGTAAATATATATTGACTATTGAAATTGATGAATTTTTAGGGGAAGATGATATGGCTGAATGAAATGTTTTACCTCAGAAAAGTAAGAAGAAGGCTTAATCAAGTAGGGCCGTATGGCCAGCCAACCAAAAGAAGGTCTTTTTAGACCTATGCATCCAAGAGGTGTTATAAGGAGGAAAACCTGGGACAAATTTAAAAGCGCAATCATGGAAGAGAGTAATAGATGGTTTCAAGGAGAAGACCGGGATCTTATATGGTCAAAAGCAATTAAGAAATCAATGCGACCTTAAGAGAAAACAATACAATGCTTGGGTAACGTTGTGTGGGCAAACCGGTATAGGATATAATGAAGTAACTCACATAGTTACAATGGAACCTGAGAGATGGGGTGAATATATAAAGGTAAATTTTATTTTTAATTTAGTAATTCATCATTTTCAATATTATTTAAGATTAAACCATCTCATGCAGGGACACCCAGATGCAAAAATATTCAGGACGAGACTATCGGATGTGAATTTTGATCCTCTAAAGAAGTGGGACATGGTTTGGGAAATCTCCATTCATCTATATATGCCATTGACATTTTACATCGAAATTGAGGATTCTGACTACCCTCAAAATCGATGGATCACGATCGCCAGCTACGGTAACAACCGTAACACTGTTCTTTGACGAAAGCCGAAGAAATGTGGGGAGAAAATAAGTGAGGGGCTTCTTCCTTTCGTCTAATGTGCTGCCAGCAACACACGATAGTTGTCCTGTCACATTGAGTTGGGTCTCTTTGGGTCTCTTTAATGTTGTGTCAATTTAGGGTCATGAGTTAAAGTCCAAATAAAGGTTAATCCTCACATAGCATAATCAAAGTAGATCCAAGTAAAATAAAGAAAATAAAGAGAGGGAGAGATGCCAAATATTTTAGAAGAGGATTGGCCCCGTACCCCCTTCTGATCCCTTGGTAAAATAGGATTTAAAGGCTGATTTTTCAAACCAAAATGATGATGCAATGAGATTTTGACTCGTGATTTCTGTGTTTTTCGTGTGTGATACACGAGTGATAAAAGTGAAAGGCCGATGGGCCCTAATTGGTTGAATGTGGATGATGGGCCAATGTTTATTTTAAGGTGGCCGATGGGCCTTGATTGTTTAAAAGTATATGCGAAATCACTCATCTCATCTTGTTACTCTCATTTATTCAATTTTAGAAATCAGTACTTTATTCCCTTTTATCAGTAAGTTCAATTAAATATCTGGCACCTGAGGTGGACGAAGAAATAAAAGAAAAATCTTTTTGGGTTTATTTTGTTGGTTTTATAGTTTTTATGAATTTTTTATATTGGGGCTAGAAGGGCCTAACTAGGGGATTTACTTGGATTTATGTGATTCATGCTTTATTACTGATCATCAAATTAACCCTAACCTAAGGTCCTAGAACTTCCCACATCAGCTTTCCCGATTCCCTAATGGAATAGGAAAAGTGATGGGGCAAATCCTAATGCTCTAAGCTACCTAACAAGGTAATCTAATCTAATCCCAGGGTGTAAATGACATAAGTGTAATAGTTCCTATGCCTAAGCGGCTTCTTAATTGTGATTTTAATCGATTCGATTTGTTTTAAGTTATGAGTTTGGTTTTGATCAAGAGTAATTTAGAGATGTTTTAGGGTTATGATTAATGTGTTTTAAGGTTCTGGAGTTTCAGGTTCTAATTCAGAAGATAAAACGATGTCGAAATCGATGAAGCTGGATTGGCAGAGGAGTTGGGCGCACACAGTGGCGCCTAAGTAGCAGATTCTGTGTGGTTTGGGTAGTGACGACGGTATCTTTGTTAATTTTGGAATTCGTGGAGTTTTGCTTAGTGTAAGTTTCTATTCTGATGTTGTTTTAGATTCTGGATTGTTTTATTTTAATAATTTTAAGTTCGGAACTCAAAACGCAACTGAAGTTCACAACTCGGGCCAGACAAGGGACTTGGGCGCGTCTAAGTAGTTATGTGCACTTGGGCGCACCAGCAGTGGCGCCCAAGTTATAACTTAATACTCTTCAGTCATCTGACTTTGGTTCCAGTTTCTAGATGGGTTTAAGTTAATTGAATTTTTAATTTCAGGCTTGTTATTGGTTTTGTGAAGGTTGTGAGATGTTGATTAAGGTCGAAATTTCAAGTGAATTGGGGTTCAGTGGTCTCGGAGTTGGAATCGTACTTTGGCGCACACATTGTGGCGCCTAAATGTTCTGGGTGACTTGGGCACACCTGTAGTGGCGCCCAAGTGGCTGTCATATGGGTTTCGGTTATTTCCCAGATTCGCTCACTTGGATTTGGAGTTTCACGTGATCTATGTTAATAAATCCTGAATCCCAAATTGGTTTTGAGTCTCTAGACCCTAAGTGTGATAATAGTTGGACTTCGGGAGTCAAAATGCGACCGAGATGCATCTCGAGGTTAGACCAGGAAGTTGGGCGCACGTGTGGGCGTCTAGGTATTCGGGGTGACTTGTAGGTGCACCCAAGTGGTTGTTTATTGTAGCTACGAGTTCGTTGGATTCTAGGGTGTTTCTAAGTCGATTCAGGAAATTTGACTCGTGTCGTGAGTGAGGGATGTTTTTATTCTTTGGATGTGATTTGTTTATCGTTTTAATTAAGCTTTGATTAGGGTCTTAATTAGGGATTGGTAATTAGGGTTTTGATTAGTTAAGGGTTTGTTAATTAGGTTTATGTTGATTAGGGTTTATTGATTAGGTTTATGCTAATTGGGATTAAGGTTTTAATTAATTAGGTCTTTTGTTTTAATTAGTGGTTTTAATAATTAATGTTTGTTAAACTAGGATTTAGTTAATTAAGTTGGTTAATTAGGGTTTGTTAATTAAGTTAGCTAGGTTATGGTTCGTTGAATAAGTTGGTTAGGTTATGTTTTGTTAAATAAGTTGGTTAGGTTATGTTAATTAGGATTTGGATGAATTAGGGTTTTAATTAGGTCTTTTAATTATGGTTCGATTAATTAGGTATTCTAGTTAAGATTTATGAGGTGATTAGGATTTTGATTAATTAAGGATTTTGGATTAATTAGGGTGTTGATCAATTAAGGTTTTGGGCTAGTTAGGCTTCAGTCCTAATTAATTCGGACTTAATTCTAATTGGGATTAGGATTTGGCTTTAATTGGGATTAGGGTCAATTTGGGTTTTGCTTACTTAGGATTTATTAAATTAGGGTTTTGTTAATTAGGGATTGATTACAGGTTTTTAATTAGGGTTTAATTAGAGTTTGATTAGGTGTTTTAATTAGGTTTTTTAAATAGGTGTTTTAGTTAGGTGTTTTAAATTAGGTGTTTTAATTGGGTGTTTTAATTAATTGTTTTTTAATTGGGTGTTTTAAATTAGGTTTGATTATAGTTTGATTAAAGTTTTAATTATGAATTTTGAATTGATTAGTTAGATGTTTAATTAAGGTTTTAATTTGGACTTGATTAAAGTTTTTGGATTAAAGGTTCTTAATTAAGGATTTTAATTAAGGTTTAATTAGGGTTCAATTAGGTATCTTGTCTAAATGTTTTAATTAAGAGTTGGAAATAAGGAATTATTTATTTATGGACTTTAATTAGGGATTTGCTAATTGAGGATTCTTTTAATTAGGGGTTCGAATTAAGGATTTTAATTAAGGTTTGAATTAAGGTTCAAATTATAGTTTTAATTAGGGTTTGGAATAAAGGCTTAAATTAAGGTTTTAATTAGGTGTTTGTTTATTAGAGGTTCTATTAGTTGAGAGTTTAATTCAGATTAATTAATTAGGTTTTAGGGTTTGGCATTTTTTTGAGTTAATTAATTATTTATTAATTAGTAGATTAATTAGTTTACAGGTTTTAATCCACCTAGGCACGAACAAGGTAGTCTAGGGTCATCTACCTAATAACTATTATTTTCTGGATTTTTTTATTTCTTTTAATCTTTTTTTTTTTTTTTTGGTTTACTCTCTTCTCTAATTACTAAAGAGTAAGATGATAGGTGAAGAATTTTATTGTTTTATAATTTTTTTGGTGTTTTATATGATATCGATGCAACCTAACCTAATGCGTATGACAATTTCAATAATTTAGTGCGCAAAGATTCAACAAACAGCCAGGTTTATCATATCAAACATAGTAGCTAACTAAATGTAGTGCAGAGGGTTGAAAACGAGTACCAAGGTGCAAAAGGAGACTCGGGCGCATACACAGAGGCGCCTAAGTCACTCAGGACACTTGGGCGCCATTGTCACTTTCTGTGAGTTTTGCAGCAAGGTTCGGTGTATCACAATGCCCTTCTGCGATTCTCGGTGTTGTTTTCAGCTTCCAACAATTAATGCAAGTGCCTAGTACGAATTACGGCCAGCAAGGTTTTCGGATATGATAAATCGACGCGAGAACTGAGACCTGGATGGTGGATCCCAATTATAGAGGACTTGGGCGCACCTGTAGTGGCGCCCAAATAGTAATTTGGTACTTTTCAAGCCCTTATAAAGTATTCCGATTTATTTTAGTATTTTTAGCGTGGTTTCTGATGCGTGATGACAGATCCGAGTGCCTTAATATTACTGTAAATGATAGGGGTTTCAGATCTGAAACGATTGATAAGTCTACAAAATTGTGGCTTTCATTCATTATTTCATATGCATTTGTGGACTTAATTAGGTTAATTGCATAGAATTTTACTTAATTTCATGATTCCATGCATTTGACATCAAAGTTGGAATCTTAGTCAAATTTGGTCAAAATTCATTACATTGCATGACTTTTGTGAAATTATGGATTTTCATCTCATTCATCACCCAAAAATTAGTTCTTTTGGCTTTACTAATGCATACCTTCTAATTTGACGCCATGTGCTATTTTCAGAGAGTTGGGTATTTTTGGTGCATTAATTAGGCATGTAGGGTCCCATGCATAGTGATGACGCTACTCTACGTCATCAGCACGCCACTCTTGTTCCTCCTCAATTGGTTGGAGATCCTCTGGGATCTCCTCACCTGCTGCTCCTCGTAGAAGAACTCACCTGGAGTGTCTGCACACCATGGAACAGAGTCAACGACATGTTGAGCAATAGATACACAAAGCACAATAAAACATACATGCATCAAGTTTAAGAATAGAGACATGAACAAGATCATAAGAGTACAATAAATCAATGTTAGGCATATCGCGTGAATAACCGTCATGAGAGTCAATAACAGGAATCCTAGCAATATTAACAATTACCATTAGACAATCCATGTAAATGCAAGAATCAAGAGGGAGACTCCAAGGATGTCCAAGCCACCTCCCGAGGTACCAGTAACAATCCCAGTCTGGACTACTGATACCAAAGTCCGGCTCTAGGGGGATCCAAGCTCCCGGTCCTGGGAATAGTTGCACGGTCCAAGCCCGCTCCTAACTATTCAACGCCATGGACGCCGTCCAAAGCCGACTGCCCACCTCGATGTCTGAGTAACCGGCCCATCAATAAAACCCCCAAACTGCAGTCAGCCATGACATGCAAACAACAACACGGTGGTGCTGACACGAAGGAAAACAAGACAAGCAAGTCTGGCTAGTTTAACAAACGAGACAAGATCATAGGGATTATCACTTTCAAACAATACAAGACAAGTCAAGCACACCTGATAATCCCTTATAGCTAGCTAGTCATGTTTATCAATTCTTGATACAGGATCCTAAGATACACTCTAAGTCAGGTCCACATCCTAAATCTACAAGAGATTATGTTTCATAGTTTATTAAGTGTATTATGCCCAAAGAGTGTAAAAGGAATAATTACAACGGATACAATTTAACAGGTCAAGGTAGATGTTACAATCCAATCCTAGGCATGTGGTGTCATTCATGTATTCAACATGTTCTAACGGAGTACATGGGGAATTGGATCAACGATGCTTATAAAATCCCTTGGTGTACAATCATGTCAAGCATCTGTTGATTCAGTTCCATACGCATTCGGTTACCCCATGTTTAGTACACAAATTCCTAGACACCTATCAAAGCATACCAAGCCACATGCTTTGATTTCAATTCCATTAATGGTCAAATGAAAGTGGGTTAAGGGTTTCCAACATTTGAGGCCCAAACCTAGGTCATCAATTTCATCTCTAATTAAACAGACAATTTGCTTAGTTCGGTCGACCTTTGGTGACCGAACCCCACTATTCGGTTGACCGAACCTTGGGTTTGGTTGACTGAACACAAACATAGGTTAAAACAGCTCTCTGGATTCGAAACCGAGGTTAAGTTCGGTTGACCGAACCCCACCATTCGGTTGACCGAACTTTGGGTTCGGTTGGCTGAACTCCGACTTAGGCAAAACCTGCTCTCTGGAATTGGGACCGAGGCTGAGTTCGGTCAACTGACACCTTGACCGAACTTCAGACAGCTCGTCCAACGCGTGATCAGAATTTTCGGATCATTCCGCTTCAACTCGGTCAGTAATCGGTTCACTGTCGGTTAACCGAACTCCAATGTTCGGTTAACTGAACCTTAACCAAGCCCTAACCGAACTCTGTCAGAGGCTAAAACAGCTCTCTGGATTTGGAACCAAACCAGAGTTCGGTCGACCAACACCTCAACCGAACTGAGGAGTTCTGAACCAGAAAATGCCCTGTTTCAGGTCATTTCTGTAGTTCTTTCTTACCAATTGTTTTTCTCCATTTCTGAGCCTTTCCAAAGGCTAACACCTGCACAACAATGAGCCTCCGTGCTCTCCCAACAATTCATCCCATCATTATCATATTCATTCAAACTTATACAATTCAAATTAACCAACCATTTCAAATATAATCTAACATGTCGTTTTTCTACAATCAAGATACAAAAGCTTAGCATTTGGGTATTCTATCATATGATAATCATCAATCAATAAACAAACATCCATGTTATATTGTAATTTGCAAATCTACTTGCCCCAACCAAGAGGATGATTGAAATTTGGGAAAAACTTGAGGAGAAGCTTTCTACCATGAAATCCAGAAATCTAACCCAACCAAACGCAACCTAGAACACAAAGGAGAAGAAAAGAGAAGGAAAGATCAAGATCAGACCTAAATCTAACCAAAAGAGAAAACGATTGAAAGACGAGGGTGAGGGAAATCTTACCAAACTAGGATCAATGGAAAAAGGAGATTGCGAGGAAGGAGATGTGCGGTTCGGATCTTCAAGATGGTCTCTTCCGGAGGGAGTTCTGGAGCTTTGAGAAGTGGGGAAGAAAAGGGGTTGCTGTAGCTTTCGTTGCAGAGAATGAGATTAGATTAGGGTTAAGACTAGGGTTAAGGAAGAAGAGGAAGAGAAAATGACAAGTTTGCCCTTAAGTGGGTCCGGTGAAGAAATGGGTCACTTGAAGGGTTTCTGATCATCGGATCGCAACGAGCCAAGAGAAAAAAAATCAGCCGCGCGACGAGACCATTCCAACGAACCCAAAATCACAGTGATTAGAATTTCCCGGAAAAACACTCAAATTTCCCTAAATTGCAAACTACCCCCCTACTATGATCAAATGAACTCGGAATCCCACGAAACTTCGCAGATACTATTCTAATGCTAAAAGAACTCGTTCATGATCTAAACCCACCTAATTATCTAATAATACAATTAATTCTAATAAATACAAACTAAACGGGTCAACGGGCCTATTATTGGGCCCAACTGACCCAGTAAGGTCGCAGACCTTACATCTCTCACCTCTAAAAAGAACATTTGGTCCCCCAAATGCCTAAACATACCTCATCAGGGAAGAGATAAGAATACGCCTTCTGCATCTGATCTTTGAGCTCCCACGTAGCTTTCTCCGGAGTGTGATGCTCCCATTGTACCTTGACCCATTGAATGGTCTTAGTACGCAGCACTACCTCCTTTGTGTCAATAATCTGTGCTAGCCGTTCCACATAAGTTGCATCTGCCTATAACTGAAGTGGTTCGTGCTGTAACACGTTGGTAGGATCTAGAATATACTTCCGAAGCATTGAGACATGAAATACGTCGTGCACACTTGTTAGCTTAGGCGGTAGCACAAGACGATAAGCCACGTCTCCAATCCTGCTCTTGATCTCAAATGGTCCCACAAACCTCTTGGCAAGCTTCCCTTTCTGCCCGAATCTGACAGCACCTCCCATCGGTGACACCTTCAGAAACACCTTATCTCCCACCTGAAACTCTAGAGGTCTCTGCCTCTTATCTGCATAGCTCTTCTGACGATCATGAGACTCCTTCATTCTCATCTGAACAATTCTGACCTTCTCGCTGGAATCCGCAATCTCTGAAGGGCCATGAAACTCTGAATTCCTACTTCCTCCCAACACGCTGGAGTCCTACATCTTCGTCCATACAAAGCCTCGAATGGTGCCATACCAATACTTGAATGATAGCTGTTATTATAGGCAAACTCACATAGAGGCAAGCTTTCATCCCAATTCTCCTTAAAATCCAAAACACATGCTCTGAGAAGGTCTTCCAAAGTCTGGATGGTACGCTCTGATTGTCCATCTGTCTGAGAGTGGTAAGTTGTACTAAACTTCAACTGAGTACCCATAGACGATTGAAACGTAGACCAGAACCGAGAGACAAACTTAGGATCTCGATCGGATACTATGGACTTAGGCACTCCATGTAGCTTGACTATATTGTCCCTGTACAACGTAGTCATCTTGTTCATAAACTGACCAGTCTTGAATGGCAGGAAATGCGCTGACTTCGTCAATCTATCCACAATCACCCAAATAGCATCATTGCCCTTCCTGGTGTTCGGCAAACCTGACACGAAATCCATTGTGATGTTCTCCCACTTCCACTAAGGGATATCCAACGGGTGAAGTAAACCAGGAGGTTTCTTGTGCTCTGCCTTAATCTGCTGAAAAGTCATACACCTGGAAACAAATTCTGCAATTCTTTTTTCATCTTCACACACCAATAGTGGTTCTTCAAATTCTGATACATTTTGGTGCTCCCCGGGTGAACAGAATATCTGGTGTGGTGCGCATCTGTCATCAGCTCTTACTTAATATCTTGAACATCTGGCACACACAACCTATCCTTGCAATACAGAAATCCACCAATCAATCTGAACTCAGGATTGCCATCAATGTGATCAATGATTCTTTGCAACTCTGGATCATCTTTCTGAGCTTCCTTGATTCTGCTTACTATTTCTAGCTCCCAAACTCCCATGGTAGCAACTAGAATCTTCTCACTAAAAGGCCATACTTCCACATCCATATCCCTGAACTGCTCCATCCATCTCCATTTTGGCATTACACATCCACTGAAAGCTGCCTTCCTACTGAGAGCATCTGCTACAACATTCACTTTCCCGGGATGGTATTTGATCGGAAAATCATAATCCTTTATGTACTCCATCCATCTACGTTGTCTGTTATTCAGATCACCCTGTGTGAACAGGTATTGCATGCTCTTATGATCTGTGTGCACCTCAAATCTCTCACCATACAAATAATGCCTCCACAATTTCAATGCAAATACTACAGCTGCCAATTCTAAGTCATGTGTGGCATACTTCTTCTCATAATCATTCAATTGTCTTGACCCATAGGCTATCACCTTGTCATTCTGAATGAGGATGCCGCCCAAACCAATCCCTAATGCATCTGTATAAACCACAAATCCTCCACTGCCAGAGGGTAAGGCAAGTATGGGTGCTGAAGTCAACCGAGTCTTCAACTCTTGGAAACTCCTCTCACAATCGCCTGTCCACACAAACAGAACATCCTTTCTCGTCAACTTAGTGAGTGGAGAAGCAATAGTAGAAAACCCTTTCATAAATCTCTTGTAATAACCTGCAAATCCAAGACAACTACGAATCTCCACTACATTTCGTGGACTACCCGAATTAACAACTGCTGATACTGATGGACTCGTCTTTTTCTTCTTGCCTTCCTCCGTCCCGGGTCCGCCGGGGTGCGGCGGGGCGAAGAGAAAAAAAGAGCAAGCATCAACATTTTTGTACGGGTATACCAGATTTTCTATTCTACTTGGAATTTGAAATGGTGATCCGGAGATTCACCTTCACAAGTAGAAAGGAAATCAAACTTTTTTTCTAACTTTCCATTGCACATATATTTAAAGAAAGAGACAACATTTTAAAATGCCGTGAGAGGCGATTTTGTTTACTTTACTGTGAAAGGCAGTTTTGTGCCGTAGAAGGCGATTTTGCCATGAAAGGCGATTTACAAATCTTATCAATAGTGAAAGACAAGAGTTGTGATTTTTTTGTCTCTTTAAAAAATACAAAATACAATAGAGAAAAAAGAAAGAGGGATCTGACTTCTCAGGAGATTGTGGGGACTTGTTCAAATCGACGATCGCGAGTCATGTATGGACTCCGCCATCGTCCTTCAGATGAGAACACTTGATGCTTTAGTTCACTTGGCTTGGCTTGGACCCCGGATTTTTAGAGGACAAAGACCAAGGGAAGGTCCTATATCCAATAAAAAACCAAGTAGACGAGCTGAAATGCCGCATCTAGGCCATGTTGGATAGAAGAAGAGGGGAAACCTTGGGGGGGTGGCCCCCCAAGGGACTTCGATCACCTTGTAATGTTTGCAGCAGAGTTTCTTCAGGGCAAGAGAGCTTCTTTGTGCAGAGAATTCTTCAGGATAATTTTCAAGACGATTTTTCAGGACCCTTTCCCTTTGGAATGACCGCCTATTTATAGGCTTTTGGCAGCCATTAGGAAGGTTTATTGGCATTAATTGCATTAATGCTCCATGATGGTAGGAGTTACAAGATTTAATTTCATAATTTTGTAACTCCTTTTTCTTGGATTTTGATTGGCCGATGAAGAATAATGGGCATTTAATCTCCATGATGATGTGGGTTTCATGATTAATTACCATGATTAATCTCCATAATGATAGGAGTTACATGGTTAATTACCATGATTAATTGGACTTATAACTCCCATTTCTTGGCTTCTGATTGGGCCGTCCAAAATAATGAGTTAATGACCGTATTAATTTGTCATAAACGGATCAATTAACAGCATTAATTGGTCGTCAAGTCACTTGAAGAGTCGTGGGCCGCGCCGCTTCTTTTGGAATTCTTCTTGCGATGATCATCGATGGATCCGCATGTCGTTTGATGTCGGATGACGATGCAAATTTAGACATTGGTCGACACTAATGGGCCGGCAACATCTGTCCAGTCGATTTCACTATCGGTCGGGCAGAAAGTGTGCTCTCTTGGTCGGCCGGTTGGCGGTTTCGGAGTGTCCAATGATGAACGAATGATTTCGACGGCGGATCCGTGATGTTGACGAAGATCGACGGATATCATGCCTCAAAAATCAGATTTTAAGAAAATCACAGGGGCTAAACATCGCGAAACGCAAAAAATACCCGAAAAAGTGGGTTTCTGGGCAAACTTTGGCAGCCCGGATCCTTATGGTCGCCGGTGACCATGGACCCATGGCCGCCGGCGACCATGGGGCTTTTGCCCATTTTTCGGTCGCCGTCCGGTTGTTGTTTCTTGGCCGTTTCTCGGGCTTTGTCGCTTCTGTTTTCTCCTATATTTTTCTTTGACATTTCTCTTCATTTATTTTCTTGATTCCACTGAAGAAAACCCATCAAGAAGTCGTGCAAATCAAAGCACAAAGTTTCCTATTTTTGGAAAAGCTGAAGACTTTGTAGCCGATTTTCTGCCAAGAGCTGAAACTAGGTCAAACGATGTCAGAATGACCTGAAATTTGAGGTGAAGCTTCTTGAGGATTAGATAGGACCAACCATGGGATTTTATTTGAGTTTTGAAGCCGTTTGGGATCCCGTCAATGCTAGACTTGATTTCACCGTGCGGAATATGTCGAGCTTTGATGTACGGTCATCCGATGTCCGATTGACCTGAAATTTGGCAGGGAGCTTATTGGAGTCATTTTGAGATGATTCATTAGCTCCAATTTGGATGCCATGGTCCCGGGGAGCTTCGCCGCCGATAGGCTTAATTTTGCTTCGGAGCGTCAAAGCCGGGTCAAACGTTGTCGGAATGACCTGAAATTTGACGTGCAACCCTTTGGAAGCATGTAGAAGTTACTTATGTGCTTTGTTTGATGAGTGGCGGGATCGGAGGTTGTTGCCGCCGAGAGGCTTGATTTCGCCTTTCGAGAGTTTATGGAGGGTCAAACGGTGTCGGTTTGACTTGAAATTTGGCATGGAGCCTTTTGGAGATATTTTGAGACCATCCATAGGCTCTGATCTAAGATTTGATGTCTTCGACACTGTCACCGCCGGAAGCTCCTGCTCAGCCGTTGGAGGATTGAAGTTAGGCCAAATGGTGTCGAAATGGCCTGAAACTTCATGTGTACCCTTCTTTTGGCCATTTTGAAGGATATTGCAGTTTTTGTTTGATTCTGACAAGATCTGATACTTGAAGCAGCTTTGCCTGTTTGTAGTAGGATACGGCTCCATGTAGCTTTTGATGTTGAGGAGGCTAGGTGACATTTTTGGTGTCAACAAATGCCCCCTCGAGGTACAGCGACGAATTGCGTAGCTTTTACAGTCGATGTGCCTCAAAGAAAACTTTGAAGGAGAACTTCTGACTTGACCAAGAGTCTCTGAGCATTTTTCTTTTTGATAGAATAGCCTTTTGAATTTCCAAGGGGATTTTATGGCAATGAGAGAGATCACATACCATCTCAAGGCAAAATTTTGAAAATGACATTTGGATTGGGTTTTTGGGTTTTGGATTTTCCTTTTCGACCTTGTGAACCTAAAGGCTTTATGCGGCACATCAGGTGGTCAAGAAGGTTTTTGGTTTTCGACCTTGTGACCTAACAAGCTGTATGTGGCAGGTTAGAGTGTCGGATTTTGGATTTTGATTTTGGTCTTGTGACCTAACAAGCTGTTTGTGGCAAGTTAGGGGATCGGGATTTGTTTTTTGGTTTTGGCCTTGTGACCCAACAAGCTGTATGTGGCGAGTTAGGGGACCATGGTTTGGATTTTGGTCACTCTTTGGGACAATTTTGGGTCCATTGGAGTGGTTTGGGTTTTTGTGGAATGTCAATTTCAAGGTTTTGGCTTAATTTGGTTCATGAGGTGGGATGGTTTGGATTTTTGGAAACTCATGAGGCTTGGATTTTTTCTGTATGGTCCAATCAACTCAAAGGAGGCTTGAAACCATTTTTGTATGCTCTTGGTAAGAGGAATTTTGACTAAAAGCCACTTTTAGTGCCTAGGTGGTCAAACCTGGCTCATGTGGGCTAACCCATGGGACCTTAAGCTTTAAAGATGGCTTAGATCTCATATGATGTCATTTTTGTGAAGAATATCTAAAAATATCTCTTTTTGGTAGAGAATATCTAAAAATATCCTTACTTGGAGAGAATCTCTCTAGTTTCCTTGATTTTGGAAGAGATTTTCTCAAAATATCTTTCTTTGGGAGAAAGCTTATCATAATCCCTCTCTTTTTGGAGAGAATTTCTCAAAGAATCTGCTCATTGGGAAAGAATATCCTAGAAACACATGGGCGCCACTCCATGTGCACCAACCTTTTTTTTTAATCCTGAAGATCCTCCCGAAGCTTGAATTTGAGATCGAAATAGCTTGATGATGATTAGTAATGAAACCTAAAAATAAAGAGACAAAACAACAAAAGAATAATAATAAAAAAAAAGAAAATAAATTGTGAAAGCTCGCGCATCAAGCATCATCCCGTCACGTGAAAGCTCATCATATACACTTCAGTCCCATCATGCATACATCGGGCATTATATCTCAGGTCACCACCATCAGTAAAATTGGAATGATTACCTCTCAAACTATGGAAATCATATACTACTGACAAAAATGCAGAATCTTTTAGTGTTGGTTCCAATGCAGGTTCCCAAAGTGAAAGCAAAAACACTAGAGGTAAAGGTCTTTTAAGCACACTGATGGAGAATGATGACAAGTGCACAAGCTTTGGCTAACAAATGATGAAAGGAAGTACTGGCAATGATCCTAGTGTTGGATTTACGGAAAGCTCTCGAGGTAAGTACCTCTAACCATGATTTTCATGATTTTACCTCACATCTAGAAATTGAGTCACCGTAGGCCTCCCTTAAGTGCTTATGATCAGTACGGCAACCGTAATACCGTGTTCTCACGAATTGTGTGTTCGCCGACTCAAATCTTGACGTTGGGAGATGGAAACCGTGTAACTTGAAACTCTCCATGATAAGCACCAGAAAGATGATCGAATCTATCCCAGGTTCTCATCCAAGACCAAGATCCCTAGAGAGTGATGGTCATTCGGGTGAACATCTTCCATCGATTTAGCTTTTTTGATGAATACCTGAGTTTCGAAAACATCTTTTCAAAAATGCATCTCATTCTCACATGCGCCTCACACTATTGCTTGAACTATGTTTGTGATTGCCTTCAAGATCCCCATTATTGATAGTTAGTTTCAACTATGCCTTGAACATTCAACTGTGGATGAAAGTTAAAAGACGCTATATATGACAACTTGAAATAAACTCTATTGCATGAACAAATGAAATTCTAATAGTGACTTAGCCAACCAAAAGACCGACTTCTGATTCAGACCATCGGGGCACAGTTCCCACCATCATTTTTAAATTAAGCAACCGGGGCATAGTTCCCAACCCGCCACATGGCAATACCACAGGCACCGAGGCACAGATCTCGGGTTTCCAATCAAATCAGTAGGCACGTAACTTCTTTTTTTTTCTTTTTTCCCCCTGAATCATGATCGATCCTAGAAAAGTGAATATCATCTTTAGAATGAATTTGCAATTGCATACATCCATAGGTGGCCACTCCCGCGAGCTCAAAAGCTCCCGTGAGTCATGAGTGGTGTGTCTACTTTCTTTGGAGCACAACTCTTCAAGTGTTGCTCTCCAAAGAGGGGCATACTGTAGACACCTCATTTGGCCCCCATGATAGCCTTAAATACCTATCATATATAGCGGTGCCTCCAATTCACCCACAATTGAATGATTAATGACATAATTCAGATTAATTATTGACGATGAAGATGCTTGTTGATAATACTAGACTTAGTTTCATGATTTCTAAAAATTCGTGAGAGAAAAGCCAAGTTGCGTCGAGATCTCGAGTCCAACCCCACTACCTACACAAGTAGTGAACTGTGATACTATTCAAACCTTTTTTCGGACCACTTAAGACTTGCTTAGGTCAATTCCTACAAAGACCGTGCTTAGTTTGCCAAAATGTCACCCGATTAGCCTAAGTTAGGAAACTAAATCCATTGATCCAGATATCCCTCACTTTTCCTAACTCTTAATCAGCAGGACAGTTGAATCTTTGGATTCCTCGCTTCGAGATCTTTCCGACGATATATAGAACGTCCAAATCCGACCATTGGATCAAAAGATATGGCCCTCGGAAGAATGCCCTAATAGCCCCACTCAAGACACACATGGGCGCCACCACAGGTGCGCCCATGTACTTGGGCCCGCACACAGGTGCTCCCAGGGCCCCAGTATTATTAAAAATGCACTTCGGTATATACTTAGGTGTGTCCCACCCTACTCTTCGTAATTCCGACTCGGTTCAGACCCAAAAACAACCCGAAACCGAACCCCAAACCCATTAAGCTTCGAAACTGGACATGGGCGCCACCATGTGGGTGCCCAACTCTTGGGACCCACTTGGGTGCCACCACAGGTGTGCCCAAGTCCCGAGAAGCCCTAATCCGGCCTTGGTATGCGAGAACCTTCTAGAAGTTTGTGCAAACAGCAGCCCTAATCCCTCTTGCACGCCCTAGACCCTTATTTAAGGATCTCCTAACCTAATTTACAAAGGAGGCTACCCAAAAACCCTAAGAGAGGAGAGAAAAGAGATAATAAAGAAGAAGAAGAAGAGAGGTAGCCACTATTAGAGAGAGAATGCTTCAGATCTAGAGAAGAAGAAGAGGAAATAGAGGAGGAGGCTTTCATACATTCAACTAGAGCCATGGAACTTCCCGAAAGCTTCGTTCTAGGAACTTAACAAACACCTCTCTACACCGGTATTCCTAGATCTCTCCTTTTTATTGCATTCCATTACTATGTATGCTTAGAAATATGCTTAGGTTCATTCATATATAGTAGATCTTCATTAATAATAGTAGTTTAGCGGTAGATTTGATTTTCATCAACCATCTATTATTGGGAACATGCTTAGGATCAATCATAAGTAATAGATTCGCATCATTTTCATCATCCCGAACTCATGATTAGGTTAGATCTTGCATCCATATCATCCTCATTAAGAAAAATCTGAACTTGAAAGAGAAAAGAGCAGAAAAGCACTTGGGCGCACATACAGTTGCGCCCAAGTCCCAAGAGTTGGGTTTTGACCCCGTTTTCCATCATATGCATATTTTGTCTCTTAAATTCGGGTTCTTCTTCATATAAGTTGATTTCAGAGCCTTCGGATTTGTTACTTTGTGTTCTAAATCGCAAGAAAGACATCATAAGAACACATAAAAGTATTATAAAAGAAGAAAAGAAAGAGAAAAGTGCAGAAAAGCACTTGGGCGCACATACAGTTGCGCCCAAGTCCCAAGTGCTAGGTTTCAACCCCGTTTTCAGTCATACGTATATTTCGTCTCTTAGATTCAGGTTCTTCTTCATATAAGTTGATATCAGGGCCTTCGGATTCATAACTTCACGTTTTAAATCGCATAAAAGGCATCATAAGAATATATAAAGATATCACAAAAGAGGGAAAAAAAAAGGGAAAAGTGCAGAAAAGCACTTGGGCGTCACTATGGGTGCGCCCAAGTCCCAGGAGTTGTACTTCGACCCCATTTTTCGTATTACTTGCATTCTACTTCTCAAATACAGATATTCCTTCATATAAGCTGATATCAAAGCCCTCGGATTTATAAATTTACATTCTAAATCGTGAAAAGAATTGAAAAGATAAGCAAATACGTTACCAAAAGGGAAGGAAAAGAAAAGAAAAACAGACAGTGCACTTGGGCACCACTGTGGGTGCGCCTAAGTCTCTGCCAAGGGTATTCGTCCCTTTAATTTGGATCCTCGTATCATCATTCTTAAATCCGAAGTCTCTGACATCGGTAGTTACCATTAGGACCTCGCATTTAGTTATAAAGTGTTAGAAATCGCATCAGAGTATCGTCGAAAAATTACAAGTGCATCCCAATCCACAGGGAGACACTTGGGAGCAACTGTGTGTGCGCCCAAGTCCCTAGTTCATTCTCCGGTTGCGTTTTTCATATTTTGCATTTTCATTTAGCTTGTTATTGATTTTCTGTGATGAACATGAATCATTGCTAAACTTCCGAACTCTGAATTGCTAAATTATCACACTTTAGCCTAGGTTGCATTACTTTTGCATAAAAAACCAAAAAATCACAAAATCATAAAACTCTTCCCTTCTCATCTTACTCTTTAGTAATTAGAGAAGAGAACAAAAAAGGAATAAAAGAATATAAAAAATCAAACAAAAATAGAATAGATGTTCATTAGGTGATCCTAGGCTATTCCATTCGTGCCTAAGTAAATTAATCAACTTAGTCAACTCCAATCTAAAACACTTAATTCAAAACATTTAAGTGAAAACATCCAATTAAAATCCATAGACTTAATTAACTAAATTTTAATTAATCAAACCCTTAAAGCCTAATTAACAATCCCCAAATAAAACCCCTAATTAATCAAAACCCCACTTAGTAAAACCTAATTAACAATCCCTAATTAATAATCCCTAATTTAATAAATCCTAATTAAACAAAAATTAAATAAAATAAAACCCCTAATTAATCAAACCCTAATCTACAAGTCCAAATTAATAAACCTAATCAATAAGCTCTAATCTATTGAGACCCTAATCAACGAAGTATAATTACCAACCCCAAATTCAAACCTCAACTAACTTTAATTAAACTTTGATTATCAACTCTTAATTTAAATCCTAATCAAGACCTAATAAAAATAATAAACTAATCACATTTCGAAGATAAAAACCTTTTCTAACCGAAACTAGAGTCAATTACCCGAAACTGACTCAAAAGCACCCTAGAAGACAACGAATTAGTAGACTGACACTTAGGCGCCACCATAGGTGCGCCGAAGTCCCAGCACACACCTGGGCGCCCCCATAGGTGCGCCCAGCTCCTTTGTCTAACCCCGAGACACAATTCGGTTGCGTTTCGGCTCCCCAACACCAATCATTACCACCCTTGAGGTCTAGAGACTCAAACCAGTTCCGGATTTGGAATTTATCAACATAGATCACCTAAAACTACAAATACAAGTGAACAATTCGCGAAAACTACGAAAGCTCAAGAACCAAGCACTTGGGAGCCACCACAGGTGCACCCAAGTACACCAGAAAGACTTAGGCGCCACCACAGGTGCGCCCAAGTCACATTTTACCCCTGGGACCACCGAGTCCTTATTAATCTCAAATCTTGTCCCAAATCAGCACACTAGAACACCCTTACGATTTAAAACAACTAAAGCCAGAAGCCCGAATTAACTTAAAGTATCAAACCAATTCAAATCACAAAAACATCCTCTTTTAATCACTAAGAAACTTAATTAATTGAAACCTAACCTAATCCTAATCAACACAACACAGTAAATCACATATAATTTAAAGAACGTCAAACCATAAAAGTTCTACCTCAAATCAACCTAAAAAAACACGAAACTTACTAGAACCAACATTCCAAAACTTTACAGAACCGATACAGCCTTCGAATTAAAATTTTAATCAACTTAAACCTATCTGGAACCTCAAACCGAAGTCAGAGGACCAAAAGGCATCAAATCAAGACTTGGGCGCCATTGCTGGTGCGCCCATGTCCTCTGTCTCTCCTAGGTTTTGAACTTCAGTTGCGTTTCGAGTTCCGGACTTAAAATCAGTACAATAAAATCCACCAAAACCTAAAACAATATCAGAACACATACCTACCCTAAGTAGGAACTCCCTGAATTCCGAAATTAACATCGATACCATCACCACAAGCCTAGCCACACAGAACCCGACACTTGGGTGCCACTATAGGTGCGCCCAAGTCACCAGAGTGACCTAGGCGCCACTGTGTATGCGCCCAAGTCCTCCGTCAGTCCCGTTCAGCCGATTTCGACATCATTTCACCTTTTAAATTCAAACCTTAAATTCCAGAACTCTAAAGTATTTAAAAACACACTAATCAGAACTCTAATCCATCCCTAAATCAGAACTCTAATCAGAACTCTAAAGTATTTCAAACCTTAAGACACGCTAATCCATCCCTAAATCAATTCTAATCAACTCATAGCTTAAAATAAACTGATCCAACTAAAGTCACACCCGACGAGTTGCTTAGGTGCCGATACCATCAAGCTTAAGTTGCCTGCACCCTAAGATTAGATCGAATTACTTAGTTAGGTAGCTTAGAGCATTAGGCTTCGCCCCACCACTCTTCCTGTTCCTTTAGGGGACTGGGAGAGCTGATGTGGGCCGTCTAGGACCTTAGGTTAGGGTTAATCCGATGATCAGTAATAAAGCATTAATCACATAGATCCAAGTGAAATCCCTTAGTTAGGCCCTTCTAGACCCATATAAAAAAGCCATAAAAACTATAAAACCAACAAAATAAATCCAAAAATATTTTTCCTTTGTTTCTTCCTCCACCTCAGCTGCCAGATATTGAATCAAACTTAATGATAAAAGGGAATAAAGAACTGATTTCTAAAATTGAATAAATAAGAATAACGAGATGAAATGAGTGATTTCGCACACTTTTAATCAATCACGGCCCATCGGCCACCCTAAAACAAACACTGGCCCATCGGCCATTTTCAATCAATCCTGGCCCATCGGCCACCTTCAATCAATTACGGCCCATCGGCCTTTTACTTTTATCACTCGTGTATCGCACACGAAACACACAGAAATCATAAGTCAAAGTCTCATTTGCATCATCATTTTGGTTTGAAAAATCAGCCTTTAAACCCTATTTTGCCAAGGGATCAGAAGGGGGTACCCGGGAATGGGGCCGATCCTCTTCTTAAATATTTGGCACCTCCCCCCTTTTTTATTTTATTTTTTCTTTATTCTAGTTATTTTATTTTACTTGGATATATTATGATTGTGCTATGTGAGGATTAACCTTTATTTGGACTTTAACGCATGACCCTCAATTGACCCAAATTAAAGAGACCCAAAGAGACCCAAATTAATGTGACAAGACAACCATCGTGTGTTGCCGACAGCACATTAGACGAGAGGAAGGACCCACCTTATTATTTTTTCTCCCCATATTTCTTCGACTTTTGTCGAAAAATGGTGTTACGGCCGTACCATAGCTGGCGATTGTGATCCGTCGATTTTGAGGGTAGTCGGAATCCTCATTTTCGATGTAAAATTTAAATAGCATATATATAGATGAATGGAGATTTCCCCAAACCATGTCTCTCTTGGAGAGGAAGGGGGGGTCGAAATTCACATCCGACACCCGGATCCGAAGAAGATCTCCGCCATGCGAGAGAATTTGAAGGAGCTCTTTGCAAGCACAAACGCCATTCATTCTGACATTGCGCTGCGGAGAGATCTTGTTGTTTACCTCACTTATTGGCTAGGTGAGGCTGTTTTTGCTGGAGGAAATGGTACGCACATCAGGCCGCATTGCATTTTTCCGGCTTGTCAGATGGCGTTTGGAGAGCGGCTTGCTTTAGTGCATGCTCTTTACTCCTATTTGTGCACCGAACTGCAGGCTGCTGCTTTCCTGGTTCGGCTTGGGCTTCCCACGAACATGGTATTTTCAGCCCATATTTTCTATTCGTGGTATGTATACCACTGGCCCAATTTCCACCGATTGGGTGCTGCTCAGGACGATGATCCTTTTATGATTCGGTTGGCTAGAGGGAAGCCTGTTTCCGAATCTCTCTTATCTGCCCGTTTGAGAATCCGACGATTCTGGGACATCGAGATGGGGCAGTCCTCAGTGAAGCTTTCTCCGGGCTTACGGAAGAAGGCTTTTGATTTTGGTGTCTCCCGAGATTCCACCAGGGCAGGGTCGGGGTGACACTATTCTTTGACAAATGCGGAGAGGAGTTGGCTTTTTAACATATGTGTCGGCACGATGGTGTACCGCAAACATCTTTTCGTTGACATCCAGCCGTATGTTCCTTCGCATTTTTCCATGCAGTTGGGCTTCTCCCAAGGCGTTGTTGGAGCGCCTTCAAGCAAGGTGAAGCGTTTTGGAGGCCCGCAGGATGGGAGAAATGCATGGGCTTTCTATAGTGCGGAAGATACTACCGCCATGATTTCTTATCCTGAGTTGCCCACTTTTCGGACTGTCGGCTTCACAAAATGGTTTATGGAGAGCTTTTCAGCATACCGGGGGCTTTCCAAGAAAGAGCTTGATGTAAAGCAGTCTTCTGGGAAGGGTCTTGGGAAGTCAGATGGCGTCCGCTGAGAGGAAGTTCTGGCTTTCCTTTCTGGAGAAAAGCATAGAACAGGTTTTCTCGAGGACCAGGACGTCATCAGATCGGGAGCTGCACAAAAAAATACCTAGTGAGGTCTTGGAACATCTCACCGAGGAGGAGGCTGAGGTCACTACTTGGATACAAGCCAAGCGAGCAAAGGCTTCCATGGAGTCTACCGGCAAGAGCAGACCATCCAGTGAGGACTCTGGCGAGAGGCCCGATTTCGATGGTGGGGCGGGTACTTCCAGCAATTCGTCTCGTAGGAGCAAGAGGAGAAGAGGATAGCGTCGAAGTCAGAGACGGCACGAAAACTCTCCTGATCTGGAAATTCCTTCTACCATTGCTAAGGAGGCATCAAGGGATGATGATGAGCCTCCGAAAAAGAGGTGCCGAGAGGAAGAGACCATTGATGATGGTATGCTTTTCCCTTTTCTCTTTTCGTTTCTTTTCTTTCATGAGAGCTTTTGTTTTGATCTACTGCTTTTTTTCTTTTGGCAGAAGATGATGGTTTGATGATGCCTGAGGTTCTGGCCGATGAGGCAATGACGAATCCGATTGCGGCATCTGAGGAAGAGCCCAGAGATTTTGAAGTAGATCCAGAATCTCCACCTGGTATGACTTTTTTTTTTTTTTTTTACCACCACTTGCTAACGTGCATTTTTTTTGTTTCTTACTAGCTGACTGGCCAGAAGATTCCGACGACTTTGAGCCATCCATGGATGCAACTTTTGATGATGCTTCGGACGAGCTCATGGAGGCAGAAAGCATTCGGCCAGTCATCGCAGAAGGTACTTTGTAGTGATAATCTTGATATTTTGATTTTTGACAAGATCATATTCATACCTTTTTCATCTTCTATTTGGCAGGTTGTGAGGTGACAGGAGAAGTTCCTCTATCTTTCTCAGAGCCAGAGCAGGGGGTGCCTGTGACTGATCCAGGAGTAGGGACTTTTTCTACCAGTTTTGATGAGGCAGAGGTGAGTCCACCTGCTAATATTCCTTCCCCAGCGGCTCCGATTGGAAAAAGCTTCTTAATTACTCTTCCAACGGTGCCTGATATGGGCAGTCGACCAACGGAGCATGGTGAGTCTTCATCCGAGCCATCTCGTCAGTTTGCGAGGAAGGTGTTGAAGAGAGTCTTGAGCTCATGGGTCGAGACTCTTTCTTCTGGCCATTTAGAGGCTGGTTTCGGCATGGTTAAGCATGTGCAGGACATTCTTGTCGATAGCGAAGAAGTCGGTCTGGACATTACAGATGCCAAGGCTTTTGTTGATGAAGTCATCACTCTAGGCAACAAGTGGAATGAGACCAAGAGCTTTCCAAATGATGACTTCTTCTACGAGATGTTTTTGAAGCCTTCCAGCGAGGTCAAATCTGAACTGAATGAGATCTCGCGGACTCGGAAGCAGCTCGTTTGGGAGAGGAACGTCACCGAGTTAGCTATTATTGAGCTGACACATGACCAGCACCGTCTTGCTAGGGAGGTCACTGAGGCTAGACAGTGCCTCGAGCTATTGGAAGAACAAGCCGTTGCCAAGTGGGCTGCTACTTTGAAAGCTTGCTATAGAGAGAGGACTCTCATTCGCCAAGTTGAGGAGGTCGAAAGCAATCTCCGGAGGAAGACTCAGGAATATGAACAATGGCAGATTCTCTGGGAAGAGCTTCCACATGATGAGGATGGATCGCGACGGCCTACTGCTTTTTATGGGAAGATTCTGAAGAAACGCGGCCTAGAAGCTTTGAAGGCTAAGGCCAAGAGTTTGCTTGAGGAGTTAAGTCTTTGGCTGAAGACCGTGTCAGACTAGCCTCCTGATTCGTAACAAACTTTTTCTTCTTTTCTTTTGGTACCTCCATGTATAAACATTTTTTGGCACCCTTTTTTTTTTGTATTCCCTCATTTCACTTAAATTCTCTTTTTTTTTTTTATGAAAGTAAGTAAAAGTTAGATGGGAATGTTTTTTGCAAATTTGATCAAAAGGTTGTCATTTTGTGAAAATCTTTCGCCAAAGGGTTGTTTTGGGCATGAAAGCTAGATTTTATGGCGAAAAGCCTGCTTTTTTGATGGCATGAAAGCCGAATTTTGGATGGCGTGAAAGCCGAATTTTGGTGGCATAGGAGCCACAATTTTGTTTGTGGCATGGAAGCCGGTTTGTTTTGGCATGAGAGCTGATTTTTGTGGCGTGAAAGCCAAGTTTTGGTTTTGTGGCATGAGAGCCAAAATTTTGTTTGTGGCATGGAAGCCAGTTTTTATGGCATGGGAGCCAGTTTTTGTTTGTTTGGAGTGAAAGCTAGGTTTTGTGGCATGGAAGTCGCGTTCTTTTTTTTTAAAACCAAGTTTTGTTTTATTGGCATGGAAGCCAGATTTTTTATTTTTTGGCATGAAAGCCAGGTTTTGTTTTGTTGGTGTGGAAGCCAGATTTTTGGTTTTTGGCGTGAAAGCCAGGTTTTTTGCATAAAAGTCGGGTTTTTTGGTTTTCAAAGTGCAAGTATCGACTAAAAGTCGCCTCCCTGCTGAATGGTATTGCAAGTATCAATGGAATGTCACTTCCTTGCTCATTCGGTTACGAGTATCGATGGAATGTCGTCTCCTCGTGGATTTTGGTGCAAGTATCGACTGAATGCCGCTTCCCTGTTTTTTCTCAAAAGTTTTGTTTTGTGGGTATCGATGGAATGTCGCCTCCCCACGATTTTTGAAATTTGAGGTTTTTTCGAACCTTTTGTTTTTTTTTGAAATTTGGGTTGTAGATATCAACTGAAACATTGTGTCTCTACGATTTTTGAAATCTTGCAAGTATTGACAAGGTGTCACTTCCTTGCGATTTGAGGTTTTGGAAGTATCGAATGGGGTTCGCATCCTTCCTATTTTTGGGTTTTGTGTGAGTATCGACTAAACGTCGCTTCCCCATTGTTTTTTGAAAAACCATTTTTTGTTTAAAGACACGAGGGTCGTAAATTTTGACTCAAAACCATTTTTTATGGTAAAAGTTGGGGTGGACTAGGGTGGAAATTCCTGAGTTCTGATTTTTGTTTCAAACCATGAATTTTTGGGTTTAAGGATCGAAAATTTTGGTCAAGTTAGGGAAGAGGCTCCTAAACTTGGATTTTGGGTTGTTTTTTTTTTTTTTTTTTTTTTTTTTGAACAATGAAACATTGAAAGTAAGCATTGTTTTGCGGCTTTTTTTTTTATTTAGAAATTTCAACATAGGGATGAATACTCTAAAAGGGGTGGGTTTGACGAGCAAGTACCTAGGAATAGGCTTTGTCCATGCAGGTATTGCTCTGACCCGTTGTAGGAAGTCTTCAAGGGTAGTACCACTTCAAGAACTTGCCATTGATGGGTAGCATACATCTATCACCCTCCATGTTTAGAAGAGCATATGCGCCATTGGAGAAGACTTTGTCGATGACGAAGGGTCCCTCCCATTTTGGTTCAAATTTGCTTTTGGATTTGTGGGCAAAAACCATTGGCCTTTTCACCACAAGGACCAAGTCACCCTTTTTGTGGGCGCGTTGCCTGACCTTCTTGTCGAAAGACTCTACCATGCGTGCTTGGTAAAGCTCAACGCTTTGTAGAGCTTCGAGTCATCTTTCATCGAGATTATCCAGTTCTTGGTGTCTCAATTTGATGTTGCTTTCTTGCGTCATTTCATTTTGTAGAGATACCCTTAAGGAAGGAATTTGTACCTCTAGAGGGACAACTGCTTCACATCCATAGACCAAGGAGTATGGTGTGCTATGGGTTGGTCCTCGAACTGTAGTCCGGTAGGCCCATAAAGCTTCAGGCAGTTTGTCGCTCCAATCCCTTTTGTGACTAGAGACCATTTTCTTGAGAATTTTGCAAAGTGTCTTGTTGAAGGCTTCTGCGAGTCCATTAGCTGCCGGGTTATACGGAGTCGAAGGACAACTTTGGATTTTGCATTTGTCGCAGAACCTGTAGAACCTGTGATCCCGGAATTGTGGTCCGTTATCATGGATGAGTCTCTTAGGTATGCCGAAGCGACAAATGATGTTGGTTCACAAGAATTGAAGGACTGATGAGGTCTTCATTTCACTGAACGCAAATGCTTCTGACCACTTGAAGAAATAATTCGTAGCGGCAAAGATGAAGCGATGACCTTTGCTAGACGGGGGAGAGATAGGACCTATGATGTCTATACCCTAGGCTTCGAAAGGCCATAAGATCGCTGTAGGATATAGCCATTCTAGAGGCATGTGCACATAATCTCCATGAACTTGGCATTGTTGGCAACGTTTAGCAAATTGCATTGCGTCAACCACCAAGGTAGGCCAATAGTAACCTAACCTTTTTATCTGATCGTAGAGCTTATGACCAGCCTGATGGGCTCCATAAAGACCAACATGAACTTCTTTTAGAGTTTTTTCTGCCTCTATTCGACACCATGGTAGGCCAATAGTAACCCAACCTGTAGAACTTGTCTATGCAACGGTGGAGTTTCCAATCTTCCAACTGACTTTTGGTCAGGGTGGGTCCCAATGGTATAAGGACACCATGGCCACCTCCCAAACCAATTGGATTTTGAGCGTCATAGCCCATTTTCTTCATGATAGCTTGTGCCATTGGACTATACAAACTTTCCCTTTAAAGGGCTTCTTGTCTGCAAACACTCGATGTATCAAGTCGTCGTCGCCAACAAACTTGATGCACTGATGTAGAGTTGAAGGAACGACACCGTTCTCATGTATCCAAGGGCGTCCGAGAGGGATGTTGTAGCATGAAGGGGTTTTTATTGCATACACGGTGACCTCAGAGATAAGATCGCTGATTTGCAACCTGAACCTAATTTTGCCAATGGGCCTTTGAGCACTCCCATCGTATCCAAAGATGGACACAGATGTGTGGCTCAGTTTTCTAGGTGGGATACCCAGCTCTTTGAGTGCCGAAGTAGAGATGAGGTTGAGTGCAGAACCCGGGTCGATCTAGACTCTGTGCATTGGCATCTCTTTGATGTACCCTGTGAAGTACAAGGGTCGGTTGTGTTTTGTCTCACCCAGCAGGAGGTCTTCCTTATTGAAGGCGATGGTAGCACTTGCGGCTTTTTAGACCGAGAGGCATTCAGTGTAAGGTCCCTTAGCTTCTTTCTTTTCTCCCTTTGAGGAGGTTTTTTACTTTTTGACCCTATAGTCCATTTCAATTTGTAGGACTTGTGGGGCATGTTTATCAACATCCATATTCAGCCTTTGCAGTTCCGAAATGAGACTATCACGAGTTTGTGGTGACATTCGTAATAAGTCTAGGATGTACAGTCGTGCAGGTATGTGTTTGAAGTGCTCGATCAAGTCATACTTGAAAGCCTCCTTGGGGCCTGCATTTTCATTATTGTTGCCGCTTGGGGCATTTACAGCTTGTTTTCCCGAAGGATTTACATAAGAAGAATAAAAAGGTTGGTTGTAGTTTTTGTGGTAATCCCGGCCAGAGCGGGTACCTTTCCCAACTTCAAAAGCTTCTAAAGGTGGCTCTTCTTTCGAAAGACCCCCTTCGGGCTCAAGGGGCCGATCCTCCCCATTTGCTGAAAATGCTTTTGCAGCAGCACCGCCATCTTCAGTTATTGCGTTGCATGGAGCATTTTCCGGGAACAAGTCCTGAACAGCTTCCAACAACTTTTCTTCTTTGTCCAGTATTTCATCGGTCCAGACATCTCCTATTAGATTGGGTACCTGAGACCAATTGACTGGGTTTTCTTTGAAGACTTTATCAGCCAGAGCTTCTTCATGGTGATCAGTCGGAAGAGGCTTGAATTCCAATGTCACCGTTTCAGGAGATGAAGGCTGAGAGGATGCTATCTCAGTGGAAGTCACCCAAGAAGATGTGGCTCCAGAAGATATGCTGCCGGATGCATTTTGAGAGCCTATGGCCTCAGCAGATGAAGCTTCGGAGGCACTATCATCCTAAACTATCACGTTGCAGGCAACTTTGATAGAAGATGCCTCCACAATGAATTGTTGGGAATCAGACTCATCTTCCGATGTAAGAGGATCATCAATCCAGCAACTTTCTTCATTTTTCGAAGTCACTGGAGGAGATGCTTGTAGATTCTCCAAGATTTCCGGTTTTGGATTTTGATGAAGCTGATTGATGCGACCCTGCTCTTGCTCTATGGCCAGACGCTGTAAGATCCTTGCATATTCTTTAAGATCAGGCATAGGAGCCAAATCTTTTTTTTCATCTGCCCCTTGTGGTTCGACCTGGCTGGGATCCACTAGAGCATTTGTTTGTGCTGGGTTGATAGCACTTTCTTGAACAGCTTCTTGGTCTTCATCATCATCAAACCAGGATCCTTGTGGCTGGAAGGGGTTATACTAGATTACTAGCATAAGGTGGGATTCCGGGATCCATTCATTATCGGAGAGATATTCTCCGGTTTCAAGGGATTCCTCTCATTCATTGTGTCACTGGTAGTGTCACTGGACTCGTATCCATTCATGGAGAATCCAACTACCGAGTTACAAGAGTATGATGCCCCCTGCGTAGTCTCATCTCTGAGCCATGGTGGCATGAAATCGCTGAGGGTGAATTTTCTTGCCACTCTTGAGGCCTTGGAAAGAGACTCCTCTGTTGCCCCTAGTGAAGCGATAGAGGAAGTTTCTGCCTTTTCAGGGACCTCCTGCTTGGTTTGAGCCTTCTCCTGTTGTTTGAGCTTACGGAGTTGTCTCTTGGCTTGCCTTCGCTGTTGAGAGGTCGGCTTTGTTTTGATGATCTCCCAATTTTCATCTTCTAGGAGATCGGGATGCACCCATATGGGCTGTCCTTCTGGTGTTGGGTAAGGTACCAGCTCTTGGGACGTCTGAGTCATTTTTATCACCTTGAAGGAAGTAGTGATTTTTTCCTTTGGTGATTTGGATGTTTGTCCATATGACACCATGTTAACGGAGGCAGACCCATAGTTTTTGTCAAAGGTAATGACTCCGTTTTTCCACATCTCGTTGATCTTCTCTCTCACAACGAAACATTGGTTGAGAGGATACGAGACCATTTGGTGGTATGGACAATATCGGGGATCATTGGTTTTGCCAACATCTCCCGGTCTTTTAGGGTCAGGCAAAGTGAGTTTGCCATTTGCTAAGAGGGCCCCAAATATTTCTTCAACATCTTCATCGAACAAGTATTTCTTCTCTACTCGTTCTTTAAAGGCATCAGAGAGTTCAGGTCTCTTACCTAGAGCTTTGTTTTTAGCTTTCTTTGGCGGCTGAGGAGCTGACTTGGTTTGGACATTGAGAACCTCCTTTTTCTTTGGATTAGAGGTCGGAATGGCAGTCGGCTCCTTCTTTGATGACTTCTGACTGTTAAGGTCTTTGATCACTGTTTCAGCCTCTATAGACGTTTCCAGGAGTTCTCCTAGATTCTTCGATTTGTTGCCGATGATCATGGAGCGGATCCTTACTCTCATGTTGTTTCGGTAGATGTCGACCAGCGACGCTTGTGGCAGCACATCTGAGCATTTGTATGCCATTGCTTTCCACTTGTGAATGAAGTCGTATGTCGACTCATTCTCTCCCTGTTTAAGGCTACAGAGTTGAGCCATAGTAACAGGATGATCCTCACCTTTGAAGTGGGTCAGGAAGCGTGTCTTTAGCATGGTCTAGTTTTGAATGGAGTCCTCTGGCAGAGTGGAATACCAATCAAAGGTCGTACCTTTTAGGGTACTTGCAAAGAGACGGATCTTTGAGAGCATCTTGATCCGCAATAGTTTCCGCTAGGATCTTGAAGTGGATGACATGTTGTCTAGCTGAACCTTTCCCCATATATGTTTAGGGAAGAGGTTGTTTGAACTTTGGAGGGAATGAAACCGAGTTCATCCATAAGGGATATGGTGGCTTGATTCCATGCTCCTTGAGTGTATCCTCTTCTTTTACTTTGGCGAGGATATCGTCAACGTCATTTTTGGTAAGGGCACGTGACTCATCTTCTCCACCGTTTGCCTCATCTTGTGGAGGAACTTCATCGTTGTTTGGTGGACGTTGGAGAGTGAGAAGGAGGTTTTCCATCCGAACCTCTGTTCTCTGTTGTCCTTGCTCCAGCTGCTAAATGCGTAGAGCCATGTTATCGTCCAGCGGAGGTTGCTCAGAGTTTGTGACTAGGACATTCACTCTTCGTGAGTCGAAAGAGGATACTGTCTTAGTGACTGAGCTGGAGCTCATTCTTCTGGATGAAGAGTCTGAGGAATGATCACTCCGATGTCCTTGGCTTGAAGGAGTGGGAGAGCCTTCCTGATGTCTTCTCGTCCGGGAGACGCTGTGAGTCACCGGCTGTCTGACATGTATTTTTGTTGCTGATTTCTGGCGTCTCTTGGTTTTGCCAACCATGTGGACAGCAGCAACTTGGTCGGGTCTTTCTTTTTCGACCCATTTTTGGGAGATTTGAAGCTCATAATGCTGGTTCTTTGCTTCTCTAATCTCTTTTGTCAATTTGCTGCGCGGCGACGTATATGACAAGCGATTTGAGCTTCAGTTAGCTCAGGCTGCGCTCTGGCAATGAAGGATGTGGTCCCTCGTGCGTAGCAACCGAGCTTGTCTTCCTTAAAGACTGGCATGGACAGGATTTGGACGAGGTCCTTAGCCTGTCGCAGCGAAGCTTTAAATTTTGCAAGCTCGGCCCCTGTTGAGATGAAGGGTCGAGTTGCAGGAGAGCAGGCCCTGGCAGGTTCTTGTCGAGGCCTTGTGATGCACGACTTGATTTTGGGCTTGTATGAACAAAACGGCTCGTGCTGGGTTGCTTTTGTAGTTCGGTGGAGGGTAGGTTTCTCCCCTTTGATGTAGGAGAGAGGATAGAACCGGTTCTCCTTTGAGAGGGGCCAGGTATGCTGGCTTTGCAGATGTCCGGGACCTTCTTTGTTTTGGCGAAGATCTCGGGAGCAGACCTGGCTTTTTGCAGGTTGAGGCTTTGCGGGATTGCCACGAGCCTCAGGTTTTCTGGTGACCGCCTTTGGTGTCGAGTCAGCGACACGTTGAGGGGCGATCTTCTGCTTCTTAGCAGGTGCCGTCTCTTCTACGGGTAGTGGGAATGGTCCCAGTGACCCGAAGATGATGGTCCGGGGAGTAGAGGTCGACCCTGTGTTTTGAGAGTTGCCGAGGGAGGTGACGCTTCGGCAGCTGGCGGGGCGCTTGAAAGTGCGCTTGCTTTGCTTCTCTTGAAGCATGATTTGGTACTTGTTCTCGTCGAAGGTGATGGTCAACGAAGCTGCCATTGTTAGTTTTGGAAAACTTCTGAAACAAGACCATATCCATTAGTAATCACAAGAACATGGTGATCTTAAATGAAAAACACTATGGTTTTTTCTTTTCAAATCGCTCAGCAGGCATGGCCTATTCTGAGCGTAATGAAGAAGGCAAAAAGCCATAGAGTGTACAATTGTTCTGAACGCAAGTATGGTCGGCTAGAAATGAGCGCTCCAGTGACTGCTTAAAAGCAATTGTAAACCTTAAATCAAATTACCGAGAAGCGAAGCTCACTCGAGGTAAAATGATATAAGGTTGGAGATACAAATATGTCGGTCACGAATACAGTAGACCCGAAAGGGCGTACTAGCACTGCTAGGCACAAATGTTGTAAATCGCATCCTTGAAAAGGACACAAGATGGGATTTTTTTTTTTTGAAAAGTCAAGATTGAATTCATAAAAGAGAGCAAATGGTATTCCAATCCGAACAGATGCTCAAACATTCCTGCGAGCACTAAATCCGAAAAGGAATGAGCCACAATTTCTCGAATTTGGACAAAATAATGACAAAATTTTTTATTTTTTATTTTTTATTTTTTTTTTTGAAGAGTGCACATAGGTCTTCCACTTCGGTCTTCTGAAACCTTAGTGGATAGATCGGCCCCCAGGTAAGGGTAGGATTACTTAATTAACCCATTTGAAGGACCCTTACCTCGAACAATCTAGCTGCCTCCACACTCTGGACAAGGCTTTTCTTAGATCCACTTTGGTTAAAGAACGCAATTGGTGCAACCTAAATGTGTGTTCTTTTTCTTTTTCTTTTTTTTTTCTTTTTTTAAGTCTCCAATGGACCTATCAAAGAGAGGAAAATGGCCCCTCCGAATCCGAACGTTGGCTCAAACATTTCTGCGAGCCATTGTACGAAAAGGAAAGAACCAAAGTTTATCCAAATTGAATCCAAAAGAAAGAGATTTGAAAACTTTTTACTTATTTATTTATTTTTATTTTTTTTAAAGATCACTAATGGACCCATCAAAGAGAAGGAAATGGTCCCTCCCAATCCGAACGTTGGCTCAAACATTTCTACAAGTCATTGTACGAAAAGGAAAGAATCAAAGTTTCTCCGATTTGAATCCAAAAGAGAGAAATTTGAAAAAAAAAATTAAATTTAAAAAAAAAAAAAAAAAAGATCTCCAATGGACCCATCAAAGAGAAGAAAATGGCCCCTCCTAATCCGAACGTTGGCTCCAACATTTCTACGAGCCATTGTACAAAAAGGAAAGAACCAAAGTTTCTCCAATTCGTGTCCAAAAGAAAGAAATTTGAAAACTTTTTTTTTGTTTGAGAAAAGAAATAATGGAAACAGGTTCAAAGAAAGAAGTTTCCAAAGAATCTCATCTCATGTTTTTTTTTTTTAGATACAAGATCCAACATAGGCCACCAACTAGAAAGGAGCCAAGGATTCTAAGCATCGTGTTCTCAAATGAACGAGTCCCACCGGGTATGCCAACTTGATGGACCCATCTTTTTCTTCTTGCCTTCCTCTGTCCCAGGTCCGCCGGGGTGCGGCAGGGCGAAGAGAAAAAAAGAACAAGCATCAACATTTTTGTACGGGTATGCCGGATTTTCTATTCTACTTGGAATTTGAAATGGTGATCCGGAGATTCACCTTCACAAGTAGAAAGGAAATCAAACTTTTTTTTGTAACTTTCCATTGCATATATATTTAAACAAAGATACAAGATTTTAAAATGCCGTGAGAGGCGATTTTGTTTAGTTTGCCGTGAAAGGCAGTTTTGTGCCGTAGAAGGCGATTTTGCCATGAAAGGCGATTTACAAATCTTATCAATAGTGAAAGACAAGAGTTGTGATTTTTTTTCTCTTTAAAAAATACAAAATACAATAGAAAAGAAAGAAACAGGGATCTGACTTCTCAGGAGATTGTGGGGACTCGTTCAGATCGATGGTCGCGAGTCATGTATGGACTCCGCCATCGTCCTTCAGATGAGAACAATTGATGCTTTAGTTCACTTGGCTTGGCTTGGACCCTGGATTTTTAGAGGACAAAGACCAAGGGAAGGTCCTATATCCAATAAAAAAAACTATGTAGACGGGCTGAAATGCCGCATCTAGGCCTATTTTGGATAGAAGAAGAGGGGAAACCTTGGGGGGGTGGTCCCCCAAGGGACTTCGATCACCTTGTAGTGTTTGCAACAGAGTTTTCTTCAAGGCAGGAGAGCTTCTTTGTGCAGAGAATTCTTCAGGATAATTTTCAAGACGATTTTTCAGGACCCTTTCCCTTTGGAATGACCGCCTATTTTTAGGCTTTTGGTAGCCATTAGGAAGGTTTATGGGCATTAATGGCATTAATGCTCCATGATGGTAGGAGTTACAAGATTTAATTTCATAATTTTGTAAATCCTTTTTCTTGAATTTTGATTGGCCGAAGGAGAATAATGGGCATTTAATCTTCATGATGATGGGGGTTTCATGATTAATTACCATGATTAATCTTCATAATCATAGGAGTTACATGGTTAATTACCATGATTAATTGGACTTATAACTCCCATTTCTAAGCTTCTGATTGGGCCGTCCAAAATAATGAGTTAATGACCGTATTAATTTGTCATAAACGGATCAATTAACAGCATTAATTGGTCGCCAAGTCGCTTGAAGAGTCGCGGGCTGCGCTGCTTCTTTTGGAATTCTTCTTGTGATGATTATCGATGGATCCGCATGTCGTTTGATGTCGGATGACAATGCAAATTCAGGCATTGGTGACACCAATGGGCAGGCAACATCTGTCCAGTCGATTTCACGATCGATCGGGCAGAAAGTGTGCTCTCTTGGTCGGCCGGTTGGTGTTTCGGAGTGTCCAATGATGATCGAATGATTTCGATGGCGGATCTGTGATGTTGACGAAGATCGATGGATATCATGCCTCAAAAATCAGATTTTAAGAAAATCACAGGGACCAAACATCGCGAAACGCGAAAAATACCCGAAAAAGTGGGTTTTCGGGCAAACTTTGGCGGCCCGGATCCCTATGGCTGCCAGCGAACATGGGGCCAACAACCATGGGCCAAGGTCGCCTACGACCATGGGCTTTTGCCCATTTTTCGGTCGTCGTCCGGTCGTCGTTTCTTGGCCGTTTCTCGGGCTTTTTCTCTTATGTTTTCTCCTGTATTTTTCTTTGACATCTCTCCTCATTTATTGTCTTGATTCCACTGAAGAAAACCCATCGAGAAGTCGTGCAAATCAGAGCACAAAGTTTCCTATTTCTGGAAAAGCCGAAGACTTTGTAGCCGATTTTTCGCCAAGAGGTGAAACTAGGTCAAACGATGTCAGAATGACTTGTAATTTGAGGTGAAGCTTCTTGAGCATTAGATAGGACCAACCATGGGCTTTTATGTGAGTTTTGAAGCCGTTTGGGGTCCCGTCAATGCTAGACTTGATTTCACCATGCGGAATATGTCGAGCTTTGATGTACGGTCATCCGATGTCCGATTGACCTGAAATTTGGCAGGGAGCATATTGGAGTCATTTTGAGATGATCCATTAGCTCTGATTTGGATGCCATGGTCCCGGGGAGCTTTGCCGCCAGTAGGCTTAATTTTGCTTCGGAGCGTCAAAGCTGGGTCAAACGTTGTCGGAATGACCTGAAATTTGACGTGCAGCCCTTTGGAAGCATGTAGAAGTTACTTATGTGCTTTGTTTGATGACCGGCGGCATCGAAGGTTCTCGCCGCCGAGAGGCTTGATTTCGCCTTTCGGGAGTTGATAGAGGGTTAAGCGGTGTCGGTTTGACTTGAAATTTGGCGTAGAGCCTTTTGGAGGTATTTTGAGACCATCCATAGGCTCTGATCGAAGATTTGATGTTAGGCCAAATGGTGTCGAAATGGCCCGAAACTTCATGTGTACCCTTCTTTTGGCCATTTTGAAGGATCTTGCAGTTTTTGTTTGATTCTGACAAGATCTGATGCTTGAAGCAGCTTTCCCTGTTTGTAGTAGGATGCGGCTCCATGTAGCTTTTGATGTTAAGGAGGCTAAGTGACATTTTTGGTGTCAACAGATACCTTTTTGGGGTCCACTGTCAATCCATCCTTAGAAATATTATGGCCCAAAAATGACACTTTCTCCAACCAAAACTCACATTTGCTAAACTTGGCATATAGTTGGTTATCCCCCAAGAGCTGCAACGATGTCCTCAAATAAAGCTCATGCTCCTCCTTAGACTTCGAGTATACCAACACATCATCTATAAATACAACCACAAACTGATCCAGGAAAGGAGCAAACACCTTATTCATCAATGCCATAAAAACAGCGAGTGCATTAGTCAACCCGAAAGGCATCACGAGAAACTCGAAATGACCATTTCTCGTCCGGAATGCAGTCTTAGGAATATCCTCCTTTCTGACTCGTAACTGATGGTATCCAGAACAGAGATCTATCTTCAAAAAGAATTGAGCTCCCTGCAACTGATCGAACAGCTCATCAATCCTTGGTAACAGGTACTTGTTCTTGACAGTTACTTGATTCAACTGTCGGTAATCTATGCACATCCTCATTGTCCCGGCCTTCTTCTTCACAAATATCACCGGAGCTCCCCACGATGAAACACTAGGTCTGATGAAACCTTTATCCAACAGATCCTCTATCTGAGTCTTCAATTCCTTCAATTCTGCTGGGGCCATCCTGTAAGGGGCCTTAGAAATAGGTGCAGTACCCGGCTGCAATTCTATCGTGAAATCCAACTCACGAACAGGTGGCAAACCAGGGATCTCATCCGGAAACAAATCCGGGAATTCTCATACAACTGGAATCTCATCGACTGTCTTGGACTCCTTGTCTTCCGCGATAAACGCGATAAAACCTTCACAACCGCTCCTTATCAACAGTTCTGCCTTCAATGCAGAAATCAACCGAGTGGATGTGGGCCTCTTGGTTCCAACAAATTCAACACTACGGTCTGTATCCTGCAACTTCACGGTTTTGTTAAAACAGTCTAACACTGCTCGGTTCACTGCTAACTAATTCATGCCAAGAATCACATCAAACTCCGACAACGATAAGATGATCAAACTGGCGGTCAGCTGAACTCCTCCAATCTAAACACTACATCTAGGGTAGGCAACATTGCAAGGTACTGATCTACCTACTAGGGTAGCTACTATCAAATCATAAGGTAGTGTCTCCTTATCCTCCCCCAAATGAAGTGCAAAAGCTGGTGCAACAAATGAGTGTGTGGATCCAAGATCAAATAGGACTTTAGCATCAAATCCACAAACTAAAAGTGTACATTCTATGACATTGCCTGCAGCCTCTGCTTCCTCATGCGTCAGAGCATAAGCTCTCCCTGCCTGCTGGGGACGCTACTAATGATACTGCTGCTGTGGCCTAGGACCACAAGCCTGGAACCTGGGTGGTGCCAGAGGTCTCTGCTGGTATCGCTGCTGTGGTACTGGAGGGCGCCACTGTGGTGGCTGAGGTGGTTGAATAATCATCTTGACAACATCGTCATAATCAGTCAGTTTTTTACTCTGAACCTGCATCTTGATGTCAGCCCGTAATCCCTTGATAAATCTCCTGACCCTCTCTAACTCTGGCTTAATCAGGTTCTTAGCAAACCTGGATAAATGGGTGAAGGAGATCTCATAGTCTTGTATTGACAAATCACCCTGAACCAATCTCTCAAACTCTTCCATCTTCTGATCCCTGTAGTGCTCGGGGATAAACTTCTTCTGAAACTGTTCGGTGAAGGTCTTCTAAGCTACCTCTTCCTCCACTGTCTCATATGGGTGTTTGACGGTTTTCCACCATCTCTCTGCTGCCCCACGAAACATGTGGGCTGCTAGCTGCACTTGCTAAATACTCGTGCACTTGAACACCTCATATATTTTCTCCATTTGGGCAACCCACTCATCTGCAACAGCGGCGTCCTCAATGCCATGGAACTCAGATGGAAACCTCTTTCTGAACTTCTCAACTAGCTCATTAAGGTCATACTCCTTAGCTTGTGGTTGTCCCACTTTCTGCACCACCTCAAGCATCTGTGCTTGGGATACAGCCTGGTTCTCATTCTGCCTGGTACTCTGCTCTGCCAAGTCCTTCTGGGACTGAATGAATGCTACCATGAACTGGTGGAATTGATTCTCAGGCCCATTATGAGAAGAACTTGCCTCATGGTTTGGCGCACCATTGTTGGATCTGGTTGATCTTCCAGCCATAGTCCTGTGAAATATCCAAGGTTAGTCCCTAACATCCCTCGAGTTAGCAACACAATACTAGGTAAAAAGGACTACAAGACCAACCTACTAATTAACGGAATCCTCACACACGTCCTATGGTTTCTACAATTTTTTACCCTGAGAAACCATCCATTGCTCTGATACCATTATGTCATGTCCCCCGAACCCGATTAGAAAATAAATAGGATCCAGGGAGTGGATTTTGGGGCTAATTAAAATTTGTCCCTTTAGGCCCAAGGATCGTAAGTCCGCTGTGAGGATATTGCATTTCAAACCTCAAATAATATAAAATGAGATTATGTTTCATAGTTTATTAAGTGTTATGCCTAAATAGTATAAAAGGAATAATTACAACGGATACAATTCAACAGGTCAAGGTAGATGTTACAATCCAATCCTAGGCATGTGGTGTCATTCATGTATTCAACATGTTCTAACGGAGTACGTGGGGAATTGGATCAATGATGCTTATAAAATCCCTTGTTGTACAATCATGTCAAGCATCTGTTGATTCAGTTCCATACGCATTCGGTTACCCCATATTTAGTACACAAATTCCTAGACACCTATCAAAGCATACCAAGCCACATGCTTTGATTTCAATTCCATTAATGGTCACATGAAAGTGGGTTAAGGGTTTCCAACATCTAAGGCGCAAACCTAGGTCATCAATTTCATCTCTAATTAAATAGACAATTTTCTTAGTTCGGTCGACCTTTGGTTGACCGAACCCCACTATTCGGTTAACCAAACTTTGGGTTCGGTTGACTGAACACAGACATAGGTTAAAACAGCTCTCTGGATTCAGAACCGAGGTTAAGTTCGGTTAACCGAACCCCACCATTCGGTTCACCGAACTTTGGGTTCGGTTGGCCAAACTCCGACTTAGGAAAAACCTGCTCTCTGGAATTGGAACCAAGGCTGAGTCCAATCGACCGACACCTTGACCGAACTTTAGACAGCTCCTCCAACACGTGATCAGAATTTCCGGGTCATTCGGCTTCAACTCGGTCAGTTGTCGGTTCACTGTCGGTTAACCAAACTCCAATGTTCGGTTAACCGAACCTTAACCGAGCACTAACCGAACTCTGTCAAAGGCTAAAATAGCCCTTTGGATTTGGAACCGAACCAGAGTTCGGTCGACCGACACTTCAACCGAACTGAGGCGTTCTGAACTGGAAAACGCCATGTTTCAGGTCATTTCTGAAGTTCTTTCTTACCAATTGTTTTTCTTCATTTCTTGTGTAGGCTAACACCTACACAAGAATGAGCCTCCATGCTCTCCCAACAATTCATTCCATCATTATCATATTCATTCAAACTTATACAATTCAAATTAACCAACCATTTCAAATCTAATCTAACATGTCCTTTTTCTACAATCAAGATACAAAAGCTTGGCATTTGGGTATTCTATCATATGATAATCATCAATCAATAAACAAACATCCATATTATATTGTAATTTGCAAATCTACTTGCCCTAACCAAGAGGATGATTGAAATTTGGGAAAAACTTGAGGAGAAGCTTTCTACCACAAAATCCATAAATCTAACTTAACCAAACGCAACCTAAAACGCAAAGGAGAAGAAAAGAGAAGGAAAGATCAAGATCAAACCTAAATTTAACCAAAAGAGAAAATGATTGAAAGACGAGGGTGAGAGAAATCTTACCAAACTAGGATCAATGGAAAGAGGAGACTGCGAGGAAGGAGATGTGCGGTTCGGATCTTCAAGATGGTTTCTTCCGGAGGGAGTTCTGGAGCTTTGAGAAGTGGGGAAGAAAAGGGGCTGCTGTAGCTTTCGTTGCAGAGAATGAGATTAGATTAGGGTTAAGACTAGGGTTAAGGAAGAAGAGGAAGAGAAAATGACAAGTTTGCCCTGAAGTGGGTCCGGTGAAGAAATGGGCCACTTGAAGGGTTTCTGATCATCGGATCGCAACGAGCCAAAAGACAAAAATGATCAGCGCGACGAGACTTTTCCAATGAACCCAAAATCACAGTGATTAGAATTTTTTGCAAAAACACTCAATTTTTCCTAAATTGCAAACTACCCCCCTGCTATGATCAAACGAACTCGGAATCGCACGAAACTTCGCAGATACTATTCTAATACTAATAGAACTCGTTCATGATCTAAACCCACCTAATTATCTAATAATACAATTAATTATAATAAATACAAAATAAACGGGTCAACGGGCTTATTATTGGGCCCAACTGACCCAGTAAGGTCACGGACCTTACACTACTAAGCAGATGGTGGAATTTTTCTGTAGTGGAAAGTTTACACAGAAAATAGCGGATGAAGCGTGGACATTTTTGGAAGAAACCACTGAAAATACACTGCAATGGGCCCCTATCAAGAGGGACCCCATCACACCCACCATTATTGAAAAAGGGGGAATGTTCAAGGTTGAACCCAAAATTGAGGCAGAGGCCAAATTAGCCACATTGATGAGGAAAATGGACGCCCTAGAGCTGAACCAAAAGCCCATTCCAAACACTTTGGAGTCATTGAAATATAATCAGGCCATAAATGGAGGGATTGACCCAACAACTTTGGGTTAGGCCGAATCTGTTGAGGAGGTTAATGCACTATATCAAAACACTCATTTTGATAATCGTCAGAGGTATGACCCATACTCCAACACATACAATCCAGGTTGGAGGGATAATCCAAACTTTTCTTTGACCAAGGGTCCAACTCAGGGTGGCCCATCTCAGGCCCATCAACTTCAGCCCATTCCATCTCAGGTCATGCCACCTCCAGGGTTCCAAAAGCCACCTGTGCAAAATTTCACCCCCAATCCGTAAAATCAGCGGATAGATTCTCTTGAGGAAACCATGAAACTGTTAGCTTAGAATACCCTCCAGTTCTAGCAAAGCATTATTCAGAGCTTGAATGCTAACACACAATCAGTTGCAAAATTGCAATACCAAATGGCCCAACTGGCCAATTCATTGAGTACTAGAGACAAGGGAACATTTCCTAGTCAACCTGAACCCAATCCCAAGGGCCAAGTTGTTCATGATCCTAAAGGAAAAGGCCCGAAACAAGTCAAATCCATTATCACTCTTCGGTCGGGTACACAAGTTGATAACAAGGTTGAACTACCCATGGAAATTGAGGGACCACATGTAGATGCTGAACCCATGGTAGAACCTGAGCCAATCAAAGAAAACCCAGTCAAAATTGACCCATCACCTAGTGAGCCATCTCCTAAGACTTATGTTCCCAAGGCACCATACCCATAGAGGCTAGGCCCAGTAAAATCAAATGTTCAACTGGATAAAATGCTAGAAATATTCAAACAAGTGAGGATCAATATGCCACTACTTGATGCTATCTAACAGATTCCGGCCTATACAAAATTTCTAAAAGACCTTTGCACTTTCAAAAGGACTACTAATGTGCCCAAGAAGGCTTTTCTAGCCCAACAAGCTAGCTCGATCATTTCATGTCCAACCCCGATCAAATACAAGGACCCAGGGTGTCCTACCATTTCTTGCAGGATAGGGGACCATCATATTGAGTAGCTTTACTTGACTTGGGTGGGAGTGTCAACCTACTTCCGTATTCCATATACGAAGAACTAGGTTTGGGGGAGTTAAAGAAAACTCAGGTGACTCTCCAATTGGCTGATGCTTCAATTCGATACCCAAAGGGGGTAGTGGAGGATATCCTGATTAAATTAGGAGAGTTTGTGTTCCCTATAGACTTTGTTGTCTTGGACATGAATCAACCAACAGGAACTATGACCAAAATACCAATCATTCTAGGACGACCATTCCTAGCCACCTCAAATACCTTGATCAATTGTAGGAATGGAGTGGTGCAAATATCTTTTGGGACCATGACAGTTCAAGTGAAAAAAATTTATGTCAGTAAGCAACCTCCTGATGAGGATGATGGGGTTTTTGAAGTTAGTTACATTCATGAATTGGTGGAAAATCACTTACCCCATTTTAAACTTGAAGATCCACTAGAGGCTTGTCTTGCCCACTTTGGCAGTGACTTTGATGTAGATGGCTACATTGAAGAGGTGAATGCACTGCTAACTACAACTCCATTCATGAAAAAGAATAGGTGGCTACCTAAGCAAGAGATCTTAACCTCAATTTTGGAAGGTAGGTTTGTTTGGGATCCAGGTGGATTCCATGTTAGGTGTCAGATAGGGTAGTTTCTTTTTCTTTCTTTTTTTATATATTATTATTAGTTTAGGTTATCTTTTGTCATTATTTTGACTAACTTTGGATAGGGAGCGCCATGCAGAATCATCAGGTAACTTCTTTCCTTTACCTCCTGCTATTTCTTTTTCCTCATGTTCCATTATCAATTTCTGCATTACATGCATGACATCGAGGACGCTGTCTAGTTATAGGTTTGGCAGTGGGAACAAGCACGCTTGTCCAATTTTAGGTATTTTTTCAATTTTAAGAAAAATTTTATTTTTTCTTATCTTAGGAAAACTTTCGTTTGTGCAATTTTATTTTATTTTATTTTATTTTAAAAAAATGGAAGTTTTCAAAGGAATTGATAAAATTCAACGATGCTCGGAAACCTGGAATTTCAAAATCCTTGGAAGGAAGTAAAATGAAAGTTCAAGACTTTTCTAGAATATTTCAAACTTTGTTTTTCACTGAAACATGTATACATCTAGCAAGATTTTGAATAGGAAGCTTTAGTGTCGAATTCGGGATTTCTCAAGAAAGATAGGATGACTTTCTTAAGTTTAGCCTTGTAAGTCTACCAACCAAAACCAGTGGTTAGGCCAACCAAAACCAATGGATTAGTTTGGGAGAATTGAAAAAGGCTGCCTATTGTTGGGGCTTGCAAAAAAAAAAGAAAAAAGAAAAAAAAAGTGTTTTGTTAGAAGTCTTGAAAAGAATAAAAAGTTTGTGACTAGTTTGGGTTTGCAGCCTTTTTAACCCGAGCCAGTAAGCCTGTAGGGGTATTTACAAACCTAGTGCCCTAAAGCCATTTGGTTTAGGAGTCATTGGCCTAATGCTTGTTACATGGGTTAATTAGAAAGCTTAAGGGGCCTAGGCATTGCACAATCACATGTGTGTGTTTGAAAAAAAAATTGTGGCCTTGGAAAAAACAGCAGTGCGAAAGCCGTCATAATAGCCTTGAGAGGGAAACTTATGAGCCACTAGATCTAGGAAAGATCAGAGCATTTGAAAGAGAAATTTGTTTTCATGGCACTATAGCGGAACATTTGAAGGATTGATTTGATGCGTACACCTACACAGAGCACACAAAGTTTGGAAAAGAAAAAAAATTCTTTAAACTTGAAAGGTGAACTGAATTTTGAAAAGGTCTAAGATTTTGATTATTCCAGGTTATACAAGTGGCATCCGAGATGAGTTGATGTCCTTTGGGGAAATTTCTTTTATTTTTTTTAGGATAAATGAATTTTGTAGGTAGATTCACTGCAAACCCTCACGAGGCACAACTCGTCCACTAGGGGGAACCTAGGGGTTTAAGGGTTTGCTGCATATGCTAAATGCAGTCGAGAGGGCCAGCAAAAGTGGCATTTTTCTTTCTATTTTTAGCATTTGTTAGGATAGTAAACTTCTCCTTTTTCACTTATTTTGCTCAAGGACTAGCAAAAAGCTAGTTTGGGGGTGTGATAAGTCCACAAAATTGTGGCTTTCATTCATTATTTCATATGCATTTGTGGACTTAATTAGGTTAATTGCATAGAATTACACTTAATTTCATGATTCCATGCATTTGAGCATCAAAGTTGGAATCTTAGTCAAATTTGGTCAAAATTCATTACATTGAATGACTTCTGTGAAATTATGGATTTTCATCTCATTCATCACCCAAAAATTAGTTCATTTAGCTTTACTAATGCATACCTTCTAATTTTGACGCCATGTGCTATTTTTGGAGAGTTGGGTATTTTTGGTGCATTAATTAGGCATGTAGGGTCCCATGTAGAGTCCATCTAGATTCCTCACACTTGATTATTATCGACATCATTTAATTTTATTTTTGTAGGATAAATCAAGAGTGGGACCTGCATTGGTGAAATTTGAGAGAGATCAAAGGCGGGACACGCTTCATGGTGGGCCCACATATCTTGACATCTTGGTGGAGTTGGAAAGATTGGAAAATCTTTAAGATGGAAAGGGAATCAAATAACCTAACAAAGAAAGAGTCCAAGCATGCCTTGGACGTCCAACATGGGTCCCACACATCCCATAGCATGCCAAACATAGAAGTTTCCTTAATTGCACAATTATTCCCGGATTTTTCAGGGGTAGCAAATTGAAATGGCCATAACTCTCAAACCCAATATCGGATTGGTGTAATCTACCTATCGTTGAAAAGAACTTTTCGAGTAGATGTCCATGGAGCCTAAGATTGCATAAATTTGAACTATATTGAGGGAGATATGACTTTGGGAAGTTGCATGTTATAATTTTATACGGGAATTACAAGAAGTTTTCAAAATTGGCAACATGAGAGATGTTTGAGAAGTTCAATTTAGCAAGACTTGGAGCCTAAGAGACCACACTTAGTAGCAAATCCTCTCCAATTCAAACTCTTTCCAAGTGTGAAGACTAACTTGAGTCCTAAGTAACAAATCTCTCCAAATAAGGAAACAAGTCTTAAAAGAGAGGAGATTCTTTGCTAAAAAGGAGGCATCAACATCTATAAAACCAACCCAAAAGGGGATGGAGGCATCTCACATCTAGCCCTCTCTCCAATTCCCTTCTTTCTGTTCTTCCTTTCTTGTTTTCCATTAGTATTTTCTTTATTTATTTTGTTTTGGTAGCCTTGGGCCATGTCCAAGGATTTATTTTGAAGGAGAATTTTTGTGAAGGAGAAGTTGTAAAGATGCAATTTTTAATGACAAATCAAGAAGCATTCTTTGCAATGGCGGGCTAATTTTCTTGATTAGAGCTATGGATGAAGGTAAGTAACTTCTTTTTATTTATTTAGTAATTCTAATTTGTGTTCCATGATTATGTGCTTAATGATTAATAGGCTCGTCTTCGTGCCCTAGGTAAATCTCCATTCTTAAATTCTGAAAATAAAAATTGGTTTTTGACTATTCATGCTTAGGATTGATAGGCTATGCTTAGGATTTAGATCTTTTGATGGTTTATGCTTACTTTTGATGGTTAGTTCTTAAATTATTTTTATTCTTTTATGAGATGAAGGAAGTCTTGAGTTTTGAATTTTTATGATTGAAAATGGATTTTAAAAGTTAGATTTTCCAAATTAAAAACATTGATTTGTCTTTGATTTGAAGTAAAAATTGGAACAAATTAGGATTACTTGATAAATAATTTGCAGATATTTATTGGATTCCTATGCTCTAATCACTTTCATTAATTTGTAGTTTTTTCATCTTTCTAAATTAGTTGCTTGATTTTATATCTAAATACTCGAAACTTTCCTTGATTGTAGTTAATTAGTTTTCTTAATTTAAAAGTTTCTTTAATAAGCTCCCTGTGGGTTCAACCCTTTCTTGCCACTGTCTCATCTAGACACCCGTGCACTTGCGGTATTTTATGATTGATATTGATCACATCAGCGATCAATATGGAAATCGAGATCTATGTGTGCACCCAAGTACAGTTTTGGACATAGACGCACCTCTGTGTGTGCCCAAGTACATTTACTGCGGGGTCTCTAGGGCAATCTTCTGGTGACCATATCTTTTGATCCGCCAGTCGGATTTGTACGTTCTACATATCGTCAAAAAGATCTCAGAACTTAGAACTCATTGGTCCATGCACCTTAGTGATCAGAGGTCAGAAAAGGAAGGGGTATTTGGATCAACGATTCTGTTCTCATAACTCATGCTAATCATATCGTACTTAGGCAAACTAAGTGTTTTCTATGCCACGATCAAGTTTAGTGTGTCCTAAGTGGTCTGGAAAACGTTTGAGTAGTGTCGCGGTCCGCTTCTTGTGTGAGTAGTGGATTTGACTCGGAGTCTCAAAGCGATTCATCTTTTCTCTCACAAATTTCTAGAAATCATTGAACTAAGTAACAATTGGTCAACAAGAATCTTCATCGTCGTTAATTAATTTGAATTATGCCATTAATCATTCAATTGTGGGTGAAATGGGGGCACCACTATATATGATAGGTATTTAAGGCAATCATAGGGGCCAAATGAGATGTCTATAGAGACCTTTATCACTTTCTGATGAAATGAAAATTCTCTTTAGTGGGATCCAAGCTAGAGGAGAAGATATTTGGACACCATCTAGTGAGACTTTTCCAGAGGATTTGAATAATGATCAAAGCTCGCCATCACCTAATATGGTAAATACCCAAGTTATGGCACCACTTGAGACACCTGAAGAGCGTGGAGTGGAGGAGCTCATGGCAAATGTGAGGAGAAAGCGTCCTTGTCCTTCACAAAGTAGGAAGGGAGTTAAGAATAAGAAATTTGATGATAGTTTTGAACGTCTAGTTGTTGCACTTGAAGTAGACAAAAATTAAGAACATGAGGAGAAGATTCGAGAACTTGAGGAGAATGTTTGAGAACGTAAGGAGAAGATTCGAGAACTTAAGGAAAAGTACCGAGAGCATGAGGAAAAAGGTCCCACAATTGTTGAATGTGTTGCGTGTTCAAAGGAAATACTGAATATTGGGCAAACCTCTCGATTGTTCATATTTGCTCTCACCATTTGTGAGTGAAGGAGAATAGAGAACTATGGATGTCAATAGACAATAATGATGTCCGCATTGAAGTTTTGGATGGCTACCTTTTTTTAAATATTATGGAATTAGTTTTTTTTGGATGTTTTAAATTGGGTTTTCTTTATTAGATGTTTTAGAAAAATGTTTTAAGTTGGATGTTTTAGATTGGATGTTTTAAGTTGGGTGTTCAAAATTTTAATATTATAGAATTGAATCATTTTATGTTTTTTTAATATTGTTCAATGTAAATGGTGCTTTACTTTTATTTTTATTTATGAATTTTATGTTAATGTGAGTTATTGTATTTTTGTTAATAGCTATGACACCAAGGAGGCGGAAAATATTGCTTGCTCTAATAGCTTTATTGCTTAAAAGGAAACAATGTATGAGCATCTCTAGAGAACCATGTAGAACTTCAATTCTCTAGGGCCATGGTTTTGTTCGAGACATTTTGCGTGGGAACCCAATACAATGTTTGGAATTGCTTCGTATGGAGAAACATGTATTTTTTATTTAAAAGATTGTGTGATGTGCTTAGAGAGAAGAGGTTGCTTCAAGACAGTAGAGGAGAAAATTGCTATATTTCTCATGACAATTGGGCAAAATCATAGAAATAGGATTTTGCAAGATTTATTTCAACATTCAGGGGAAACTATCCATCGACACTTCCATGATGCTTTAGTTGCAGTGATTCACTTCTCTATGGAGATTATAAAGCAGCCTCCATACCATCAAATTCCAAAAGAGATATTGCACAACCTTCGATTTTGTCCATATTTTAAGGTAATACTTTTTCACGTGTAATTTTCTAGAAACAAGAGATATATAAAAATTATCAATTATGCTTAAAAAAGTTATGGCTTTTTTGAAGGGTTGTGTTGGGGCAATAGATGGTACCCTCATAAGTGCCGTGGTACCTACAGAACATTAGGTGGCTTATAGAGGACGAAAATGAGAGTGCATGCAAAATGTTCTGGCAGCTTGCTCATTCGATATGTTATTCACATTTGTTATGGCTGGCTAGGAAGGCACTGCACATAATTCGCGCATTTTACTTGATACTATTTATAAACCAGAGTTAGAGTTTCTACATGCCCCCTCCAGGTAAACAATGAACAATTTATTATAACTCATTTCATATTAATATATTAGAACAACTTTTTTTTCTTACAGGAAAATATTATGTTGTTGATGCCAGATTTACAAATATGTGTGGCTTTCTTGCTCCTTATTGTAATGTTCGGTATTGGTTACGAGACTTTAGAGGCGGTGCTCGTCCTCGTAATAGAAAAGAAGTTTTTAATTGTGTTCATTCATTACTAAGAAAAGTGATAGATCCATCTTTTGGAGTATTAAAGGTTCATTTTCCAATTTTTGATGAAAATGCCTCTATTCTCATTTCCCATACAAAGAAATATAGTAGTTGCTGCTGATGAGAGCCTAAAATGTACCATTTAGGCCCCTTAATTTAGACTTTGGTATACATTTCGATGAGTTTAGTTGGTCTAATTATGTTATTTTTATGTTTACAGGTGTCCTACGAGCATTGGGAAGAAATTGATGCAAAGCAGGAGAATTTGGAAAAATTGCTGAAAATCCAGACTACCCAGAGGTTCTGCCTTCGGGCTTCCGGATGCCCGGAGACAAAACTGGACGCCCAGACTCTGTTGTCTAGCGTCCGGATGCCAAGAATTGGGCTTCCAGACACCCGACCCGAGTGAGGGCTCCGCCTCTCCGCGTTTTGACGAGGTTTTTCATCCCAAAACCTATAAATAAAAGCTCAAACTCGTTTTCGAGGACATTCACATCTTGGGAGAATATCATGAGCAAGTTCTGGAGCTTTGGGAAGAGCGTCAATGGGGATTTCGTCAAAAATTCTTCGTCAATCGTCGCCCATGAGTAACTAAACTTTTATCTTATGGTTGCGATGAAGCCCTAATCTTGTATTTATGGTGATGTATAGGCTTTAGGGTTTTCTGTACACGTTTTTGGTTATATGACATATGGGATTTGGTTCTTTTAATGCAATATCTATTTTCTTTGGTATTTTAATCTTGTAGATTTGAATGCTAGTCACATAACGGTGCTTGAATGAATGTGATGGTAGATCTCAGATAATCTATGCTTTAGAGATAGGTTATGCCCTGATCTACACCCATATCCTTTAATTGTTGACTCTATTTAGGTTTGTAACCAGAACGAGTCCGTTTAGCGTTGAGAGAAAACCCTTAGGTCTATACTTGCCATGACACAAGGTTAGAGTGGATTCATATCCTAAGACCTTTTCTCCGATTGAATCAAAGCCTTTCTTATTTCTGAATTTATTATTTAGTAATCAATATCATTGTCTTCTATTTGGTTAATTTATGAATCAAACCAATACTTCGTCTTCAAATAAGATTAGTTTAGGAATTAGCACTTTGTTTTCTATTAGGATTAGTTTAGGAATTAAGGAACTAACACAACTTAGCCTTTTTGTTCTAGTGGATACGATACCCGGTTAGCATCGGGATAATTGATATTTGCAAACCCTGTTCTAGGACGGGTCAAATTTTGGCGCCGTTGCCGTGGACAATTGGCACGGTTGTTTGTTTCTTTTAATTCTAATATTAGTTTCGCATTTTCTACTTTTAATTTTAATTTTTTAGCTTTACTCACATCATTTACTGTCCTTACTGTAGGATATTGGTTCTAATACAGAATCCTAGAATTTGTGCAGGGATCCAAGAGAGTTCACCAAGGACAAAGTTTTACTCAAAAAAAAAATTTTCTCTTTTCTTCCCAAGGCAAGGTAAGTCCTTGACTTTTTTATTCTGTTTATATAATTGTAGTAAATTTTGTGTGTGCATGCTTGGACGTCGCTCTTGTCATCCAAACTTGGTTTCTTTAGACCAAAATTTAAAGCAAGTTCTTAGGGAAATCAGATCATCTAAACACTTAGCTAATTCTTCACACACAAATTCACAGATGTCTGAGGAAAGAAGAGAAGAGGAGGTTCCACCTAGTAACCCACCTCCTCCTCCTCTCAAGGCCTTGAAGGAGCACTATACTTCGTCGGAATACGCATCCCCATCGTGTATTCAACTGCCTACTGTGCAAGCAGGCAGCTCATTATGAAATCAAGCCTAGTACAATCAACCTACTTCCTTCTTTCTATGGCTTGAATAATGAAGATCCATACAATCACATTGATAATTTTTTGGTTATTTGCTCCACTATGACGATAAACAACTTCAGTAGTGAGGCCCTTAAGATGTTTATATTCCCATTTTCGCTAAAGGACAAAGCTAAGTATTGGCTGGGTACTTTACCTGCGAATTCCATCACCACTTGGGCCCAATTACAACAAAAAATTTTGGATAAATATTTCTCTGTGGGCAAAACCAATCAGTACAAGAGAGCTATCACTTCCTTCGCCCAAACTAACAATGAACAATTTCATGAGGCGTGGGATAGATTCAAGGATCTTATTAGAAAATGTCCCCATCACCAAACTGCTAAGTGGCAATTGGTTCAGTTATTTTATGATGGGTTGTCTCCCGAATGGCGAAACATGGTCGTCACCGCCAGTGGGGGATCAATTATGTTGAAAAATGAGGACGAGGCATGGGATCGTTTTGAAAATTTGGGTGAGACCTTTCAACACCATGCCTCCACTTCTAGAATGGAGAGGCCGGCAGCCTCCATCTTACAAAAACCTCGAGGGGTGTTTGAAATTCAACCCCCTAATGAACTTACCACTCAAATGGCTGCCTTGACCCAAAAATCAGATCAACTATTATCTATGGGTCAAACTCTCCAATCCCCACCCTCTCAAGGTGTTTGTGCTTTGTGCTTTAGTCCTGCTCATTTTGTGAGCAATTGCCCTGCAGCCTCACAATTCACTAAATTTGTGCAAGAGCAAGTGAATGCTACACAGGAGTTCTCCAAACCGGGTAATGATCCATTTTCAAGTACTTTCAACCCGGGATGGCGCAATCACCCCAACTTTTCATGGAAGTCGCCCGGTCAAGGCGCTTCATATTCTCAACCAGGAAATGGGCCTAATCTTCCTTTCAATCCTGCAACCTATCGTTCCCAACAGACCTACCAGCATCCGAACCCTCAACCACCTCCATGAACTCCATCTTTTGAGGAGACAGTGCTGCAAGAGCTCAAAGAGCTCAAAGCATGCACTCAGCTGGTCCATTCCCACTATCAGTCCATAGCTAAGCTAGAAACCCAGATAGGGCAAATAGCTCATGCTCTTAACAGAAGAGAGGAGGGATGCTTGCCTAGCCAACTCACGGTTAACCCCAAGAATACTTTTGAGGTGGGTAGTGGCTCACAACCTAAGGATACCTATCATGAGCAAGCGAACATAGTTGTCACGTTGCGGAATGGACATGAGATTGAAACTAGGCCGGAGGAGCCTAAGCATGACTTGAGAAAGCCCACACACCATCCCAAGGGCTCAAGGGCTGAGCTGATTTCTAATGGAAAAGAGGTCACCCCTCCCAATTCTTCATCTGACCCGGATGTGGCACCACCATATGTGCCTAAAGCCCTTTTCCCACTTGTCTCGACACACTCTCTCCCTTTAGTAAAAAGAGGGCCACCATGGATGAAATGTTAGATGTATTCAAGCAAGTCAAGATCAATCTGCCTTGGCTAGATGCGATCAAGCAAGTCCCTTCATATGCTAATTTATGAAAGAATTGTGCACTCGAAAAGCACAAATCTAAATCTCATGTGCCAAAGAAGGTTTTACTCAACGAGCAAGTGAGCTCAATTATTCATAATGACACTCCTCCCAACCTGAAAGATCTCGGCACTCCCACCGTTACTTGTACGATTGGGAGTCATGTTATTGATCATGCATTGTTGGATCTAGGAGCAAGTGTCAATCTCTTGCCTTACTCGGTGTGTGAGCAAATTGGGCTTGGGGAATTGAAGCCCACCCAGGTTACCTTACAACTTGCTGATAGATTTGTCAGGGTACCCCGGGGAATAATTGAGGATATTCTAGTCAAGGTCGACAAGTTCTTTTTCCCTGTCGATTTCATCGTCCTTGACACTGAACCAGTGCAGACTTCACGAAAACATACTCCTGTCATTCTTGGTAGGCCCTTTTTGGCCACGGCCAATGCAAACATTAATTGTCGCACCGGAGTTATGGACGTTTCCTTTGGGAATATGAAAGTGAGGCTGAATGCTTTTAGGGCCTTTCATCAACCTCCAGACCAAGATGAATGCTTTGCCGTCGCTGCTGTTGATGAGCTCGTGACAGCTGATACTCTCCAACCTGAGGCTACATTGCCAATTATCATTGCTCCTGATCTGTCTAACGATCAGGAAGATCAAATGCTGGATGTGTTGACTGAACACATGAGTGCACTCAGCTAGTCCATTGTTGAGTTGAAAGATATCAATCCCTTCATCTGCATACCCCGCGTTCCTTGCATTAATGATTTTCCACTTTCTCGGGGACTGCAGCGGTTTTTAGTTCCTAACCTGGAGGAGGTAGACATGAAGGAAGTGCTGAGTCATGTCTTTTTACATGTTTGGTTTGAGTTTTGTAGGTTTTCTTTGTTTTTGTTTATTGTGCTTGCCGCTAACATTCTGCAGGTACTTTGGTCTAAGTTGGGGCGTGTCCTCCCCGTTTTCCTCCATTCCACCTTTTGTTAAGCGGTACCCAGGTGATATCCTTCCTTTTCCTTTACTTTCCTTGTCCTTTATCTTTTATCTTGTGCTTCTCATTGTGGACAATGTTAGGTTTAGTTGGGGGGTGGGGTATCAACCTTTGGGGTTAGTCTTAGTAGTTTTTGTTTAGTAGTGTTAGGTTTAGTTCTTTTCCTTGGTATTGGTAAAAAAAAAATTTCGGGGGATTTCTAAAAAGATTTTTATGAAACGAAGATACCTTGATTTTTAGAACTTTTTGTGAGGAAAAGAGGAAAAGGGTTCACTATCTTGTTTTTGAGAAATTGTAGAATGATTGATCCACCACTTCAACACATATTTTATTGATTTCTTTTGAAATGTGAAGCTATGATTTCCATTCTTGTGAGAGCCACAGAACAATTATGATGGAAAGCCGACCCTTGGTCATACAGTGTCCTGGTTCAACTGAGTCGATTTATCCACAAATCGATGAATTAATTCGGGCATATGGAAAGGGCTGCCTGTTGTTGGGGACCGAATTTAATCTATTAAAAAAAAAAAACCGTTTTGTGACTAGTTTGGGTTCGTAGCCTTTTGACTCGAGTTAGTAAGCCCATAGGGGTATTGTCATACCTAGTGCCCTAAAGACAACTGTTTTGGGAGTCATTGTCTGAATGTTCGTTACATGGGTTGATTAGAAAGCTTAAGGGACCCAGGCATTGCACAGTCACATGTTTATTCTCTTAAAAAAAAAACAAAAGAAAAGAAAAGAAAAATAAAAAGAGGATCCAAATAGTGTTGTTCCGGCCTTTAACAAACAATAGTGCGAAAGCTACCATCAATGCTTTGAGAGGAATCACGTTATCTTTTACTGAGGTTAGGTGGCCTAGAATTTGAAAAGACAAAGGAAAGAGGTGTTTTCACTGGAATTCGTAGTGGATCGTTTTATGCTTTTATAATTCTATATATACACAATTTTCACCGTGCACGGTCAATTGTTCTAGCATGATCTTAAGGATTTCTGACCAACAGATAGGATTTGTGAACCAACTTTGTGATGTGTATTGAAAACCCCATGATCAAGAATATCCGGCGTTCATAGGTATCATTTCCGGAAATACCCCCTGTTGTTTTTTAGTTTTAGGAATTTTGTGGGTAGATTCACTGCAAACCCTCACGAGACTATAACTCGTCCTCTTGGGGGAACTTAGAGGTTTAAAGGCTTGCTGCACATGCTAAGTGCAGCCGTGCTCCCTACGAAAGTGGCCTTAGTTAGTCTTTCTTTGTGTTTTAGCTTTGCTCGAGGTCTAGCAAAGTGTAAGTTGGGGGGTGTGATGAGAGCCTAAAATGTACCATTTAGGCCCCTCAATTTAGACTTTGGTATACATTTCGATGAGTTTAGTTGGTCTAATTATGTTATTTTTATGTTTACAGGTGTCCTACGAGCATTGGGAAGAAATTGATGCAAAGAAGGAGAATTGGAAAAATTGCTGAAAATCCAGACTACCCAGAGGTTCTGGCTCCGGACGCCAGGAACTGGGCATCCGGACGCCTGGAGACAAAACTAGACTCCCAGACTCTGTTGTCTGGCGTCCAGACACCAAGAATTGGGCATCCGGACACCCGACCCGGGTGAGGACTCCGCCTCTCCGCATTTTGACGAGGTTTTTCATCCCAAAACCTATAAATAAAATCTCAAACTTGTTTTAGAGGACAGTCACATCTTGGGAGAATATCAGGAGCAAGTTCTGGAGCTTTGGGAAGAGCGTCGATGGGGATTTCGTCAGAGATTCTTCGTCAATCGTCGCCCATGAGTAACTAAACTTTTATCTTAGGGTTGCGATGAAGCCCTAATCTTGTATTTATGGTGATGTATAGGCTTTAGGGTTTTCTGTAAAAGTTTTTAGTTATATGACATATGGGATTTGGTTCTTTTAATGCAATATCTATTTTCTTTGGTATTTTAATCTTGTAGATTTGAATGCTAGTCACATAACGGTGCTTGAATGAATGTGATGGTAGATCTCAGATAATCTATGCCTTAGAGATAGGTTATGCCCTGATCTACACCCATATCCTTTAATTGTTGACTCTGTTTAGGTTTGTAACCAGAACGAGTCCGTTTAGCATTGAGAGAGAACCCTTAGGTCTATACTTGCCATGACACAAGGTTAGAGTGGATTCATACCCTAAAACCTTTTCTCCGATTGAATCAAAGCCTTTCTTATTTCTCAATTTATTATTTAGTAATCAATATCATTGTCTTCTATTTGGTTAATTTATGAATCAAACCAATACTTCGTCTTCAAATAGGATTAGTTTAGGAATTAGCACTTTGTTTTCTATTAGGATTAGTTTAGGAATTAAGGAACCAACACAACTTAGCCTTTTTGTCCCAGTGGATATGACACCCGTTTAGCATCGGGATAATTGATATTTGCAAACCCTGTTTTAGGACGGATCAGCTGCAATGATAGTGCACAACTTCATCAGGAAAGAAGCTATTGCAGACGAACTTTTTCATTAATATGAGTCTGAAGAATTAGCTCCAGAGGCAAGTAATGGCGGAGATAGTAGTACCCCTAAAACAGATGCAACTGTCAATATTGAACAACAGATGGAGATGTCAGCCATCAAAGATGTAATTGCAAATGCCCTTTCTCATTCATGATGTTGTTACTGATTTATTTCCCTTTTTTTTGTTTGGGTTAATAGGATGACTATTTTAAAATGATTATTGAAGATAATTTTCTTTTTCTTAATTTGGTTTTGGTTTAAGTTTTCTAACATTGGTAAGTATGTCAAGAATAAAAGAGAGAGAAAGAAGGTATGAATTATATTTGTCAAATGCCATTAATTAAAATTGTTATCTCAAAGTATAAATGATAGGGTTAAACGTAATTGCCTTAAATGGACTAGAGAGGATTTATTTGATCCTTATTTTTACATGTTCCAATGGAATTTTTTTTTAAGAAATGTATTTCATGCTTTTTTTAGCAAAATGACAGTAATGCCCCTGTAATAAGCTCTTATTTTTATGTTTCCAAACAAGAATTCTCAAATAGATCTAATCGAATAAGACAAGAAAGTGAGTATTGCCAAACAATCTATTTGTAAAAATGTATGTTTGAAACCGCTCCATTTTTAAACAGATCTATTTCAAACAAATCAGGTTTGCCGAACAGGGCCTTATTTATGGGGACAGATCAAGTCTTACCATAAGTGGGATTATATTCCCTGCTAGCCTACGCTATGGTTGATCTGATGTGGGAGCCGTGGCATGCGAGCCACACGATTCCTACACTTTATTATGTGGACACTATACAAATGCACCCTAGAAGTTTTGCCTGTAATATTATATTTGGCTGATTCTACTCTGTGACCGTAAAGATTGTGAACATAAAATAGATTAGGATTTGAGAGAATTATATTATGCATAAAAGCATCTAATGTCTTTTTTTGTTTAAATTTTATTATCAAAATACCTTTGGGCATGTATGGATCTAGAGAGAAGGGAAAGAATATAGAACTCGGTTAAGGTTTGTACTGTAGATTGTTTTCTCTGGTTGTTTTCTCATCCTTTATTCTCCAATCTAATCAGACCCTAAACTAAAGATATAGAAATTCTCACTTCCTGGTCGACAAAGTTCTCCAGGATTTCCTTTTCAGTCCCATATTCCATCTGACTGTTTTTTCGAGTTGTTCTTGGAATGGAAGATTAGATAATTTCCTTCTCGATAGCTATCTGTCTAAAATAATCATGCAATCATGGGGCACAGTAGAAAACGCCTTGGCATTTTTAGGGAGAAAATGCTTGGCCTCATTGGAGTCCACCTAAATGCACGATAAACACAAAAGGCTATCAAATAGAAACGTATGGTGAGAATATGAGATATCATCCATTAGTTTTAAGTCCTTTTAAGTTAAATGAATATATACATCATGAGTTTTTTTTCATGACAAAATCCAACATTGAATAATGTCTGAAGTATGTAAAATTTGGGCACATACCAATTCATGAGAGGAGGTAATGGTGCGTACGAAATGATTGGATTGGCAAAAGGTGGGTCTATGCCCTAAAAATAGGGGCAGAAAAACTGAAAGGGCATTTTTTTAAAGGGGTACGAGGAATGAATACGTTATATTTACAGTAATTTTCTTTTACACAATAATCTGTAGAACCCGTTCTGGAACACAATTGGCTAAAGGCAACCGAGGGTATGTACATGGATAAGAGATACTCCAAAACTTAGCTAAACTAAATTCGATTTCGTGAGATTTTAGTATCTACTACCTTTATAAAAGAGAAGTGGCGCTTCTTCTTAGTCTACACACCTGTGGGCCCCACCTAAATTAATCTATCTATTTTTTTTTTATCTTTCTATATTTGTCTACACACTTGTGGGCCCCACCTAAATTAATCTATCTATTTTTTTATCTTTCAGTCATTAACCCCTTATGCTTTTTCACTACACCTTTGCGGTGAGCCACCTAAATTAATCTATCTATTTTTCATCTTTCTATCATTAACCCCTTATGCTTTTTCACTACACTTTTGTGGTGGGCCACATGCTTCATCATTAACCCCTTATGTATAAAATATAAAATCTATACCTTTTCTCTACACATATGTGGGCCCCACTTAGTATTATTATTATATATATAAAATAAAAGAGAACTACACATCTGTGGGCCCCACTTAGTAGAACTTATCGTGCTTTTTCTCTACATCTACACATATGTGGGCCCCATGAGTATTATTATATTATATATATATATATAATCAAAGAGAACTACACATCTATGGGCCCCACTTAGAATTATTATATTATATATACATATATAAAAAATAAAAGAGAACTACACATCTGTGGGCCCCACTTAGTAGAAGAACTTGTCATGCTTTTTCTCTCCACATCTGTGGGCCCCACTTAGTATTATTATATTTTATTATATATATAATAAAAGAGAACTGCACATTTATGGGCCCACTTAGTATTTTAATATTTCAATGAAATGCTTAGCTCAAATGTTCATGATAATGGTTGTGTTTGAAGAATTTGTACATTCCCTATAAGAACTCAAATGAGAAATTCCAATTGAGATATTCATGTGTAGAAAATTTCAACTTCGATCCCTATGCTTGTAAAGACACGATTTGCTTGTCAGAGGAAAAGATGAGAATACCAAAGATTGCTTGGAATCCTTGTGATTTGTTGTTGATCCGTTTAAAGCTATGAGTTGGGAACTATTTTGGTTGGTCGGTGTTTTGTTTCATTGAATTTGCAATGCTAGAAATGAAATATGTGAAATAGAATTGTGACATTTTAAATATTTAGTGCTCCAACAACATTCGACAAAGTGAACTTTGTGACAATAGAAAATCTCTTTTTAATGTTGGGCCTTTTTTTTATGTTACTGAAATAGTGAAATTTACTTTAAATTTTTATTAGAGGTTAAAAATAAAGAAAAGTTAAATATTCCAAAATGACCAGCAATGCTAGAAATGAAATAGAATTTTAACATTCAAGGGAGGTAGTGACCAGTTGGGCTTTTTTTCTTTTTTTTTTGGTTATTTTTGTGTTGTATTAGTCAGCTTGGTGGATTGGTTATCTTATGTGTCATCTTTGATATTAGTGGTTTTGGCAAAGGTTTGGCCTATTTATAAATTTTTTTTAATCTTTTAATGTGTTCCTCTCTTTCTGGAAAGAAAAAGTAAAAAGAAAAAATAATTGTAACATTTTACACATTTTAGTGCATCAAACTTCATGAGGAATGACAAAAAATCGTTCCTGAAGTTCCTAAGAGTTATAGGGCTTCAGATTTTCATTAGTGGTTAAAAACGTAAAATCATACGTGAATATTAAAAAATGTCAATTAAATAACCTCTCTTTTAATGGAAATTGATTTGAGGAAAAATGAGAGATGAATGCATCCATCACCCCGAAACTCAAATCCCACGATGGTCAAGGTCCCTTTTGCATCCATAACCTTGTGTTTCTCACCCCCTCACTTCTTTAATAATGTTTCAGCAAAGCTTATTTCACTATGAATTCCTATGTATGCTAGTAAATATGTTGGGGTGCAATAGAAATTCGCAATCGATACAAAACACTATGCACAAGTAGATCTAACCAAATAGTCACTCTAAAAAATATAGAAAAATATTTTATGTGGTTTGATAGTATGCTTATGTAAGATCAGAAAAAGAAATACTGGGACATATATATATAAGTATGGTGCTTTCATGCTTAGTGATGAGGACTTGGGTGAGATTAGTGGGTTGAAATGAGGAAGATATTTCATTGATGTGTCGGTGCACTAGCCAAAGATGCGGAGATGCTGTGGAGAGTCTTAAGGTCCGTTTAGATGCTTCATTTTCTTAGTAGCCAGATAATCTCGGTGTCATGAAAGTTTTTTGTGAATATACAAGCGTATGCAGATTTTTGTCATGTAAGCCTTTTTTTTATTTCTTCATTCCATGCAAGTTGGTTTTCTTTTAAATTTTATTGCTATATATCAAACCAACATCCAATGCAAGTTAATAATGGCCTATCGTATTATTTCTTGGATTATGATTTGGTATTTTATTTTTCCTTTCAAGTTTTTATGAGTATGATGCAATGGAACCCATCATTTTGATATGCCAACTCCTATTTTTAGATCCATCCTCTTATGTTGATTTGAAGTGATTGCTTTAGGGCCCCTGTTTTTTTGTTTTTGGCCATTCTGGCAACATGCATTCCTTCATTATCATTCTACGTGCTAAACTTTGTCTGAAGGTGCTAATTGTCTTTCTTTATGATTATGCATGATTCATCCAAGGCACCATCTCAGGCCGAACCAGTATTACTCTTGGATTTTATTCCTGTCCAAAATTGCAACCACATTACTATAATGCTAGGATAATGAATTTTCCATTAAATTTTATTATGAAGTTTGAAGGAAGTAGTTGTGCTCACCCTGAGAGCGCATGGCTAAAGATCTCTTTGTAGTTGGTTGTCTTGCTTCAAATTATGATATTTATTTCAAAGATTCACTTACTATAAAATTAGAATGTAATAAAACTGATTTATGATACATAAAAAGCTAACAAAAGTGCCACAAATTTACATTGTTCAAAATTTGGTAGATCTCTTTGTAGTTGGTTGTCTTGCTTCAAATTATGATATTTGTTTCAAAGATTCACTTACTACAAAATTAGAATGTAACAGAACTGATTTATGATACATAAAAAGCTAATAGAAGTGCAACAAATCTACATGGTTAAAAATTTGATAGCGGTGTCATCTTAATTCAAGAAAGCTTTTTAAGTTGTTGCTCTAGCTCTCATCTTGATATATCAATCTTGTTTCTTTCCACGATATTCAAGTTTCTTTGTGTAAGACCCCGCCCCGAGAGATTCCAATTAGTACTAATTAAGTCGTATTGTAGTTCTAAGTGAGATTAGTGGATTTTTGTTAATTTTGGGATTAGAATAGATTTATATAGCATTGGGGAATTTTGAGAGCCTTTTTATTAGTAGGACACTCTAGGGGTTCCTTCCAAGTGACTTTGCGTGAACATGGGGTATTATCCAATGTTCCAGAAATTCGTGTTTTAGCTCCAATTGATTGGTCTCATCATACTCTACAACTTTCGTGTTTGTTCCGTCCCCATTCGAGACCTCGAAACCCCATTTTTCTAATGTTATGGGCAAAACAGTCTTTTTACACAAAATCTAGACACAAATTTCCATTTCTCCAAAACCCGCAAAATGTATACTTTTTGGAAACTAGATTTTTCAGCGAACATTTCTTCATTCTTTCTCTAACTCATTCAAGGCCCGAAAAAGCATGTTCTTAGCCGAAGGAGTTTGTTAAGTTGTGGCACCCGCCCTTGCTTTCTATAAAAGGGGTACTCTTCTTCTCTATAACTTTTTAGCTACTTTTATTGTGAAGGAGAGGAAGTTCCAGCTCTAGGGTTTTTCCCTTCTCCTCCTTGCATCTTCATCTTCAATCCACCCCAAACTATTGCTAAGGGAGAAATGGAGGTCATCATTTTCTTCCTCTCCATGAAAGCTCTCTATTGATACCATTTTTAGAGGAAAACATTCATTCCAAGGTCCTTGTTGAGCAAGCTTAGTCCATTTGAGAACCTTACAAGTAAGCACTCCTCTTAATCTCCTAGATTTGTGTTCTTCTTGTCCTAGAGAAGCCCCATCTTCATTATTGCAAGCTCCCTCCTATTTCTTAGTTTTGGCTATTTAGGGTTTGTAATGGATTGTATTTTGGGGGTTTTTGTGTAGCTTGGTGATTTGGCTTGAGAGTGGTGATTTAGAACTTAATTGTCTATCTTAAGGCCAAGGCAAGTGGATGAATGGGTTGATTTTATGATTGCTTGTTTATGGAAATTTTGGATTCTTATTAATTGCTTTCACCCATGCTTTCTCCATAAAAATTTTGGATTCTTATTAATTACTTTCACCCATTCTTTCTCTATAAGTTTTAATGATTTTGAAATGTACATATTGACAAGCTCTCCTCTTAATTGATCACTTGAGAATGTATGCATTTACTTTGCTAAAGTTTGTTTTTGGCACTTGTGGGTTTTCCATAAATGGTGGTGATTCTTGTGATTAACAAAGTTAGAAATTAATGTGATTTGAGGGTTTTGGTTGAGTGAGTGTTGGAGGAGTAATTGTGGTTTGAGAAGGTAGAAACACCATTAAATGTTGTGTCAAAGTAGTGGTTGAAAGGGGATTTGAAGACAAGAGAAGAAGAGACCCGAATTGTGAAAAAAGGGCAGTTTCTGAAGCAGTTCGCTCGAGCGAACCCCATCCAGAACCTTGTTAGCTTGAGCCAACCTTCAGGTTCGCTCAAGCTAACCCTCCCAGAGAGCTGTCCGCTCGAGCGAAGCCATGGTCGCTCGAGCGGACCCTCCTAGAACCTTGTCTGCTCGAGCCGACTAACTGTTATGCTTGGGGCTGTGTTGGGAGCTGGGGAATGATGGTTTAGTGTATGGGAAAGGCATGTTTGAGGCCCCACTTCAATGGGGGGACCAAGGGGGGTGATATATGGAGATCGATTGAGAAAGGGACCCCATCCCGAAAGTTTAATAAGGATTTTGGACTTATCAATTTGTGTAAGGAACTTGAAATGTCTTCAATTTTTCTAGAGTACCAAGCCAAGAGCAAAATCGACATACGAGACCCTTATACACATTGTTAAATCTCGAAACCTCAATTTATAGCTCGGAAATTTTTGTGGAAAATCCATCGTGTTCGTTTTTACTCGAATTATACATGTTCTAACCCGTTTTCACGTACTATTGCCAATTTTGCATCAAAATATTGATTTATGCACTTGACATGTCCTGCTCGCCTGTACATGACTGATAAGCTACTGATTGAAATATGTGCCTATGAGCACCATGTCCTGCATGCCTGGGTGTTGTACACCAATATAGATATGTATATGTTTTGATTTTCATGTGACCTATGTGTCGACACTACTAAGCCTGGACATCCTTGTCAGTTTGATCCACTGACTTGGGCCTTCCCCTTATGCTCCTGCCACTTGCAGCCTGGATCTTGTCCTGCCCCGTTACCCGGTTCCACGGCCATAATCTTATCTAGCTATACGTATATATATATATATATAATGTTGGTTCTCGTCACTTCGTGTGTCCGAGACCAACGCACTGAATGTGCTCTCATCACACTAGTGATAGAGGATTTAGCTTTTGTGTGGTTGCCATCTTGTCAGTTCTTATTCCCTGTTACCCTACATGTTTTATATTACATATGTGCTTTAAACAAATAATGCATCTTGTTTTATGGAAATTATTGCTTTGACAGATTTTATTGTTTTATAAATTACTCTTCTGAATTACATTGTGGATATATCTATTCACTCATCTGCCAAACCATCGTGTCTGACCCGTTCTTGTGGTACTCAGGTCCAGACCCCGTTGCCCTTGAGGAGAAGTTGGAGGAGGCGGCCGGTGAGCTGCAACGTGTAGGCGAATGGCAGGCTAACGATGTCTTCTAGACATTTGGTCAAGCCTTGAGATGCGAAACATTTTGAGGGTTATTGATTGACATATTTTGGGAAATTCTTTTGGTTGTACTGGCCTTTGTTACCTATTATTTTTGGGGAATGTTAATTTAATCACGTTTTGTATAAATGCTAACTTTATATTTTGGGAATGCCATATTGATCATTGCTCACTCTAACATCATGATATTATCATTTGTGGTAACAGTCTTGTATGAATGAAATGAATTCTTAAATTTAGTTTGCTACACGCTTTCGCACCAATGTGAATGACTTGTGAATATGTGTGGGATCCTCACTGGGGAAACCTGTGGGAAATTAAATGAGTGTATCAATGTGTGTATCTTTGTAATCATCACTTAGCACGCCGATCCCGAATTGGGTGCGCTAATCCGGTCTGGGGTCGTGACACTTTGTATTGATATTACTGCCATTTGGTGCTTCTCAACATAAATTTGGTATGTATTTGGCGCTAGGTTTTAAACAAATTTTAAAGGAAAATAAGTCGGACGATCGATCTATATTGAAATTGGTGAGTGTTTTGCCTAATCATGTATGGCCAGAAAATATTAGTTTTTAAATTTTTTTCAGTTAATTTCCATCCATATATCTTGTTATTCCATTTTCTTCTTACTTTTTTCTATTGAAGCTTCTATTGAATTTCATAAGAACAATGAGTGATTGTAAATTGCTCAATTTGCCAAAAAATTAGCTATATGTAAACTGGTCATTCTCCATTGGGATCGTTAATATTGAGTTTTTCAAAGACATTACTTTTTCATATTATGATACCGAAAGAGTGTGTTCCTTATACGTGCATTGCACATGCAGGGCTCCACTAATAATCTTTAAGTGCAATGATACATGAAGTGTTAAAAAGAGCCCCTACTCTCTAGGGCTGTCGCCAGATTCGGGCCGCACCAACTTTGGACATGAGCATGACCCAATAGGAATTGAATCCAAGTCGGGGTCTATAACATGGCCTAGACCTTAGGTTCGAGCCTGCCCGATTAGAATAAAGGAAGCCCAAACCCCACTGTTAAAGGCCTAGGTCACATAAAGGCCCAAGTCCAAATAAGGCACAAGCTTGTTGAAGGCCAATTTCTCAGTCAGCACCACTTTTTGTACCATTCAAGACTTCAAGTAATCTATTATAACATTTTTATAAATATATAATTGGACAATGCATGTACTAAACTTTTTAGAAAACTAGAATCCAACCGGCTTAGAGGTCAACTGATCAAGGCTCGAGTTTGGCCTAATAAGAGACTAGACCCTTAATCTTAGTCAGGACACAGCTTGGGCCATTGGGACCGCTCGCTGATTCATAGACTCAATTATGTCACTCGGGTTAGAGCAAATCTTGCAAGAGTTGGGTCTGCTGACAGCCCTAGGTGTCTCATTTTGTAAGACAACAACAATTAGATAAGTGGTAAGGCACCTCATCGCGGAAGAGCTACTTACCACTTCATCGGGGAAGAGCTTCCCTGACAACGAAAGATGATGCTTTCCAGGCAAGTGGCACGATAAAAAAAAAAAAAACAAAATCAGTTTGATGATGAAGAGTGGTATGGTTAATCTAACTGGCACTTTTCTTTTCTTTTTTCTCTTAGCTGGCTCATAAAGTGGAGTATGCTCCAACGTTTTAAAATGGGATTTTGACCATACGGGAAAAAGACTATGAATTCCTTAAAATGGTATTGACCAAAAACCATATCTCAAATGTGGTTATTGTACATAGGGCTCCAAATTCTTTTTCCAATTCTACCCATATTGTACGATATTGCACAATCTGTGCGATATCGCACAAACTGAAGGTGATAAATTGTGTGGTATCGTACAAAATGAATAGAATTGGAAAAAGAATTTGGATCCCATATATAATACCAACATTTGAGATATAGTTTTGGTCAACACTATTTTGAAAAATTCATAATTTTTTTATATCCTGTATGGTTAAAACCCCTTTTAAAATTCATGCAATGGGTACCCTTAAAGACGAGTCCACTTTCTAAAACCCCCCCAAACAGTTTAAATATGACCCAGCGTTTTCTGGCCCATTAGAGAATGAAAAATTAACCATTAGATTGAAGAAAACACCCCATGAAAGCACTAAACAATAATTATTTACTAATGAAGTCATTCTTCTACGTGGTAGGAACCACCATAGAAAAATCTTGATGGTCCATAAGAAGCACAACATCTTCCCCAACTGTGTCAAATTTCTGCCATGTTTTCATCTGTAAAGTGGTACTAAATGCTAATACAAAACCCCATCACATAGATCCCACCGCATGATTTGTAGCAAATGAACGAGAACAAAATCCCATCGATCTGAGAGACTACAAAATGCCGGGCATTTTTTTTCTTTTATAAAAAATGCGTGCTCCCATGTGGTTCCAATCTGGGCAGAAAGATTTGAATGTGTAGGGAATGGGCCACTATCAGGCCGGTAAAATATTTTAACTCTTGATAGTAAGGCCCTATAAGCTTGATGTATTTATATAGTTCAAATTTTATGGGATAAAACCCCACAGTTCCTAATTGCCAGATCTATGTCAAACACAATTGAATTTCTTCAGCAAGAGTATGAAAAAGACTCTCCCAGTATAAGGTCAGACCCATGAACCCTTAAAAGTGAATTGCAGTCAAATAGAAAGACGAACATCACAAAAAGCTTGACCAAACAAGTACAGCATTGTCCTAATGGCAATAAAAAAAATTAACTATAACAAGATGTGGATCAATGGGTAATATCAAACAGCTGTACAGATGATCTAACATTTACACGAGGCAAACCGCAAGCAACAGGTCATAAATAAAATTGAAGCAAGATTCAGATGCAGCTACATTCGCGGGTACAGATTCAGATCTTTTTTCTTTTTTTTGGTGAATGGTTGGTAGAGATTTAGATCTTCCATGCTGAGAAGATTGAATAAACACGTTTGGCCGCCAGCTTCAACGCCCACGCACACATGCCCAAAACATCCATCGTGAAGGCAGGAGGGCACTACAAATTATAGGCATTGGGATTTTGAAGGTCAATTACGGTATACCGTGTAAGAACGGTACACCCATTACTTCAAATCAAGATCTGCATGATGGAAGAGTGATGCCCCCACAACATGCGGCGATTATAATGTATAGCAACAGAACAATCAAACCTGTCAACAGGAACCTGCAATGACCAGAAAATAAAATTGTAATTAGTCCTTGTGAAATAATCAACTCATGAGAAAAGCTACAAAGAAGATGACAAATCCTTGTATCAAGGATACGGATAAAATCTTCAGGCCTTGATTTTGTATATGAAAGGGGCCATGATCCAGTGATCCAGATGATTGATGTTCTGGGCCTCGAAGCCAGGAATATCAAGAGCCTCTATTTCTGAACCATAGGCCCTGCCATGATCATGCCTCAGAAAACTATGCATAATTCAACTCCTAATAGTTGAGGGTCCCACCTTGTTTTTACTTTTAATTCGGAAAAATAACAAAAACAATATAGATATTGAGGTTGACATGATGCCTCCAAACTATAATGGCGGCCAACATGGGCCATGGGTTTAATCCAATTACCAAATTCAAGGAGGTGAAAGACTGTAAGAATGTTATTCAAATAGGTCTAGCAGATACGTGGTGCTACCAGACATACAGAGCTGCATTGCCAGCAATTTAATGTCTGGGAAAATGAGGTGTTGTTGCATATCTTGGAGTGATTTTTCATTTTCACATTTGTATAGACACTCCATGGTAGCAACCAGCATTCAAAGATCATTTCAGAATTCTAGATTACGAGACTTTATGGAATTACCAGAGTTCTCCCGACAGACTTTTTCTGCCTGGAATCACTTGTAGAACGGAGAGCTTAAATTTGTCAAATAACATATTTCATATTAAATTTGGAATTTAAAAGGAATTTGACTTATCATCATCATCATCAAAGCCTTGTCCCAGCTATGTTGGGTCGGCTACATGGATTTTGTTTCTCCATTCCAATCTATCCTAAGCCAAATCCTCAGATAAATTGCAGTTCTTCAGATCTATTTTTACTACCACCATCCACGTCCTCTTTGGCCTATCCCTTCCCCTTTGTGGGCCATGAACTTATATAGCCAAACTTTTCCTTACCGACACCGTTGCCGACTTGCGGTGGACATACTCAAACCATCTCAAACGAGTTTATCTAATTTTATCCACTATTGATGCTTACCCCTAAATGCTCTCGAAAGCACTCATTAGTCATTTCTAATTATATCCTTCCTAGTTTTACCACACATCCACCTCAACATTCTCATCTTTGCTACGTCCATTTTGCATATGTTGCTTCTTGATTTGCCAACATTCTACTTCATAGGTCATAGATGGTCGAATCATTGTCCTGTAAGATTTTTCCTTCAATTTTGTTGGTATTCATCAAACACAAAGTACTCCAAAAGCAAGTCTCCACTCCAACGATCTTGCTTTTATCCAATTTTTGACATCTTCATCAATCTCCCCATCCTCACTAATTATTGAGCGAAGGTAACGGAAAGAACTTCTTTGTGATATCCCATGGCCCTCAATTCTCACAATAGTTTCAACTCTTTGTATATGCCTATAGAAGTTATTCTGTCTTCCACCATCTCTCGAGTTTTGTATTCACACCATCTCTTGATTCATCTACCAACACTAAATCATCTACAAACATACACCAAGATACATCCTCTTAAATAAGAGCAATTAACTTATCCATAATCAGTGCAAAGTTATGATGCTCAGATCCCGATATGGATACGGACACTGATACGGTGATCATGGATACAACTCCTCACCTTTGAAAATCCACGACACAGATACAGATACGGGTGTCCTAATTTTTTCTTTAGATCACTTTTGAATCAATGAAATTATCTTTGTTTTCGTCCCTTTCTAGCATTTTTTATGGTGAGAAGTAAAAATATGAGGATTTTACCAGAAAATCCCCCTACTTGTTGAAGACCAAAAAGGCCTTCAAATTTTAACAGACCATATAGGTCATCCAACCACTTTTTTGTCCTTTTTTTCATGTTTTAGTTGAGCGGCGATATCCCCGTAGATTTATACATGAGAGGGGATACCACTAATCTGTCCTTTTTTTTTTTGCTTTTTCAGTGTAGGGACTTTGAAACAAGCGTCCCACTTAAATGGGGTCTGCAGCGTCCACACTAGGCAAATTGAACCATGAGACTAATGAGGCAAGAAGAATATGCTACACAAATGACCTGCTTGTTTGGTGATCTCAAAGATGAATATGAAGTGCTTTTGGCAATGACTATTTATGGGGAGAAATGCCCTTACAGGTAAGGGGCAGTAGCAGGGCCCAGTTGGGGTTGGCCATGGTTGAGGGATAAAGAGGGAATAGGAAGAGGCAAAGAGGGAAAAGGGGGAAAGAGGAAGGGAAGAAAAGTAACTCGGGTCACCTTGTGGTGGCTAGTGCTCGGAATGGGAGCAGATGTTGAAGATGAAAGAAGGAAGAAGGAAGAAAGAGGGGAAGAAGAAGAAGAAAACTCACGAAGGAAAAGAGAAAGGAAGAAGAAGAGAAGAGGGAAGCTCGTGGAGGAAGAAGAAAGCTTATGGAAGAGAAGAGTGAAGGAGGAAGAAGAAACCTTACGAAGGAGAAAAAAGGAGGAAGAAGAAAGCTCATGGAGGAGAAGAGATCTGGGTTGTGTTTTAAAGAACACGGATATCTTCGCTCAGGAAATTTAAAAAAAAAGGACCACTAGGACCCCTATGGTGGATAATTATACTTTGGGTCCTTTTTGGTCTCCACTCAGTCTAAGGATTTTTCCAATAAAATCCTCTAAAAATATTAAAAGAACTATATGAAATAAACGACTTCATAAGTAGGATATGTTAAGCTTATTCCCTAGAAGTATGGGTGCAGTATCAGGTACCAATACAAGTATAGTATCGGTCTTGATACGGATACATTGAGCTTATATGAATATCCAGGTATGATACGTGCAAAGAGATAAGGACTTAGGGCAGACTCCTGATGCAAACCTATGGTCATTGGGAACTCATATGTCTCTTCACATGTGTTTCTAGCACTCGTTACTACTCCTTTATACTTGTCTTTAATAATTTCAATATAACCTCATCAAATATTCCTTTTATTGTAAAACCCACCAAATTAAATCTCTAGGTACTCTGCCGTAAGTTTTTTTCTAAATCGATGAAGACCATATGCAGATTTTTCTTCTTCACTCAATATGTTTCCATCAATTGCCAAAGTGAGAAGATAGTTTCTATAGTTGACCTCCCTAGCATAGTTTCTATAGTTGACCTCCCTAGCATACAACCAAATTGATTTTCAGATATTTTGGTCTTTTGTATAAGTTTTTGCTCCACTTCCCTCTCCCATAACTTCATAGTATGACTCCTAAGTTTAATCCCATGATAGTTGGTATAGTTTTGTATATCTCCCTTGTTCTTATATATAGGTACTACAACACTTCTTCTGCATACATCCATCATTTTCTTTGTCATTAATATCTTATTGAAGAACTTAGGTAACCAAATCCCTTCAAGTTTTCATAAGCATTTCCAATCCTCTATCGAAATGTCATTTGTACCCGTAGCATTTCCTGTCTTCATTTATTTCAATGCTTTCCTCACTTCTACCACCCTAATTTTATGGGAAAAAGTGCATTCTGCTAACAAAGTATCCTTTCATGTTCCTATGTCTCCTATAGAGTCTTCATTTAAAAGTTTGCTAAAATATTCCCTCCACCTTTCTTTGATATCATTGTCCTTCACTAACCTTTTTGCCATTACTCTTAATACATTTGAAATTATCTAAGTCCCTGATTTTTGCAAGCTTAAAAATATTCTTCTCTCCTTCCTTATTCCCAATCTAGTATATCGGTCATCATATGCTTTGAACTTTGTATCACTTGCTATTTTCTTACCTTCTTATACATCTCATAGTTTTCTATATTCCTTGTCCCCTACCAAACTTTGTAACATCTCCTCTCAATAGCTTCCTGCATCATTGAGTCACTTTTAACTCAGTTTCACCAAGTGGAAAATCTGGGAGAATTTTCTTCTAGAGATTAGGGCATTTATGTAATTATTTAGTTCAGAAAGCAATAATTCATGACAATTTTTTTTCAACTTTTGCTGCATTCATTTTGCTGATTTTTGAACTATAAGTATAAACAATAACCTACAGTGCAAATTTTGAATCCGACATTGAGAACTAGCTAGCTGCTCCTAAAATCATCTCACATGTAGAAGTTCAATACTTACAAAAGCTTTGCATTTTTCATCCACAGAGCCCGCCGGAGGCGCCTAGACTGCTTCTTGAAATGAAAAGCACCATCCTGCATCGTTGCAGTTTTGTCTACGAGAAGTTCAATTCGATCACCTCTTTCCAGTATCTTTTCGATATTTTCCACCATGATTGTGCGTATCTGAGAAGTTTTAAGTTGAATAAGCAATAAAATTATAAGATGATGTACACATGCATACGCTGGAAACAGAAAAAATCTGTTGTGACTCCATCACTTGGTACAATTTTTTACATGGTGCCCAAAAAATAGTTTAAATTGTTGGGACTGTGCACAAATGAAAATGAGGGCACTATAGCCAAGCATGCAACCAGTTGTGACAGTTGCAACAAAGGAAGTATTTGGAGTCAAGAATATGAGAAACCTATCAAAAGCAAATCACCTCATTGCAGACAGCAAGATCTCTGAAGGTGTTAATTTGTCAAAAGTATAATTATGAGGGGGAAGAACCCTCCAATAATGGAACAATAATAACTATAAAGAGTCAAATGTTCATGATGGAAATCAGAATAATTTTTGGCATGATGAATGGTGTGGGAATATTACTTTGAAGTGTCGGTTACCAACTCTTTTTTTTGTTGGCTAGGAGTCCTCAGGCCTTTATAGCTAAAATTTTTTATTTTGAGGGTGGATTTATAGTTTGGGAATTTCAATTCCATTGAAATTTACATGACGATGAAGTCACAGATCTAGTTAGAATAATCTCTTTACAAGAGAAGATTTATCATTCTGTGGGGCGAACGGATGTTAGAATATCAAAGACTAATGCTAAAGGTCAGTTCTTGGTTAGGTCTTTTATAATGTCTTGATTGGTGTGGATGGTAGGATAGCTGATCAGAAGAGGTTTTGGGATCCTTCTATTCCTCCAAGAATCTTGGTCTACTGTTGGGTGGCGATTTTACATAAAATTCTTACTATGGATCAGTTGAGAAGAAGAAATTATATTATTGTCAATGGATGCCCTCTGTTTTTTTTTTTTTTTTTAGAACAGTTAAAATTATTTTATTCCACCAAAAGATAACAAAGAGGAAAACTCCCCAATTACAAGGAAAAATTAGAAGCAATAAAATTATACATCAAATAAGATAGAAAGTCTAGAAACTCCTTCCCTGGCAAGACCACCTGACATTGAATTAGCCTCCCGTAAAATGTGACGAAATGAAGCACCCATTTTTCTAGATAAATCTTGCACTTCCTCCTCCCAATCCGTAATCCTCCAAGGATAAGTAGAGTTCCCTGATGCCCATTGAATTGATAAAGTTTCCTTCAAAAATAGGATGAGAACCTCCTATCTTATCCGACTCACGGCAACCAATCAAAAGAGCGTCATACACTTCAGCTTCATTAGCATCCATGGAATCCACAGGCCCAGAATAATTTCGAACAACATCTCGATTACAATTTCTGATGACACCGCCAATACCCCCTTGACTAGTACTCCCTAGAAAAATGCCATTGAAATTCAATTTTAAGGATCTAGGAGGGCATATCCACTCAACTTTATGCACCCCTCTTGAACGCCGCTGCCCGTCTATAACAGAAGCCCAAGTCGATTAAGCTTTGTCAAAGAGATTCCTCCAAACTCATTTTTGTTACACGCCAACTCTGATACATTCCAAACAATGGATTGAATAATCTCCTCAGCGGATTTGATGATATTTCTAAACACTCTTCTATTTCTTTCCAACCAAATCTTCCAAAGAGTAGCATATAAAACTAACTTCCACAAAATTCTGCCTCTCACACCCTTAATACCCAAACGTCATTGCAGAAAAAGGTCTTCCACTGTCCTCGGCATCACCCATTTCATTTCAAACCAGTTAAGCACAAAATATCAACTTTGCACACAAACTGACAATAGAAAAACAGATGGTGCACAGATTCCTCATCATTTAAGCACATAGGGCAGGTATTGACTATAACATGATTTCTTTTCCTCAACTTATCAATTGTCAAAATTTTATGTTTCCTTGCCACCCAACAAAAAGATAATACTGTAGGTGGAACTGAAGAGTCCCAAAAAGAATTACAACCAGCCATTAGATCAATCCTTTCATTCAAAGCATTATAGAAAGACTTGACTGAGAACTTCCCATTAGCATCTGGTTTCCAAATTCTTACATCAGATATATCAACTGACAAGTAGGTCTTATTGAGCATACCCAACATCGAAGCAAAATCAGAGATCTCAATATCTGCCAAATTTCTTCGGAAAGAAAAACCCCAAACTAAAATATTGTCTGCAACATAACCTTTATGTCTATTATCCAACAAAAAAGATTTGAGAATTGAGTAGACAGCACCGATTTCCCACACCATTCATCATGCCAAAATTTGACCTGAAGACCATCATGGACCGTATACCGAACCCAATGAGCAAACTCCACCTGAACAAGTAAAACAGACCTCCACAAACCAGAAATCCTATTAGCTTGGATTGGAACACACCAGCCATTGTTACCCAATTTATATTTACAGATAATAAGCTCTTTCCACAATCCTTGTCCTAGTTCTCCCACTCTCCAAAGCCACTTTCCTAATAAGGCTTTATTGACTTTTTCCACAGAGCAGATACCCAAACCACCTTGAGACAGGTTTACATACATTCTCCCCTTGGACCAAATGATACTTTTTCTTTACAACATAATCATTACAAAGAAAATCCCACAAAAGTTGTTCTATCCTCCTTAAAACATTTTTAGGGCAATGAAAGCAAGAAAGATAGTATATTGGAATACAAGAAAGAACAGATTTAATTACAGTAACAGGACCTCCCATTGGAATACTAGAAAGAACAGATTTAATTAGAGTAACATGACCTCCCATCAACAAATATCTACTCTTCCAAGAACCCAATTTCTTTTCTATTTGCTCTACGACTGGATCCCAAAGGCGTTTCTTTGTGTTTAAAAGATAAGGAAATGGTGAATCATTTGTTGATACACTACAACTTTGCACATAAAGTGTGGGTTTCAATTATTAAATTGTTCAATGTGTTGTGTTATGCCTTCATTGCCTTGTTCCATTAAGGAGCTCTTTGAGTAATGGAATTATTGGGGTAAATATGTTCGTTGGCGTATTTTGTTGTAGTTATCTTTATATGCTGGTCTTTCAAAGCTATGGATGGAGAGGAACAATAGAATTTTTAGTAATAAAGGCAAAACATTAGATGAGACCGTTCACTCTGATGTTTGGAATGTTTTGGAATGGGCAATTAGGAAGGCTGAATTTGTTGGAGTCTCTTTAGAAGATTTGAATAGATCTTGGGCAGCCCACATACAAGCGTGTTGGCATTCCAATCCTATGCATAAAAATCAATTGGAAATTTCCTTTGGTTGGTTTTCTAAAGCCAAACTTTGATGAAAATTACTTTCAACATATTCACATGGGAGGCATTGGAGGTGTCATTTGTGATTTCTCAGGGAAGGTTGTAAAAAGATTTTCGGAGCCGGTGAGTTCTCTGGATTCTAGTGGAGCTAAAGTTTATGCTTTATTGGTTGAGTTCCGTGAGTTACGAAAGTTGGGAGGTTATATTGCAATCATTGAAGGAGATTCTTTTTCAATAAAGTCTTCTTATCCTTGGAGTTTGGTGTACTTGGTGGAGGAGGTGCAAGATATTTCATCTCAGTTAGGAGCTACTTTTCATCATACTATTCGAGAAGCAAATGATGTGGCAGATGGTCTTGTAAGGGAAGAATTGCTTCGTTTAAACATTTCTTTTCATGTTTAGCTTCTGTGTTGATTGGTTTTGGGTTTTCCTTCTGTTTGTGTTTGGTTTTTGTTTGTTGTTTTTTCCCTTTTGTTCTCTTTTTCTTCCTACTGTTATAAAAGAATTATAAAGAGTCGCAAGGAGCAGCTAAACTACAACCAAGTCTAAAGCAGCCATCAGAGCCTTTCTCATCTTCAAGTAAACCAGAAAACATAATACAGAACACCCCTCATCAGGAAACTCTGGATATCATATATTCCAAAATCAAGGACATTTTCATTAACAAATGATATACAGACTTTGCCCACATAGAATTTATTCTTATCAACTTTCAAATTTCCCTATCAATAGAAAATATATTCAAACAAATTAAATGAGTCCATTTTTAGTCATCAAGCCATTATCAGTCATAAAAGTAAGCCTTCCAATGTGCGGGCTGGCTAACCCATTCCACTTTGGGACAGGCTTGTTGATGCAGCCAAGCAGGAGCAAAGGAGTGCCAATGCAGTCCCCAGAGGATCCTTCAGGGCTTGCTTTGCTCATGCACGCTGAAAAATCAGCAATACAAGGAGTTAATAAAGGTCTCTGGAATTGACTCTTTCCTTGAAAATATTTTTGAAGTTTATTTACTTCAGGATTAGGGATATTAGCTAGCATTTATCTTAATGGCTTAGAATGAATTGTTTTTGGTTTAAGGACTAGGTTAGGAACTAGGTTTATTTGCTTTAGAACCTCTTGTGCCCAGATACAGCATGGATGCAGCAAGGACACACCATGGTTATGGCAGGGACATGGATTTTACACATAATAAAGTGGAAAATCGGATACTACATGATGTCTCCTATTTTTAAGTATCTGGGCATCATAGTTTAGAACAAATATCAAGCATTCCAGAGCTCACACCTGTAGCAGTTCTGGATTAAAAATATAGTGCAACTTTGTCATTGGTTTCTTCTCTTCAACCTTTGGTGTTAGGGTTTGGGTACACGACATTTCTTCTTCTTCATGAGTCAAGGAATGGGTGCAGACCCATCATCTGCTTCTAGCAATTGCTTTAAGTGCATTTATTTCAGTGATCTGGAACTATGTAAGGTCCCACATTGACTAAATGTTACAAAAAAAAAAAACAAAACTTCGCATCCTTTCAGCAGTTTACAATCTGATAGAATCAGCCAGTAGTTCACAAAAGCTTAGAAAATTATTTGATTCCTTTGCACCTCATGTGAACCTTGCCGATGGTCAGTGGATAGAAGCGTGCATCAATTGCATAATGGGCGTATTAAGGCCAACTGTGTTCAAGCCATACTGCTGGGCACATGTTGCTGAATTGATTATTTACCAGAGGAATTGATTATTTGTTCCCTTTCTATTGAAAAATAATTATGTGCTCCCTTCCTTAGTTAAACAGTTAACAGTCAAGAGAATGTGCTGCTCTGAGGGTTGAATTCTATTTAGACTTGCCCTGTGTTTCAACTTTCAATAAACTATCATTGTTACTGTTCTGAATTAACTGGCGAGATTAAGGATAGTAGAAACATAGAACTCTACTTCTTGTTGCGTGGGCAGTGTCATACAATCCCAAATGAATCAAAGTGGCCTCTCATCATAATAATGAAGATATGATGGCATTTCGTGGACCCAATCATCTTGACAAAATCTTATCTTAGCACCTCAAGCTATACATTTGCCAAGAAGTAAGGGGGTGGCAAACAGGGCAGGTTGGGTCAAAATGAATCAGGTTGACAAGGGATATCTACAGGTCGAAGTCCAGGCCATTTTTAAAATGGGTCAAGTAATTTCGACCTGCGCCCAATGTGGGTCAACCCAACCCGACCAACATAATCAGCATTCCGTGCCGGTCAACCCAAACCCAATCCATTTCAAATATCAAGGTTATATTTGTGTTAGGTTGTATAGCAGAAAATGCCCAACACAAGATTGGCTCTTTCCATAAAAACAGATTATTCTAAGTACCAAAATATGAAACCACCAAATTGTTTAAATGGGTTTAGATATGTGGGTCGATCCTACCAACCTCCTAATCCAAAGATACTTTACAAATGTCTAAGATTTACAATAATACATCTGTGATACAGATGGTGGTCCCCACCAGTAGTCCCCAGTCTCTCATTAATACCTGCAACAATAGTAAAATGACTATGGCTCACCTAGGTGCTGGCGCAGCCCCGGATCTTGATCGGAAGTGTAGATCAATCTCTAAGAGGTTGATCGAATCCAAAAGGATTCCAGCCCTAGGGCACAGCACAAACCATAACTGGAGAAACTCACGATCATTGATAACTGGAATTAATTGAATAATGCATGAACATGACAATAAGGAGCTTCTCTATATATAGAGTAGCATTGTTCCTAAATAAGCAATAAAGGAAATATCTAATCCTAATCAATATATAAATTAGAAAGGAAATCTTCCTAAATAATTAAGCAACCTACTAATCTAGAAATAAGCAAATAAAGCAACACTACTAATCTAGAAAACGTGTGGAATATGTGGACCCCATCATAGGGGTCCGTCAAGGCTTGCGGGTCCATTAAGCAGCCTTTCTTCATATATTCTATGATAGGAGCCATTTTACTGCTGATGTTTCAAATGAATCTCTTATAAAAGTTTGCAAGATCATGAAAGCTTCGAACTTAAGGGATTGTAGTCGAAATGGGCCAATCAAGAATTGCTTTGACCTTATCAAGGTCCATTTTAATTCCTTGTGTCGACACAACATATCCCAAGAAACTAACAGAATCACTAATAAAGGTGCACTTCTTGAGATTAATATAGAAACGCTCCCGGCGAAGAAGTTGGCAGATTGTATCCAGATGCTGAAGATGTTCTGCTTTTGTCCTACTGTAGATTAAGATATCGTCGAAGCAAACGACGACAAACTTTCCAATATAAGGTTGCAATAGCTGTGTCATGACTCGCATGAAAGTACTGGGTGCATTGGTTAACCCGAAGGGCATAACCAACCATTCATAAAGACCATCTTTGATCTTAAATGCAGTCTTCCACTCATCACCCGGTCTTACACAGACTTGATGATAACCACTTCGTAGATCAATTTTAGAAAAAATACATGCACTAGTCATCAAATCTAGCATGTCATCTACTCTGAGGATTGGAAAGCGGTACTTTACCGTGATTTTATTGATTGCACAATTGTCCACGCACATACGCCAGCTTCCGTCTTTCTTTGGAGTGAGAAGTGCAGGTACTCCCAGGGATTGAGGGTTTCCCTGATATATCCCTTTTGTAAAATATCATCAACTTGCCTTCTTAATTCTGTATGCTCCATAGGACTCATCCGGTATGCAGGCAAATTTGGCAACGAAGCTCCCAGGACAAGATCAATGGCATGTTGGATGTCACGTAATGGAGGTAGCTCCTTAGGCAGCGCATTTGGAACTAGATCAGCAAATTTCTGCAGAAGTGGCTCTACTTCTTGTGGGACAGATGTAGTAGGAGATGCTTCTAGAACTTGCCTAGCAATCAAGGCATACATGATATCCTGCTCTTTGCTTACTTCTTCAAACTTCCGCATAGTCAAGATAAGAAGTGCTAGAGCTATATCGAATGTGGATGAAGAAGATTTAGCGGGCAAGGGAAGCAACCTAATCTTGCACCCTTTCCAGTTGAAAGTGTAAGTATTGTGCTCATGATCTGTAATGACCTTAAGTTTCTGTGGCCATGGTCGCCCAAAAAGAATGTGTAACGTTCATTGGAATGATGTCACATCAAATTGTATCTTCATACTTGCCAACCCTGAAAGGGACTACACATTGCTTACGGACAGGAATGGAATAATTGTTGACCCATGCAACTTTATAAGGTCTTTGATGCTTCTCGGTTGGTAGCTTGAGTTTCTCTACTGCTTCTAGGGAGATAACAATTATCGCGCTGCCACCATCAATGGTCATGTTACGTGACTTGCCCTTGCAATTGACTCGTGACCGGAAAATGGAGTTACGATTCCGGTCCTCATTTTCTTCCTTTGAATCAGCTACTAGTAGACGACGGCCAAGAAAAAGCAATGGGGTGCCGTCATCAGGTTCTATATCTTGCAATTTATCTTCTGTGGCTTCATATTGAGGCTCTGCATTGAACGGCTTTGCTTCTATTTCTTCATCATATTGTTCCTCATCTTCTGGCTCATTAGTAGCATATAAACTTCTATGTGGACACACAGCTGCATAATGTCCTATTTGTTTGCAGGCATGACAAACAATTTCTGTCTTATCTACTCTTCCATGAGCACAGTTATCATTCTGATTCTGTTGCACCCACTGATTTTGCTGTGGAAGAGCCTACCTTTGCTTAATAGTTTAGGAGGAAGACGATAACCTTGCGTTTGAATAGGCTCAGGTCCTCTTCTAGTGGAACACTCCCCGGCTTGAAAAGTGTTGCGTCTCCGCAACTAAATTTCATGTTGAGCTTTCCGAGCTTTACAAAATACCTCATCAACTCTGGTGTAATCAAATATTGCGACTTCCCATCTGATATCATTTCCCAATCCATCCCGAAATCTAGTGAGAGTTAGACGATCATCTGTTTTCAAATTACAACGAACAATATATTCGCAAAACTTGTTTGTATATTCTTCCACAAATAGATTGCCTTGCTGGAGAGTAAGATACTCTTGGTGCAGTGTGTCAATGTAATCAGAAGGAAGGAAGTTGCTCTTGAGCTTTTCTTTCATGTTGAACCATCTAGTAAAGGGTTGTCCCAAGGCAGGCTCATTATTTTCAACACCATACCACCAGATTCTAGCAGGACCCTTAAGTTTAACCTTCGTAAAGGCTATCCGCTGCTCATCATTCATGCTATACCAAGCAAAATAATCTTCCAGAGAATTAAGCCAATCAACAAAAATTTTCGAACTGACATCTCCAGAGAAATTAGCAACATCAATTTTAACCTTCTTTGTGATATCATCATTGTGGTGTGTAACTATGGGACCCGAGGTGTCTCGTTTAGTGAAGAGACGCTGTACAAAGTCACGCATATATTCACGTTGCTCAGTTCTTTCTGTTTGGATGGGTGTTAAGTGTTAGTGAGGTAGTTGAAGACCATTTTTTTGCAACCAACTGCTTGCTTTGCAATTCTACAAGTGTTGTTTCTACTGTACATAAGAGCATGTTTGGATGTATGGTGGATTGAAGTAAAGTGAAGTGAAGAGTCAAATCAAGAGAGAATAAAATATAAGAGGTTATGATGGTATTTTGTTTTTAGTTGTTTGGTATGGAATCTTTGACTTTTTGTATAAAAAGGTGGGAGTTTTTTTGTCTTTTAGTGGAGAAAGGAGGTTGCTTTTTTTACTATTTTTGAAAAAGATGGTGGGAATTTTGAAAATGTGTACTTTTGATATGACCCATTGTCTTTTCTTGTCTGGATTCACTTCACTTTAACTTAACTAGTTAATTTCCAAACACGCCCAAACGATCCATCACCTCGTCCATATCTTGGCCCAGTTTGAATAATTGTTCATAGCGTTCCTTGTCTGTGAGCGAATGACGGAGATCATCGCCTCTTCTAGGCACGGCTGGAAAAAAAGATTTTTTTTTTTTTTTTTTTAGAAAGTGGGTTGGGTTGGGTCGGGTTTGGACTCAATTCAAGCCCAAACTGCAGGTCAAGCCCAAAACTCAAGCCCAGTGCAGTGCTGTCAATACAATACGTGTGAAGGAGAGGAAGCCTTCTCTGCTCCTCGGGTCTCGTGCACAAAGAAATTAAATGGAGGGGGAGGGCTTCTGGTTACCTTCGACTGGAAAAACCAAACAAAGAGGAGAAGGTCTTGTGTGCACCTGGCTGCTGGTAGCTCGTCAGTGCAAGGTAGCTTCTCAACTTAGATATCTTCCTCCTTCTGTCTACTTCTTCTTTTTGCTACGACTTCTTTTTTTCTTTTTGTTCTCTGGGATGGGGGTGTCACACAATGTGCGAAGGGGTGCGGGCAGTGTTGTGAAATTCGTTTCGGACACCTATTCGATTTGATCTCCAAACTGAAATATTTCGGTCGATTCGGGATTTCGGCGAAACGTTTCGGATTTATGACTCAGAAAAATATAAAAATAAAAAATATATAATATATATAGAAAAGGGGAGTGCTCTCCTGAGTTGCAGCCCATCTTAACATCCGCTGCGGGCATGTGGAGAGACTGCTTCCGTGTGGATTTTGACGAGTGACAAAGGCCCGCCAATATTTCAGTTTCCCCCACTCATATTGGACCCAGCGAAACTCTGTCTTCTCTCTCCCCTGTTTCTCGCCTCTCTGTCTCTCGCCTCTCTCCCTCTCTCTCCTAGCGAACCTCTCGTCTGCTCTCCTCTCTCTCGCTGCCCTGCTGCTGCGCTCCCTCTCTCTCGCCTGATCTCTCCCCCTAGCCGCCCTGCTGCTGCTGCGCGCATCTCTCTCTCTCCTCGCCTGATCTCTCCCCCTCGACAAACTGCTGCGCTGCTCTCCTCTCCCCTCGCCGAACTGCGTGCATCCCTCTCTATCCTCGCCTATTCTCGCTGCTGCTGCGCGCATCACCCTCTCCCCAAACGCTGCCCTGCTGCTGCTGCTGCGCGCATCTCTCTCCCCAAACGCCTGATCTCGCTGCTGCTGCGCGCATCTTTCTCTCTCCTCGCCTGATCTCTCCCCCTCGACGAACTGCTGTGTTGCACTCCTCTCCCCTCGCCGAATCTCTCTCCCTCGCTAACATCGCCGAACTGCGCCCGTCTCTCCCTCTCATCTCTCTCTCTCCTGATCTCTCTCTCCCCTTCGCCGAACTGCTGGAGATTGTTTTTGGGGCTGTCTAGGGTTTTTCTCTCTCAACGTATCTTCTTCATATCTGGTAAGCATGGATCTGTTGCATTGCTGATAATTTGTTTTTGGGATGATTTCAGATTGGCTATTGAGTAGATATATTAAACATCAAATAATCCAAATTCTCCCTTGTGATCAAAAGGCACCATAAGTATGGTGAGAAAACCCTACTGGTCTGGTCAGTTGGATTGTTTTTTCAATGTTTGAGTCGTTGCTTCTATGTTTGAGTAAATGACTCAATGGGTTTTGCATCAAGAGAGGGTAGTTGAGAAAACCCTATTGGTCTGGTCAGTTGCATTGTTTTTTCAATGTTTGAGTAAATGACTCAATGGGTTTTGCATCAAGAGAGGGCAGTTGGATTGTGTTAATTCTGCAAATGTGGAACCTATCTTCCCCTGATCCAAGCTATTGTGTTGATGAGTTGCATTGTGGAAGGATAGTGCAATTTTGAAGAGACAGGTGGAATATTGTCATTGGTCTCCAGAAAATCACAACCAAGGAAATCTAACCCAATATCAAAGGGTGAAGACACAAACAGAGAAATCACATAGAAAATTTTCCTAGAAGAAGTCATCTGCCGGTGCATCCAAACTGGCCCCGGTTTCACCTAATTTAGAGTGACATACCATTGGACCGGTTTCACTTAATTTGGAGTGACATATTTCATTGAATTGTTGGTATGTGAAATAAATCGTTATTTTTTCCACACATAATTCTATCCATTGATTTATATGACTCCAATTGAAGTAGAAGCTTGGGCCTTTTTTTTTTTCTTTTTTTCTTTTTTCTGTTGCTAGATGGGCGAGTGGTATACAACCTATGCCTGGGTAGCTGTGTGGGATGAGACACCCTTGCCACTGGAGTGTCTTTGAGTTTCTCTAAACTTAGGCCAGTTTGATTACATGGGGAGGCTTGTGAGATCAGTGGTTTGGGTTGAGCAAATGTTGACCCCATATAGGTTATAAACAGATTGTTGGCAAAGAACCCTTTAGTGCAGGGTAATGACCTTTTCGACATTTTGGGTGCTGGATACTTTCTTTGGGACATCCACAGATGGATATTATACTCTTTAAGAGTCTCCTCCAAGCATATAATGAGCAACTAGGGTTGTCAAGGGGTTGGCCCTGGTTTGATTTGATTCTGGCCTGAAATGTATGTCCTCTCTCATGCTAGTTGATTATTAACCAGCATGTGCATTCAGCTCTATCCTAAAACGTAGAAATGAAAACCAATCGGGTTCAAATTTATACAGCTCTATCCTTACATTTGTACATCATTTGTAAGAGTACTTGAATTCCTTGATCATTGCAAATATGGCTCAATGGTCCGACTTCTGTTAAGTATCTTTTATGCTGTTTAGGGCCCTTTCATTGATAAACTTCTATTAAATATTATGCATTGCATGTCATGGTGTAGGCATGTTTTTAGAACTCTTTATTTGGGTCTGTTATTCATGACCAATTTTAATTATTTGTCATCCAGATTGCATATGGATATGACCTCCTCCTCATCATCATTTGTCCACTGTCCAGTTGTAGATGAAAACATGACACCAAGATTGGGCATGCATTTTGATGATTTAGATGAAGCATATAACTTTTACAATGCTTATGGAAAACTTGCTGGATTTAGTATAAGAAAAGAAACTAGTAATAGAGGTAAAGATGGGGAGGTTGTATGGAAGCGATTTGTCTTCTCAAAGGAGGGTAAAACAGATGAGAAACACTGGGTTGGTAAGGAACTTGTTCAAAGACGTCGAATGGAAACAAGATTCGATTGTAAGGCTAAGTTGCAAGTGAAATTAGATAAGTCAGGTGGTTATGTGGTATCCATGTTTGTTCCTCAACACTCTCATGCCCCCGCTACTCCAAGTAAGAGATTTATGCTGAGGTCGCATCGTGAAGTGCCAGAATCAAAGAGAACTTATAAATCCATATGATGCTGCAAATGTGCAAAGCAAACAACAAATGCAAGTGTTTGCATCGCAGTTTGGGGGACTGGACAAAATTGAATTTACAGATACGGATGTCAGGAATCACCGTAGAGATGAAAAGGAAAAGAAAAGGGGGCTAGATGGACAGTTGCTATTTCAACTTTTTGAAAACCGGAAAGAAATGGGAAATGGTTTCACATATACCATTAAGCGAGATGCAGATAAAAAGATAACGCATGTGTTTTGGGCAAACGGCTCATTTCGTTCCGCTTACAAAGTGTTTGGTGATGTGGTGACATTTTATACAACCTACAAGACAAACTGTTATGAACTTAGTTTTGCCACATTTGTAGGTTGCAATCACCATGGGCAAACTACTTTATTTGGATGTGGGTTTCTACCAAATGAAAAAATGGAGACATTTGAGTGGTTGTTTAACACATGGCTTGAAGAAATGTCATATAGTCCACCAAAGGGTATTATAACAGATCAAGACTTGGCAATGACAAAAGCCATTAAAAATGTCATGCCAAACACTGTTCATCGGTATTGCCTGTGGCACATTTTGGATAAGTTGCCTACAAATTTGGGAGGGCTTCATATTCACAATGAGGATTTAATAGATAAGATAAAAAAATGTGTTCATAACTCAGACACTCCTCATCAATTTGACAGTTTTTGGAATCAGATCATAACAGATAATAAGCTGATGGAGAATGATTGGTTGGCGGATATATTTAAGATTCGTCATATGTGGATTCCAGCATATTTAAAGAAAAATTTCTTTGGTGGCATGTCGACGACTCAAAGAAGTGAAAGCATGAAGGCATTTGTGAAGCAGTATGTAGAGTACAAGAATTCTCTACTTGATTTCATATTGCGTTTTGATGCCGGGGTGGAACGTTTAAGGTATCTTGAAAAGAAAGAGGATTTTGATAATAGCAACGAGAGGCCTAAAATCAAGACATGTTCACCAATGGAAAAGCAAATGGCCGAAGTATACACAAGGAACATATTTTATAAGTTTCAAGATGAGTTATGCACCACCATGTCAATTGCAGAAAATATTGTTTACGAGGATGATGTCACTTGTAAGTTCGTTGTGAAAAATTATTCCGATGAAAAGGAAATTGAAAGAGAGGTTTTATGGAAAAAAGACGAGAAGCATGCATATTGTTCTTGCAAGAAGTTTGAAGAGGTTTTATGGAAAAAAGACGAGAAGCATGCATATTGTTCTTGCAAGAAGTTTGAATTTGAAGGCATCCCTTGTTGTCATGTTTTGTCTATCTTGAGGAGAGGTTCCATACTAATTTTGCCCGAGCGTTACATTTTGAAGCGATGGACGAAGGGTGTTACAAGAGATGCATTTGTAGACGTGGTGGAATCGGGTTGATCAGAAGGTGTTAACCCATGCTTGGCTAGACATAGTCACTTGTCATGTATGTTTGCAGGGCTTATTGACATAGCTAGTCAATCTAAAGAAGGTTTTGAAGTTTTAATCAGTGGTCATACGGAATTGGAAATGAAATTGAGGCAGATGACGTTAAACAACCCATCAAATTCAAGCATTGATAAAGGCAAGGCACTTGTGGATAGTAATGTGGTTGAGTATAATGAACCGGCGCATGTTGTGACGAAAGGACGTGCGAAGAGACTTGAATCGTCGAAGGAAAAGGCAACAAAAGGGCGCCTATGTAAGGGTTGCAACAAGCGCGGTGTATCACATGACAAGCGTAATTGTTCGGTGTTGTTGAACAAGTAAACAATTTAATGCGAGTTTTGTTGTTATCCCCCATGTTTCATATAAAACTATTACTTATAAAAAAAAAATTTCAGGTTAGTTGATGCTGATCCAAGCCAGTCACTGGCCTCTATTGATGGAAGTAGAGAAAGCTCTGATGAAGACATGCAATGACTTACAATGGTAATTATTTCTTAATTTAAAAATTTTTGTGATGATGAAACTTGATGCTACATTTTCAAAAGCCTTTTACCTCCATAACTGACCTCATGTTGCATGTCTATTGCAGCTCAATGACTATAATGCAAAGAAGGTGCCATCTTTTGCAGTGTTTAGCACATCAAGACTGCCATCATGAGTACTGTTATGCCGACCTTTTGTTTGGTATTTTGTGACTAATTGTGTATGTCATTAGTTTTGTTTGATATTTTGTGACTGATTGTGTATGTCATTAGTTTTGTTTTATATTAGATACTTTTGTTGTCATATTTAGGCCCTTCTGTTTCCAAAGTCAATAGTGATTTAAACCTTTAAGATAAGTTATTCAGATATGTTTCAGATTTTTAATCAATTTGTTTCAGACATGTTTCAGTGTAAATTATTTCTTGAGTGTTTCCCTTGTTGAAAATTATGGAATGGATGGAATGGATGGATTTTGAAAATTATGGAATGTATGGATGGGTTTGAGTATCATGTGACAGTTTGATTATGTCATTGTGTATGGTTTATCTTATGGGGCATGGTGATATAAGGGCAAGGAAGGATTCTTGGTTTTTCAAGAAACTTGTGATAAATTATTTTTATTCATTTATGAGGAGAAACTGCAGGAGAGGGATTGCAACTTTGAGTGTGCCACGGTCGCATTTGATGCAGGTGGGTTTATATAGAAGTATGTCCATATTAGAGGTAAATCTAGAGTCAAAGTGATGATTTAGTTGAGTAGTGGATCCCATGTATTTCTCTAACATCCTTAGATTTGGAAGAAGTGAAGGTTTATTGGGTGGAATTTGGAAATCATGTCTTTCTATAATCTTGTAATAGAATGAATTATTTAAAGATTTGATGTTTCTGTAGTGTAAAATGATCATGTTAGGTGATCTGAAAATACCCCCTCAAAATTATTATTATTATAACAACCCTATGAAGAATGGTAAAACAAATACCTGTAAAATACAACAATTACTGGGCAAAGGTTGAATGGATGATGGAGGATTTCTTCATCTACTAGATTTGGTAATCATCAAGTCAAAGTGGGGTCCAATGGGATCAACCATTTGAGTTGAGCTTGATATTTTACTATTGTTATTATTTTATTTTTATTATTTTATTTTATTTTTATGAAGTACTCACCCAGTTCTTAATGAGGGATTGATTCCGGGTTGTTTCTACGAAAGGGAGGTGTCTCGCCAACTACGCCACAAGTATCAGTTAGGTTTGATATTTTGGTATTGTTAGGTTTTAGAACAATATTACAATTTAGTGGTCAGTTGAAACCACCAAGGTAGGTAGGTAGGAGGGATGGAAATGGAAAGGGCACGTCATGTATTTTGGGCGGCCTAATCAGACACATTGGATGATGGTACCTACCCAACCATAATCCATTCTAAATGACTGAATATAGTAATTCTGTTGAGGGAGAAATTAAGGACTCCAAATATGCTGAGATTTGTCTCAAAAGATCAGATAATCCAAAATACAAGTACCCACCAAACAGTTAATTATGCAATCTATGGAGGGGCCTTCCCAATCCCACCTTGAACTGACCATGATGGTTGGTGGGCCCCACTTAAATACAGGAAGTTTTGTTGAATCTGCTGAATCCAATCTGAGCACCACCGTTTAGGTCGCTGGTTGACCCACTTCCCGCGGGAGTTTTTTGATGAAATTTGGGGTTCTCGGAGTCCATATCATTAACTCAAAATATGAAATTTTTGGGTCCAAAAAAATCGCGTTTGGCACGTGCAACAGCCGCGCACTTTTCCAACCCAGAGGGTTAAATCTGCTGAATCCAATCTGAGTACCCCTGTTTAGGTCGCCGGTTGACCCACTTCCCGCGGGAGTTTTTTGATGAAATTTGGGGCTCTTAGAGTCCATATGAACTCAAAATCTGCAATTTTTGGGTCCAAAAAAATCGCGTTTGGCAGGTGCAACAGCGGCGTGCTTTTCCAACCCAGAGGGTTAAATCTGCTGAATCCAATCTGAGTACCTCTGTTTAGGTCGCCGGTTGACCCACTTCCCGCGGGAGTTTTTTTATGAAATTTGGGGCTCTCGGAGTCCATATCATGAACTCAAAATCTGCAATTTTTGGGTCCAGAAAAATCGCGTTTGGCACGTGCAACAGCCGCACACTTTTCCAACCCAGAGGGTTAAATCTACTGAATCCAATCTGAGTACCCCTGTTTAGGTCGCCGGTTGACCCACTTCCCGCGGGAGTTTTTTGATGAAATTTGGGGCTCTCGGAGTCCATATGATGAACTCAAAATCTGCAATTTTTGGGTCCAAAAAAATTGCGTTTGGCAGGTGCAACAGCGGCGTGCTTTTCCAACCCAGAGGGTTAAATCTGCTGAATCCAATCTGAGTACCCCTGTTTAGGTCGCCGGTTGACCCACTTCCCGCGGGAGTTTTTTGATGAAATTTGGGGCTCTCGGAATCCATATCATTAACTCAAAATCTGCAATTTTTGGGTCCAAAAAATTCGTGTTTGGCACGTGCAACAGCCGCGCACTTTTCCAACCCAAAGGGTTAAATCTGCTGAATCCAATCTGAGTACCCATGTTTAGGTCGCCGGTTGACCCACTTCCCGCGGGAGTTTTTTGATGAAATTTGGGGCTCTCGGAGTCCATATCATGAACTCAAAATCTGCAATTTTTGGGTCCAAAAAAATCGCGTTTGGCACGTGCAACAGCCGCGCACTTTTCCAACCCAGACGGTTAAATCTGCTGAATCCAATCTGAGTACCCCTGTTTAGGTCGCCGGTTGACCCACTTCCCGCGGGAGTTTTTTGATGAAATTTGGGGCTCTCGAAGTCCATATCATTAACTCAAAATCTGCAATTTTTAGGTCCAAAAAATTCTCGTTTGGCACGTGCAACAGCAGCGCACTTTTCCTGTCCTAATGCTGCATTTAATAGCACTTGGTGCAAGTTCAAATTCTAATTCCACCCACCCAACAGAAATGTGAAAGAGTACAAGTTACTAGACACTGTAAATTTCTCATTGGCAAATTTCTCGTTGATTCATATTCAATAATTGAACAAGTGCATATGGACATGTCATCAAAAAAAAAAAAAAAAAAACAGAGATAGCTAAGTTCGTGTTGCAAAGTTTGATCCCCATGCATATGCAACAAATAGTAGAAACATCATCAATATATAGCTACAATAATTTGGGTGTTGCTGCTGAAAATTATGAGCTTCAACACTTTCTCTCAAAAATTTGATTTCATGCTTAATCTCCTGCTTCATCTCTTCAAGTAACGTTCTTATTTCATCTTCTCTACTTTCGATTTGCACACGTCCCAGACTTCGGACCGGTTAATATTCATTCGCAACCTCATCCATCCAAATCAACAACCCGCAACCTCGTTCTCCCTACAAACAAATTCATAGCAAAAGAAATATTAATTTGAGTGAAAATACATATTAATTTAAGAAGTTGTAATCTATAAACACTTACGTGTAAATCTGGACATTTCCAAAATCTTCGTCCCGGATTTTGGGCTGTACGAGATGTCTTTAAAATCATATACCCATACCCACATGGGCACTTTGGAGCCCATTCTAAGTTTCGGACCGAAGACGATGCTGACGACATTTGTAGGGCTGTTCCAATTATGGAAAGAAAAAATAAACAGAAAATCTTTATTGGAAAGGTTAACATCAGATAAAAGAAAATGCCAACTACAAACTTGAGAGGGCTAAGTATCATTGCAGTCACGGATACAGCAGGTGCTAGATTCTGCACACATGTTCTTTCAACTCTTTTCTCTAATAATAATAGTAACTTGATTGAAGTTCTACAGTCAGGAGTATTTGGAGTATAACTCTGTCTGAATTAGACGAATTGAGAAGCAAATCGAATGAACCTACTTCATCAAATTTTCTTTATTATCATCATAATCATCATCATCATTATTATTCAGAAAACTCCATGGCTGGTAGGCAGGCCTATTTTTATCAGTTATAATGGGACTCCTTACGAGCGTTGCTTCTATGTACTATTGACATACGAAATCATACTATTAATGATGAAACTAAGAAATAACACCTCATGTGCGAGATTATAGAAGATCAGAATTTGGAGCACTATCCTTCCACAATGCAACTCATCAACACAATAGCTTGGATCAGGGGAATATAGGCTCCACATTTGCAGAATTAACACAATCCAACTACCCTCTCTTGATGCAAAACCCATTGAGTCATTTACTCAAACATTGAAAAAACAATGCAACTGACCAGACCAGTAGGGTTTTCTCAACTGCCCTCTCTTGATGCAAAACCCATTGAGTCATTTACTCAAACATAGAAGCAACGACTCGAACATTGAAAAAACAATCCAACTGACCAGACCAGTAGGGTTTTCTCACCATACTTATGGTGCCTTTTGATCACAAGGGAGAATTTGGATTATTTGATGTTCAATATATCTACTCAATAGCCAATCTGAAATCATCCCAAAAACAAATTATCAACAATGCAACAGATCCATGCTTACCAGATATGAAGAAGATACGTTGAGAGAGAAAAACCCTAGACAGCCCCAAAAACAATCTCCAGCAGTTCAGCGAAAGGGAGCGAGAGATCAAGCGAGAGAGAGATGAGAGGGAGAGACGGGCGCAGTTCGGCGATGGGAGCGAGGGAGAGAGATTCGGCGAAGGGAGAGGAGAGCAACACAGCAGTTCGTCGAGGGGGAGAGATCAGGCGAGGAGAGAGAGATGCGCGCAACAGCAGCGAGATCAGGCGTTTGGGGAGAGAGATGCGCGCAGCAGTAGCAGGGCAGCGTTTGGGGAGAGGGAGATGCGTGCAGCAGCAGTGAGAATAGGCGAGGAGAGAGAGGGATGCGCGCAGTTCGGCGAGGGGAGAGGAGAGCAGCGCAGCAGTTCGTCGAGGGGGAGAGATTAGTCGAGGAGAGAGAGAGATGCGCACAGCAACAGCAGGGCGGCTAGGGGGAGAGATCAGGTGAGAGAGGGAGCGCAGCAGCAAGGCAGCGAGAGAGAGGAGAGCAGACGAGAGGTTCGCTGGGAGAGAGAGAGAGAGGCGAGAGACAGAGAGGCGAGAAACAGGGGAGAGAGAAGGCAGAGTTTCGCTGGGTCCAATATGAGGGGGGGAAACTGAAATATTGGCGGGCCTTTGTCACTCGTCAAAATCCACACGGAAGCAGTCTCTCCATATGCCTGCAGCAGACGTTAAGATGGGCTGCAACTCAAGAGAGCACTCCCCTATAGAAAAAGAATATAAGATTAATAGAGAAAGTTCAAAATCTAGTTTCATGCATTTAGTTTATTCTTCTAAAACAACTCATAATATGGCATATATGTATAATGTGGCCCATAATCATAAGTTCATAACAATAAACAAAAACTTCAAAGGTTCAAATATTCACCACAACCATACAGGTTAGAGATACATGATACATCTCTCAAAAAACAAAAGAAACCAGCCAACCATAAATTTTAGAGATACATCATACATCTCTAAAAAATCAAAAGACAAAAGTCAACCATAAAGTTTAAAGCTTCAAAAAACTCTCCCAAAAGCCCCAGTCATAACAAAAGATTAACAATCCCCAAAGAGACTCAAAGATCATCGTAATCATCATCATCTTCCTCTTCTACAACAGCAACAGTCACTTGCTCTCCCCCATCAAAATCGGGAATGTCCTCTTCTACCGAGCCATCCTCTATAGTTGCCCAACCTTCAACCTCATCAATGGTCATGAGAGTTGGTTCTTCAGCTATCCAATCAGCCAATATATCAATGTTCTCCAAGCTAATGGGGTCCAAAGCATTTTTTCCAGTTCTTTTAATCATGTCCCTACAATTTACATAAATTAAAAGGTCATATAACTATATCAATATTTATTCTTAATGTAAGACTTAAGCTAAGTTATACCGTTCCCGCAACTTCAAATTATAGTGCACAAAGACTAGATCATTTAATCTTTGATGTTCTAGTCTATTTCTTTTGGGAGAGTGGATATGCTCAAAAATGCTCCAGTTCCTTTCGCATCCACTAGCACTGCAGCATTGACTTAACACTCGAATTGCAAGTTTTCGTAACTCTGGAGTGTCATTTCCAAATCTAGCCCACCATCTATCTGTTGAGATTTTAAATACAACATAAGACTTTCATATTAAAAGTATGAGCTAATTGTCTAATAATTAATAAAAGTTAAAGAATGGTAAACTATTGATTACCTGGAGATATCTTGGTACGATTGCGTATGGCAACTGAAGCCCCAAATTCATAATTGCAATCTTAATAAGCATCACATTGCTTGAGAATGAGGTCTTGAATATCTTCATCAGGAACTAATCTCACGATAACATCATTCAAGCCTTTATTTCTTTCTCTACAATTCCTGTCCGCATTGGGACTGAAGAAGACTTGGGGATTCAAGTAGTAGGCTTCTGCATGCACTGGACAATGCAACTGACTATCCCATCTTTTATCAATAACTTTCCAATAAGGTAAGTATTCACTTTTTTTCTTCAACCTCTTCTGGATGACTTCTTTTGCTTTATCCATCGCTTCATATTTATAGCCCATGGCAGGCTTATCTTCACTATCAACCAAGCGAAGAACAGTCACAAGAGATTCACTAACTTTTAAAATGTGCTCTATATTCTTCCAAAATTGATTACTTAAAAGAATTTCACCAATGTCCATTGCAATAGAAGTAGAAGCATAGCTAGATTCCACCCAAGCAGTACTTGTCCACATTTGTCTTAGTTCATTTCTGAACTTAAAAAGGCATAGCAAGCTAATAAAATTAGTGGCAAATCTTGTAATGGCCGGGCGAACCAACTCTCTCCCATTGGTAAAATCTCTTTTCATCCAATTCAACACATATGCATGATTGTAAATATATTTTGTAACTTTCTTTGCTGTATCAATTGTCTCTGCATTTCTTGGAAACAAATCAGGCCTTGCCATATCTTCTAAAATCAAGTCTATACAATGAGCTGCACAACCGGTCCAATAAAATGTTCCATATTTTGCTGCCAGTTTCTTTCCCGCTGATTTATATGTAGCATCATTGTCCATTATAAATTGGACAACATTCTCTGGCCCAACAGATAAAGCAACTTCATTAAAAAGTCCAAACAAAGCATCTACATTCTTTCGTATGGCACTTGTATCCACAGATTTCAAAAATAAAACCCATGTAGGACAATAAACAAGGAAGTCTATCAAAGACCTTTGTATGCCATCGGGCCAACCATCAGCCATTATGGAGCACCCAGTTTCACTCCAAGATGATTTATGATGCACCATTAAACGATTAACTTCTTCCACTGATTTTTTTAACAGCTTTCCCCTAAAATCATGATAAGATGGCGCTTTATATCCTGCTCCAATAGAAGCAATTGCATTGACCATTGGCTGAAAAAACTTTGACCTTGCTGCATTGAAGGGGATGCTCGCATCAAACCACCACCGAGCTATAGTCATGTCTGCTGTATCTTTCATCTCTTTATTTGCCATAGCAGATTTAATGCTTGGCTGTGATCCAGGAGTGGTTCTTGGTGGAAAGTAGTTACTCATTGGAGGTTGGGGTGCTTTCGGTGGAATGTCCTTTCTTCTATTTTGGCTTGATGAAAATGAAATTTGGAGTTCTTGACCCTTTCTATGTTTTGGGGGAGCAGTTATCTCTTCTAAATCTGTATCTTCGGAGCCTTCTCCTAATTCTTCATCTTCATTCCCATAAGGATTTCCAATATCCTCATTGAGCTGTCTTTTTTTTTTCTTTGTTCTTCTTGGTTTCCATCACTAGTCTCTCCATTTGCCATTTAACTTCAAGGGGTACATTTTTACATGCTGCAATCTCCCCAGTAATCCCACCAAGATGATCTTTCAATCTTGTAATTCTACCCCCTTTAATGACCCTTTCACAATACATACAAACAACATGTTTATTGTTTTTTGGATCTATATATCCATATTTCCATGCTGGATCATCAGATCGAGGAGGTGCACTTAGTCCAATTGAATCTTGTGATGATGCAGGTGTACCACTTTTTCCAGCCCCACTCATTATAACAGGCAAAAAGATAGCACACAGTTTTAAATTTCTGATACAATGGCAAACATGAAACAACACAAAAAATAAATTCAGCCCAGCAGCAAACCCAGCCCAGCAGACAACAGTTGAGAAAAAAGAAGTTGATCAAAAAGAAAAAAAAAAGAAAAAAACAGCAATAGCAAAGGGCCCAGCATCCTAACAGTTTATAAAATACAAAACCAGTCCAGGAGGCAGCATGTGAAAAAAAAAAAAAAAAGAACACAAACAAAGGGCAGACAGCAATTCATATAAAAACAAAAAGAAGCCAGCAAACCCAGAGCAGTCCAAAAACCCAGACCAGTCAAGCAGACAGTAGTTGAAAAAAAAAAAGAAAGAAAATACCCATATTAAAAGTCCAGCATACCCAGACCAGACAAAAGGGAAGGGAAAAAAGCCAGACTAGTCAAAAGGAAAGAAAAACAAATGGGTGGTTGGGATTCAGTGGAATAAATAAAAAGCAAGTGGGTCACGACAGTAGTAAGTTGAAATAATCTTAAAAGCACTAGCGTCCAGACCACCACAGAGAGAAAAAATCTTCTCTGGGCCACAGCAAAGAATAAAAGCACAGAGAAAAAGGAGAATAAAAGCAGAGGGAAAGCAGCCCTGGTGAATAAATTGGAACCGAAAGCAGAGAGAGCAAACGAGGAAAACAGAAGAACTGGGTCGAGTCAAGTGGGCAGAAGCTTGAAGAAGAAGAAAAACAAAATACAGCAGCTGGGTTGAGAAGCAGCACCTGGCAGCAGCTGAGTTGAGTGAGCAAACGACTTGAAGGTGGAGAGAACAACCAGATCACGTACGCCTCCTCTTGTACTTCTTCTTCTTCTTCTGCTTCTGCTTTTTCTTCTTCTTCTTCTTCTTCTTCTTCTTCGTCGTCTTCTGCTTCTGCTTCTTTTTCTTCTTCACTTCTTCTTCGTCTTTTGCTTCTTCTTCTTCTTCGCTTCTTCTTGTGCTGCTGCTTCTTCCTTCTTCTCGTTCCTTCCCTTTGTCAACGATTTGCAACGAAAAGCCCTTCGTCAAAGGAAAATGGAATGGGATATGGGTTAGGGCTTTTTATTTTTTACTTTTACCTTTCCAGCTAACAAAAAATTATGTTTTAACCCCTTCAGTTTTTTTATTTTCAGTTTTAACTTGAAAAATTATATTTAACACCCTTAGGTTTTATTTTTTCTAATTTTAAGTCAATAAACAGAATTCGGACAAAACTTAGGATTTCGCCCAATTCGGGCGAATAACTGAAATTTGCACCAAATTTCTGAAATTCGTCCGAATTGTTCCGAATTCTAGAACGAATTTCTGTAGGGGGTTTGTTCGGTTCGGTAGAGGGACCAAACCGAAATTATTCGGAAAATTCGTCCGAAACGAACCGAATTTAACAACACTAGGTGCGGGAGTAATTCGGGAGGGGGTATTAGCGATGGGGTTTAGGGGTTATGGAATTAGGGTTTCAGGATCTTGGGGATTTGGACAGGTCGTTTGGGTTCGGTGGTGGGTTTTGGGGGATCAACTGGGGTTGGGTCCTCTAAGATGGTTTGGATGGGTTTGCAGGGTGTTTGGGTGACAGTGGATGGTGGTATAGGTTTCGGTTGGACTGGTGACTGGATCTGTGAAGAGATGGAGGAATGGATGAGATCCAGGAAAGACAGACGTCTTCCCGGTGACCGGATCTCGGTTCTACTACCAATCTAGGGCAGCCCCGGATCTTGATCGGAAGTGTAGATCAATCTCTAAGAGGTTGATTGAATCCAAAAGGATTCCAGCCCTAGGGCACAGCACGAACCATAACTGGAGAAACTCACGATCACTGATAACTGGAATTAATTGAATAATGCATGACCATGACAATAAGGAGCTTCTCTATATATAGAATAGCATTGTTCCTAAATAAGCAATAAAGGAAATATCTAATCCTAATCAACATATAAATTAGAAAGGAAATCTTCCTAAACAATTAAGCAACCTACTAATCTAGAAATAAGCAAATAAAGCAACACTACTAATCTAGAAAACGTGTGGAATATGTGGACCCCATCATACGGGTCCGTCAAGGCTTGCATGGGGGGGGCGGGGGGCGGGATATTTTAATATGAACATATTACATATGCGAAAGTGCTGCCATATTGGTTTTCTTGAAGGCTGTGTATATTTCTGATACGGACACTTCTTTTCGTGTCCAAGTTACCTAGTCATCACTTAACCAAGAGATGCCAGCAACCCAATTAGTCAAGCATATGAACCTTAACTTGATCAAGGAAAACAATATTGTAAATTTTAATTATTGACAAAAGTGACAAGGAACTTTATCATCCTTAAATTAAAATACTTAAGCTCAATTGAAATACCTCGCTGACTTCACCTCGGACACGATTGAGAGTATCTGCACTAGGATTACTAGAGAAATATTCCATCTGTTGATGTAGGACTCTGGAGAACTCATCATTCATTGCATAAGCCAGAGCATGGTGAGCTACCCTCCCATAATTCTTCATGAATCTCTTATGAATATCCTCCAAGTAAGAAAAAGGAACCCTCCCTGGAATACGACTTATTAGTGTTTATACAAGAATAGTTAAAGAAAAGCCTTGGGCGCAACACATCAAAGTAGGGCATCATGCAAAGGCGAAACAAGAATCTTTACAGGGAAAAATAGAAGAAGCCTGTCATAAAAAATGACTCGACAATACAATTAAATTCCAATAAATCAATCACACGCAATAAAAAAACCATATATAATGTATAAATGATTGCACAGCATCAAATTACCAATTATTGTCTTGTAAGGGCCGGCTTGTTTAATGTGCGGTGAGATGAAGTTTAAGTAAACAGATGAGTAACTGTCATATTTTTCACTGCTGACTCCATTTGGATTGGCTCAGCCGACAGGTTAAGTAAAGTTGTCAGCCATCGTAACTTTTATAGCTACTTTACAGCTGCTAGATGAGAGTTACTGCAGCAAAACATAATAACTGAGTTACTTTACTCTCGTTCTCCACCATCTCTCATGAAACTGAAAACTTCTCTGCAACAAGGACATCTTGCAGTTCAAGCTCCTTCCCAGTTTCTGCTTGGATTTCTGGATTTCTAGCAGGAGGTACGCATCCATCCTCTCATTTAATCTTTAACTTTGTTCCTCTCATCTTTTTCCTTCCTTCGTTTCAATGTGGTTCCAAACTGCATTCTGAACTCAATCAAGGAATTGAATGAAATCAAAGAAGATTGGATTGGAATGCCAATTTTGCCAGAAAGTCCAATTTATCACTTACTAGTATAGCGGGTTTTGAAGGTTCTGTGTGTCGGACTCAGTGGCTCTCGATCTTTGCACTTCTAACTCCCATGAGTGTTGGGTAGGTAAATGATTTTTTTAAGAGGAAAGTAGGGATGGTTTGCTTGGGAATCTTGCCATTTGGGAAACCCTTCTACTGCTTTTGAGAAATGAATATTGTTGACCGAATTTGCAAGACAGGGAACGCATTTCTGGTTTCTCAGATATTTGGTGACCCGTTTGAGAGGTGAATCTGTTGAAAACCATTAAGCCCAGCACCCATTTAGCCATTGAAGTTTGTTTTTTATCAGGTGGTCATGATGAAGCTTTGCATATTTCCCAGTGTGGATATGGTGTTCATGAGTATTTTTTAGTCTATGTCAATGTAATTAGCGAAAGTGATTCCTTCATTTGAATTGGGGTTGTATTGGAACCAATTCTATGTCTACTATATTACTTTTGATTTTCTCTGATTGTTGATCATTGCTGCATAAATTCATTTGTAATGGATGTTTGATAGTTTTTGAAGAGGGTGAATTTATGTGTTTTACAATTTGATGGAGGCCTAGACTTCAGAGCTAGGGCCATGATATTTTTATGTTGACAAATAACTGGAGCGGGAGAGAGGCACTAGCCTAGCACTATATTTTTAAAGAAATTATTAATTTTTGATAAGTATAAGTGGGCTTAAATAAAGGGAAGGACAGCATAAAAAAAGGGTTTCGAGTTTCGACCCTCGTTCGGCAGAAAGGGCGCGAGAAAGGGAGAGAGAAAGGGGAAAGGGGGAGGGGGTGGGGGATCTCTGTCACCGTTGCCAAACAGGGGTAAGCAACTCCACCGCCTCGCTATCCAATCTCTGCCCTCAATCAAAGAGATCTTCATTGAATCGTCTCTTTAGTTGAAGACGATCTCCACCACTGCTCTGAGCTGGCACTCCTCCTCTACGCCGGAGCCACTGCTGCTTCTCTGCACTGGTGCTGCTTCTCTAATGATGCTCTCTGCATTGCTGGTGCTGAGAACTTGCTCAGGTATGCTGCTCTTCTTCTCTTTTCTTCTTCTTTCTTTCTTTTTTCTCTGCTCTTGATCTTAGCCAAGCGAGCCAACCCACCTGCAAACAAGTCGGCCGGGGCTGGAGCTGGGGCCTGGGACTAGGTGGGGTTCCTTTTTTATTTTTTTCACTATTTTTTACATGTTCCACTGCAGTACACTGAACCCGACTGGGCTGAGTCCCATACAACTCACCCGAGTCAAGTGAGTTGACTCGGACTCGGCCCAGGACATCCGATTTTTTAAACCTTGCCACAGTTATCTAAAGTAAAAGTTCAATTTTATGGAATCATCCTCATCGTCTCAGATCCAATTACACAGTGGCATAATCAATTATTTTTTTTATACAAACCGGAGCGGAAAATACAAAACTGGTATATGTATATACGTATACGTATATTTTTCATGTACATATACGTATATACATATATATATATAGAGAGAGAGAGAGGGATTTTTAGAAACTTTAGAAGTGACATGTCAAAATATCATAATGAATCATGTTTTAGCTTAATATGTTTAAGGCATCAAAGTTACTAGGAAAAATAAATGAGTTGAAGTTCCCTTTGAATAGAAAATGAAAAAAAAATTCAAATCATCAAGATTACATAGTTAGGATGCTCCCAAAGTTAAAGAAATGTTAGCAAAAAAAAACAAAAATGAAAAAAAAAATTGTAAGACAAAACCCATAAGTACGGTTGAGCACTACAGTCACATGTCTATTCCGTGTTTATCTCTAAAATCTTCTCCAAATTCCTACAAGTAGTTGAGAGGTTCATTAATCACTAGATAACCTCTTAAAATTAGATAACTAACAAAAAAAAAGGAAGTAAAATATTACTAATAGTAGCCATTCGACTGTGGGTAGTCCCGCCCGAATGAATTGCCTAAATTGTAAGATTCACCATAACAAAATAAAGTATGATTCTCCAGTAAATGAGATTCATTGAGTAGATATGAGTCTTTTTCCTTAGGATTTGAAACAAATCATAGGATCTATGATACAATTCCTAATAAGATTTTAACAACAATGGCTTTAACTAACAAGCTCTAAGGCTTTACCAAATGAAATGTACCTCATTTACTTATTTCACATTGGAATTAGAGCCTTTCATCAAGGTTGGACAGGTGGCACGATGGATCACAATATCAGTCGATACGTATCATATCTGACGATAAATTGGCCGTATCAGTTGAGACTATGCACTTTTTGTAATTTACTGTTGTTCAAAGACAAATCAAAGGATATCATCCAATAAATTATGCATATCAGCAATTTAATGGACGTGTTGGCCAAAACACATCAATATTTTTTTAGGATGACCTTTTAGTTAGAAAATCATTAATCTTTTTCTATATTATTTTGTAAGGGCAAGATGGTGGGGAGAGTTTCTGCCATTCTAATTCAAGATAAAGTAACGAAAAACACTTTAAGTTGCTATAGTTTGAAGGCTTTCCTTTAAGATTTAAAAAAAAAAAAAATTACTCTGAAATTTGAGCAAATCTTTTAGGTCTTTTTCGTTTGTTTGAGGCAGGTATGATCTATAAATCATTCATAATGCATGTTTACAGTATAGATTTTCTTGAACATGCATTCTTCAGGGCATTTGCTTCTTTTCTTTCTTTTTTCTTTTTTTGAGTTTTTCTCATAAATATCCATAAACTTTTAGAGCATGTTTGTTTGGTAAATAGAGAGGAGTCCTCTTTTTTGTTCTCCTGGATTCAACATATCCACAAAGAGGATTTCCAAGTAGAGTTCCAAGTTTGGTAAACAGAGGATTCCTACCATCCATGGTATGTTTCATCTAATGGTTATAGGTTTTTTACAATTTTCTCAAAATCCATGAAAAATCAAGGACAGAGCTTTCACCCCATAGCCATCCTTGGCTCTCTAGAGAATTTGAACGGTTCGATCTTGCAAATGGGGCCTACAGGAATAAAATCTTGATATTTTAGGATCTAGAGTTATTCGCAAATATCTCAAAATCCATAATGGATCAAGGGCCGAAATTTGACATAATAGCCATTTTAGACTTTCTAATCATGATTAACGGTTCAGGTCTTGATTGTGGGACCCAAACAGTAGGTTTCCAAAGGAAAAAGGGTAACTTAAAAGTTACCAGTTTTGGCACTAGAGCCTTTGTCAGTTCACTGAGTTGAAAATACCTTCAATGGATGATATGTTTTTTGCAATTTTCTCATGATCTATATGATGAATCACGCTATGAAATTTGGCCCCATAGCCATTTTAGGCATTCTGAAGAGACTGGACGGTTTGGATTTTACAAATGGGGCCCACAGAATTTCAAATTTTGTAATCCAGCAGTTTAGACTTTTTTGCAAATATCTCAAAATCTATGAGGAATCAACGGTTGAGATTTGACCACACAGCCGTTTTGGGTCTTTTTAACATGATTAACCTTTCGGGTCTTTATTGTGGGACCCAGAAAGTAAGTACCTAGAAGGTAGGTTGCCAAAGCCAAAGCCAATAACCTCTAAGTTAACGCTTATATGCACCGATCCTGCAAATATTCGGACAGAGAGATTTCTTCAATCATCCCAGCCACTTTCCAACCTAAACCAAATGTAGCTTTTCCACGCATGCACTGAAAAGCACGAGGATTCTTTGACACAGATGGTTGCCAAACGTGCCCTTAGGGACTTTTTAAAAGATAAGAACTTAAGGAAAAAAAAAAAACAGAATTGCTCACAATGATTATTCATTACTGTTTTCTTATCCTAGATTTGTGTCCCATAGATAAATCCCTTATGCCTAATTATTCACTAGTAAATAAACAATAAGCACTAACTACTTAGTAGTTAGTAATCATTATCAAATAAGCATTAAGTAGCATAGTTGTTAACTGGTCCGCAATAAGCACTAACTACTAAGTATTTAGCAATTATTATTAACTAGGTGATCAAATTGATGATATCAGCATCCTACATATTGCTAACATTAGCCCATGTATTTTAGGCCACCTGTAGGTCAACTTGTATCTTAAATGGGCCTGACCCAACATACCATGAAAACCCATGTGTGGGAACTCAGTCATAGAATCAAGTGTAAATACTGTCATTTCCTTTTATGTTAGATTACCCTAGCTGTACATGATTGTAATTAGCTTGACTAAAGCGGTAATTTAGATTACTATTGATGATAAAAGCGGTAATTTAGTCTCCTCGAGACAGAATTTTTCCACAAAATCATGTGTAATGTTGTTGGCTACTGAGTGTTATGGTATCAGAGCTCATGAATAATCATCCTCAATCATCCACACCCAGAGGTGATTCTTGTTTCCTTAGAGCTTCCAGGTGTTTCACACTTTCACTCGATCAAGGGATTATTGCAAACGCATCACAGAGTCGTCGTGAACAAACAGTGGCCACCATTGATCATTCTGGCAAAAACAGAAGGCAGGATATTGGCCAACTATATATTTTAGGATTTCTAGAGATTTTTTCAGAGTTTTTTGGGCATCGGAGGTAGGCCATCTATTGCGATTTGTGGTTTTGTGAACTTTTGCACTACTTTTCTTCAGATTTTGCTGTTCTGAGTTCTGATCACACTTCGGACATTTTTTTGGGCCCCACATGATCAGACGATCACTGTCTGAGTTGGTCGCCTGACACAAATTTATTCTAATCTGAGATCTATTCAAAGATCGCAGGTTTTTTCAGCCACTGATTGCCACAAGAGTTCTGAAACTGTGTTCAACATCTTGCTATATCCGCAATTGCATCGCATTTTTGTTATGATTTTCTGGTACACTGCTGGTTTTCAATAATTGGAAGTTGTACCTCTTATTTGAAGATATCTGTTCTGATATATAAAAGTGAAATTTCCCTTATTAAATTTAATGGAAAGAACTATACCTCATAGGCCTTCCAATTACAAAATTACCTTAAAGGTAAAGAGTTGTGGGGCCATGTTGATGGATCTGATACTACACCCAGTGATGAAAGGGCCATGCCCAAATGGGAGACCAAAGATGCCCAAATCATGAGTTGGGTTCTGGGCTCTGTTGAGACTCAATTTATTCTGCATCTTCGACCTTACAAAGTAACAAAACTGCAAAAGACATGTGGGACTAATTGAAAACCATTTATCAGTTGAAAAATTCCGCAAGAAGATTTCACTTAGAAAATGAGATCTCTCAATATACTCAAGGGAGCATGTCCATCCAGGAAAAGTACTCTCAATATGTTAGCCTGTAGACTGACTACGCCAAGATCATTTATACAGATTTTTCTGCTGCCTCCTTTACTGTTGTTCAAGATATCCATAAGACAATTCAAAGAGATCAATTCTTGATGAAATTGCAGCCGGAGTAAGAAACCCTCCAGTCACCTTCAATAGAAACATGTTTGAATGAACTTTTGTGTGAAGAGCAGTGACTCGCTACACAAGCTTCACTCGCGCAGAAAGCTTCCAGTGTTCCTATAAATGTTGCTTTTGCTGCCAGGGGAAAACCACAAGGCCAGGATATGAGTAAAGTTCAATGTTACAGCTGACAGAAATACGGCCATGCTGCCGCTAAGTGCAACCAAAAAATTTGCACTTAAGTGAAAACAAAGGCCATGTTCTTCCAGAATGTAGGAAGCTCCCTCAGTATCAACAAAAAAAGGCCAACCTTGCGATCATGGATGAGTCTTCTTCTGCATTAGCTCCTCTTGCCAATACATCTACTGCTGTATCACCTGCTTCTTCTACTTCTCTGACTCCTGAATTGGTTTGACAGATGATTGTTAATGTGTTTTCTGCTCTTGGTCTTTCAGGTAAAACCACAAACTTCAACCTCCACTTGGTATCTTGATTTGGGGGCTTCTAGTCATATGACCTTCTCTCCTAAAAATCTTACTAATATGCGGAATTATAATGGAAACATCCAGATCAATACTGAAAATGGTGGCAGTATTCCCATTACTGCTATTGGTAATGTCTCTCATTCCCTACCTTTGAACCATGTGTTTCTTTCTCCTCAGCTAACTACAAACCTATTGTTTGTTGGCCAACTTGTTGATAATAATTGCTCCATCTCATTTTTCTAGTTCTGGTTGTACTGTGCGAGATCAAGTGTCAGGAAAGGTAATAGGGAAGGGGCCTAAAGTGTGGACGTCTCTTTCTGCTGAAACTATCTACACAAGATAGTAATAAATCTGAAACTACTTTGCTTTGCGATTCTCATTCAAATAAATGCCATCTGCGGCACAAAAGATTAGGGCATCCCAACTCTAAGACATTGATGTTTTTATTAAATTCTACTTTGCTTAATGCTAATAATAAAGCTTTTTTCCAAGATGTCTCTTTTGATTGCACTAGTTGTAAGATGTGGAAGAGTAAAACACTCCCTTTTCCCATGCTTGATTCCTTAGCCTTAAAATGTTTTTATCTTGTTCTCAGTGATGTGTGGGGAATCGAACATGTGCTATCCCACTCCCATTTTAAATATTTTGTGACTTTTATTGATGAGTTTGGTCGTTTCATGTGGATTTATTTTTTACAGTCTAAATTTGAAGTTTGTGCAGCTTTTCAAGTTTTCTTAGCTTATGCTGAAAATCAATTCTCCACTTCAGTTAAAACTCTTCATACCAACTGTGGGGAAGAATATATCTCAAAAGAATTTCAACAATTCCTGCAACAAAAGCGAATCATATCCCAACGAACATGCCCTTACACTCCACAACAAAACGGAGTATCTGAAAGAAAAGGTAGACACCTTCTGGATAGAGTCCGTTCCCTACTTTTGGAATCCTCGGTCCCTACCCGTTTTTGGCCAAAAGCCCTTCCCATAGCAGTCCATTTAATCAATAGGTTACCATCTCCACGCACTGAATATCAAACACCCTATTATCGTCTTTTCCAAACACAGCCCATGTATTCTCACCTTCACACATTTGGGTGTGTGTGTGTTTTGTTCTTCTTCCTCCAACGGAATGAACAAAATTATCTGTCCAATCCTCCCACTGTGCATTTTTTAGATATGCCAACAGCCAAAAAGGGTTCCTTTGCTATGAACCAAGGTTAATCGAATCCGAGTCTCTCGGAATGATAGGGTTTTGCAAAATCATGTTGATCATGGTGAACCTGCTTCCATCTCATTTCTTCCTAATTTTCCTGATCCCGCTTCTCCTTCTGACATATGATTTAAACCAAATATTGTGTATGAAAGGCGTAGATTGCAAAGAGGCACTGCATCAGAGCCCCCTAGACACTAATATCAATACGCCACTTGATCTAGCTTCCATACCTCATACTAGTCCACCTATCCCTCTTCGCAGATCGACCCGCATCTCGCGACCTCCTGATCGTCTGGGGTTTTACTCATACACCATTGCTTTCCACTCTTTCTTCAGTTCAAATTCCTAATTCTTATTCGCAAGTGGTACAACTTGATTGTTGACGACAGGCTATGTAGGAAGAACTCGACACACTCAAGGAAAATCACACCTGGGATATTGTGCCCTGTCCTCCTTATGTTAAACCCATTGGGTGTAAATGGGTATACTCTTATCAAATTGAAGCCGGATGGTTTGTTGGAACGCTAATGCGCTACAAGGCCCAGTTAGTAGCACTGGGAAATCAATAGGAATATGGTATTGACTAGGAGGAGACCTTTGCTCCCATGGCCAAGATGACAATTGTTCACACAATTCTTGCTATTGCCGCTTCTCAGTCATGACCTCTCTATCATATAGACGTGAAGAATGTCTTCCTCCATGGAGATCTTAAGGAGAAGGTTTAAATGCGTTTGCCACAAGGATGCACCTCTACCTCCAAACCAGACGTTACTAGGTTATGTCGTTCTTTATATGGCCTTCAACAAGCACCCAGGTCGTGGTTTATGAAGTTTCATAGTACTCTACAATGACTTTTTTTTTACGAAGTGATGCAGCAGCAAAACCACATCGTTACAACGAGGCTCGTGGGCCACATGTGAGACCCATGAAATTCTGATTTTTAATTGTTATTAGTTTTAGTTTTAGCAAAGTTGTATTTAGGATTAGTTTTTAATTTGAATAGGATTCACCTTTTTGTTTCCTAGTTTGATCAGGATTGTTTCTTAGGGCTTAAGTATCTTTTTATTATATATATGGCATTGTAGAGATTGGTAATCAGATATTTGAGTCAATAGAATTTTCCCTTTGTGGGTTTATCGTTGGAGAGTGTCTTCATCGTGTGATTGTTCCCGTGAGAACCCTAATTGTACTCCGGCAATTGCGATCGTATCTACGATTGCATCAATTGGTATTAGAGCCAAACGATTCCCCGATCGTCAGCGTGATTACCCCTAGCCCTCCTTCCATTCATCATCACACGACCAAACCCTTCACTGTCAATCCCAACCATCTCCACAGCCCTTCTCCACTGCCAAACCATCTCTACAAATCCCGATCGTCACCCATCCAGCAACCCACCCCATAGCCTCCCATCAGCCCCACCTTCCATTCACCTGAGTCTCACAAAACCTAAGCCCATCCACATAACCCATTTCCAGAAACCCCAAACCGAAAACTACAAAAAAAAAAAAAAAACCCCACAGAACCCGTTACCAACACCCCCACCCCTTCCAGCCACAACTGAACCCAAATATCCCCACCCCTATCTCTTTCTCACATCCCCGCCCATGAAGAAAGAAAGAAAAATTAATTAATTAATTAATTAAAAATGAAAAGAAAATAGCAGAAAAAGAAGCAGCACAGAAAGGCAAAAAAAAAAAAAACCCCGAAAGAAAAGCCAGAGAAGTAAGAAGCAAGAGCACAGAAACACAAAGAAGAAGAAGAAAAGAAGAAAGGCAAAGAAGAAGAGAAGGGGAAAGTAGAGGCATACCGTTCACCAAGCAAGTAGCAGCTGTCGCACCATTCCTCCATAGCCATTATCATCCTCGCCTAAGCATCATCGAGTCATCGCTACCTCCACAAGTTATGCCGCCACCATCTCTTCGTTGCTTCCTCTTCGTTGAAGAATATACAGCAAAAGGGGTTTTCAAAACCCTTTTTCTTCTTTCATTCAACACACAACCTGAGAGGAAGTACACACATGCCAGCCACTTGGGCCTCTTCTGAATTTGGGCCAAGTCCATCCCAGGCCTAGTTCAAGTTGATTTCTGATCCTGACCCATTCACACAAGCAGCCCGATAACATCAGCAGATTTCAGTCAACAGCAAATTTTGACCAGATCAACGACCAAAATTTCTTTTTGTGATTGTGGGGGCCATCCACCGTCAGATTTCAAATCCATCTTCACCTACGTACTCGTGGAAAGAAAATCTATACATTAAGTCAATCAAAAATTTTAAATTTGCATTATACAAAACTGCCTCCCAAGAAGCATGTAGACGTGGAGTCTTCCTCCAATAATGATGATGATTTGAGGGGACCGTTGCGGAATTATCGGAAACTGTTAATCAACTATCCGCAATGATGGTTCACATGCAAGAGACTCTTGCAAGGATTGAAACCCGATTAACCAATTTGAAAAATAATCGACGTGAGGATAATGATCGAGATGATGGAGGACATAATTGGAACCAACGATATCCACATGCAATCAATGTTGATCGGATGGAAAATTGAAAACGGATGAATTCATAGATTGGTTAGTGTGTGTTGAAAATATTTTTGCACACAAGCCAAAGAGGGATGGTCATAAGATTACACTGGTAGCAACTCGGTTTCGCAATTATGCAGCGATTTGGTGGGCCGAGTTGGAAAAGAAGAAAAGAAACCAACAAATTGAACCCGTTAACATATGGACCGCGATGAAAAATCTGTTGCAGCAAAAATTCCTTCCCGTCAATTACTCCAGAGATTTGCGTGCAAGTTTTCAAGATTTGAAACAATGATCTAAGACGGTTGTTGAGTATTCTGAGGAGTTCATGACTATGCAAGCTCGTTGTGGTTTAAATGAAGATGATGATGACGTATTAGTTGACAGATACTTTAATGGGCTTACACTTGACATACAACATATCCTCACATTCAAGCATTTTGATAATGTTGATGAGATTGTTCAACATGCTATCAAGGCTGAGGGGATTGCAAATCATCAAGCTAGAAAATTTAATGCATCTAAATGGGTTATGCAAAAGCATTTCTCAATTGCAGGCTCTAAACCGAGTGGTGCATCAGAGAAAGTTTTCACCAAGTCCGAAGGTCAAAATAGGATCACATGCTTTAATTGTAAACAACAAGGGCATCGTGCAGCAGAATGTCCAAAATGCATCCACCTCATTGAAAATGAAAGTGATGTGAAAAATACTCCAGATGATTCTAAAGAGAATGAAACAGAGGATGTAGAGGACATTATGCCCGAGGAAGGTCTTGATTCTCCCATGGTCATCACCGACACTACATCAACAACAGCGAAGAAGTGGTTGAGAGAAAATATTTTCCGCTCAAAAGGAACAGTCAATGGTCAAGAATGTACGGTAGTCATTGATGGAGGAAGTTCTCAGAACATTATATCTCAAGCTCTTGTGGATCGATTACAGCTGAAGGCTCGAAAACATCATCGTCCCTATTTTGCTAGGTGGTTAATGACAAGTGATGAAGTGCAAGTGAGGTTTGCATGTTCGGTTACTTTGTCTATTGGGGAAGATTATACAGATAAAGTCTAGTGCAATGTGGTACCCATGGATAGTTGTGATATCTTGTTAGGTCGTCCATGGATGTATGACAAGAATGGCACTAATGGAATGCATGACAACACACAACACATACACATTCATGCATGGTGAATAGCAAGTAACACTCTGTCCTATGAAGCCGGCACCACCAAAGAAAGGGTCAAGTTCTCACCTCATCAAGGAAGCGCTTCAGCCTTCGAGTGCATACTATCTACAAAAGCAACATAAAGAAGAAGAGCCAAGTTCGAGACCAAACTCTTTTCCAACCTAGGGTGAATCATGCAACAGCAAAACCACATCGTTACAACCAGGCTAGTGGGCCACATGTGGGACCCATGAAATTCTGATTTTTAATTGTTATTAGTTTTAGTTTTAGCAAAGCTGTATTTAGGATTATTTTTTAACTTGAATAGGATTCTTATTATTGTTTCCTAGTTTGATTAGGATTGTTTCTTAGGGCTTAAGTATCTTTTTATTATATATATGGCATTGTAGAGATTGGTAATCAAAGATTTGAGTTAATAGAATTTTCCCTTTGTGGGTTTATCGTTGAAGAGTGTCTTCATCGTGTGATTGTTCCCGTGGGAACCCTAATTGTGCTCCGGCACTTGCGATCGTATCTACAATTGCATCACAAAGTCCCTACGATCCTTCCATGTTTACTCATCATCTACTTCAGAGGACTACTATTGATGCAGTATGAAAGCCCAAGAAGGTCCATGGGCCCACATGTTGGACCTAGCCATCCAATCCAGTCCTTTGGGTTCAGCCCACAGGCCCAATTGGCTGAAAAGCTACAGTGGCATGCTATTTTTATCTTAAGTTTATTTAATTAGAAATTGTTTCTAATTTGTTAATTAATCAGGATTCGTAGCTTTTTATTTTGGAATTCTTAGTGGTAAAGAACACTGCCTATATATATTAAGCCCTCCATTGTAATTGGTATGCTCCTTCAATTAATAATACGATTTCAAAGTTTCTCGTCAATTTTATGGAGTGTTTCATGGTTGTGATTGTGCCCTAATGGCTGGAATCCATCATTGGATACGATCAATCCTTCGGAAGATTGATCTATTGCATCGATGGTGGATCCGAGCTACGCCAATTTGGTATCAAAGACGAATTCCGTTCGCCAGGGAGACGTTCGTCCTTCCCGGAATTCCCTCCCGTCCCTTCTCTCCATCCCACCAAGCCCTCCACCCCACCGAAAGCCCAATCCATCACCAAACACCACCTCATCTAAGCCCTTCACCCTCTGCCTCATCCCAACCCACCACCGGCACCACCTCTATCCACCCAAACCACCAAAACCCTAAACAAACACACCAAACCCTATTCCAACCCCGACGCCTCGTCACAACCCAAGACCCTTCCGAACCCTTAAGACCCTAGCCCTAGCCAACTTCAACCCCGACACCAAATCACTAAGCCTTCCCATCCATAGAACAACCAACAAAGACCCATCCCCCAACCCATCTCAACCCCTCTTCCCACTCCGACAACCCTAAAAACCCTTAGGTTCCCAAATCCAGAAAAAAAAAATAGAAAGCTACTAATCTTGATTAATTAATAAATTAGAAACCATTTCTAATTAAATAAACTTAAGATCAAAATAACATGCCACAGTAGTTTCTCAGCCAATTAGGCCTATAGGCTGAACCCAAAGGATTGGGTTGGATGGATGGGTCCATCATGTGGGCCCAGGAACCTTCTTGGGCTTCCGTACCACATCAACTATACTTCTAGTGTATGTGGATGACATCATCATCACCGGTACTAGTAGCAACATGATACGCAAGATCCAATCTTCACTTCAATATTCCTTTCATATGAAAAATCTAGGGCCATTGACCTATTTCTTGGGCTTGTAAGTATCTCACGCTAAAAATAGGTCTGTTTTTCAATCAACATAAATATGTTATGGATCTTATTGAGCTTGCTACTCTTCAAGGATCCACTTCTGTGGACATATCCTTTGAGGTCAATGTTAAACTTAGTTAGAATGATGGAGATCTTCTTCTCGATCCTACCACTTACCGTCATTTAGTTGGGAGCCCCATTTATTTGACAATCACTAGACCAGATATATCTTATGAAGTTAATGTGGTGAGTCGGTTCATGACTGCGCTGAGGTATCTTCATTTGGCCGTTGTAAAGTGCATCATTCGATATATTCTCGGTTCTCCAACACGATGATTATTTTTTCCAGTTGACACACCTCTCACTCTAACTACATATTCTGATGCAGACTAGGCCGGGTGTCCGGACACTCGCCGATCTACAACGGGATGGTGTGTTTACTTGGGCAAAACATTGAGATCCTGTAAATGCAAAAAACAATATAAGTTCTCTAAATCTTCCACAAAATCTGAGTACCGCACCATATTTTCGGTTTGTTCTTAGATTCTATGGTTGCGCGGATTAATCCCCGAGATTGGGTTTCCTCGGGCAAAATCTACCCCTCTTCAAGCTGCAACACTGAAAATCCAATCTTCCATGAACGCACCAAAGATATAGTGTGGATTATCATTTCATTTAGTATGAATATGATCGCAAAGTCATCAGCCTTCCTCATGTCTCCATTGAACTCCAGCTTGCTGATATCTTTACTAAAGGCCTTCCTTGGCCATGTCACGATTTCTTGGTTCGCAAATTGTTGTTGATTGACCAGCATCAATTTGAGGGGGGATGTTAACATAAGACCATGTATTTTAGGCCACCTGTATCTTAAATGGGCCTTGGCCCAACATACCATGAAAATCCAACTTAGTGATAGGATCAAGAGTAAATATTTTCATTTCCTTTTACGTAAGATTACCCTAAAGTTGCAATTTAGGTAACCATTGATGATAAAAGGGAGAAAGGATTGTCTCCTTAAGACAGAATTTTTCCACAAAATCATGTGCTATGTTGTTGTCTATTGAGTGATGCATATTCCCTATGTAATAAATAGTGAACAAATTTTGATTCAACTGTTTGACCATTAACATTTTATTAGGTCTTAATATAACTGAAAAAGTGTGAATATAGGTGAATAGATACGTTAGTATTACTTTTTCAAAATCATAGAGCAATAGAGGAACTAAATGAAATGGTCTGATACATACATTATATTTTAAGTTTAAGTTGCTAATGAAAATAAACATCAAAATCCAACATTTTGTACTTGTGGGATTTTTTCAGATTTTTTTAAAATCAGTTTAGATTTCTCGCCAAGAACCGATACAAATTGCCGCAGTCAATATGTATCACCCAAGCATATCATTTTGGATGAGTCACTTTTCAGGATCAACATGCTTGAGAAGGACTCTCGTAAAAATCTGGAAGCTTCTTTGGTAGCTAGTTCTCAGGCTTCATTTGAATCCTTCACACTGATCAAAAATCGAAGTTTACATCACTCCGCTACATCCATATTAAACTTGGAAACACCTAAATGACGAGGGCATCTACGAGTGATCCGGCTCTCCTCACCCAACCTAGAGCCCAAGCATGACTGCTGTTTACACCATAGTTGCCAATTCCTTTCCTCTCTGATCGGAATTGGCTAGAATGTTCGAGAATCGGCCTTGGGTGGAATGGAACGTCCCCTGAAATATTCCAAGCCCACTACTCACCCATTCCAATCATTAATTAGGGGCCCAAAACCAGCCCCAATTCAAGCTCAAACATAATGGAATCCAAACCCGCAGCGCCCCCCCCCCCCGCCCCCCCCCACCCCCACCCAACCCCGCATCCGTTTACACCATAGTTGCCAATTCCTTTCCTTTCTTATCGGAATTGGCTAGAACGTTTGAGATAAGCATGCATTTTCAAGATTATTTTAGCATTCTAATGGTTTTTTTTTCTTTCATTTTTCACATATCATTTCCAAAACGGAACACCATAATTGATTGGAATGTCAGAACATTCCACCACAAGGCCAAACCAGAACGGAAGTGACAACAATGATTTACACATTAAGTTTGAAATCTGAAAAAATTTTAAATTCCTTTCCTAGCATCCGCTGCTTACCCACCCTATCTTCACGAGTCCACCCTATCTTCACGAGTCATGACTAAAATGATATAATCCACTGATTTTTTTTCTCTGAATTGAAGAGAGACCATTCATCCTTTCCAAATGACTAAAGGATGACAAACAAAAGACCGCAAAACAATTATAAAACATTTAAACAGCCCAGCGAGTCACACACCTATTGCCAAAGATCCTCAGAAAGTGACTCTAGATAGGAGATAGGGGAAAAACCACAATGCAGAAATAACTCATCTGTTTCAGCTCAAAAAGCAAATGTCCGAACCAGAACTTGACTGGATAGGACTCCTGGTAAGAGGTTATCCATAGTGTACACTTTGCCCATTGACACTACTAGCAAACACCACGACCCTCGGTGGAGCCAAGCTCAACCAAACAAGTGAGCAAGGTGGCACAGCTCGGATCCTCGATCAGAAAATAGCATAGTTGTCAAGTTCGTTACGGTTCGAACGAAATGCCCAATTTATCTCGTTTCAAAGCCAAAACTGAACCGAACATCTCGCATGAAGATGTTCGGTTCAGATCTCATTTGATTTCGCCAAAATTATAGGGTTTCTGTCCAAAACCCTTAATTTCAGACAAATAGTAACCGAATTGATAGATTAGGATGAATCTAGGAGTCAATCGTAAAAAGAGAAAAAAAAAAATGAAAAAATGTATTTGGGATTCAGATGAATCTGAAAAGAAATCAATGAAATTATTCTACATATCTTTTCTCATCAAGGAGAGCCTTGGCAAAGCCAACGACTGCTTGTTTCATCTTCTTCGACAACATGTAGCCTTCAAAATCCCAATCCATCTATGAAATGGACTCCCAAATGCAAATATCAACCACAAGATCTTCTCTTGCCCCATTCCCTCTCCATTATTTTGAGATTGTTCCTCTATTGGAGACTTTGGGTGCATTTCCTACCTCGCCAAAGGTCGTAACTGCTGCCAATGAATCTTGCAAAACATCACTGGAGCACCACGCATGCCCGATCTCTCCTCCTTTTTTCACTTCTTCGTTTTGAAAAAAAGTGTTCAAGAAAAGGGTTCGGGAAAGAGTCTTTCGCTTTTTTTATGACGACTACTCCTTTTATATAGGTTTTGCGATAATATTATTTTATAAAGGAGTTGTGATGAATCATGCAATTTGAAGAAGACTTGTCAAGCACATGGCCCATTACCAATGGTTATATGGGAGTTTCGCAAGGACTCTCGCTTACAATGCAAAAACAATGCTAAAAAAATGAGTTTTAGGAAGAGTTATCAAACAAATATTTAATAGATTTAACATCAATTTCCAGTGCATGTAATTTACGGTGGAATCCATCCTTTGATAATGACAACCATTGTAGTGAAAGACCAAAATGTTGACACTTGATAGACAATTAACATAAATCTGTTCTATCAGACAAACCCAACCATCACAGTGCATGGTCTCACATCGCACATGGCCTACTACCGGTGTTATTTTATCAAACATCCATTTGGAGTTAAACAATTGGATGGTTCAAACTGTTTGATAGCTGAAGAGCTTTTCACAAATAAATGCATCCATGGCAGATGCCCACAAAGTGGATGGTCTGAATCACTGAAACTTGGGCGCATTTTGTGCATGATGAACTGACAATGAGTCCAACAACAAGGAAAAAAAAAAAACTGCAGCTTGTTCATCTCAAACATTGCAGATTCCATTCTCTGTACTCAACAAAAAAAAAGAAAAAAAAATCCTAAAATCTACTATGCCTTCCCAAATCCCAACAGTCCTATCCAACCATCTCATTCATTGAATGCATTCATTCAATGTCAACTTGACTAAGGGCCCTTTTGCCTACATGGTATTGAGTTCCTAGGAATTTATCAAAAAGTGGGATCTAACACAGGAGTCTTAAAGAGGTACGGAGTCAAGGATCTATTGGGGTGACGTAGATAGAGGCATCACTTTCCTAGGATTTAATTTACTAGGATGACAAATTGGTAATCATTTCCTAATAGATGGGAGTTCATATACCGGTTCCTTGTGAAACTTCACCTTTAATTCTTCACTTTTAACCCTTTTGATGAGAAGGCATCGCTTAGAACTCCTATGAATTATTTGAGTAAATAAACAAGCTGTAAAAGATGCAACTTGCAAACCTTGTAATACAATTCCCTAATTTGGTATTCTCCACCTATTCCCAATTTAGTATTCTCCTTCACTGAGGACTTGTTTGTTTCATGTAACCGAATACATAGGAATTGTGAGACGTCTACTTCTAAAATTAGTTAAAATTGAAGAAACAAATGTGAATTTCCAAAAATGACCATCAAATTATCTCCCCCCTAATGGAAAATAAATCCAAGGGAGGTGCAAAATGAATACCCAGCCATCACTAGTAATTCAAATCCTAGGAAAGTGAGTGCCGCATGCACATTGCTACCTTTTATTCTTCCGCTCACTAACATCTCCCAATTCCCCCCTCCACTCCACACATCAGCATAACCCATTCTCCATACCACCCAATTACCCAAAATTAAATCCAAAAAACATACAAAATTAACCCTAAGAAAACCAATTTACTTGAACAACAAAAAGGCATACTTGAAATCATCATCATCACCTCAAGCATTTAACCCTCAACACTATAAGACAGCACAATCAACCAACAGATCAATAGAACATAAACCCATCAAAATCAAAGACGGTCATAGAGAGGGAGCTTACTTCCGAAGGTGTCGTTGGCCATGCAAAGGAAGGTGATACCATCGGCTCTGAGTATGTGAAAGATGTATCGATCCTGAGAGAAGCAGAGCCTCGAATCGGATTCGGACGGCAGCTTCTCCAGGATCCGGCGAGCTATGGCGCCGATGTTGCCGGAGACGGCGCTGAATTCGGCAAGAACGACAGTTCCCCGAGCAACAAGAGCGTAGAGGATCGCCATCTCCCTCTCGCTCTCGATCGATCGATTCGACGCTCTTACTTAATTAAGATCTCATATAAGAAAGTTGGGGATTTAGGGTTTTGCAGAAGAAGAAGATGGCGTTTTGAAAATAGAAAGCTGTAAATCGAGAGAGAGAAGTAATTAGGAGTTGGTTGGACCCTAAGCGTACCCGACGGTCAACGCCGTGTCTTCTCCGGTTTAACGAAAGGGAGGGTGGGAAATTAGGAAGCAGCGAGAATAGAGAGATCCAACAAAGCATTCCAGCCCCGTGCTCAGCAAACTTGAGAGGGGATTTTGCATTTCTATGATTCCCTGTCTTTCAAAGGAAAATTAAAATCCTTTCTTCCTAAGGGAAAAAAAAGAGCAAAAACTAACGAAAAAATCCCTATAGGATCAACAAGGACCAATAGCATGTTGAAGACGGGAGAGGTCTTTTGACCTTTTTTATAGGTTGGTCCATATCAACCATTATGTAGTGTTTATTCGGGTCCCTCCTCCTTTTTTCTCCTTTCTCCGTTCTCCTTCCCCGCACCCCACCTGCACTACTCTTTCTATACCTGCATTGTGCCTACACCACTGCACTACATGCCCAGCAAGCTCCGTCATCCTTCTTCCTTTTCTTTTCTTTCATTTCTTTCTCCCTTCCTTTCCTTCTCCCTCTCCATATTATCTTCCTTCCTCCCTTCTCCCCTTGCACTCATTAACGCGCTGACCACACCAACCAACAACAGCACCACGCTCGTAACCCCATAATGCCCACTTGCACTCACAACCCACTCAAATTGCCTCCCTGCACTCACACCCCACTTCTGCATACTACACAGCCCAATACATACACTCCATTACTGTCATCTCGCTCTTGGTACTCTTTCAGTCATTTTGTCGAACATCTTATCTGCATTCTTTTCGCTCGCTTGTGGAAGAGAGAAGAGTGCATTTTCTTCTTCTTAGCTCTAATGGTCGATATCAACAATCACTATTTAGCTCTAATGTCGATATTAACTAATCTGTTGGTCAGATTTTTTCCAACCTAAAACTATCTTATTCATTGAACACGGCAAAATGGTCGATATCAACCATTACTACTTCCTCCTAATGGTCGATATCAACCAATCTGTCAGTTAGATTTTTTTCCAACATGTAATTGTCTCATTTAGTGAACACTACAAAATGGTCGATATCCACCATACCGCAAAATGATTAAAAAAAAAACAGACTGAAAAGAAACTTGAGGCCCCCTCTCATCTTCAACATGCTACTGGGTCCTCGTCAGTCTTATGGGGTCGTATGGGGACTTTTCCGGTAGTTTTCCAAAAAAAAAAGAAAAAAGAAAACTTAAAATCCCATTTTTAAGAAGAATTATTTTTTTTAAGAAATTAAAAATGTATTGCAACAAATAAGAGTATAAAGGATTTCAAAAAAAAAAAATCCAAATAGTTTTCCTCTCTATTACGAAATCCTCTCATTGAACAAATGAACATAAAGAGGGCTAGATTTTTGTGAAAAGAGAAGTCTATCATTCTACTAATAGATAATAGAAATCCTTGTCTTTGAATAAAAAAGTGGGCAAAGAAAAGTTCAATTTCAAAGATTTCGACCACACCAAACGATAAGGAAACAACTTTTGTACGAAAAAAGCCGACTTTCGTTCATGTACAATGGTAATACCACCTGACTTTCATAAGAGTTAATTTGTTGGGTGATAGTTCGGTATTTGTTTTCTCCCTCCCCTAAAATCATTTTATACTAAGGAGAAATTATTTGATGACTATTGATGAAATTCTAAAATAATATCAAGGTTAGATATTTGTCTTTCCCATTTCTATTGATCATTGACAAAGAACAGTGGGGTACATGTTCCATCCTCAAACAGGGTTTGCAAATATAAATTATCCCCCGCTACTATCTCTACTTAGGAAAGCAAAGATATTAACCGGCTATCGTATCCACTGGGACAAAAAGGCTAAGTTGCGTTGTTTTCTAAATTCCTCAATTAATCCTAATAGAAAACGAAGTATTGATTTCTAAACTAATCCTATTAGAAAACGAAGTATTGATTTGATGGGTTTGGTTCCTAAATTAACAAATTAAAAGACAATATTTTAATTCAATCAGATAAAAAATCTCAGGATACGAATCCACTCTAACCTTGCACAATGGCAAGTATAGACCTAGGGTTTCACTATCAAAGCTAAAAAGACTCGTTCTGATTACAAACCTTCACAGAGTCAACAAATAACGGATGTGGATGTAAGTCGGGGCATAACCTATCTCTATGGTATAGATTATCCTAAATCTAATAACACATTCAATCAAGCACCGTCATATGACTAGCATTCAATTCTACAAGATTAAAATACTAAAGAAAGAGATATTGCATTAAAGAAATAAAATCTAATCAATTGATAACATCATTGTCATATAACCAAAAGTGTTTAAAGGAAAACCTTAGAACCTATACATCACCATAAACACAAGATTTGGGCTTTATCGCCACCCTAAGATAAAGATTTAGTTACTTATGGCGAGAGGCTGACGAAGAATCTCTAATGAAAACCCCATTGACCCTCTTCCAAAGCTCCAAAACCTTGCTCCCGATCTTCTCCCAAGATGTGAATCTCTTCTAAAACGAGTTTGGAACCATATTTATAGGTTTTTGGTCAAAAAATCTCATCGAAAACGCGCACAAGGCAGAAGTCACCCGGTCCAGGCGTTCGGACGCCAGGAAGCAGTGGCTTCCTATATAATCTATGGCCGAGCATCCGGATGCCAAGAGGCAAAACCTCCGGGTCATCTAGATTTTCGGCATTTTTCCAATTTCTTCCCGATTTGCATCAATTTCTTCCCAATGCTCCTAGGGCACCTGTAAACATAAAAATAACATAATTAGACTCATTAAACTCATTGGAGTGTATATCAAAGTCTAAACTGAGGGGCCTAAATGGTACATTTTAGGCTCTCATCAGTACATCACACTCATAATGATGTAATTGGAATTTCAAATGAATTTTTTCTTTATCGTTAGAATCTTGAGGGTAAGATTGACTTGCAAGATTACAAATATCATCAATTTTGAATAATGACATATAACCATTCATGGGATCCAAAGCAGAGCTAAGAATGAGAAGTTGCACAGTGCTCATTAAACATACTATTTAACTAATGTAATTGAGAGTCCACCACAACAGTAAATACATCCACCCGATAATGATACTCCATTGAAATTGGATATTGTTGACGGAAAACTTGGCCTCTTTCTACAATGTATTGATTATCTATACTATGGATATCTATTTATTGTTATTTATAAAATAGCATTACTTTATCAAGTACTTTCTTTCGGCCAGACTCCCTTAAATCTTTTATGGCTGCTTTTATAGTAGAAACTAAGTGCATAGCATTTAAAATATCTTGATATTTGAGTTGTAAAGCTTGGCACAAATTATCAGTGACTCCTAATATATCTTTCATAAGATGCCAGCTAAAGAATAACTGAAAAGATGCTATCATATCGTAAGCTGAGTTGCATCCCTAAGTTGAGCATATATAGATCCATCGTTAATGATATTCTTAAGAACCAAACATGGTGCATTATACATGTTTAATAAGCTACATAAAGAGTTATAATGAGAACTCTAATGAGTATTGCTTGCCTGTTGCAAAGTGTCAATCTGATTAGCCTTTTACCAGCTTCAACTTTATCAATGACAATCATATGTTAAAGTTCAGCGACTTGAGCAACCTGTTGCTCATCATGACGCTTACAAGAGGTCCCAATAATATCAATAATAAAATTTAGTTTCGAGAAAAACTATTGGATAAGAATAACTCTGCTGAAAGCCGCAACTAAAGTTAATTGAAGACGATGAGCTAAACAATGAACATAGTATGCATATGGGCAATCATTCAAAAATAAAGCCTGTAACCCATTGCATTCACCACGCATGTTACTTGCACCATCATATCCTTGCCCCCAGATATTCTAAATGCTTAGAGTATAATGAGAAAGGACCACCGATATCTCTTTCTTTAGAGTTTGTGATGTTGTATTTTTAACATGAATAAGACCAAAGAATCTCTCACGTATAAAATATTTTTTGTTAATAAATCTTAAAACAAGAGCCATTTGCTCTCTTATATTGATTTCGAGCTTTGCCCGCAATAATGCATAATTCTGCATCATTCATTTCCTTTCAAATTTCATTTCCAACTCACTTCGAGGAAATGTGTAAGATTTCTTTTTGGATTTTAGGTGAAGTATAGGTAGCATTTAGAGGGGCTTGATCTAACACAACATCCACAATTTTTTCATTATATAATGCCAAATTTTTTAATCATTTCAATGAAATTACTGTAATTCTTAACGTCCTGATGTTCATTGTGACCGCTAAAAACACATGCTTAAAAAGTAAGCCGTCAAACAACATCTATAAAAGTCTTCAATCACAATATGTTGTTTGTGATTTGGGTAGAAGACTGTGTATGAAGTGCCTTCTCAATATGTTGATCTTGATTTATCAAATCTTTACAAGAATATTGTTTAGTTACATTATGTGGTGAGTTGTATCTTTTCACATATGATTTAAGAAATCACACTTCTTTCCATCGTTGACTTTCTTCCAATTACGAAATCATTCAATGGTAATCGTACTTGCTCCAAAATGTCCAATTTTTTTTTTTATTAAAAAGAAAGCATGGAAGACAAAAATGCCGCATCCTTCACAGGAGAATACTCTAACCAAGAAGGAAACATTCTAAACCAAGAAGATTGAAAATTTGAAATCGTTGTGGATGTTTTTCTGATCTAGAAAGTGAATAGATATGATGAATATGTTGATAAGGCCCAGCCTTGGTGTAAGCATGTCTAATTTCATCATGTTGAGCAACAAGATATCCCCAAATCTGTCGACGCAATCCTAGATCACGCTCTCAACAAGCAATATCAATTTTTATAGATGCAACTCTTGGAGATTTTGAAGGATGTGAACTTTGTGGTTCATGAGATAAAGTATTAGTACCAGAGAGTGATATTGTACTATCCTCTAAATTAAGAGCATTTTTTCTCCGAAAAAATGAATCAATGGTTGATGATTTAACCATGGTCAGCGATCCTATTAGAAAATTAGAAATTAAAAATATATAAAAGAAGCTTATAAATTTATTGTTACCTACAATAAATGAAAAATAAGTTGAACTCAAATCATTAACATAAACAAAATACAATGCACATATACCCAATCCTATAATTTTTATAAGATATTTAATGACTATTATTTTAATAAATCTTAATCTTAGAGATTCAATCATAACACTTATCAAGTGGCACTCAAGTGATACTACATATCATTAATTTTCAACATCTAAGTAGTAAGCATTTCCCATATATATGAGCAAGACCCACATTTAAAATCTAATTGTTCAAAAGCACAATCCCATTAGTTTTTATCTACATGGAAGATCTTCCATCAATCAGACTTGTTCTCACATGGATAATTATAAGATGAATAAATTTTTATATGTCCATGGTAGATGAACTCTGACTGGATTAAATTCTTATGTTAACAGTGGAAAACAAAAGGAAAGTACTTTTGAGTGGGTTACATTTCAAGTATAAGCCTTGACGATTGAATAACAAAATGATGTATGGTGCATTAGTACATCTACTATATGTAAATATATACTAAATTATAAAAGAAATTTCAAGATGGGTACCAGTCCTTTCTCATGTATGTGAATTTTAAGGTTTTTTTTTTTTTATATTAGAGGGCATCCTAGCCCTTTGCGCTGGAATGATCTCTTTGGGCCCAAGGGGAGAGGGGTAAATCCCCTGATGTATGTAAATTTTAAGTTATAATTTAAAATATTATTATTTAAAACCTCAAAGAAAAAGTAATGAGAGCATCCCATATCAAAAATCTAAACAATTCAAAAGCATTGTCCCACTAGTTTTTATATCCTAAAAATAAATTTCTTCAATCGGATTTTTCTAACATGGATGATGATGATGATGATAAATACAACTATATTTTTTTATCCATGATGGATAAAGATTGAGCTAAAAATTTATGCAATAATAGAACGCAATTAATTATTGATGTTACGCAGATTAGACTTAGATATGAGCCAAAAAAGATTGCAAATACATAATGATATATCGTGAAATAGCACATCTATGCAATGTAAAAAAAATTATAACAGAGAAACTGGGTTCGTGGTTCTTCTTTATTCATAGCTCAAAGTCCCTGCAAGTCTACAATGTCTGCAACCTACAACTACTTTCAAGGTCTCCAACAAGAAAACGTGCTTTTTCCTCTTCCTCTCTTGGGTCATAAGATTTGGGGAAAGTGTACATAGGGTGGTGAAAATTAAAGAATATCTTCTACAATCTCAGTCAAATCTCCTTTATTTGTTCTCCTTTCCTTCATTTCCTTTCCTTTTTTTCATTTTAAGTTTTACCCAAAATCAACAATATTTTTATTTCCATTTTCTAAGAGTCAAAACCTTGTTAAAAAAATCTCTAAACTATGGAGGGGCCCATCCACACATGATAGAGGGGCCAAAGCTTTCATTTAAGGGGGGGTTTTAGATCCATGGGGGGCTATGGCCCTTGCTAGCCTACTACATGCAAGCTACTGTTATTGGTAAAAAACACTACAATTATTTTTGTGGAATTTATTTTGAGAAAGTACATATATTTAAAAATGAAGAAGTAGAGGTAGAATTCCAATAACGGGCATCAAATAATCCTCCTTTTAATATATAAAAAAAAAGGAGAGATGGAAAATGAATATTGAACATCACCTAGTAAAACAGATCTAGGAATTTTAGGTTCCATCTAAGATTGGAAAACTCGCTGAGTCGACTCTCGATGCTTCTGATTCATCTCATTTTGATAAAAGACCAAGTTAGAAACAAGAGAGGCTCAGCTGAGTCACCGCATTTTAATAATTTATTTGTATTCTAAACCATTTGGTGGGTAGATCTAAATTTAAATAATTAATGTACATTCTTAAGTAATTATGCACGGGGTTTGAAGTCGACAATTTGAAAACGATGATTATAATGTAATTTGAAACTTATATTTGATCTTTTACATTTGATATTTGGACTAATAGAGGTAGGTAATATGCAATATTCTTTATTTTATTTTCCTTATTGTAGTATTTTATTGCACATAGAAATTTATTAATTGGAATTGATTGTCACAAATGCATGTTAATAAATGTATATTTATATTTTATAAATATTGATTTGTTTTCAAATATTTTTAAAACTATTAAAAATATAACTCTCTTGAGTCTCTGCATTTACCCCATCCGACTCAATCTTTTTGGATTGGAAGAGCACAGTTTAAGTCATTAGTTTTCCTACCTTGGGGTCCAGCTGTATGTGTTTTTGAGTTATATATGCATGTGGAAAAATGTGCATAAGTTCCTTTTTATATATAATAACATAATCTACCCTTTTAATAATAGGAAAACCCCTCTAAAAAGAGGTAAATAGACGGTAAACCAAACGGCCTATTTAAATAGATCCGTGCATTACTAAATACGTTTTTTGATTTTAGCCTCTTTTTTTAATGGCTCTACTTTGGATCGCTTTGTAAAAAAAAAAAAAAAGAGAGTAGAAATACCAAACAAACCTTTAGCATCCATTTCTAAGAATTTAGTTCATTGCAAACTAATGGGCCCTATAGGTTATTATAAAAGTCATCAAAATTGCAAGAGGATTGAAGGTTGGTTTTGGAATTGTGTAAACTATTCCAACTAGTATAAAAGCCCGTATTTCTCATGACAGAGGAATATTGGGTGCAAGTTGTCAATCAATCAATCCCATCCATCTATTTGCAAATGGGTGGCTCATTCTAGAGCACACCGATTGGGCATGACTCATGACTCATGAGCCTTGGAAAAAAGCTTCCCCCATCAGTACACCAGACAAGGATCATTGAGAATTCGGATACACGGGGGCTTTTACCTAGAGACGATAGAAATTGCGAGTTAAAGGAGTGAAAATTTACAGTGGAGCCCACTTATCAAAATCTAAATTATTCAAAATAAAACCATTTGAGTATATGGGATTGACAAAAGATTTGAGGGTACACCATAAATTGGAGGGCAATTTTAATAGACTGGCCCCACTGTGGAGTTCTGCTCTTTATCTTTATTTTTTTTATTCTTTCTAAACAAAGATTAAATTTAAAATAAATAAAAGGGCGCATTGAGGGAACCAAACCCTGGTCAGTACCACGGTAGGGTACATGATACTACTACACCTGATGCATGCGGTGTAAAAGGGGTTTCTCATATAAAAATTTTCATTGGCATACTTTAAGCTAGGTCTAAAATTTTCTTTTATGAAAGTTAATGAGTGACGTAGTTGGGCTGGGTCTGACCCAAGCAAAACTAGTAATTTCAATTCGCTCAATTTGCGGGGCTTGACCTTACTACTCAAAATCTGGGCTTTAAGGTGTTGAAAGTAGGTGAGCGTCGTGGATAAGTATTCAAAATTTTTGACCCACTTAATATAGATATCAATGTCTATAAGACCAAAAACCCAAGCCCCAGATCTAAAACCCTAACCTCATGCATTAAGATCAAACATCAGTCAAGAAGATAAATCAAGAAACAACAAGCATAACTAGATCTACTAATTCAAATAGATAATAGATCTATACATTTGGAGCTCGATTGTGCTCTAATCGATAACTAGATATTTACGAAAAACTCTTTTCTCGCAAACTTTGATCTCCCTTGCCTTTGTGTTTTTCTACGCTATGACCCTCTTAGAAAACTTCTAAAGGAGAATGGTGGGTTCTCTAAGTAGAAGAAAAACCCTAGATCTCTAGTAAAACACTGGAGGAGAGAGAGAGAGATAAAGGAACTTGAGAGATAATTGTGTGTAGAGATCTCTAACCCTCACCTCTTATTTATAGTTATGGCACACCTCCTCTTAGACCAATATTAGAAGTCTCATTTCTGCTCACAGTAAGTATCCAACTCCTTCTTTCCTTAAGAGTTCCAATGAGATTAGTAACCTTCTCTTATTAGGAATCTGGATCCCACATCTCATGTAAACTCCCGAACCTACAGTTAATTGTAAATAAGTCCACTAATTAAATGCAATGCACTCTAATATTAGGAATAATTACAAGAAGATCCTAAACTTTCCAATTACTACAAGTAGTCCCCTCTATCAATTAAATCTATAGATCTATTGGAATAAATCTGTCCAACCAAATTTGATCAATCTCTTATATCCTTGTAACCAAATTAATCTCAGTAATCATCAGTACCACCAAAATAACTCTTAATTGAGATGGGTGCACACTCACTAATGATGAAATCCATTAATTGGCACAAGGGGATATTTATGAGGATATATCCCATCTTGAGAATTATATGTTCCCACAGCTCTGCTATCACGTAATCAAGACATCGACTTACAATTGAGGTAATTCATTGATGACTCAAAGTAAATGTATAGTAGAAACTTGAGTCCATTAATCTCTCAAGATTAAGAGCCTATTGATTGAGAATTATAAGAGCAGTCATTTAATCAAAGACAGATTTGTACAAGGTACTACTCATTGTCCTTTAGTACATCCAATGTACCGGCACAATGATCTATAGTCTTACACTATGATGATTTAAACATATCACACTATCTCATAGTGCTCACATTGCTGCAACCTTATTAGATGAGATACTCAATCTCATCACTGGTTGTGAATCAATTTAAGTTTCAGATTTATGATCTATGTCTTTTGTATGTGGATCTCATCCAGACACATGGATCACATCTAATATACTCGTGGGCTCAGGTTTATCTTATGAACCATCATGTCATTTTGTATTGGTCATGTGTAAACATTGAATAAAATACCATTCATCTCATGAATAAAGCATAAAAATATAAATCAATTAATGAAATAAATCAATTTATCCGTATTATTCACTGGATTGAGACCATACATACTAACACAAGGAACTCAAGCTTGACCTACTAATAAACTTGCTTAGACTGATCGAGGGATTATAAAATTTAAAGTTCCTTTAATCCAAACAAAGTTCTGTCTTACAAGTGTTTTTTTTCTATCTTCAATATCACATTTCTAAAATCTCATCGGAAGGATGTTTAGCATCTCAAGAATTAAAACATTTCAAGAATCCTAGCAATATTCAAATCACAAAATTTTTATGACATTTTTTCAGTCTCACAAGAAACCCATTATTTCGGACATCCATCAAATTTCAATTGGTTTCCCACAAGCAGAGCGACAGAGAGAGTGGTATAGTAACCACTTGTTTTATTTATTTGTTTATGAGGTAAAATTTCTTGGAGTCTAATAATTAAAGTAAAACTTTTGGCGATGAAACTTCACTTTTCTAGTCGCTATAACAAAGTAACAAAAGGGGTTATGAAGATACTCCCCCTAATCTTTTTTTTTTTTTTTTGGTACCCTAGCTTAGCGGAGCACTCGAGTGAGCAGAGTAAATCGCGGGTGAGGTGAGGTAACCCTTCGGTCCTTTGGTGAGGTAGCACAATCTTGGATGAGGAAAGGTTTGAACCCTGGATAAGCAGGTAATAACTGACACCTCTTACCACTAGGGTAAGAGGCCGTTCTTAACTGCCTCCAATCAAGGATGGATTCACATATAATGGGTTGGGGGCTTCGGCCCCCACCCAACCTAAAAAATGCCCATAATGTATATTGGAGGGTGTATTTCTATTAGTATTGGAGTTGAGTAGGATGTTGATGCATTTCATATTCTTATCCACTATTTTTCATATACATTTTCTCTATCATTATTAATGTGAAGAAAATAAACCAAAATAATGATTGCATTTTTCAATTGGCTATTGTGAGCTCAAACGAAAATCTTGGATCCGCCGCTGCCTCCAATCTTAAAAAGCTCTTAAAAGAGCTTTCTTAATCTTAAGTTAATTTGACCTTAAGGGGTTGTTTATGCGCACCAATTTCTACTCATTTTTTTGGGCATGGTACCACACCTCGGATGATGCTCTCCTCTACCAGTCTGATCTCTCCCACCCACTCGAGAAGCAAAGCTATAGCAGTTTCCAAGTGATTTAGGTCAATCGAGAAAGGAAGACAGCAGCAGGCTACCGCAGTTTCCAAAAGTGATTTAGGCCCACGGAGAAAGGAAGACGGCAGAGTTGCACTGCTGCAGCCTCCCAACTCCTCCATCCCAATACCATTTTCCTTCATTTTACATTAGTTTTAGAGTACAACTAAGAGGCTTCGAGTCCCTCATGGTTTCATCACATGGCACGCAATGCGGACAGTAGTCTTGGGAGATTGGAGTTGGGTAAAATTTCATGCTTGCCAATTTGAACTTATTTGGGCTAATGGTTTCGATTTGCATTGATCTTACTGTAGTTTTTACTCCTACAATAAGTTTCCACCATTCAACATGTCATTTCAATGGTGCTAACTGAGTTTTTGATTCAATGCTTTCATACTTTGCCAGTTTTTCTGCCCTGTAATACATGCTCTAATAGTCCATTTAGTGATCACCTGAAGCAAAAAATCTAACTGTAGCCAAAAGACTCCAGACACAAGAGTACATTATAAATTCCTTTCCTACTTATATTAAAAAATTAAAACATTAAGACAAATATAGGTTTTTGGTAGTTCTTAAACACAACAGAATCCACATGCGGGACGCGCTCGATGACTGACATCTGAATTTCATACTCCACCCTCCACCTAATGTTTGTATTAATTACATTACATTCACTATACATGTAATCAGTAACATAAATCCTATGGACAAAATTAATGAAAAATTCCCGAAAAGTATATGTGGATCTTTACATTGGAAATCCAAACTGTTGATATCCAGATGACCCCTGTTCCCTAAACTGACCCAGATAGGGTCCCTCAGCAAACTTGAGTGCACCCATGGCTTGACTCTGAGATAGATTAGAGTACTTTGGAGGGCCCATTGGCTGTAATGCAGGATTCTGAGAGAATTTTGGAGGGCCCATTGGCTGTTGGGTGGGACCCTGAACCATGTCGGCCAATCTCTGCTCACTGGGTTGAGCCACTTGGCGGCTTTGAACAGTGGTTATGTCATGGATGCTGGATCTCTTCTTCTCTTTCTTCACAGAGTTCAAACGCAAGTAGTATTTCTGAGCATGGCTGGCCACCTGAGTCGGTGTCCTAGAAACCACTGCATTTCTAGAAATACTCCTCCAGTCTCCTTTCCCATATTTCTGCAGTCCAATTAGAAAAAGCCTATTACAATACAAGAGAAACAAATCAGAAATGGAAAATTACAAAAGAAAGACTAGACTTTATACATATTTACATTCAGTCAAATGAAGAATTACACTTGATTAGTACCAATAGGGTTGTCAGTAACAGATTCACAATTCTGTTCTTCAGAGACAGAGAAGTTTATTTAGACACAATCAGCTTTCCTACAATATAGCACTACTAATGCCAATAATAATAAAAGCATTGTCCCTGGCTAATTCTGTTATTTGTTCTTCAGATTCAGATGCAAAAGATTCAATGCTTCCTAAATTGAATTAGAACATCAGGAGGGAATGTCAACAATCGAATGACAATTCTAAGTCAAGTTTTCTACCTTTATTTTCATTAGCATTTCTTATAAGAGGTTATCTCATTATTAAGAAATCTTTTAAAATAAGAATTTGAAGTAGAGCTGGCAAAATGCGACCCAACTGCTCGACAGACCCTAACCTGGCCTGCAAAATAAACCGGACCGTCACGGGCCAGGATTTCTCTAACCTGCATAAATTGGGTCGGGTCAGGGTTGACCTACCTAACCCGATCGATCTGTATGGATGTTTCCCTTTCATCCTCATTCCAATTTTTATTTTTATTTTTAAATTTTTGAGAAAAAGAGGGAGGAAGAGAAAGAGGAAGCATAGAAGAAACGCAGAGGAAGATGAAGGAACTAGAAAAAACTTCAGCTCTGAAGATTCCCATTTCTCTCTAACCTAAACAGCCCAAACCCCCTCTGCTCTCTTTTCTTCCCAATCTCTCATTCTCTCTTGCATACCGACGTGCCTCCCCTTTATGTGCTAACCACACGGCCCCACCAAACATACCTCTCAGCACCCAAAACCACAGACCCTAAATCCCCCCTTCTCTCTGTCTCTCTCTTTGCCACCCACACCCTAAATACTCTTTCTCCTTGCACCAAAACCTAGATCTTAAACTCCCCCTCTACCCACACCACTCTCTCTTGGTGCCCAAGCCCCCATTCTCTCTTCCTCTCTCCACCCAAACCTAGACCCTAGCGCGCGCGCTCTTCACCAGACCCAACCGATATTGTTTACAGATCGTACGGTTCAGGTAGGGCTGACCCGCCGTGGATGCAGGTCTGAAAAAATTGGGATGTGGGTTAGGGTTATTCTATAAACTGTGGAGTCCACGGTTGCTGACCCTTTTGTGACTACGTTTGCCGACCCTAGTTTATTTTTATTGTTCTGTCTTTTTTACTTCTAAAATGCAGATATTTCGAGGCTTTCACTCATGTTGCTTTAAATAATCACTATCCTAATGTGTGATGCATAACCAAATTCTTACTTGCTCTAAGCAGGCCTGTCAATGGGACTCGTTGAGACGGGTAGAAAGCCCGGCCCGTCCCATCCCAAGCCCGAAAATATGGGACTTTTAAAAAAAATTTAGCCCAGTGGGTTGGGCTTGGTCAATAATAGCAAAAGCCCGACAAAAATGGGACTGGGACTGGGCAAAGGATGCCCAGCCCGTTCAGGCCCGGCCCGGCCCGCTTTAAATAAGTTTTGATAATTTTTTATATATTACCTAAATTGCCCCTCACTTGACCCATATAGGATACTCATTCTCATTCATTTTATTGATTTTCTGATTTTCTACTTTCACCGGAAAAAAAAAAAGAGGTTTTAACCATTCCTACATTGCTTGACTCATATAGCCTATAGGATACTCATTCATTTCTATTTATTTTCTATTGTCACCGAAAAAAAAAAAATTTTAACTCCGCCATGTTGCTTGTAGTTGTTGCATTACATTGCCGGTCCCAAGCCCGGAAAAAAGGAGGAGGGTTTAAAGTCCGGTTCATACCGGGTGTCTGGTAACAGTAGAAATAATTAGAGAATGTTTTGCTTATGTTCAGGATTGGGCTAAGCCCAGGCCCAGCCCGGTCCCAGCCCGGGCCCGTACGGGACGGGATTTTATGTAGGTCCGTTCAATTTAGGGACGGGATTGGGCAACACCCAGCAGGCCCGTCCTATTTTCGGGACGGGATTGGACAACCGAAGCCCAGGCCCAGCCCGTCCCATTGACAGGCCTAGCTCTAAGCTGTTAAACCGACGGTGAAGTCCCCTCAGTTTTTACTCCAATAATCCTCGATGGTACCAATTATTTCGGAGTGAAAATCTGGAGAGACCTCGTGTAATAAAGGGAGTTTTCACAAGTGGGTCCACTCTAAAACTATCATTTAGGGCTTGTTTGGCGATTCTATCAGGTAAAATGAAGTCACCATTTCTTATCTTAAGAAAAAAAAAAGTTACAACAAAAATATTTTAATTCAAATTCTCCATCATATTTTTAAAAAAGAAGTAAAAGAACAACCCATTTTCTCTATCAAAAAACAAAAAAACCTCTAATTTTTAATAAAAAAAGGCAAAAATTCTATAATAAATAACTAAAAATAAAATATTAATTTATTATTTTTACAAAATATTTTTTACTTTACCGAACTCCATTAGTAAATCCCCTTGGCTCATAAACCCTTAATTAACGGAGTAGAACTCGACACCTATTAAGAATCAGAATGAATGTTCTCATAGTTGTACGGCTGGCGGTTCCAAGTTTTATCCAAAAGAAGTTGTGCCACTATAATCTTATAGAGCAAAATTATACGATGGGACAAGCTCCATCATCACATTTTTAACGGTCATTCAATATTAAGGCGGGGACCAAGTTCTATTGGAATAAATTTTTAATGTATGTCATACATTGAGAGGGGAATTTTTACTCTGGGCTGCTCAAATTTACAAAAAGAAAGACCCACTGTGTCCACTCCACACCTATGTTTTTATGCCTCAAAGGATCCGGATTCCAGGAAGGTAAGCAAAAGAATCAAAGCAATCATCCAAGCAGTATATAGACAACGTGGGTAGATAAGTAATTTAAATGTTTTCCCATTTTCTCTTCGAATAAAACCGCGGAGAGGGGTGAGATCTGTCATGGCTCTTTAGAGGAATTTTGAGAGAGAATCGAGGCGCTCGGGAACTTCACACATGAATATCAACAGATAATTTAAAATGGAGATGGTTATATAAGAGGTACTCTCGTCAAGTTGGTGAGAGATAGATGGGGGCCTCACTTTCATATCCACTCTCACCAACTTAAATAAAAGAATCCTAATTAAATAAAAGGATCCTAATTTAAATGTGAGGTCCCCACCCATCTCTCACTAACTTACTGAAATTACCTTTCTCAGGAGCATCTCGCGTATATTACTTATTTGTACTTATTTGATAGTTGCCCAGCAACAAAATGCAACTTTTAAACTTTCAAATCCTCTAAATTTCACCATTTCCAACAATGATAAGCCAGAAAACCCACGGTAAAAAACATGGCTTGGAGAAATACAGAATTCTCTCGTGAATGAAATTTCGGAATTCCAAACAACACAATTCTAAAGGCCAAAATTGAGAATAGATAGCAATTTATGAATGGTCCCCAAAGTAAAAAAAAATGAAAAGATAATTAAAAAAAAAAAAAATCAGAAGTAGAGAAAGAGAGAGAGAGAGAGTTCTAAGTTCTAACCTGTGTTCTTCTTCCGTCCACGGCACCCCTTTCTTCCTCTCGTTCTCAGCCCCCTTCCCCTTCCCACCACCAAAACTTATCTGACTCGGCCCTTCCTCCACCCACCACTCAGGGGTGAATGAGTCCTCCGTATAACTCGGCACCGCCACACGCCCCGAGTCAATCTCCCCCACGTCATGCACCAACACCTCGTAGTGATCCCGGACCTCCGTCGGATCCTTCCCAGGCACCTCCGTGGCGATCCTCTCCCACCTGTCCGGCGTATCCTCGGGAAAGAGCACCAGAGCCCTCTCAAACAGCTTATCCTGAGTCCTACTCCACGCCGAGGATGACCCAATCATCGCCAAATAATCGCCTCTCAACATCTACCGATCGTCGGATCCTCAAATGGATAATTATCGAATCTAATTGCAATTGGAACTTGGAAGAGATAGAGATGGAAAAAAAAATCGAGATATGGATGGGATTTTTGAGAAGATAGGGTTGGGTGGGTGGGTGGGTTTTATATATAGAAGGATAAGTTTGACTCGAAGACAAATTCCACACGTTTTTCCGCTTCAGACTACAGGTGGATTTGTTTGCTTTGTTGGAGTGGAGTACACGTGTATATGCCGAAGGCGGCAGCCTTTTATCTTGGCCACGGAGGGATCGAGGAGTATGATGAGCGTTGATCAGAGCCGTCTGAGGGGTGGGTCATTGGTTTTGACGGTGTTGATTGAGGTTCCATTTGATGGATTTGGAATTGGAGTGTGGGGTGGTTTCGTTGGATGGAGGGTTTGACCTTTGCAATGTCCGGGTTCTGAAGAGACGTGTGGAAGAGAGAGAACTCTGATGTTGCGGGTGGGTACAGGCGAGTTGAGAAAGGGTGCTTAAAACTGGAACCGGATCCCTGTTTCGTCCTGTTTGGACGAATGGCGAAGTGGGTGGATCGAGGAAAGAGTTTGCCCCCGCAACTGGAGGCTCCTGAGTCGTCCAAACAGGAGCTTCCCTGTTTGGATGAAACAGGAGATCCGTTTCCTTAAAACTAGATTGTCTACTTCATAAAGTGGGTTGAATGAATGGAGTATTGAATAGATGTGTGAAGGGTTTAAGGTTAACAATTAATTTATCATGGGATAGGTTATGGGGACTATTTAATGCCCATTTATTTTCCTCCACTACACCAAAAACGGGAATTTAGAACGGTTTGGGAACGGTTTAACGGATTAGGAACGGATGGATTAGGAACGGTATTGCGTTCCAATTTTCTGTTTTCCGTTCCTAATCCGTTAATCCGTTCCAAAAATAGGAAATTGGAACGGTTTGGGAACGGTTTAACAGATTAGGAACGGGCGAATCAGGAACGGAAATCCGTTCCAATTTCTCGTTTTTGGTGTAGTGCTCCTTCAATTTTACGAGTGTCAAATGGAAATGTCTAAGGGTTATCTTATGTTACCCATGGTTCTCATGGACCTACGTGAGGACGGCCTTGTAGGCCTACTTGCTTTACATAAGGAAAGGAAAATTAACAAGGGATCCGACCGTACAGCCCATTTGGATTAATATAAATTCAATGGTTCTCGTATAAATATGGGATAGGGGTTTTAATAGTCCATTCAAATCAGGTGGTCCCTACATGGCTGTCCACGTAGATTTCCCCATGCGGACCGTCATTTGGAGAGTTTTCTCCTGCTTTAAATTAATTTTTATGAATATAACACAGTTCAAACAAACTGGCCCATATTGACCTCCCCTAAGGAATTTTATTTAGGCGGATTGGACTCGTTAAGTTGTTAGATGTCATTAGTACTACATCAATGCAATCATGTTGCCTTTGTGATCCGACTAAAAAAAGGTCAGCAGTTTCGACTACTTGAAACAGATGCTCTAAATGGGTCGGTTTATTTGGATTATTAGAGTAAATAAGAATTCATACGTTTTTTGAGCTTGGTCAAAGGATTATTAAGAGGATGGGAATCGGTCACAAAGAGACACTCTGAAAGACAAGATCTCGATAAAGGAGCGCTGCCAAATCCATCACACTCATGGTCCCATGCCATAGGGGGCACTGGGGCATTTCCGGTGGACCACAGAATGTCACTTTGGTGCATTTTGGTGATGCACTTCAGTTGAGCCGACTTAGTTGAAACTATGCAGTTCACGATATATATGTGTCTTTTGTATGGCTCTCACGAATGTCACTTCCAATAGGAATTTGCCCCACCTTGAAATTGATCACATTGAAGTTTACTTAAGTGTGCTATATGTCATTAATTGGACAATGATCCAACTCTGTTAGATCGGAAATTTAACAAGAGACCATGTAAGAGGAAATTTATTTTGAAAAGGACAAATTTTAATAAGTAGACCCCATTCAAGAGCATCACCAAATCCACCGTGATCCCATGGGCCGGAAGACGTGGACTCACGATGGTAATGATTCAAACACATTTCTTTATTCCATGTGGATCTTATGGTGTACCCAAATGTTGAAACAATAAGGACCAAATATTATTGTTGTTGTTGTTGTTGTTATTAGGAGTCTATGACCAACACCATTCTGCAATTTTCTACAACAAAAGATATGCTCCCATGGGCAATGGCTCATGGTGTATGGCATGTGACACACCTTTCCTATGCATAGCCCTTGTGCTAGATTCATCCAAGATATATAAATAGTACTCTCGGAAAAAGCCAAAAGAGAACTAGTGGTATCCGTATATCTTAAAGCTGAACTTCCCCTAATACAAAGCCATCACCTGGCTCTTCCTTGAGCTACAACAACAACCTTAAACAGTATTGCAATAGTAGGCGCAAATTTTGCTCTCCGCATAGCAGTAGAAGATGAAAAAATAAAATTTTTCCTAAACTACCGCTCCCCCCTCTTCCCTCTCCCTCTCCCTCTCCCTCTCCCACCCTCCACTAGGCTTGTCAATGGGACGCGCTGAGATGGGTGAAAGCTCGGCCCGTCCCGTGCCAAGCCTGAAAATATAGGGCTTTTAAAAAAATTTGAGTCCAGTGGGTTGGGCTTGAGCAGTACATTTTAAAGCCCGCCCAAAATGGGCCTGAGACTGGGTAGAAACAACCCAGCCCATTTTGGCCTGGCTCGGCCCGCTACAAAGTCAATTAATAATAATAATTTATATATTACTGAAACTGCCCCTCACTAACAGCAAAAAACGCTAATTAGGAGGGGCAGTTTTGTAAATTCGCCCCCCTCTCTAATAAAAGACGATACCCTAGCAACTATCTTTCTCTTCTCACGCTCTGCTCTCTCCGCTCTTAATGGCGCGCCGCGCCTCTGCCTAATCTGTGATCTCGTTCTCATCTGATCTCTGTTCTTGCCGTCCGCCTAATATTGTTCTCTTCTCACGCTTTGCTCTCTCTGCTCTCAACGCTGCGCTACGCCTCTGCCTAATCTATGATCTCGCACTCAGCTCATCTACTCTGTTCTCTACTCTACTCAGCTCTCTACTCTTCATCTGAATCATCTCTCTCACGCTCAGCTCTCTGTTCTCTCGCACCATCGCACCGAGGCACACACGCAGCACAGTGAGTCAGTGACCTTGCCCTTCTCCCTCTTTTTCCTAGCCCTCTCTCCCTCCCTCCCTTGCCTCGCCCTGTCTCCCTCTCTCACCCTTTTTCTCTCTTGCCCTAACCGTCTCTCACTCTTCCTCCCTCACCCTCTGCCCTCTCTTGGTTCTGTTGATTGTTTTTTTTTTTTTTTGTTATGGTAGGGAGTTGATCGTTGTTTCTATGTAGGAATGTTATGGGTTTTGATCTTTTGTCCTGTTTGATTTGAAGGGGTTTTGGGCTCTAGTGTTTTAAATTTTTTTTTCTTGCTTTCGGTTCCCGTTTTACTGCATTGCATATTTGCATGTGAGTGGGGAAGGTGTAATTTGCTGTTAGATTTTTCTAAAGTTGGAAGGTTTGATCTTTTTCACGTTTTTCTTGTTTTGGGGCATGTTATGTTACCCGTTGACTAAATATATCTGGCTTTAAAGATCATTGAGGGTTATGGTAAACCGGGTTTCTCAAACAATCATCAATTACATGCTTTTGGATTAGTACTGTTGGAACCTATGTCTTGAATCACTTCTAATTTCCCAAACAATATAAGTTTATAATCTGTTAGTTTTATGGTCTCATGGTCTCAATCCATTAAGATTGATGTAATAAATTGATTAATTTCTTTATTTATCAATATATTCATGTTTTCCTTTCATGAGATGAATGGTGTTTTATTACTTAATTGCACATAACCAATACAAATGACATAATAAATCATGAGATGAACCGGAGTTCACAAGTGTATTAGATGTAACACATGTGTGTGGATGAGATCCACATACAGGACGCATGTGTCACAAATCTTATATTTGAACATCTTCACAACCAGTGATAATGACTGAACATCTCATCTGACAAGGTTGCAGTACTTTGGTTACTATAAGATAGTGTGATTTGTCTCGATCATCAGAATGTAAGATTTTGGATCATAGTGCTGGTACATTGGATGTATTGAAGGACCATGAGAAGCATCTTATGAACACTGTCTTTACTTTAAGGTCTGTTCTCATAATTCCCTAGCAATAGGCTCTCAATCCTGAGACATTGATGAACTCAAGTTTCTATCTATTCATTTGCTTTAAGTCACCAATGAGTGAGGCCAACTGTAGGTCAACACTTCGGTCTCTTGGGTACGTGGTAGTAGGACTGTAGGAACATTTAATGGTCAAGATGAAATCTATCTCTATTATCCCCTTGTGTCAATTATTGGATTTATCATTGGTAAGTGTACACCCATTTCAATTAAGAGTTAGTTGGATGGTACTGATGATCGCTGTGATTAATTGGGTCTCAAGGATAATAAGATATAGATCTAAATTGGTGAGACAGTTTATCCAATTGATCCATGGATATTAATGAAGGGGCCTACTTGTGGTGATAGGGAAGTTTAGGGTCTTCATGTAATATATTCCTAAGACTGGAGTTCAATTGCATTTATATAGTGGAGTTGTTTGCAATTAACTGTGGGCCCAGATTGCACATAAGATGTGGGATCGCGGTATTCCAGTTGGAGTCAGCTTTCTATGGAATCCCTAGTGGTCCCCACGTTAGCCCAAGATTGGATCATTACTAATTCTATTTGAACTCAAAAGGGAAAGTTACTATTTCTATTTGAAGTGAGACTTCTAATAGTGGTAATAGTAGGAATAGAGAGTTACTAATTATTATGGAAGTGAGACTTCTAATAATAAACTAAGAGGAGATGCTTCAAGCTATAAATAGGGCAACAATAGGGCTTGGACGTCCAATGCTGTTCCATCCCTTGGAATTCACGTCCAAGCCCCATTCAAGTGCAAGAGTTGCACACCTTCCTTTCTCCTCCGCCTCTCTTCTTGTTTCTCTTCCGGTTTCCCTTTGAGGTTCTAGATAGTTTTTCTCTTGGAGATTCCACCATCTTCTTTGAGAAAAGAGATCTAAAGCGGGTCATAGCGTGGAAGACAATTGGGCATTGGAGATTCTTGGTGGCTTTGTGAAAGAGTTCTTCATCAAAGGGATTAATCAAATTCTCCATTAGAGCACAACCGAACTCCATAGGTATTATCTACTCATTGTATGTAGTAGAATTTCATGGTTGCTTATAAGGCGCTGTTATCTATCTTCTTGATAGGTTTATTTACTGATCATGATGGATGAGATTGAGGACATGGATCCTGAATTGGGTTTTGTAGCCTTTTGGATAAATGATCACTATATCAAGTTGGTCAAAAGTTTTTGAAACCTATCCTAGAGGCCCACTCACTTCCAACAGTCCCATTGATCCTTTACAAAACAATTATTTTGCTATCAGGTAGCTACTGCTCATGTGGGCTTCATTTGGAATCCCATCCTATCCTTATTTTAGCCTGGGAATGTTGCCTGGGAATCCCATACTATCAGCATCTTTGAAGTGGGACATGGTCGATTTCACATGATGCCAATCTATAACAAATAGTTTGCTACATTCCTTAACTGCGTGATTGCATGGCCACCAATTAGGACAGTGGAGCTTTCTTCCAATCCAGTAGACTTCTCATGGGACCCACATGCATGATTTAGTAGTGAATTTCTGATTACATGATTTAGCAGTGAATTTCTAAATCAATAAATCAATGACAAACGATTTCTATTAATTTTTGTTGACTTCTGCAACACCTTAATTATATATGTTCTTTTGTTAGGTTTTTTTCTTCTTAAGTAAATCTTAGAGCCAATCGAGTGGCAGGCATCCATAACTTCAGCATTGTGGGATACTAAGATGCGTCTCTTGATTCTTCCTCTTTTTAAATTTGTTTACTTGTTTAGTTGTGGATAGTAAAAACTTGTTTAGTTATGGATAATAAAAACTGTTTTACTTGTTTAGTTGTGGATTGTAGCTTATTGATAACTTGTTTACTTGTTTAGTTGTGGATATTAGCGATTGATAACTGCTTTACTTGTTTAGGAGCTTATTTTTTGTTTGAATAGTTAAATATGTCTTCTGATACTCCTGATACGCCTCCTAGTGTTGGTTGCATTGCCTGTCCCAAGCCCGGAAAAAAGGAGGGGGGTTTAAAGTCTGGTTCACACTGGGTGTTTGGTGACAGTACGAATAATTAGAGAATGTTTTCCTTAGGTTGAGGATCGGGCTAAGTCCGGGCCTGGCCCTGTCCCAGCCTGGGCCAGTACGGGATGGGATTTGATGTAGGCCCGTTCAATTTAGGGTCGGGATTGGGCAACACCCAACAGGCCCATCCTATTTTCGGAAAGGGATTAGACAACCCAAGCCTAGGCCCGGCCCGTCCTATTGACAGGCCTACCCTCCACCCCACCCCCTACTCTCTAGCGGAGAGGGAGGCTGACCGGTCCCTCTATTTCCCTCTTTCTTCCTCCCCTTCTATTTTCTTTCCCTCTTCTCGCTTTCTCCCTTCCTCTTCTTCTCTCTCCTCCCCCCTGGTCGGTGACTACGAGGGGGAGGGGGAGAGAGAAGGAGAGGAGGGGGGATGGAGAGAGAAGAGGAAGGGAGAGAGGGAGAGAAAATAGAGGGGGAGGGAGGAAGAAAGAGGGAGAGAGAATGAGAGGGGGGGAGGGAGGCCGGTTGGCCCGCCAGGACTCCCTCTGCGCCAGAGACTTGGCCGGAGAGTGGGAGAGGGGGGAGGGGTAATTTAGAAAAACTTTCGTTTCTTTTTTTTTTTTTTTGTGCGGTGGGGAGAGCAAATTTTGAGGTTCCAATAGAAGCCCTCTATTCTTTAATCTTATCCGCCACATCATTAATGGAAAATGATCCAAGCGGACTGTTTCTGGGCAAGAACCAAACTAGACTGAAACCGAAACCGCTTTATAAGGGTGGTTCCAATTCGGGACCTGGTTCTTACTCAAGACTTGTATTCTAATTCCAAACCCGATTCTGATAAGAGGAAAATGATTTCGTTTTGACTTCTAACTTTATGTTTTGTATTACTTAAAAAAAGATCATTCAACTTAAAAGTCCAAAAAACGATACTATTCAACCTAGTGGTAGCGATCAAGTTTACCTTCTATAAAGGATAAATCCCAATATCTTCAAAACCAATATATAGCTTATTATTGGAAGTTTTTGATGTTAGTCTATGTAACGCCCCAAGATCCGGGGCACCTCGAATATCGGGACGCTACAAGAAAGTACCTAAGAGAAGCGGAAAGTCCAATAAAATAATCAAGTATGAATCTCACATGAGCAAGTAAATGGACAAGCCCTATAATTTTATTTCACTTTAAGGGATTACAAGGTACTTTTCATAATTAAACTAACTATTCAATCGTAGGCTAACACGGCCAGCTAGGTCATCTACAAGAAAAAGAAAGAATAAAGATCTGTATGATAGACGCCTCTCAATGCACCAACCGCATCGCTCTCCGAACCATGCGGCAACGGATTGGCCGCCAAACAATTCTACCAATCAAAAAAAGCGGAAGAGAAGATACTTGAAAACACCAAGGATTGGGTCAGGCTCGACAGTCAAATAGCATGTTTAGATGGTCATACATTATATTAACAAATAAGGAAGAAGACCATACCTTATCCCAGCTGTACCTGCGTGATTAGTACATTGATAATAATATAGAATATCAGAGTGCAACATAAACAGTGTGGAGTATAGTACATGAACGATAATCGAGATAGTAATATAACAAATGTTTGATACAGCATATCACATAGATAAGAGAAGCCATCATCATCAATATACCATATAATTCATACAAGCACATCGGTCTCACTAGTAATAGAAGTAACAGGATGAAGTAGCCCTACCATATCCACAACCATTGTATCTAGATCCATCCGTGACAATGTCGGCAGTTAAAGATACTAAGCAATGACATCCACAATACTTAATAATCATTCAACCAATGTACATACATATGATCACACAAGGGCATGTCTACAATTGAAGTACAAGGGACGTGGGAGGTCAAAGCCAGCCCACCGCCGTTGTCCCGACAACTGTCGATGGACATCAACCATAGGGGTCATAGCCACCCATAGCTGCCATAAAATCGAATAGGAGTGTACAAAAGTCCATCAATATCTATAGCCACAGCCAAATCCCAGCCATTGGTCTTACGTGCTAGATCTACCTCAATCACTCATCCATAGCCATAGCCAAGTCCCAGCCATTGGTCTTACATGCTAGATCTACCTTAATCACTCATCCATAGCCACAGCCAAGTCCTAGCCATTGGTCTTATGTGCTAGATCAACATCACCGTCCATCCACACCCAATCCGAGAGTCGGCGGTCTCAGTGCCCCACCCCCACCTAGTACCTACTGTGTCATCCAACAATATCTCAATATCAATGTCCATGTCGGTATCATAACCATCGGCAAACCAATCGTACATCCATAAATCCTACAGACCACTAGGTGGGGGTACTCCGAACTGGATAGCCTTATTATAATTAATATGAGACGATATTAGTCAAGGGCATGAGGCACGGAGTTCAGGTATAAGTAATCCATCCTTATGATTCTCAAAAGTTAATAATACATACCCTTGTAAACTCCGCTTCTTGATACGCTTAATTAACATTATCTCATTATACAGTCTGTCCTTCAATATCTACAGTTAAGTTCCCAATATTATAGGTTAGGACTTTAAGTGCTATGTCTTGACATCTCATCCAATACGGACCGTGATCATGGACCAAAGCCTAAGTGCAATGCCCCGATTATAATACCTTTCAAGGCCAACATCCAAGGTTCGGACCTACCAGCCAGCCTTAATATCCGTTTTATCAACATAAGTACCACATGCACAAATCGCTGCTCCTCTATTCAAGTCTAGGGTCTCACTTCACCTAAGACAGTGATCACGGAGTCCCAGATGCTTATTATGTATAATTGGTGCTCCTGAAGGTATTTAGCATCATAGGATATCCATAACCATTGAATCAGGTTCCGTTTACAACTCTAGACCCTACTTAGGTGCTACACGGGTAATGGTTAAGCCCGACCTTTGACTCGTGTTTAGCATATCCCAAACAATCTAAATGGAAGGTCAACGGGACCCACACATGATCGGATCAAGAAAGGGAGCTAAATATGGAAAACCACTGTTTACAGTGTGCTGGGTCGACATCATGGATCCACAGATCGACCTGGTACTCTGTGAAAGTGGACAGCTAACTGAGAGTCAGAAAACACACTCTGCAGTATCCCCGGTTAACATCATGGTCATCCAGTTGACCGGGTAAAGTACACTACGGACATTAAATCATACATCTTGCAGATAAGAGGATCCTCAGTGTGGCCGGTCGACCGGGTACACTGGGTTCTGCACCCTGAGAGAATTTTCAGCTCCCAGCTGTGTGTTAGTTCACTGTGTGCCCGGTCGACATCCTGAGTGACCAATTTGGCCGGGTACAGACGAAACCCTAAATTTCAGGATTTTGTCATCTTCCATTTTCTATCAAAACTCCACCAAATAGATCACAGGTTTTCATTAATCACCTCCAAACATCAAACACACCTCCCACATCATGATCTCATCACAAATGAGCCATCGATCTTTCAAATGGGAGATTCCCATCCACCAATGGCCAATAACACATAAGAAAAAGGCTTAGAACAACAACCCATATATAACATCATCCAATCAACCATCCAATCATAAAAGACAGTAATTAACAACTTAAGCATGTTAATCAATTTAATTAAAGAATCTAAGCATGTTTACTTGCCTAATTAGGAAGAAAGCTCCTTAAATAGCTTGGCTTCACTCAAAATGCTCTAAGATCACCCCAATAGCTGAATCTACAATCTCTACACCATTCTCAAAGAGAGAAATGCATAAGAAAGAGAAATCTAGGAGAAAGAAAAGACTATTTTACAAGGAAATTGGAAAGGGGAATGAAGATTACCTTTACTTGGAAAGGGAGGAGAGACTTAGGAGATGAGATGAGCTCTTTAGTTTGTAGATGGTTAGATATAGATGGGGCTCTTGCTTCTAGTAATTGGAGGGCTAAGATCTGGAGACAGAAACCCTAATCTCTAACTTAGAGAGAGAGAGAGATGAGAGAAAAATTGTAGTGAAATGAGAAGAATGGATGAGAGGGGTGTTTTCTTTTATAGGAATTGGTTGGGTTATAGTCTAAAATGCCTTCTCTTACTAGTGTAAGTTTAGGATAATGATTGGGGTATCTAGGGAAGATTAAAATGGAATGACCAAAGGATCCTTGGTTACTAATAAAAATAAAGGATAAGAACCAGGATAGTTTAGGTACTCACATTTAATTACTAAAGTATCTTCAAATGAGTGGTTATGAATAAAGGAGCCTAAGGGCAATAAAGGTAAGCTATTTATAATGACAAAAGGGCCCATGTTTACTTAGTTGACAATAAAGGAGGTCAATGTCATTTAAGATATTGAGATTCTCAAAAAGGAGGAAAAATGTGTGGTTGGAAGGACTATAGTACCCTTATATAATAAATGGGTTAATGGGCTAGGCCATGGGTGGTTGGGTCATTCTAAGATAAATTGCACAACTTTCTTAGGAAAACTCATATATGGTTAATATTACAACTAAGGCTTCTAATTAGAAAATCAATTTTAGGAAACTACTATTAATCTCACAATAGTCTTATTCTTATAATCTAAGCTAAATTAATGGGAATTACTAACTACTGATGCTAATCACCTATTAAATAAGATAATACAGGGTTGACTTGGTCAAATTAGGTCCCACTAGGTATTTCTAGGGACGGGTCCTTACAGTCTATACAAAGTCAAGAACCGTGTTTCAAATGTACATCAACTATTAAATAAGATAACACAAGGTTGACTTGGTCAAATTAGGTCCCACTAGGTATTTCTAGGGACGGGTCCTTCCAGTCTATACAAAGTCAAGAACCGTGTTTCAAATGTATACGCACAACCACAGACCCAATCTTGGGTCAAGGGGCTACAACCTGTAGGAATCTGGAACCAGACCCATTTGGCATTTGGAACCTAAATTGAGGTTCTAATATGACCCTTTATTAATCAGAACATGTTCCAAAACATGTTTTTTAGTGGCTTGCATCCTAAAATCTTTCCTTTAGTCTTTTTAAATTAATAAAATAAAATCTTCTTCAACTTCTCTCTCCTCAACTCTTTCACTTTCTCTCTCTCTCTATATATATACATTTATATATATTTATGTATATTTCATGGATGTATGTGGGCAAGCAGTGCTAAACACTGCCCATGCGGTTTTTTATAAGAAAAACACCTCCTCTTAGTCACGCTTACTGGGGATGCATGATGATCAAGGAAGTCGATTGGATGGAAAGATCTCTATGAGACTAACATATGTGCAAATTTTTGACTCCATAAGATCATCCTAACCCTTTGACCCATGCCCTTAAAATTTAATGGTTGTAGAGGATGAAAAGTCGGATGAGTGCCAAATTTGAACTTATGACTGTTAAGAGGGGAGATAGTGTGTGTGAAAAGATTAGATTGACTCAAGGTGGGTCGCATGACAAAAAAAGGATGAAAAGGGGGATTTTTAAAGCGGGTGTTTTGGAGAATTACCCATACACAGACCACCCTGTTGTACCACTATGAATGAGTACTTGTTGTTTAAAGGATTTTGATGGCTTCGATATTTGTTGAAACTTAACTATTTTGGGTGTTGGATATCTCTTAATTTTCTTAGATATTGATGAAAACTCATGATTTTTTATGGGGTTGTTGATGAAAGATTGTTGAGATGGTTGGAGCTTTTCTATGCAAAACTCATGCAAGTTTATAAAATTTTAAATAGATTGTTAATTTAGCGCAAGCTTTTCTATTCAAAACTCATGCAAGTTCAGAGATTTTAAAATAGATTGTTAATTTAGCACTGGACGGATTTTGGGGTTTGATAAATTCCTATTATTTGAAAGTAAAAATTGATTTCATTTTAGCAGAAAAGAGCAATCCCAATGATTCAATTTTCTTCAAGTTATTAAAAATCCTTAATTTAATTGGGTCTTAACTCTTTATTAAGTACATTATCTTTTAGGATCTGAAATCTCATTAATTTGTTTATATTGTTTTTTAATGGGGTTTATTTCACATAGATGAAATGATTCTATGTATTCAAAAGCTCTTAAAGTTCTTAGTAGGAAATAGAAGAGAAAGAAACATTTTTCTTTAGAATATCTTTGCCTTTTTGGGCTTGTTAATATGAATGGTTTTGTTGTATAATGAAGCCTTTTAGTATTCTTTTGTGTAATAATTTGCTCATGGATATGAGTAGGGGGTGAAGGAAATTTTCATAACTATAAGAAACTAAAATCTTGGAGAGGTATTCTTTTTATTGCAATATTAAGATTATTAATTAATTGGATTTTAACTCTTTATTTAGTCTAAGTAAATTATGTTTTGGATCTTAATTTCTTATCTCTATTATTAATTTACTATTACGGTTAAGCTGTTTTGTCGTTTATCATCTTCTTTACTAATGGAAAGGCCTATGAGTTGGACAGGTATGTCAAACACACATCTTTTGTTTGAGTCCGGATCTCATGTTTCATTGAAATAGGGAAACATTGTTTCACCCAATTCACATTTGCCACCTGTATAAAATACTTAATTTCATACATCATAGCACAAAACACAAAATAAGAAATGAATGCATTTTATACAGATGACGAATGTGGATTGAGTGAAACAGTGTTTATCTATTTCAACGAAATAGGGGATCTGGACTCCTATGGTTTTGTTTGGAATAATACACATGTAATTTAGTTCATTAAGAACTTTGCAACCAGTTGGTTGCGGGTACTAATTGTTCAACACTTGTGGTTTTATTAAAAAATAATAAATTTTAACTAACTATTCGATATTTATATGGCTTAATTAATGACAAGATTAATACTAGTTTGAACTTGGAGACTTGAAGGGTTTCACTTTAGAGTTTGCTTATATAAAACCATACATATTTGAAATTGTAAAAAGATATACCAAATTTGTGACTTTAAATCTCAAATATGTGGAAAGCCTAGCATCTCCTCTATTCTGAAAGAAAGAACCAGTAAAGCATAACTGTATCTATAGCCAAATTTTTAGGTGCCTACTGAAACATATTTATTATTTACTTTATCAAATTAGAAACTTACTTGTGTTTTAACAATGTGTTTGGTTAAACGATTTTATACCCACTTTTACAATTGATATTTAGTAAAGGCTCCCAAATGAGGACCTACTTGTTGCACATAAAAAATTAAAATTATCCTTCATCATCTTTTGTATGTGGCTTCCTATTTTATAATTCTTAAGACTATTTACCCTGTTTAATGTAAAATGTCAGATATGTAAGATGACCAATGGGTACAATCACCTGTTTGTTGTAACGGAACATTTATCCCTTCAAAAGTTATCCATTGCAGAGGTCCCCAAGGGCCTGTTTGACATTGTTCTTATGTTGTTCCCAATTTTGTGCTCGGATCAGGTTGTGCTGAGATCAATTTGTACCGTGACTATACTTTACGGAACTTGTTTGGCACCGTTATATTAAATTACTCTACTGATAATATACTGTACGAAACTTTTTTGGTAATATTATAAAAGTTTTGATATAAGAAGCGGACGTATGATTTACAATTTGAGATGCACCTTTTATTATTTTTGCCGCTTTATTATTATCGTACATGGGACCCACCTATAATAATTACAATGTGGTACCCACTTTTAAAAATTAAAACATGGAACCCATTTTCATTGGATTTACAATCTGGGTCCACCTTCATAGGAGTTATAATGTGGGGCCGCCACCTTTTGTGAATAAAAATATGTGACTTACCTTTAGAAACTACAACGTGGTAACACATTTAGAAATTAGAATATGGGGCCCACATTCATAGGATTTATAATGTGGGTCCACCTTTTGTGGTCGTGACCATGTGACTCACATTTGTGAATGACAAAATGGAGCCACATTTTTTGTAATTGCGGACACGTGACCCACTTTTAGAAATTACAATGTGGTGCCCACCTTTAAAATTTTGAACATGGGGGCAGCACATTCATAGGATTTACATTGTGGGCCCACCTTATAGGAATTATAATGTGGGGGCTATCATTTTTGTTATTGTGAACACCGAACCCACCTTTAAAAAATTACAATGTGGAACCCATCTTTAGAAATATGAACATGGGGCTACATTCATAGGATTCACAATGTGGGCTCACATTCATAGGATTTACAATGTAGTTCCACATTTTGTAATTGCGACCATATGACTTACCTAATAATATTATAAATTGGGGCCACCTTTTATGTGATTGTAGGCATGAGACCCACCTTTAGAAATTATAACGTGATGCGTACCTTTATAAATAAGAAGATAGGGCACACATTCATAGGATTTTTAATGCGGTCCCGCCATTAAAAGATTATAATATGGGCCCCGCCTTTTGTGATTGTAACCATGTGACCCATTTTTAATAATTATAAAGTGGGCTACCTTCTTTGAGATTATGAACATGAGGCCTACCTTTAGGATAAGTGAGAGGATTTAGAGTATTTAAATGACATTATTTAACAGGCATGAAATAAGTAAGAAACAATTGTGCCAGCAAGTTGTTTCTTAAAAATTTTTTTTTTTTTCGTTCCTACTTTCTTATGCCAACGGGATAAGATTCTGAGATTTCTTCCCGTGAGATTAAAATTGGGAACAATGATTTACACATACCAAACATGTTTTCCACAACCTTATCTCATGGGAACATGGGAATATCCTACTAGAACGATGCCAAACACGCACTAAATATCTTAGTCTCAAGTTTGCTCCAGTCCTGATTTGGAGGTGTGGATTTCACATCCATTTGACTTGATGCTATAACCTTTTTTCTTTTTGGTAAGTCAGCCAAGGGGACTAGTAGGATCCGAGTGAGAGCCCGCATACACGGGAAGAATGCCCCTCAGGTGGGAAAGGAGTTTGCACATACCCAAGGTTCGAACCTTGGGCAGTTAGGTGAGAACTGTCACTCCTTACTACTTGAGTAAATAACCCAACCCCATGTACAAGTATGCACACATTTGAGTTTCTTAATGAAAAATTCTCAAAAAGGTAAAAGGTATAGAACTTCTGGCTTATTTTTAAAAAAGTAAATGAAGATTTCAACATTTCAGAAGAGAACAAAAGTTCTCCACAATTGTTTCAATCAAGTGCTCTCCATAAGATTTCTTTAGAAATGATAAAAACACGCCTTATGTCATTTAAATGAAATGATCATGTCTAACTCAAATGACCTAATGGGCTCACTTCAACTATATTTATGCACAGATGGTTAAAAAGGGGATTCTAAATGACAAAAAAACTAGCTTCATTAAACAGTTATAATCATGAAGATCGTCAATTTTAGAAAGGAAAGAGGTTCAAAAAACATAAAAATCTGTCATAAGAGTAGGTTGCTATTTCTCAAAAAAATAAAAAAAAAAATTATGGAGAGCACTTGATTGAAAGAATTATGGAAAAAATTTATATTTTTTTGAAATATTCACGTCTTCATATTTTTTGTTTGTTTTGAAAATGAGACAAAAGTTTATACTTTTAAGTTTTTTTGTTTATTAATTATATAAGTATAAAATACTTGTATAAAAGTATATTAAGCCTCAAATTGGGGCCAAGTACAGGCCCTTTCATCTAGGGAAGATTTTCACTTGTGCATGGTAAGTGCGGCTTGGATGTTCCTGATGCACAGTGCTCGTATGCACCATGGGCAAGGTGAATAAATTCCTTTAATCTGGCTCGGCTTTAGGCTTTAACTTTAATTTGGATTTAGGTATAGATATGGGACCAGTAACGAAGACTCAAATTGGGTATGACACCTATTGCAAATGTGAATTCATCCCTGAATATAACTAAGTGCCAACCATATCCAACTTTTTTTTTCATAATTTCTTTGAATGGAACTTTTTCTTTTCATAATTGCATATATAAATGTTAATCATGACTCACTAATCCTAATATCTAAGATCATAGATATCATATAGTACTTAAAAGGGTTATACACAGGAATGGCTTGGCAATTCCTAACCATGGGTTGTTCTAGCCTATGAAGCCCACTTGCATTTAAAAGGTCTCTAAATAAAATACCTCTGTGCAAAAATTGGTAACAGGGAGGTACCACAATATTCAATTTGAGTGATCTATGGGAACTAAGCATCCATTATGAGGTCCACTATGTCAATAATTTGGATATGTTTCTTATCATGGCATTATTGTCACGCCCCATTCATTAAAACAAGGATTGTACGTGAGGTCAGGGCCAATTAAAAATTTTCAGCAGAAAACCAATACAACGTAGCCCCAATCTTGTCCCATATGAACCGAAGACCGCTGCTAGGTATAAACATTTCCTCAAACGAATACAAAATAGCAAAAGCTTAATAACTAAACAAGTGGTATCTCACAATGTTTATTTAAGAGCAAATACTGAAATATATTAACTAGAGTTGAAGTTTAACAGTTTAACAAAAGTATTATTTACAACAATGGCCACATCGAAACTTGGGCCTAACCAAAATGACGAAAGGGAACAAAAGATGAATCAAATCCAGATATATCTTGAAGGCTCTTGATACGGGAGCAGTACATGTATACAACGTTGTCTGTAAGTAATCTAGGAGGTCATCAGGCCGATCCGCCCGGACTTCCTCCATCTCCTTTTCCGTGTAATAGGCGGGCTTGGTACGTATGCACCAAGAATAGCATTGTCATACACAACAGTCGGTAATATATATATATATATATTTATATAACATCAATAGATATGCAATATTAAGCCGAGTAATAGAATAGACAAGATCATAAGAAATGTATAGTATTCAAACCATAATCAAACTAACATTAACATCTAACAAGATAGGTGGTCCACATATGCTAATCACCACAGGATAATGTTATTGCCCTCCCTACTCTCATTGAGTTGTGGTACAGATATGACATACACGGGATAAGAGCCTGGTCCTTCAAAGTTGATACCTGGGCTAAACATACAAAAGTCCCATCATCTTGTGGTATCCAATGGTGTACATCATCTGTCAAAATCCGAACCGCAGACAGCCAAAACTCCAAAGCCCTCACACATGGTGGTGCCCCAGCTGTGTTGGACGTTTACAGTTAAGTGGTTCCTGACACAAAGAATCCTAAGCAAACATAAGTAAAGTGCTAGGCTTTTCTTGCGTGAATAAGATTCATCAAATGATAGAAAAACTACGTTGCATCAAAATCATATTGCACAAACGAACCAAACTTTAAACCTCAAAAGTAGTTCTCTTCAAAGCCTTACAATCAAAGCCACCTAGCCTCGACACTTGGTCAAACATCAGAACAAACAAAACATCAAAAGGGATCTTAAGTCAATCATCTAAGTTCTCCATATTGATCCCAACCAAAGCAAAGTAAACGGAGCTATTGGACATGTTCATAACATATAGACAAGTACCAAACGATACAATTCCGAATCAGAAACAATAAACAATCCAAACCCTAAGTCAAATGTTATTCCCAAAGTCTCGTACATCCCTACTCAGTCAACGGAGGGAATTATGGTTCGCAATATCCGAACAAAACCTCTTCTTGCATAGATACAAAGGAGGATGTCCCATTGCCCCATATCATCCATGATTAAGATAGGTTGAATCCTAAGAAAACCGGAATAACCGTGAGCAAACATCGGCTCAAGACATTCTTTGCATCAAGTCCAATAGTGAGGCATCAAAAGGTATCACCAAGGGTCCTACCTAAGTCCTCAAACTAGGGAAGAAAATATGTTTTTCAAAAAGGAAGTAGACTACCCTGCGGCTAACTCTCAGTTAGCCATGGGGTCTTCTACGGTTGGCTCACGGCTAACCATAGGCACTTGGTTGTAATTTAAAATCAGGTTTCGTTAGTCAACCTCCAAGACAGAGACCAACTCAAAATAATATGGTTAGTCGTGGGCTAACCGTAAGGTCATCGTAGAACAAAAGTTGAAAAATAGAAATCGTAGAGCCCAAGCATCCCGGGCTTCACACAAGCAAAAATTATATTTTATGGTTAGCTGTAGGCCAATAACGGCTAACTGTAACCCTTCAGAACTCACAAAAACGAGCTCTGATTTGGAAAAGGTGATGCTTGAGGTTGTGGAAGATTGGGGAAGACAACCAGAGTTGTCATTTGGAGAGGGAGAACTCCGGCGACAAGCGGCAATGAGGAGGCAATAAGAGGAGATGAGATTCAGAGAGGGGAAATGGAGAAAGAGAGAAGAAATAATGAAGATGAGTTTATTGCCTTATATTTGGGCTAAATGAAATTTACAAGGTAGTCCTTGGGTCCACTAATGATGGTGTTTGGGTCCCTTCAACGCATCTGATTGAAACGTGACAAAAAGCTGAAGTTCGTGAAATGCCGAGACTACCCGATGCACCCAAACTCATAAAATCTCAAAATCTAAAAAAAAACCCTTGAAAACTTTTCAAAATTACGAACCACCCCCCTACTATTTCCAAACGAGTTCGAAATCACACAAGACTTAGCACGCGTGACCCATACGTTAAACCCGACTCGCTAAGACTCTAAACATGTTGCATTAACTAACATGCAATTAATTATAATAAATTCAATATTAAGGGTCGGGGTGTTACAATTATCGAACAAACTTAGACCCAAGCAAGTGTCTAAAGACAAGATACAATATGAAGAAGTATTTGGAAAGTAATAAGTTAGTTTTCCAAGTAGTTGAACTAGGGTCTCCTTTTTTCTTAACATTCTCTATACTGGCTTTTGGCTAAGAGAGTCTCACTCAACTTATGTTACAATAGAAATATGTAATTGTATAATTGGTCGCCTTCAAGAAGCGCTATACAGTTTTAAGTATTCTTTCAAAACCAAAACCCCCCTCCTCCCCTACAAGCGCACAAGCACCAAAAAAAAAAAAAAAATACCTATTTTGGAAATCCTCATATTTATACACCAATACTGATTTTTTCTTAGTTACATAATAACGATATGAAAACCTTTAGTAAGGAATCCTTGTTTCAGGGTTTATTAGGAAATCTCAACTTTGCGGCTTTTGTGCTTCTATTAAACTAAAAACTTTAGAATAATCAATCTACCTCTTTATAAAATAAAATAGAGATTTTTTTTTTACAAAAAGGTGCCTATCTTTTCAGGAAACCTCAAAAACACCCTTGTATTTTTTCTTTTACTTATAAGTATCTTGAGTTGCAGTCCAACTAAAGGAAAAGCAACCTACGTTTCCAATCTTCCTATCCTTTTTTGTGTTGCCCATTTTATCCCTTGCATTTGTTGGAAATTGGAAAGAACTCTTTTAGACCTTACTTTTTTGGATAGCGCTAAACAGTGCCCGAGCATTTTTTAAGAACAAACGCCTCTCCTAGTTGAGCCCACGGGATGCATGATGATCATGGAAGTCCATTGGATAGAAAGATTGATGTGAGGCCTACTTGTATGCAAAATCTTGAGTCCATAAGAACATCCTAACCTTTTGATCAATGACTCTAAAATTTAATGGTTTAGAGACATCATTTTATCATGATTTCAATCCAATAGTGAGGAAAAGTTGGATGAGTGTCAAACTTGGACTAGTGACTATTCATGTGAGGGTAGTGTGTGTGAAAAGACTAGATTGACTAAACATAGGCCCCGTGACCGAAAAAAGAGGGGCAGAAAAAAGTGCGTTTTTAAAGGGGGGCATTTTTTAGAATTTCCCTACTTTTTTTTTATTTTCCCGGTTTACTTTTGACCATCAAGGGGATAAAACTCATTTTTCTTTTTCTTTTTACTTTTAACCATGCAAGGGGGTTGGGGGAGCACACCCCCCCCCCCCCCCCCCCCCCCCCCCCCCCCACACACTTTTTTTTTTTTTTTTTTTTTTTTGTTCTAACCATCCAACGGGACTTGGACCCATTTTTTCTTTGTTTTTGTTTTTAACCATCCAACGGGAGCTTTTTTGTTTGTAAACATTCAAGGGGGTTGGGATCCTTCTTTTCTTGTTTTTAACCATTAAGGGGGTTGGGACCCATTACTTTGCTACTTGTATCCAACAAAGAGGTACGGAAGGATTTTTATTTTCTATGTGTTTGTATGGACTTTGACATGGAAAGACAAAAGAAATGGCTGGATGAAAGTTAGGGCCCCACTAAAGCTTGAGATTTTTACTTATGATAAAATGTTGTCACGTTGTAGAGTTCTCTAAAGATTTTTTTGATAAGAGATTTACATTGTCAGTAAAAAAAATCCTCATGTTGCTTGTGATAAAATGTTGGAAAAAATTGTTAATAATCTCACAAATATGCATGACTACATGATGAATAAATTTATCGACTCATCTTTTACCAAGTTAAAATGGCAATGAATATAGAAATTTACAGAAGTTTTATTAGAAAGGTTTCTGTGCAAAATAGATGACATGATTTTATACAAAAGAAAAACTTATTTCTCCCAAATGCAGGCTTTCACAAAAATAAATAAATAAATAAATAACACCCACTAATATATTTCATACGCTATAAAAAAAGTAACTAACTTCCACATTTCAAACACCACCATAAATAGCATCATCTGCTGAAAAACTTTCAAAAAATGATGACGTCATCATAAAAAATCTTCTTATATGATAATAAAAAAATTGTATACAAGGTTGTCCATCAAGTACCTACATCAGAGCATGAAAATCAACAATACTTTAGAACTCAACCATGTGTAATACAAGAAAAATAAAAAAAAAAATGTGAGAAAAATTTAGAAACTATGAGAGTGATTAAATTAAAATATACTAAATAGACATGCCCAGCTTAACACCGCCATAAAACCACATTTGCTAAATAATTATTCAAAATAACGACGTCATTATAAAAATTCTCCTTATATGGCAATAAAAAAATGGAGAAATAGAAAGAGGATGATACACGTGACGGAGCAAAATGACTTGATTTATTGAGATTGTATTTTTTCTTAAATGATGGAAAAGATTTAAATACAAATGAATGCAAGTGGACCATCACCAAATAAAATACACAAACATTTTATCCTCCATATTTTCCGCAAAATTTAGAACATTCACACCCACTACGTCCCACCATCAGGAAAAAAAAAAGTTTTTGTTCTCTGCCTTTTGGCCCCTAGTCCTTTCAAGAGCCGAGCCACATGATCAAGATTCAAGAAGAATAATTATCACAAAGTATAAATAGGATATGATCCACGTGACAAGATCCATCTACATTAACGAAAAGGTACCACACCCATATCATACATGAATATCAATCTCAACAGTTGAAAATGTGTTCCAAGTAAACTTGCATCATTCCAACCATTGAGGCTGAATGATAGCTGTGATTGGATAAGTTTCGAGGAGTTGCCCATTTTTTAATACCTCATGATCCCATCCACCATTTGGAGACACTTGATCACAAGAGCATCATTGCCACAAAACGTGAAATAATGAGAAATATGTGAGATAGGAATAGAATCCATCGATGAGCACTAACATGACCCTAGCTAGCAAAATTCCATTTATGAGAAAGATTAAAAAAAATATTAGCAGATGCCTGCTACCTATCTTTCAAATTTGCTTTAGTTGTGGACTTCAATCTTTGCTTTGCAAGCGTCTGACGATGAATCGAAATGTTGAAAGGGATAAAGCATCAAGCATTTTGAGAGTAGTTTTTCGACAGAAAAAGGAAGAAAATATTGGGAATGTGCCATGCTTTTGCTTTAGTTTGGTTTGCTGTTAGAGAAAAAAAATTATACGGGTGTTTTTGAGGTCTTTTGAAAAGATGGGTTTTTTTTTTTTTAATTCAAATTTAATAAAATAAAATAAAGTAAAGCAATCTTTGTTTCTCCTTTCTAGAGTTTTTCTTTACAACTAGTGGGAGGGACGTGCGTTGCACGAAGTTTTCACTGAAAGTGTTTATGTTGTAGTTACATGTTTATAGAGATGAAAAATGGTAAGTATACAATTATCTAATTGCTAGTGTGCATATTTTGATTTTATTAATAAAGAGAATAGAAGTTTCAACCTATTATAATCAAATAAAAAAAGTATTTATAATAACACTTCATAGATACTAATATATGCTTATATTCTAAGTTCAGAGTATAAAAAAGTAGAAAGCATTTGTTTCGATTGAAAGATTTATAATAATATTTTATAGAATACTAACATATACTTACACTCTATGTATTGTCAGTGCAAGCTTTGAGCAGTCGACGAGTGGATCTTTTTCTTTCGGAGTAGGTGTTTTGTTGCAAATGTGGGATTCTTTAACTTGTAGATCGATTTTGGACCTGTAGATCATACATATTAGTATAACAATAGGACAAGAAATGAAATAAGAAGGAAATCTAGGAAAGACCATAATGTTGTCAGTTTAATATACCTCTCAAAATCTAGATTATGTTAAAGTATATAATGGGTATGCAACACCCCTAAATCAACTAATTTTACATAAGTTCATCTGTTTGTGAGTAAAGATAACATGAAAAGTATATCAGAAACTCATTTTCATATAGGTAGACAACATCATAAAATTATGGGGATTTGACATTTCAATGCCTCTTAGACATGAAATCTCCAATTTCATGACTAAACTTCACTAAATGTTACCAGAGTCTTTTAACTCTAGTACACTTTTTTATTTTAACTTTTTTGCCTTGGACCCATGATATCATGGGCTTTTAAAAACCCATAATATCATGGGATACAAGTAGGTTTTCAACTTTTAACATTTAGATCCTATGATATCGTGGGTTTTTAAACTCTCATGATATCATGGGATAAGGGCAAAAAGTAAATAAAAAAAAAGGACAAGAATCACACGACTCTGGTGACATTTACTGAGGTTTTGTCATGAAATTGGGAGTTTCGTATTTAAGGGGCATTGAAATGTCAAATCCTCTAAAATTATTCAAGTGGGCTATTTGTCAAATACGATAAATGAATTGGTGTAATAAAGACTCATAGTCCTTGATGTAGCTGCAATTCATTGTGTACTTGGGATTCCCTATGAGCACCATTTTGTTGCCATTTCAGCACCTCCTCTTTGATCAACATCTGAGTAATTGGGTCATCTGAATAATCCAGAACCTGGATGAGCAGATTTGACCTTGGGCCCATCCAGATTGCATGTCGCAGCAATCGATTCCTGATACACCTGTTTGATAAATAAAAAATCAAATACTGAAAACCACAATATATTTAAGAGAAGAAAGGAAAATCTATAGAAAAGCAAACACAATGTATATACCCATTTGCTAGTAAACCCGGAAAACCTTAAATTTGTATAAAATGCAAATCAAACAGAAAGCAGAAGAGGGTCTTTCTTTAACTTATATATTTTTTCACATGAATTGAAGAACATCAAATATCTGCAAAATGCATAACAGAAAATCAATAACCAAATGCATGTAAAAAAGACAAAAACACATCCACTAACCTAATCCAGGGAGGAGCTTCAATTTTATTTTGCAAGATGAGGGAGGGAGGAGATGATCTTCTTACGCAGAAGAAAAACTTCAAAAGATGGCAGAAATAATCTTCTTAAGCCCAAGAAAACGTAAAACAACTCTCAGACGTCTTCCTTCTTTTTATTAGCAAGAATGAAAATGGTTTAAAATGAAAATGGTTTGTATGTCGTGGGCCCCACAAGATTGTATATTAGATGGACATCTAACATGGATATCTTACATCGAAGTGGACGCCACATGTTGAAACAAATTATCTTGTGCATGCAGGTGGTCTACGAAACTCAAGTAAATGAATGGCAACAAATTGGTTTGAAGAAATCAGAAAGAAAAAAAAAAAATGAAAGCAACTATCTCTTTTTAATTATAATATAGAGATAATATAATATAATATAATATGTGTAGAAAAAGACAAATTACAAAGTCGACGAAAAGCAGCTTGAACGGCTGCTTTTACGTATGGGATAGAATAGAAATAAAAAGTGGGCCCCCCTCAGCTTGTAGATGGTCCCTTGTACACGTGGGAGCATTTTACAAAGTGGTCACGCATATCTGCCATGTAATGTAACATGTGAAGCATTTTATATAAAGTGGGTCGCCCATATCGCCGCCCCCTATTCCTACGAAAACAATATCTAATATGTAATATCCTCTCCAATAAGATAACGACGGGTACCGCTCTAATCTCATGTCGGCAAAACGGCTTTTGGAGGAGGGACCGACGTGGACATTGTACCAGTCTTTATTCTATTCATGTCGGACGCGTACAACTGTCGCCACGCTGTCAATTCGAGAAAGTTCGATTGAGCGCTATCCACAGAGTGCTTTTGGGTCACGTGGCCCCCCAGAGAAGGAGAGAGAGAGGGATATCAGCCGCATCCATTGAACAGGCCACGTCAGCTGAAGGAACCTCTTTTTCTTTCTTTTGATTAATGGGTTCACTTTGGCTCAGTAGCCTTCTCAATCACGGGTCCTTCGACTACGGGACTCGTGATAATCTCTAATTAAAGGGCTATTGTTTGCCGAATTTCATAATATATATATATATTTCTCCAAATAATATCTCCGTGCACCTAACATCGAGCATGCTAAAATTTTGGGTGCCTTTGTGCACATGATGTGGAGAATTGGTGTTGCAAAAGATATTCTTTTCTCATACACCGTAGGAATTTGTTATCTGAAAAAATTCAACCCATTTATGTGCTTTTTCATTGAGAAAAGCGGTTACTCGAAACATTATTTTATTGTCGTGTGAAAAACCTTTTTTTACGATCCTCACGTTTCATAGAAAATCCGAAACTACACAAGGGTGGCCTTAAAAAATTTGTAAAGCCGATCCGACTTTTCAAATGATGGAGCTTTTATGGCCTTTTCACCGGCCATTGAAGCGAAAAACCCGCTAGAAGCATAACTCCGTGCCTTGCATATAAAGGAGCTCAACTATGCAAGACTCTCTACCTAGACAAGGTAATATTTGAAGGAGATTCATTCCCAGAGACATAGTCCCCTAGCCTTTAATGTTAGGCTGGAAGCATATTGATAAAATTCTAAAAGAGATAGTTGAATGGAATGTTACCTTATTTCTCAGCTCGGCAAATGCAGTGGCGGATCAGCTAGAAAAATTAGTCCCACCTCTAGAGATTATGTTCCACCACTCCCTTCCTTGCATACATGGGAGACTTACTCAGAAGAAGTTTTTACACAGCAAGGGGCACAGTGCATAAAATAGAATGATGCTTGAAGGTTTTTAAGGAGTGCAACACATCTTCTAACATTTATGCAGGGACTTAGTTTATTTCTTACTATTTGAGGATGTCTTATTTTTTGTTGCTGTTAGGATCTTAAGTCTATTTTGTCACTCTTTGTTTTACTTCAAATGTAATTCATTCTCTTAGCAGAAAAAGAAAGAAAACAGACGGAACTTTTAGAGACTCAAAGAATCGAATAAAGTCATTAAGATTAGTGTTATGAATTTCCACCAAGTTGCAAATAAGTGCAATCAAAATAACTTTCTTCCTAAATTAAAGAAAGAGCAAATAGATTAATTAGAGTTGAGCCCATTATCCAATTAGATAAAATGACAGGAAGGGGTTTTTTGCAATTTTGAATAATTTGGATTGTAAATTCTTTATACCCAACCTTTGAGACAATCTATCATTTCTCTTTTAGGGTCTCTCATTATAAGAATTTCTTAAATTAGTCACTGCCATTTGAGAGTTCTGAAACTGCAGTCAGAGATTTATTTTCTTAGCAAAATTTTGAAAATCTAAAAATTCAACATTCTCAAATGCTCAAATCAAGGATTCCCAAATCGTTGCAAGCATTTGGGATTGTCAAAGATTTGAAATCCCAATGGCTTGATGGTGGAACACTAGTGTCCTTAACACGTAGCCGCCGCATTCTTTTTTTACTACGTAGTACCCATATACAAATGTCTTCATATTGGACAAGAGCAAATATGCTGAGATTTTTTAAATATTAACTATAATTCTCTTGACATTTTGTTGCGTAGGAATTCCACTTATCACAATTCTTTCTCATAATTTATAAAGGTGGGCCCCACATTTGAGTTTTTCATTTTATGATTAAGTGGAGCCCACTTGGGTACAACTAAAAAATATAAAAAGTAGAGAATTAGTGGAACTCAAAAAGCATGGAATTCTTAAACAAGAATTCCAACATGAAGGAAGCAAGGAACTCAATGATAGAGTCTAGCAGCATTCCATATTTTTAACATGTATTAGACATGAGTTTCAGAAACTCCTACAAAGAAATAAGCTCTTAGTGCGATTTTCTTTTGTTGGCAATCCAAACGCCCTATTTCTTGTAAAGAATTTTGAGATATTTTACTAAAAATATCACAACAGCGTTACGATCGCTAAAACTATTCAAGACGTGAGTAACACAGAGACTTTTTTTCTTCTCTCCTTTTTGTGCACAGGCTGAGTCACCCCATTACAAGGAAAAAAAGAAACAAATAAATGAATGAATGAGGTTCGGATCCCTTATACGTGGTTGAGCTAGTTAGGGACATACTGTATCAGCCGTGTTCATAAATGGACTGATTTACCATATATAATAATAATAATAATGATAGCTCTGGCCCAAGTGCCCAACCACTTCTTGTTGTACATGGATTCTGGGGATGTGACCAGATCCTAGTATCATATTTGGACTTTTCACCAAAAAGGAAAGTGCATGGCTTATGCACAATCTAGCTACCAAGTCAGCATGGTAGTAAGCATACTGCTTTTGCCTTCTTTTCTCCATTTCTATTTTATAAATCTTTCAAAATCAAAGTCGGAGTGAGTTGGAAAGGGTTTTAGGGAGAGAGGAGTTTGGCGTCAGGCTATAGCGTGGGCCTACCAAAAGGATAATGAAACTAAAGACTTCCTAATGGCTGAATGGGATTTGTGACACAATATAGCAGTGATAGCAAAAAGAATAGGCCAAGGTGAGACTGCGAGAGTGGCGCCGTTGATGCAGCGGGCCATGCATAACCAACGTCACTCAGAAGTATAACCGACAATCTTGACTGGTCCGGTTGGAAGATCTTCTAAGAATATTCTCAGGCTGCCTCATACCCATACAATTAAGGTCAGCTAACCTTGGTTAAGTATGGATCCCTTTGGCACCATTCTTACATTGTTCTCCCTTCTGTGCCCAAATGAAGTTGTGCTTCTCGGTTCTTTACTGAGAGTATTCCGTGCAGGATTTATTTGGGAATATCATGTTAATTTGTTCCGTTGAAAATATGCATTGAAAAAATTATTTGGTAACACAATAATTATCTTATTTTAGGAAATAAACTTGAGGTACTCATGTTTGGCAATACAGTTATATTCAAACCAATAATAATTTTTCATGAATCTATCTTAAATATTAAAAAGATACAATACTTAATTAATTAAGAATATTCATGCATTCATCTCATATAGTAATTTGCAAGAGAAAATGATTAATCTTATTAATTAAAGTTACACATAAGCCTTATTTTCATAATATGTCACATCCCGAATCCGAGAATTCCTTGATTAGGGTGGTTTCCGAGGTGTGACACGCGTGCTCCCATAAACTCGTACATATTCCGGACCAAATTCAAATTCATGAAGGAGAAAATTCCACTTTGCACGTGTGAGGATTATCAACCGACATCTGTTAATGAACATTTAATTGCGGAAGCATGTACAATATCAATATCAAAGCCATGAGCTGTTCATTAACCAATTTGTTACATAACTATTGGTCTTTAACAAACCTAATAATTTAAACATTCATATGCATTGTACTCAAGGTATTCTAATGAAGAACTAGTAGATGCTATGCCTTAGTGGAAACATGTTCCTAATACAAATGCAAGTCAACACTAATCACATGCATCACCTTAAGTTAAGTGCAAGATAAAATATCTAGTCTCAAAGGCTATGATTACCACTCTTGTACATACTCCAGCGGTCGAAACTAACCATTATTCTTACCGATTAAATATATAATCTGGAGAACTATCAATTATCCTCACTACAAGAAATTTGGGGTTTAAGGACGACACAAATTTGTCCTAAAATGTACATATTTCGTCACCGAAACTAATTAAGACGAAAATTTTTCGTCACCCATTTTGTTGCCAAAGCCTTGTCGCTAAAAGGTATTGGAGACGGAAAAAAAATTCGTCATTGAAAAAGATAAATTTGTGATGAATTTTTTTTGTCTCCAATACACTCTGTTGGGAACATACTTGTAAGTAATTAGTGACAAAATATTTTCTCATTAAAGGTAGAAATTAGAGACAAAAATATTTTGTCATAAATATAAGAAATAGAGACGAAATAATTTTGTCGCGTTTAATATAGAGGAAGACGAAAAAAATTTGTCAAAGAAACTACTAGTGGATGACGATCTTTCGTCTCCAATCGACTTTGTGGGAACATACTTGTAACTAATTAACGACAAAACATTTTTTCATTAAAGGAAGAAATATGAGTCAAAAATATTGTCATAAATATAAGAAATAGAGACGAAATAATTTTGCCGCGTTTAATATAAAGGAAGACGAAAAAAAATTGTTAAAAAAAGTACCAGTAGATGACGATTTTTTATGTCTCCAATCGACTATGTGGGAACATACTTGTAAGTAATTAAAGACAAAATATTTTGTCATTAAAGGAAGATATTAGAGTAAAAAATATTTTGTCATAAATATAAGAAATAGAGACGAAATAATTTTGTCGCGTTTAATATAAAAGAAGACGAAAAAAATTTGTCAAAGAAGCTACCAATGGAGACAAAACACTACACCAAAAACAGCTAACAGGAAGTTAATAAACTGTAGCATTCACACCTATACACATTCATAGAAAACAATCACCAAATGGTTCAAAAAATCTAAAACTGAAATCAACAGACTATCTTGAACTCAAATATTAAATTTATAATGTTTGAATATCCATACATCACACATCCACCTCATATAACCTTCTAACTACTTTCATCCACTCTATTTCTAAAAAAAATGACAACCAAAGAGTCCATTCCATCACATTTGTTGTGGCTTTAATTTATTCCAATGTTAATGTTTACTGCTAGCTAAGTCCAATTGTTATGGTGGAAAAAGCCCTCCAATTAACTTGTAGCATTCTTTGCAATGAACTGCTTTTCTTGCATAAGTATATTCTTCTGAGCATGCTCCTGAAAAACAAAATAGAAACCAGGCTAAACAATAGCCTGAAACATTGAATTGGATGAGGATGGTTTCAAGATGCATGAAACTTTTCACCAAAAAAATAAAAATAAAAATGCATGAAACCTTGTTAAAATCAACCAAAGAGTCTCTAGTCTTATAAATTAAAATTTAATAGCATACCTAGTTCTAAAGCTGGAAGACGGATATTAAAGTCCACGCCACCTTTAGCGAACTGTTGAATGTCCATCAAATCTCCTCCCCAGATCATGCACCCAATCATACTATCATAAGCATAAGCTACACAGGAGCAGTTCTTCTGACACTTGTCCTCACACTCGGTCAAATTTCCATCGGCCCAAGAAACAGGTAAATCAGGTTCTCCATCTTCAAGAACCCATCTCTTTTCCAACTACCATTCCCATTCTTCTCACATTCTAATTGTTTACTCCTCACGCACCCACCTGACCAGCTCCCGCTATTCCATTCCCCACTATACTTGGGTTCAAATCCTTTCAAACAGTTATAGATTGGTGAACTTGACATACTACATCTCCCATTTGGTCCACATCTACCGTACAAATCACATTCAGTATCTAATCCGGACCAGGTAGTGAACCATGAATTTTTTTTCTTTTTCCCATGCAAATCATTTCAACATGCCCAATGAATCCAAAACATACCTGGTATAAAAAGAGCCATTGAAGTAATCATAAGAAAACTCTAGCACCCCAGCAGAGTTTCTAATGAGATATTGGGATGGGATTGATCATAAACAACTAGTTGCATGGCAAAAGCGGAAGCATCCACTGTACAGTTCCAACTGATTTTTTTTTTTTTTTTTACTTTTTCTTATTGGTGTGTGTGTGTTTTCTTTTAATGGGATAAGAAAAACATCTTCGTTATGGTATTGAGATTTTCATGGCCGAGTTAGGATCAATATTAGGATAAAGTTTCACAAGTTAAACAAAAAGCACAATTTAGGAGCAGTTAAATTTTGCCTCTGTATGAAATGCGGATTGAAGCCTATATATGATTTTCATAGGTACTTTCCACTTAAGAGTGAGAACAACAGATTTAAGCACAGATTCCTTTCTATCATAAAGTTGCCTGGTCAAGGGACCACCAAAGAATTAGCATCAAGGTTCAAACAACATACCAAGTTTAGAAATAGGGCCACTCTTTCCATTGAAACATTCTCTTCAAAATCACGTTTGAAGAACTGGGCTGTCTCCATGTTTACTCCCATTGCAGCAAATACAATGGCAAAATTGTCCTCTGCTTCATCCTGTAGGTTAATGAAAAGGGTTAACAAAGTTCATATCATTGAACTTAAAAACACCATGCTAAAAGGTGAGAAAAGAAATTATGAGTTGCATCATTGCTTAAAACTCACTAAATGCTCAAAAGAAAATTGTGAAATCCAACTAGAAAATAAATTGCATTGTACACATTTTACTAATAAGAGTGCATCACAAAATTGCTTTTTTTTTATTTTTCACTATTTTTGCTTACCTGGAAAGCAGTGAATTTTAAAGGACTTTTAGGTTGAAAAACCACATCATTGTTGAGCCACCTTTCTGGTTTAAACACTTCTGCATCATTGCCCCATAGGGACTTCATTCTCCTCATGGGATGAGGAAGGTACACCACCAAATCCCTTCTCCCAACATTAAACCTATCAGGCAAGGTATCATCAAAGCAGCATAACTTGGCATTCACATAATAATAGTAACAATAAGAATAGCAATAATAATAAGCACCTTACAGACTAGCTTACATAATAATAAGCAGAGTTTGTGACAGAGCAACAAACAACAATTTCCATTATAGATTAGAAGTTAATCCCACTTAAACCTATCAAAATATGAATGACTGGAAGAGCATGAATTAGATTGAGTAGAATGGATTTGAGAGCTTACAGGCCGTGGGATTATAAAGCTAGAAAAGAGGTTCCACATGGCATAAAATGCAGCAGAGGAGATAGCAGAAACCTGCTGATTGGGTGCCATGGCTATCGCCATCATCCCATAGAATGTGAAGTATAACACCATCAGAGAAATTTGAAAGCCCAAAAAAAAAAAAAAAATATAGCTACACTAACATTCAAAAGAAAACCCGAACAAAATCAAATGAAAACCATCACACCATCCCATCTATCAGAAAACCTAAAAAAAATCTAAGATCTCAACAATGAGAACTACTTATTTATCATCATCAAAATGTGCGTACAAAAAAAATACAAAAAAATTCAAGATGCTCTGAAGAAAAATGTTAGGGGGAAAAAAGAACATACAAAATACACAAGAAAAGGGACCTTGATTCTTCACGAACACTCTCTAACTTCAAGAGACATCCTAACATGTAAGATTGATGGTTTGCAAAAATTTTTTATCTTAAAAAGAACAAAAACTAAATATTGCAACTTGTTCATTTTTCCTAGTAAGATTAATATCTAAGACATTTAACAATTTACAATATCATTTATTATATATTAATATATGTATATGTCAATGATGTTATTCATATGATTGTATCAGTCTTATTTGTCGTAGTATATATGTTGCTATGGATGGATTATAAACAACCATGTTTTTCTTACTCATCTAATTTTTAAATTCTTGTCTAAAAAAAACCTAAGATTCACAATACAATTCAATTGATCCCCTCGAAAGATTTGCGATACAATTTCCATTCTCAGAACAATGCTGGCACCCAACATCAAATTCCATTTCATAAATTGATATGCATAGATAAGCATTATTGTTACAAATCAAATGTGTACAGATAACTACAATGACACCATTCCCATAGGAAAAAAACAACTAATGCAAACTAATAGAAATGTAAAATAAAACTGCATCAAACGTGCATCTTAGAACATGGAGTGAACATCATTTGTAAGATAACTGCGAGATAGGCCTTTTATTATAAATATTCTTGTAATAAAGTACAGAGAAATGCATAATAAAAGTACCTTGTGAGAAGGATTGCACACAAGAGAGTTACGAGCTTGTTTATAAGGGGATCAACAACATCAGATGGATCCTTTGGCAAAGCAAAGAAACTTAAGGTGGCCTGCCATATCCATCATTCATTGTTCAGAAGCTTTATCACTTAATGGCTAAGTTAAAAGAAAAGTTTCAGCATGAGTTTATAATAAAGATTCTAAAGTTACATTCATAACATAATTTCTCGTTTCAATAGGAAGCTTTGGCTCAACAGATACCAAGGTAGTACAACCACTTAAAGCAAGGGTCTGAGAAAACAAACATAAAAAAAATCACAAAAACAGTAAGTTCACACAGAAAATTGAGGTCAATGGACTACAAGTATCATTTACCAGTGTTAAACCCAAAACATACTAACTTGAGTATGAAGAAGTTCAAGACTGGAATCAGCAAAGCCATCATTATCATCTCTACCCATCAGGGTCAATATGTAGTCCAGCATTAGATCTCTTTTCTTTAGTGGGAATGATGCACCACTTTCATTAGCATTTATGACAGCACAACCTGCATTAAAAATGAATTATACATGGACATCATCTCTTCATCCTTTTGTGGTTGCCCATCTACATTTTAAGAGAGAACTCTATACCAGCAAGCACACAAAAAGGATGTTACCAGAAAAGAATAAACAAGGACATTGTTTTTATTTATTAATAAAAATAAAAGAAATGATTGACCACATAATCTGATAAAGGTCCCTACTATAAGAAGCGGCCATGGTCCTCTGATAAAGATGCTGACACACATGGCCCTTTCCTTCCCTGTAATCAGAACAAAACAACCCATTTCTTTCACTGGTATTGTCTAAATTGAATCTAAGTGACCCAAAAAAACATGGAAAAAAAGAAAAGAAAAAAAAAATTTGGTGGGCTGCTCCTTCCAGTTCTAGACTATTTTATAACCACAAGAAGTATATTTTGAAGACCACTAAAATAGGATGATTAAAAAAAATACATCAAAATCACCGGAAAAAATCATTGGTGAAAAATCATTGGTAACCCTAGGTGACAACTCCTATGCTTACAATGGGTTGAAGACTGAGGTGATAACTCCAAGGCCACTCATCTTATATCAATTAGCTTATACTGACAAATATATGTACACATCTAAAAGCAATAGCCAAATAATAATTTGTATGCAACCAATCAAAAAAATAATAATAACCAATGTATATGCAGCAGCAATAGTATGTATGAAGTGCATATTAGAGAATTAAACATCAAGGTAATACCACGTGAACTCGGCACATTCCCTCCCACTGAAACTAACTAGCCATTGGATGGGCAACCTGATGGAAAGGGAGTGCAAAAGATGAGGAATGCAGACATACAGCTAGGAAAGAAATATAAAATAAATAAATAAATAAATACAATGCAGGAGTGAACTTTAGCATACAGAACCTGGAGCCCTTTCTTGTGCCTTCTCATGCTGCAATGCAAGTGTTGTTGATAGTGAAGCATGAAGAGTGGATAGAGAAAGCAATTCTCTGGCTCGTCGGACATGAGACCTTATAGATCTGTCATCATACAATGCTGAAAATGTGCATCCCTATCAGGGCCACAATTTACTGACAAATCATGCTAAATAAAGGTATGAATCACGCTAATTGGATAGGTTGAACATGCCAGCTACCATCTCCAAGGAGCAACCACCAGCAGTAATATCTGCAACTTCAGAAATTTCCTTGTAGTCCACTAGACGATGAACTGAACCATCTTTGGCATGCAGTATCAAATCATAACACGAAAAGAAACACGTCTCCGGACCTTCAAGAAGGAACTGCCTCAAATTCATAACAGAATCTCCTGGATTTAACTGCAAATTCCAAACCAGTCTATACATTTCAGCAGAAGCACATGACCTTTACCATACATACAATGGAGAAAATGAGAAAGAAGACAGACAAAGAAAGTATTCCAGAAAGTTTTACTTAACATGAAACAAACAAGTTCTATATCAATTTCCAGTTTTACACACACACACATATATAAATATATATATATATATATGTAGTTTTTAGTTAGTACAGTCCAGATAAATTTTACCAAACCAAAAGGACTTCAGAGCATAACAAATCTATTTCCGCTATGCCATTTTATGAAATCAACATTGCCATTAATCACATAGAACCAACCTGCAACTCTAGCTTTTCCCCAGATTGAGTCTTGACAGATATAGGATAGAGACCAAGATCACCTGTTACTCAAAAGAAAAAGAAGGATTTAAAAAAAAAAAAAAATAAATAAAACTGTCAGAAGTCGCCTAAATTAACTTTTTTTCCCCTCTTTACCATCGGCTTGTTTGGGTCCAATGCTTGACAGCGCACTTGTATGATCCAACGCCTCCTTGGTTGACTCATCCATGCTAGAAAGCTTAACATCTAAATTTGAGTTTTGTGCTCCATTAGCATCAACCTTTGAGGATTCTATAGCTTGCAGATGAATCAACAGAGCTTACAGGCTCTAACGACCTCATAGAGTTTGTCCCTCCTCCTCTGTTTTTCCCTCTGTTGGATTTCCCAGCCATTTTGTCCCTATATACAGAGACCAAAAAAATAGATCATATGTTAAGGAAAGTTTGTTTAAAAAAACGAGAAAATAGAATCCATGGAAACTGATTGCTTTGAATAAAGACTTGTGGATAGAAGCAGAACTGAGCTCAGAATGCACGAGATAGCTATAGGCAATAGCTAAGAACTCAACAACGCCAAGGGAGTAAAAACTAGAGCAGTGAGCAGTGAAACGAGATTCTACGATTTCTACGAAAACATGGTACAACTTAAGTTTGTAAAATCTATGACACATACCAAATGAATTCACAACAAATGCTAAATTCTTTTTTTTTTTTTTTTTTTTTTTGTTGTGCTTTTGCTGGAAAAACTCTGATCAATTTAACTTGCCTGTACTCTTATCTATTTAAGACGTTTTGGCCACAATAGATGACTTGGCCGACTTGGTCTGAGTGGACCTGTGTTGGGACGGCTCAATTAAATTCAATCCAGATTCAGATCCTTACTCGTTAAATGGGTGCTCAGTCCCATTGCTAGGAAGAGTGAATGAGGAGGAAATAAAGAAAGGAAGAACGAGAGAAACGAAAATCAGATTGGAGATGAGATGAATCAGTGGAGAAGGGAGAGGGAAATGAGAGGGGGGGCTGCTGAGAGCGTGGAATGAGAAAGGGAAAAGGGAGATAAGGGAGAAGGATAAGGAAGAAAGAAAGAAAAAGGAGGAGGAAAAGGCGGCTGCGGAGGGCAGATGAGAGGAGAGGAACAGGGGAGGAAGAAGAGAAGAGAGGAAGAGAGAGAGAGAACCAAGGGACAGAGGAAGTGGTCTGCAGGTGGGCGCAGGGCGGAACAGAGGAGGAAGCAGGGGAGAGGGAGAGGGAGAGGAAGAGGGGAGGAAGAAGAGAAGGGAGGGAGAGAGAACCAAGGGAGAGAGGGAGCGGTTTCCGGTGGGCGCTGCAGCAAGCACAGGCGAGGGGAGACGGGAGGAAGAAGAAGAGAGGAAGGGAGGGAGGAGAGCAGACAGCAAACAGAGAGATGGGGAGCGAGGGAGAGAGAGAACAGAGAAGAAAGAGAGAGGGGAGGGGGAATGGTGCGCGGTGTGTGAGGAGTGCAGGAAGAGGGAGGGGTGTACCTGGTGCAAGGGAGGCGTCCGGCGGCGCGAGGAGGAAGATGAAGACTCTGCGGGCATCCGGGGGCTGCTGCTGTGGTCGTCTGGCGGAGGAAGGTGAAGTGGGTCGTGCGCCTGGGAGAGGTCGGGAGAGGGTTTTTCCCGGAGATGAGAAAGGGATGAGAGGAGATGATAGGAGATGGGTTCTGGACGACAATAGGTTCTGGAGGTTGCAAATAGAGGCGATTCACTCGGGGTGAGGGGAGAGAGAGAAGTGAGTGAGGGAAAATAGGGCTTGGAGAAGGAAAAGGGGGATGTTGGTGGCGGGAGTGCAAAAAATTATGTTTACCGACGTTTATATTTTCGTCGGTAAAAATTATTTTATTTTTCTTAACCTTCATCGACGTTTAATATAAAACGTTGGTAATACATTTTCCGACGCTATTTTTCGTCGGTAAAAAAAATCGTCGGTAAAGTTCTCTATTTTTAATTTTCCTAAAAATAAAATTAAACTTTACTGATGTTTTACAAAAAAAGGTCGCTAAAAGTTCATTTTACCGACTTCATACAATTTGTCGATAATAGTCTTTGATATTTATTCTCCCTAAAAATGAAGTTAATACTAAAATTGAACTTTGCCAACGGTTTTCAAGGAAACGTTGCTAAAAGTCAATTTTACAGACGTTTTATAATTCTTTTATTTTTCTTCTCAAAAAAGAATTTTATTCTTATTATTTAAAAACAAGTAAAAAAATGTTATTTTGCCGACGAATTAAAAAACATCGGTAATAATCTGATCGGGTAAGGCATGTGTTGGGTAGGGTGTTTGGTGATGTCTTCGTAGATTTTTTTTTTCTATTTTTATGATGTGGGTATCTTTAGGTTTTTTACCCATTAGGACTAATCCCTTGGGTGATAACTCCTTAAACTTAAACAAATGCACACCGGTAAATTTGGTGTTTGTTTCAAACACAAGATATAGGGAGAAAACCCATGCCTTATGCCACTTGGCCAACGCCTAAGTGAGTAATGTATACATAGAATGAAATAGCACATTGATAGTATAAAATACAAAATACTAAGTTTATAAATATTCAAGTTTTCAAATTTTACAACATACAGACTAAAATAAGCATAGTTGAATTATTCTCACTCCATGTGGTGGGGCATGACCATTTATGAATGAAGGAAAATATCTCATAGAATACACAAATCCTTTAAATTTTCCAGAGTTTCCTAAAGATATCATGGTTTTTTTAACCATTATAGAGCTTACTTTATTATTTATGTATCTCACTTAAGCAATTTTCAAACTTAGAAATAACAACCTTGGCCTCTCTTCATCAACACATTACATGTCCTGAAAGAGTTTATACCATTATAGGGTACATTTGGTAAACTCTTCCCTTCATCTCCTAGAACCAAGATATCATCACAGAGGATTTTCAAAGAGAGTTTTAGGTTTGGTAACTAGGGAGGATTCATACCGTCTAACTTTTTGAAAGTTTATCAAAATACTTAAAAAATCACGACCTCAGCTTTCACTCCTTTTTTGTGGAAAATCGTATGGGGAATTTGAATGGTTTCGATCATACAAAAGGGGCCCAAAACATAAAAAGAATTAATATTTCAGGGCATAGACTTTTCTACAAATATCTCAAAATTTAGAAAGGATCAACGGAGGATGTTTGAATTTCCAGATAGTGTTTTGGCCTTTCAGAAATGATGTCAGGCTCTAATCATGATTTCAGGGCCCATAGGACCCAAAAACTTGAAAAAAGTATTGCGAGATAATCACATTTTCTACACCGTGGAAGAAAAATGATCTAGAGTTTTTCATAATTTTCTCACGATCCATGATGAATCACACTGCCAAAACTATCCGTATAGTCAATTTAGGCATTCTGAAGAGTTTTAGCGGTTTGGATTTTGCAAAAAATGACCACAGATTTCTAGAAATTGAGATCCAACAGTGTGAATTCTTTTTTGCAAATATCGCAAAATCTATGAGGAATCAACGTTTGAGATTTTATCACATTGTCGTTTTGGGCCTTTTAAACATGATTAACGGCTTCGATCTTAGTTGTGGGATCCAAAAATTAGGTTTCTAAATACAAAACCGCTAACCTCTCATTTACCATGAAATGTTATAGTAGATCCGCTTTGTACCGTTGGATAACTTGTGCCCTTTGTACCGGCAGCAAAAATTATTTTATTTTTATTATTTAAAATAAAGTAAAAAGTGATGATTTTACCGACGAATTAAAAATCGTCTAGCAACTTTTTTTAATTCATAGATAATAATCTTTGATTTCTTCTTTTCCTAGAAAACAAATTAACTTTAATATTGAACTTTTGCCGACGTTTCTCAAAAAAAAAAAACGTGGGTAAAAGTGACCCTTTTGCCGACGTTTTTTTATTTTACCGACGTTTTTTAATTCGTTGGTAACAATATTTGATTTTAAAAATAAATTAATTTTACGATTGAATTTTGCCGACGCTTTTCTAAACAACGTCGGTAAAAGTCTAACTTTAGCCGACATTTTATATAAAACGTCGGTAAAAGTAGGATTTTACCGAAATTTTTTAATTCATCAGTAATAATATTTGATTTTAAAAATAAATTAATTTTACGATTGAATTTATAAAAACATCGCTAAAAAACGTTGCTAAAGGTGCAACTTGTTGTAGTGGAAATTGGCGCCTTATTTTGTTGGCCGAAATATTTTCGTCTTCCATAACTTATCCTTATTAGTGACGAATTACGTTCGTCGCAAAAACAAATTATATTTTGTGACAAAAATATTCGTCTCCAATGAACTAAAATAATTCGTGCCAACGCAAATGAAATTGGCACCTTATTTTGGTTACCAAATATTTTCGTCTTCCATAACTTATCCTTATTAGTGACAAATTACGTTCGTCACAAAAAAAAAAAAAAAAATTTGTGACAAAAACGTTCGTCTCCAATGAGCAAAAATAATTCGCGCCAAAGCAAATGAAATTGGTGCCTTATTTTGGTGACTAAACATGTTCGTCTTCCATAACTTATCCTTATTGGTGACGAATTACGTTCGTCGCAAAAAAAATATATATATATTTTGTGACAACAATGTTCGTCTCCAATGAGCTAAAATAATTGGCGCCAACGCAAATGAAGTTGGCGCCTTATTTTGGTGACCAAATATTTTTGTCTTCCATAACTTATCCTTATTAGTGACGAATTACGTTGGTCACAAAAACAAAATATATTTTGTGACGAAAATGTTCGTCTCCAATGAGCTAAAATAGTTCGCGCCAAAGCAAATGAAATCGGCGCCTTATTTTGGTGACGAAATATATTTTTCTTTCATAACTTATCTTTATTGGTGACGAATTACGTTTGTCGCAAAAAAAAATTATATTTTGTGACAACAATGTTCGTCTCCAATGAGCTAAAATAATTGGCGCCAAAGCAAATGAAGTTGGCGCCTTAATTTTGCAGACGAAATTTTGTTTTCGTCTCCTATACTTTTGAAAAAATGAAAACAAACGATAAAATTTATATTTCATCCTCCTTGGGCGTTCTTTTAAGACAAAAAAAATTTTTGTCATCAAATTTCGTCACAACAGCCTAGATTTCTTGTAGTGCCTCTTCGGTATCTTGGATTAGTATGACACCAAATGTAGCACCATGAATACAACGATTCAACAAAAGTATGAGCAATTATGGATTACCACATGCTATACTAATTTGAATTCAAAGACGAATAAATTAAAGAGGTAAAACAATAGTCCTCTAGGCACATTGTGCATTATGAAATAAATCATGTTTTTCGAAATTATATATCGAATACATACATTTTTTATTTGGCTACTACATAAGCTCATCCGTCCTCTCCATTAGAGAGAGAATCATGTTGGGATGTCACTAGTGACTCAGCCGAAGGTTCTCCTGGTGTAAAGTCCCCGACCTTACTGGGTCAGTTAAGCCCATCAACAGGCCCGTTGACCTATTTATTTTGTAAATATTATAATTAATTGTATTGTTAGATATTTAGGCGGGTTTAGACCATGAACGAGTTTCTGTTATCATTAGAATAGTGTCTACAGAGTTTCGTGTGATTCTAAGCGCATTTGACCGTAGAAGGAGGGGTAGTTTACAATTTAGGAAAAATTGAGTGTTTTTCCGAAAAATTTTAATCCCCGTGATTTTGGGTTCATTGGATAGGTCTCGTCGCTCCGATCATTTTTGTCTCTAGGTTCGTCGCGATCCGACGATCAGAAACCCTCACATTGATTGAGTTGGGTATTTTCTTTGAGGAGTTGTACTGCAAGACATTAAAGTTGCATGTGTTAAAGAAGATGGAATGGGACATTACCTTAGTACTTTGTAAGCTAGAACGAATATTCCCATTGGCATTCTTTGATGTCATGGTTCACTTAGCAGTTCATTTGCCATATGAGGTGAAACTTGGTGGACCCGTGCAGTACTGATGGATGTATCCTATTGAAAGGTGATGAATGTAATTTATTACTTTTTTATTTAGTAACTATGAAATTATAAACAGATTCTTGCACACTCTAAAGCAATATGTGTGAAACAAAGCACATCCATGAGGTTCAATTACAGAAGCATATATTGACAGTGAATGCCTCTCATTTTGCTCTATGTATCTTGAAGGAATAGAAACAAGATTCAACCGTGAAGAAGATGGAGTTCAATCACAATCACGCTAAGGGCTTCATGTTTTTGGATAAAATGCCCGACCATTGGGATCTGGAATATATGAGCTATTGGATATGGTGGAGTATAACAAAATTCGCTGTTGCCTGTTAAATAATTCTGAGGAAATTAAGCCATATAGTGAGTAAGTGAACTATGTACTCATAATATAATTGCATATGAGGTATTTGTATATTAGATTTTGTATTCATATTATAATGGTATCTACTTCTTATACAGGGAGCACAAGTCAAAGCTTCAAAGGGAAATCATACTTGATGTCCAACAAAGACATCAAGCACAATTTTCTAAATGGTTTAAAAAACACGTAAGTGTTCATACATATGAGGTGCTTAATTATATGTAAATCAAAATATTTACTGACTTGTAGTATTCCGTATACTTTTTATCAATAGATGCAACTCTTGCGCCAACAGAATTCACCCGAACCTTTTGATGATCTATATTCATTAGCATGTGGCCCTGATAATCGAGTGACACAGTACACTGGTTGCATCGTAAATGAGATTAGGTTTCACTCAAACAAACGTAAAAAGTGTCGTCGAACTCAAAATAGAGATGTGGTTGTGAAAGTATATGAAGGTGATAAGGAGATCCAATATTATTGTGTATTAACACACATAATTGAATTGGATTATTGCTTTCAAAATCGAGTTATATTGTATAAGTGTAACTGGTGGGATGTTGGTAATAAAAGGATAGGAATGCATACAGACGCAAACTTCACTAGTAGTGATGTATCTCGAACGTGTTATGAAAATGATTTTTATGTGCTAGCGTCTCAAGCCATACAAGTCTTTTATCTCAAGGACACCAAACTTAGAGGTGATTGGCAAGCTGTCCAAATGATAAAGCTGAGAAATGTCTATGATGTTTTAGAGGTTGAGGAGGAAGAGAAAGATTTGATTGGGGGTGATGCATTCCAATAAGATGAGCAATTAGAAGTTGATGGGATTGTTTGACATCATCAAACTCATCAATTAATGGAGAATGAAGAAAACAATGAGGAAGTTGAACCATTGTCACTAAATAGGACGGACGTTGATGCATCTGAAGTTGACGCTAATGTTGTCATCATCAATGTGGAGTCAGATTAGACAGATGTCGGTTTCATTAATGATGATGAAAGTGATGCAGAAGATGATACTTTTGATGAACTATTGTACTGATGAAGAAGAGCAAAGGCCAACTGATGATGATACTGATATAGATTCTTAATTTTTATTTCATCTTATTTTCCACAATAAAGCATTATGTTCCAACAGTTGCAAGCAGCTACATGAATCATTTTCTCCATTCAACTCTCTTCATGAAGCTTGAGTTTTAGTTCTTAATTATATAGGGGTGGAAAGTGTATTTCTCTTTTTCTAAAGTTCAAACCGCATGTGGTTTCTATTCCCTTTGAATTAATTCTTAATTACTTGGAATAAGCTTTATTTATATTCATTGGAAATATACTTCTATGTACTTTTGTTTATAGTTATGATGACATGAAGTAGGCAAACAAGTGTAAATATATAGGATGCTTCAAAATCCGATTTGACAGTTGAGCCAAAGTCACATATACAAGGCATTTCCATGAGCAGCATTAGTAAGATCAACACTATTAGTTATATATTTTATAAATTTATTAATTGTCATATATTTTTTTATTAATGATTGTATTTTTCCATTTAGCTTCGACCTCCACTAGAAGAGGACGTAGGAAGTCATAAAATATCTCCCTTACCAGGCACATTAACGATGCATGTCAGAAGCTAAGGATTGAAATCCCTAAAAGGCTGTTGAGACCGGTTGGCAAATATGCTAAGCAATTTAAAACTAAAGTTGGTATAATTTGTCGAATGTATGCTTCTCTTGCATGTTCCGCCTGGCCAACTGTTGAACAAGAATAGAGGCAAATATTTTGTGATTGCATTTTGGTAATTAAGTTATTGTCGCGACCCCAAACCCGATTATTAATTAAACCGGATCCGGGGTGTGAAATTTATGGCTAATTAAAAAATTTTGCCCTTAATGCCCAAGGATTGAAGTCCGCTATGAAGCTTGTGTAGTTGAGCCTCATTAACAAATTAAGCAACGGGACTTGTCTAGTAACCACATTCATTAAACCTGTAGAGATATCAAAGCAAGTATAGATTTCATTCCATTATCTATATTTAAGTTTCAAAAGAGAAAACATATAAAGTTTATAAACATCAAGACCACCCCAAAACCTAGGTCCTGGTACAAAAGATACACAAAATATGTACATAAGTATGGTAGCTATAAAAGTATAGAAGTCTCTAAAAGATGAAATGGAGGGTACGATGATACTATCCCCGTGTGACGTACACTAGTGCCGAGAATGATGACGCTAAACTACGTCACTTGTATAGTACCTGGAAACGAATTCTGTAATTTCTTTCTTCATGTTCATCCACCAATAGTGGTTCTTCAAATTCTGATACATTTTAGTGCTACCCGGATGAATAGAATATCTCGTACAGTGCGCATCTGTCATCAACTCTGTCTTTATGTCCTATACATATAGCACGCACAACCGGTCCTTGCAATATAAAACTCCCTCAATCAATCTAAATTCAGGCCTGTCATCTATGTGCTTAATGATACACTGCAATCCTGGGTCATTCTTCTGACATTCTTTGATTTTGTTCATTATCTCTGGTTCCCACGCTGCCATGCTAGCAATCATCACTTTTTCACTGATAGGCTAAATGTCAACATCTAAATCTCTAAATTGTTCCATCCATCTCCATTCAGGCACTATACACCCACTGAATACTGACTTTTTGCTCAAGGCATCTGCTACCACGTTGAACTTTCTAGGGTGGTACTTGATAGGAAAGTTATAATCTTTAATGTACTCTATCCATCTCCGCTGTCTGTTGTTCAATTCATTCTATGTAAACAGATACTGTTGGCTCTTGTGGTCTGAGTGCACCTCGAACTTCTCTCCGTATAGGTAATGTCTCCACATCTTGAGTGCAAATACAACGGCTGCAAGCTCTAAATCATGGGTGGCGTACTTCTTCTCATGTTCTTTCAACTGTCTCGAACCATACGCTATCACCTTGTCATTTTGCATAAGGACACAACCCAAACTAACTCCTAATGCATCTGTATAAACAACAAATCCTCCACTGCCAGATGGTAAAAAAAGAATGGGTGCTGTGGTCAACCTAGTCTTTAACTCCTGAAAGCTTTTCTCACACTCCTCGGTCCAAATAAAAGGAACATTCTTTCTGGTCAACCTAGTAAGAGGGGCTGCAATACTAGAAAATCCTTTCACAAATCTCCTGTAATAGCTTACAAGTCATAGGAAACTGCGAATCTTTGCTGCATTTTGTGGACTACCCCAATTGACAACCGCTTCTATCTTCTTAGAATCCACTGCCAGTCCTTCCTTGGAGATCACATGGCCTAGAAATGATTCCTATTTTAACCAGAACTCGCATTTACTCAGCTTGGCATACAACTGGTTGTCTTCAAAAGTTGCAGTGAAGTCCTCAACTGATGTTCATGTTCCTCCTTGGACTTGGAATAAACCAATACGTCATCAATAAACACAACTACGAACTAGTCAAGGTAAGGAGCAAATATCTTGTTTATTAATGCCATGAACACTGCCGGTGCATTCGTTAAACCAAAAGGCATCACTAGAAACTCAAAGTGGCCATATCTAATTCGAAATGCTGTTTTAGAAATATCTTCCCCTCTGACATGAAGCTGATGGTATCCTGAACGTAGATCAATCTTTGAAAAGAATTGGGCTCCCTGTAGCTGATCAAACAACTCATCTATTCTCGAAAGTGGGTACTTGTTCTTGACTATTACTTAGTTCAATTGTTGGTAATCGATGTACATCCTCATAGTCCCGTCCTTCTTCTTAACAAATAGTACTGGAGCTCCCCATGGCGATACGCTTGGCCTGATGAAGCCTTTATCTAACAGATCTTCTAGCTGAGTCTTCAACTCTTTCAACTCTGCATGAACCATTCTGTACGGGGCCTTCGAAGTCGGTGCAGTACCTAGTACTAGCTCTATCGTGACATCTATCTCACGTACGGGTGGCAAACTCGGGATCTCCGGAAAAACATCAGGGAATTCGCATACTGCTGGAATCTCATCTATGGGTTTGGATTGCTTGTCCTTCGCCATAAATGCGATGTAACCCTCACATGCTCTCCTCATCAAGTGGTCTGCTTCAATGCAGAAATCAACTGAGTGGAGGTGGGCTTCTTTGCACCAATGAACTCGACACTACGGTCTACACCCTATAACCTCACGGTCTTGTTGAAATAATCCAACACCGCGCGGTTCACCACTAACCAGTCCATACCAAGAATAACATCAAAGTCGGACATCGCCAACACAATCAAACTAGCGATCAATTGAGTACCTCTAATCTGAACTGTGCACCTAAGATAAACAAAATCACATGCTACTGATATGCCTACCCGGAGTACCAACTACTAGAACAAACAACAACATCTCTCAATCCTTCCCAAAATGTAATGCAAATGCTGGTGCAACAAAAGAATGTGTGGAACCTGGATCGAACAAAACGCTAGCATCAAATCCATAAACTAAGAGAGTACCTTCAATGACGCTCTCCGCTACCTCTGCTTGCTCATGTGTGATTACATATGCCCTGCCCAGCTGCCTCGGACGCTGGTACTAATGATGTGGCCTCTGCGCACAATATTGTGGTCACTGCAATGCCGGAGGTCGATGGGGAGCTCTATACTGAGGAGCTGAAGCACGTGGCTATGGCGGCTTAGGAGGTTTGACAATAACTTGATGCTGCTGCTACGGTGGTCTAATCTGTACCGGAGGTGTCGGCCTCAACGGCTGCGCAGGTTGAGGAGGCTTGGGCGCCGGAGCTGGAAGTGCTGCGGGTGCAATCCCTGTCTTTGTCAGGCAATGACGAACCTTATGCCCGGGATCTCCACAATGGTAACATGCACCGGACTGCTTCTAGCAGTCTCGAGAGTAGTGACTTCCACCACAATGCGCACGCTCTAATCTCTGCTGCGGCTGCTTGAGCCTTAGTTCCATTCTCGATTTCTTGGGCTGCTTAAAGGGAGGAAGAGGAGCAGGAGCAGGTATTAACTATCTAATAAGCTGTGATAACATAGCCATAATCCTCTGCTGCTCTAACACTATGACATACTTGAGTGACTCCTCCGCCCAATATGCCTTCTTGACCACCGTGACATACTCTGTCAACTTGTTCTGCTGAACTTACAATTTAATATCGGGCCTCAGCCCTCTGATAAACCTCCGAACTTTCTCAGAATCTGGCTTGATCAAAGCCGCTACAAATTTTGATAAACAGGTAAACTGGATCTCATATCTTGAATTGTGAGAGTATCCTGTATAAGCTGCTCAAACTCCACTATTTTATGCTCTTTGCAGTGCTCAGGGATGAATTTGTTCTGGAACTGTTTGACAAAAGTCTCCCATGCCTTGTCGTCCTCGACAGTGTTATAAGCTCTCTTGATGGTCTTCCACCATCTTTCTGCTGTTCCTCGAAACATGTGAGCTGCCAACTGAACCTACTGCTTACCAGTACACTTGAACACTTTGAAGAACTTCTCAATTTGTACGGTCCATTCATCTGCCTCTGCAGGATCCTCTACTCCATAAAACTCTGGGGGAAATCTTTTCACAAACTTCTCAACCAAATCATTGAGATCTCACTCTTTAGCCCGAGGCTCAGACACCTTTTGCATCACCTCTATCATCTGAGCTTGAAAGGCGACCTGATCTTCTCTTTGTTTCTTGTCACGCTCTGTTTGCGTTGTCTATGATTCCAAATAAGCATTGAGGAATTGTCGAAATTGGCTATCCGATATGGGAGGTGTGGAACCTGATCCTGATGGTGCGCTGTTAGCCATGTCACTGCAAAGAAAAAAAGAGTTAGGCCATATGTAACCCAAAACTAGCAACATAAGGCTATAAGAACATAGGACATACTACGAATACTAGGCTAACGTAAATCCTCACACGCGTCCTATGGTTTCTACAATTTTTACCCTGAGAAACCATCTGTTGCTCTAATACCACTACTGTCACAACCCCAAACCCGATTATTAATTAAACCGGATCCGGGGTGTGAAATTTAGGGCTAATTAAAAAAAAATTGCCCTTAATGCCCAAGGATCGAAGTCCGCTTTGAGGATTGTGTAGTTGAGCATCATTAACAAATTAAGCAACGGAGCTTGTCCAGTAACCACATTCATTAAACCTGTAGAAATATCAAAGCAAGTATAGATTTCATTCCATTATCTATATTCAAGTTTTAAAAGAGAAAACATATAAAGTTTATAAACATCAGGACCACCCTAAAAACCTAGGTCCTGGTACAAAAGATACACAAAAGATGAACATAAGTATGGTAGGTACAAAAGTATATAAGTCTCCAAAAGATGAGATGGAGGGTACGATGATGCTATCCCTGTGTGACGCGCACTAGTGCCGGGAATGATGACGCTAAACTACGTCATTGGCACCCCACTCTTGTACCTCATCCTCCTCTTCCGGTTGAGGATCCTCTGGGATTGCCTCGGCATATGGGTCTGCGTAGTAGTAATAGGTGTTCTCTGCACACCATGGAATAAAGGGGGGTCAACAATATGTTGACAAGGAGATAGGCAATATACATCATTCATAACATGTTTCAAATGAGAATTAAGACAGGTACATGATTATAAGATAACAAGCTACAAGCTAGGCATAAAGCATGAGTAATAAGAGAATCAAATAATAAGATAAATCCTAGCAAGACGAACAAAGAGTATCCATCCAAGAAATGCAATGCAAGCAAGCAAGAGGAGACTCCAAGGATGTCCAAGCCATCTCTCGGGGGTATAAGTGACGTCCAAGCCGACTACGAATACCCAAAGTCCGGCTCTAGGGGGACCCTAGCTCCCGGTCCTAAGAATAGTAGCACGGTCCAAGCCTGCTCTTGCCTATTCGCGCCATGGACGCCGTCCAAAGCCGACTGCTCACCCTAGTGTCAAATTAACCGGCCCACTCAATTCCACAAGCATTCGACAAAGTTATATCAATATAAGGAAAATCCCGAACAACCGACGAAGCACACCAAGCCAATCGTGCTCTATTTTTATTTTCCCCAATTGGTCATGCAAGGGTTGGGTCAAGGGGTCCCATATATGAGATCAAAACCTAAGGTAGAGATCCCATTTTCAAAACAGGTTTCTAAATATGCGGCTAGCCGCCTGGTGGTCGGCGGCTGACCGCCAGGTTGCAGCGGGGTAGTCGAGGGGTCACCACGTGTAGTGTAAATACTACTAAAAATTCAGTTGGTCAGGTCGGCTAGCCGCGTGGTGACCGTCGGATCACCGGGTGCGAGACAGAACCTAAAGAGGTTCTATTCTGATTAGGCAGTCAGCCTAGAGGTAACCACGTGTACAAACGCACCTGCCTGGGTGCTGTTTCTGGGTAGGCAATCACTTCCCGTGTAGAACGATGAAGTTCTAAACCCATTTCCAGCCCAATTTCGAGATACACATATGGAGCTTCAGAATTCAGAACTTCCACACCTGCAAACATCTATTCCATTTACCAAAACACCCATCCCATTCCATTTAAAGTCCATTTAAAGATTTACCTAATTAACATGTGAAATCCAACATAACCATAAACAAGCTTGGAATTTGGGATCTCTAACAATTGCATTGCCAGAGTGAAAATAAATATACATGCATGAACAATAAATAAAGCTAATCTACTTGCCTTCATCAAAGGGAGCGAAAGAGATGGAAGTTAGAGAGAGAAATTGAAGGGGAGAGCTCTCCACTCACACCCTAGCCAAACCACCACTCCAAAGTCTCCCCCCTACACCCGAAGAACACCAAGGAAGAAGAAGAGGAGGAAGCCATCAACATGTAATCCATTTACAGCCATGAGAAACGAAATTGGAAGGGAAGGAGAAGAGAAAACTCACCAAATTTTGAATCAAAAGGTAGAAGAAAAGGAGAGGAAGATGATGATGTCCAAAGCTCCACTTGAATTAGTCTCCAATGCCCACATGCAAGAGGAGAGAGAGTGAAGGAGGAAGACGTAAGAAGTTATAGCCATTAGAGAAGGAGGAAGAACGAATGGATTTAGTTGGGTTGGGTTTAAAAATGGGGGATGGAGGAGAAAATGACCAAAATGCCCCTTTTTAGTGAAATGAAAGAAAAACAATTATTTGGGGTCTTCGAAGCATTAAATCGCGATGAGTCAAGAGCAAAAAGTGATGAGCACGACGAGATCTTTCCAACGAACCAAATTCGACGAAAACAGAATTTTCTAGAAAAATACACAATTTTCCTATTAATTACAACCTAACCCCTTATTAAAACTAATCACACTCGGAATCGAACTAAACTTCGAAAACATCTTACTAATGATAAAAAAAAACTCGCTTAGCCACTAAACCTGCCTAATTAGCTAGAATCACAATTAATTAGGCTAATTGCCAATATTACGAAATTAACACCCTATTAAGGTTGGGGACCTTACAGTTATCAAAAGTTTATTTTGCATACTATGTTATTTGAAAGTTGGATGCAAAATTAAGTAATCTCTTTCCTGTAAAATATACACAACAAACATATTATGCATGCATCTTATTTGTAGGAGAAATTTGATATTGATCTTCATGATCCACAATTGGAAAAAGTTGTTTACAGTTATTTAGCTTCAACATTCAAGAACTTTAGAAACATATTGCACGTCCATTCTAAGAGGGTTGGCAATCACGAGGTGACATGCCATAAATTTTATGAGGGTGTGTTACTAGAAGATTGAGAGATGTGCCGCAATAGGTTTTGTTCAGAAGACTTTTAGGTGAAATTTTATTTTTTAAACTGCATCACCTACATAGAAATGATTTTCTTTTAGAAAATCTTGATGGCATTTCTATTTGATTAACTTGAATGCAGAAAGTTTGTAAAAAAAAATAATCTGAAAACAGACAGCTACTTAAAGTGAACCATTGTGCAGGTTCAAAATCATTTGTCGAATATCTTCTTCATGAGACGGTATTAGTAATTCTTATATTTTTATAAGTATTGATTCAGTAACTTCTTTTTTTAAGTTTAATATTGTGTTTGAGCTTATACAGTGTGATGCTCCAATCGGTATGATAGAATTGTGGCATAAGACACACTATAGTCTAAAGAAGGGTTGGTCTACTTCCGAGTGTCGGCTACACTATATAAGGACACGTTTTCTAAATTTCATCTATTTACTTATATCTCATGTTCTTAATCTTTTCTATACATGTTTAAATATTTATGTGAATTTTTACTTTTGTTGGAGAATATGATTGCACTCCAGTTGTAGCCCACACCTGAGGGTTTTTCCCCATTGACAGAGGGTAAGATAAGCAAATAAGTGTTTGGTACAAGGCCCGGATATGTCCTAGGTGTTGGGCATGACGTGGTGGCCCCTCCATCCTCTTCATCAGGCATTTACAATAATCAGTGGATGGAAGAGCTTACTAAGAGGGCCACGATAGCTGAAAGACAAGCTCAGGAGTTGGCTAAGCAGTTGCAGTGGATGGAGGCTCAGATGGCAGGTTAGAGACAACAAATGGAGGCTTAGATGGATGACATGAGAGCTTGGCAAAAGAATGTGGAGGCTATGATGCAATCTATAATGGTGCAAAAGAGGAGCACTCCTCCATAGTAAAACATTTATACATTGCTTATATACATCATTTGCAGAAGACACATGAGATAGGTTAAGAAGTATAAAAAATCTTTTTTTTTCTTGTCTACTAAAATTTGTTCTAGATAGCAAACCATGATAGAAAACTTCTTGACTACTAAAACTTTTTCTCGATAGCAAACCATTATATAAAACTGAATCTGGGAATAGCTCTAAAAAACCAGGTTAGGTGATACCAACTAACCTAAGGTGATCTAGTTCCAAATGCCACCCAAGTAGCCCTGTACTAAATTTTCCATCTACCGCAACAGTCCAAATCACTTTATCTGCCCTTGACTTGCAAGGGATAAAACCTGCTAGAACATTGCTTTTGATCTCCAATAATACCAAAGTGTTAACATTAGGCTAGTGCCACTGACTCCCTTCAGCAATTGCATTCACTTTAGCATTTCTCTCTAAGCCAACTTTTCTCTCCCCATATCTATGAACTGTACGACCATTTGGGTGCCAATGATCAAACCACAAAAAATATTTTATTTCCATTCTCAACCATATGTTTGATAAAGCTATGTTTCATGTTCAATTTTTGGCTTGAAGGTTCCTATCTATGGACTTATAGCAGCACATAGGATTATGTTGTTGGTAATCCCTTGATAGTATATTTACGGGTGCATGAGAAATGCCCTGACCAAAAAAGCAGGAAATACTAAACATATTGACCCTGTTAATATCAATCTCTTAATATCAATTTCCCACATGTCATGCATGCCTTCATCAGCAGCATTGTTTGATCACCATATCTTACACTTGCAATCCACTACAATGTCTGACATTTGGTTAGTAATTTTGTTATCAGTGAAGTAAAATGAAGCTTTAAGAAAGTATACAACAAGCATAAGGCCATATATCTGCTTAGAACTTCTTTGTAATGAGAAGATTTGTTGGAAACAGTAATTTTGTTATCAGTGAAGTAAAATGAAGCTTTAAGAAAGTATACAACAAGCATAAGGCCATATATCTGCTTAGAACTTCTTTGTAATGAGAAGATTTGTTGGAAACAGAATTCCCCTAAAATTTTTAGAGTTCTCCATTAGAAGATGGAGGGGTTCTTTGGTCAGAATTAACGTAGGGATTCACAAGCTAGCCCGACATTACAATAAAAGCATATAGAAAGAAGAAAGCATAACGTGTAGGACTGTGAAGAGAGAATTGATGCCCACAAAGGTGGATTATGTTTAGAGAAAGGCACAAGAAAAAGTGGGATGTCGCTGCCAAACACATCTAGCTTTGGATTATGTTTAGGTTTTGTTCCTACTTTTATAAATTTAGAGTTTTGATTTGAATGCATTATTTTTGTTCCTAGAACCTGCTTCTATAGTTTTTTTTTTATGTGAATTTCTGCTTCTATAGTTGTTCGATACTTGGTGCAATTAAAACTCAGAAATGTATACTATCAAAAAAGAATGCAACCATCACCTGGATGCAATGTCTAAATTATGTAAAAAGGAGTGCAACCATTCAATTTCAAACAAACTCAATGTTCTCGATTTCTTTTTAGATTTTAACATCTATCTTGTTTTATTTATTACATATCGAAACGGGAGATGAAGAGAAAATAAGAACAAGCAACATTTTTTGGACTGGTCTGGATCAAATGACGCAAATCAATTTGAGAATGTTATATTTTATCATGGGAATTGTTCGCTGTCTCTCCATGATACATATAGAAGACCGTCTTTCAGTTACTATTTCTATGTTATATTGAAACCAACTATTATATAGATTTATGTTTAACCGAATTTTTTTCATTATCTTCGGTCAGAATTGGTGACGAGAAAAACTGTTTCATTGCACTCAAATTCAATGAATTAATTTAGTTTATGTTTTTACATTGATGGAGTTTTATTTTCATACCTCAATTGCTACTTAGAGATCTATGATTGTGATGACCTAAGGATGACTTTGCATTAAAGATTTTTATAAAAAAATTTGAGATAGATACTAAATTTTTCTTGAAAGCACAGATATATTCAGGTTTTTTATGATTCTGCAAGTGACTTCCAGTAGAGAGTCTATGTTAAGACACTACTTTTATTATAGGGGCTCAACTTCTTTGAGCATCAATAATAATATTTGTTTACAATTATTAAATAACATATCATTATCTCACGGATTGTTCGATATTTACTATTATTATTTTATGTATTTACTATCTTTATGTAAAAAGTGTGGATAAGTTTGTACACATAATTAAATATATTTATATAATGTGAGTTTATATTTAATATTGCATTGTGAATGGAAGAATTGTGAATAGATGATGAGATTATATTTGTATTGATAGGGTATCAAAACAGGAAAAATATTTTTTATTTTGGAAAATTATTATTTGCGACGCTATTACATTGCAAATAATCAAATGTAACAAAATGAAGATTATTTACGACACCACAAAAGCATTGCAAATATATAAATGTATATATTATTTGCAACTTTATAAGAGCGTCGCCATTATTGATTTATTAACAACGCTTTTTGAATCATCGCAAATAAGAATTATTGGTAATACAATTTTTCCGTTGCAAGTAAATCATTATATGCGATACTTAAAAAACATCGTAAATGATACATATTAACGACTCTTTTAAACCGTTGCAAATATTCTCTCCTATCGCTATGTTGTCGTCCTCAATGTTGTTAATCTTTCTGTGACTCTATTATTTACGATCGCTTTGCGACATTAAGTTTTTTGTATCATTATACATTATCCAACTACAGTAGGATCCATTGTGGGGAGGATTGCATTCATGACCTGCTGCAGTTTGGAAGTTTTTGTTGGGCCGGTTATAGGGGCGGACCTAGGTATATGGATATGGGAGTTGAAGCCCCCACCCATGTCTGAAAATGACATAGAATTTTGAAGAAATCCCTTACAAATTGTGGAAATTATATATATATATATATATATATATATTATATTTGCCAATTTCTCTAATATTTCTTTTAAATGGAGCCTCCACTTGTTCAATTTCTTAGGTCCGCTACTGGCCAGCTACTCAGACACTAGGATGGGTAGTCAGTTTGGACGGCGTCTATGGTGCAGAATAGCTAGGATTGGGCTTAGACCATGCTGCTATTCCCACGATAGAGAGCTTGGATCCCCCTAAAGTTGGACTTTGGTATCAATGGTCTGGAGAAGATTACTACTAGTACCACGGGAGGTCGCTTGGACATCATCGGAGTTTCCCCTTGCTTGTGCATTGCATTTTTATGTGTGGATGGTTGCTCTTGTTAGATGATGTTAGGATTTCTATTATTTGATCCTTGTATTATATGCATACTTTATGCCTAGCTTCATTCTTTGTACTCACATGATCATATACTTGTCTTTATTATGATATTTAAACATGTTATATTTATTTGTGCATTGTTTATATAGTGCTCAACACGTCGTTAAATCTCTTTCCTTGGTGTGCAGACAACACCACAGCCTACTACGCCGAGGCGGCAGGTGAAGAGATCCCAGAGGATCTTCAACCAGCAGAGGAGGAACGGGAGTGGTGTGCCGATGGGGATATTTGCTTTAGTTTCTTTTATTACCTTTGGCACGAACCTCTTATGTTCTAATTCTTCGTAGTTATTGTAGTGGCCTAGACCTTTGGGATTTGCCACTTGTTTAAGACTTAATCATTCTTTTGTTTAAACTTAAATATTTAATAAGAATAAATGCATGCATTGCTTAGGTGATTTATACAAGAATTATGATGTGATTAATGGTCAAGTTCCACAAGCTATTTAATTATTTAAGGTTTAAATACACAAAACTCACAGCGGACTTACGATCTTTGGGTATAATGGGTAAAGAAAAATCTAATTAGCCATAAATCTCACATCCCCGATTCGGTTAGTCACTATTCGAGTTTGGGGGACGTGACAACAACTCTACGGGACATTGAGGCGGTGAGTATTACCTTTTGCTTCTGGTCGTAGACCAGAGTCTCAAAAACATCCTTAATATGCTCTAGCTATTCATCTGCTTGAATAACATCTTCCTTCCCAGAGACCTCGGTAGATCCTCTCTTCCGAAACTTTTCTTACATCCCATTAGGATCCTTGTCCTTTGATTTTATTACCACTTGAGTCCCCACATTCGGTTGTACTTGTGCTTGCGGTTGGCCTTGATCTTGTCATGCCATTAATATGGCTATATGATTATGCATGTTCTCGTTAGTATTAGCCAACTGCTCCATTAGCATCATTATTCGAGCATTCATATTTGGAGGATTAGGACCCTCATTCTCGACAAATACAGAGTTGGGGTTCCCACATCATTGGAATTATCATTCCCACTTCCCCAACCAGATTCCATTTAACTGTATAAGAAATTCGAAATTGAGTTAGAAGTAACAACTCTTAACCCCCCACCAATGCTAAGCAATAAACTAAAGGGCCAACGCATTGATATTCTTAATTGATCCTAACGTATCTTCACAACGTTCCTATTTGTTTCTAAGTCTTTTAGAAAGACCCTTTTATGCTCTAATACCATACTACCCGGTTCCGAGATTCTATGGCCACGGATAATTTCCGAAGTGTGACATGTGTATTCGCATGAGATTCACACATGTCTTAGGTCAAGTATGAATTCACAAAGAATAAGATTTCAATTTCCACATGTGAGACTTGCTCTATGACACCCGTCGTGTATAATTAATGTGGAAGCACATAAAATAGTATTCTTTTCATAGGTATCACATCATGATCGGTCATGTATGGTTCAGTATCTCTGCACAAAAGATGATTTCAGTTCATCCATGCGGTTCCGAGTGCCTTATCTGTTACTTCAAATTGTCCCCTTATACCATCAAGATAGTCTTTTGCATGTTCCATCATTTTGATAGATCCCCTGATGCTCTTTGATATCGAGTCAGTAATGATTTTTAGGCCAACCTTATCGGATCTCATCCATTTATCATAATTTGGTCTTTCAATAAGAGAACTATTTTTAGTAGACACATGAGGCATAGGGTCTTCCAAGGCCATGTCTAGATCCAGATAGATAAGGGTCAATGATAGCAGATCTTTCCAGTCAGCACTGTTAGATTAATCTAAAATAAGAATGGATCCCACACATGAAGGTAATCCAATAGAGTTGGCGAGTGTACAGAAAATAGATACTCACATCAATAATGCTTTGAATAACATTCATGTAAGTACAATAATCCATGTTTAACTTAAAAGCATAAATAAGTTAAAATGGTGAGTAACTGATGCATCATCACAATCCTCCCTTTGGGGTGAAAAGCAATAAGTACTTTTACTATAATTTAATAAGACCATGTAAATATCATATGACAATAACTGACTGACTACACCTTTGGGCATAAATCAAAATTTCATCATGATACACGTATTAAATATATCCTATTCCGACCTCCAAGTGATTGAAAGACGATTAAACGTTTGGGCCAATCCCCAATCTCCTAAATGGATATTCGCAATTTGGTGCAATTATTCATCATATTATTGTGTAGTCACTTAGGCGACTTCCGAGTTGATCAAACTTGTGGTTTCCAAATTGAGGTATACAACACCACCAGGTGCAATCTGCAAGCCACTAATGGTTATTACCGTTATTTAGATTAACAGATCCATAGTGTAATCAATGGCTAGTAGTGCAATGATAATCGTTAATTGGGATTATGTATGAAACCAGAATTGATAACCCAACGACTGATCTAATTTAATCAAATCACACCATTAATTCACCTTAATCACGGCAATACATTCAGGCAAACACTCATATTAACTTAAATAAATAATATTTGTCGAGTCTTGATGCGGAAGAATCTTAACGAGTGAATCATAAGCTTTAATTTAATTAGACCTCCTTGTAGCTTAAATCTATAATGATGACCTAAATATCAAGCCTCATACAACATTTATGTATAAATATACTCTTACATATTGGCTTGGCCTCTTTAATGGGTCTAAATCTCTAATGGGTCAAAGTTAGGTTACGTCAAAATGACCCACAATCCTTTATACATTTGATGGCCTGAATTAACATGAGTCAAACATAAAACCGTGCCCCTTAGAGTAAGCAAAGGTTTTAGGAAAAGACTGAGTGGAATTTAAAAACGGCTTTCCCAAGAACCAGCTACTGCTTTCCCAAGATTATCCAAGATAAAGATACCTCCTAAAATCGCTAGCCATCCAAAGGCTAAGGCCGTAGGCCTCATCATTTCATAAGCTAGCAATAGAAGACGAAGCAAAGGAGTCCCTATTATGAAAACAGTTGGATAATGATGGGATAAGATCGCCCAATTCGAAGTTGGACGAACTCCTTGTGCAAGCACAAGATTTTGAGAAATGATTTCTAATTTTATAAAGAGAGATACAAGGTATTTATAGAATTACTTGTCTCAAACATAGAAACTATTCTATCAACCACTAATCAATTAATTACCTTAAATCATAAATGTCAATTAAAAATTAATTACCTTAAGTCATGATATCAATTACTAATCAATTACCTAAAGTCAAGGTAATCAATCAATCACTAATCATATTGTCTAAATCAAGGTAACGAGTCACTACTTTATTATCTCCATGATATGGGGAGACTGACATAATCAAACATTTGCAACCTAATGTAACTATTTTTATTCAAAGCAATCTCATAGAGTTGTGTAGTCCCATCTAGGTCCCACCACTTGCATTGCCTGTAAACATAAACATCATTGAGCACACAGTACTCCAACCAGGAAAGCTTCCCTTGAAAGTCGGGCCACACACATACACGTGCACCAAAGCTCTCCATATATACACACCATGGCTCTAGGATTGTGGGCACCTCAAAGTGATCTGGAAATCTACGAGCCAAAGGTCTATCTCCTACCCATGTATCAAGTAGAACCAAATATGCTCCCCTTTTCTCACCTGATACCTATTTTTGTCATAAAATAAAACCTCCTCCCAAGAGATGATAATACTCCATGAACCAAATTGTGGTCATTGGCCTCATGAACCATTTCATACTTGAAATCCAAAATTTTCTCCACAAACACTTTTGGATTAGAGCCAGGTCTCCACACTTATTTGCCTAATAAGACCTGCCAATTTTCAATAATATCCTGCAAAAGATTTATTACAAAATTTCACATTTCATAACTATTATTGTGGAAGGGGCTTGACCCAAAGACCTATTTTAATTTTGCACAGTCAAATATTGTTGACGTGTATTTGATGAGTAACATCCCATAATCTCCCTATCAGGCAATCACTATGATATCAAATTTTTTTAATATTACACACTACGATATCATGGGCAGAATGTTTAACTAGCGATTTCAAAACCACCTGGTAAGTAAAGATCCCCCATCTTTTGTCAGTGAATAAAATTCAGTAGATTTTTTGGATGGAATTTCAAATCTTCCCCCTGAAAAAAAAATTAATAATAATAATCTTCCAAAAAAAATCTTCCAGCAAAAAAAATTTTTAATCTTCCAAAAATAATTTCACAACCAACAAGTGTATGAGCCTCCTTATCTAAGAAATGATTTTGCACAAGTGTATAAGCCTTCTTATCTAACAAATGATTTTGCACAAGTGTATAAGCCTTCTTATCTAACAAATGATTTTGCATATGCAGGAATGGTCATGATGATAACTTAAAAAATTGTCTTCAGAGAAGCTTCTCCAGACCTTCTTGTGAGGCCCTCATTCCCGACTCAGACTCTTGTCCTCCATGATCACTGGCATGGCAAGGCATCTGCCTTCCAAAAGTGGAGAGGCATTCAGTTGGTCAGCAATGGATATGAAGGAAACTATGGTGGGAAACTTAACGAGTCAATGCACTTTTTCCTCAACATATAATGGTTTTTTGTCAAATGAAAAGGAAAGTATCAAGTTTATTTTTTTTATGCCATTCTGTAGTAAGATTTGAGCACATCTTTATCTCTGGTATGCTATCACAAAAACCATTGCCAAGTTAAAAATGGCAGTTATTGATACAAGATGTTCAAAACTTTGAGTTATTCACAGGTTAATGATGTCAAAATATACCAAAAGCTAAAATATAAATGAGATAAATAAAAGCATATTAAGAATTAAATATATGAAAGGTAAACAATTTTCAAAATGAAAAAAAAATGTAAAAATTTAATAGCTAGAAGCATCAAATTTCAAAAATAACCATTAAAAAAGCATGATGTAGAGATACATTATAATGTTGTCTCTTCAAAAACTCGGTACAGAATTCTTTATCAGTAACACAGCACAAAATTACCACCTTGAATAAGTTGATAGCACAAACTGTCCAAAGCAATTAACAGAGTGGCTAAGTTGGTAGAAGCTATGCAGTCAAACAGCAAGAAATTGCTAGCATCATGATTGAGGAAGAAGAGGCAAGGCAATCATATGCAATAAGAAGGCTGATGAAGATGGCTGCGAGGAGAATGGAAGAGATCTCGAGCCAAACAACTAGAATCCACACCTAATACTAAAAGTTAAGGATTTCACACAGACAGCATGATAGGAAGTCATAAAATTATAATATTCCAAAGACTGTCCCAGCCACAAGCTTTGTATAAAATCTTTATAATGTTATTTCAAAAGAAAATACCTAAAATTATCCTATTCAATCATTTATTTGACAAGTAAATCTCATACTTCAACATTACCAGCAGCCAAGAGTCCTAATGCATACTAAACAACGGGAAGGTGTTATTTATAAAGGAATTTGCATAAATTGGGTTTTTATGCACAATCTCTCTTTAGGGATATTATTTATAGTAATTTTCTATGAGTTCCCATGTGAACCCCACTCCATAATCTCTCTCTCTCTCTCTCTCTCTCTCCTCCCCCCCCCCCCCCCCCCCCCCCCCCCCCGCAATGAAAAAACGTCATTCACTCAACTTATTAGAATGAAAGAATCACAAAAACTTTATCAAACATATAGAGCACGTTTGTGTAACACCGTTGTTGCAGAAGAGGAACAGAAAAGCAGAAACTTTTTGCTCTAGGCCCTCTTCTCACGTTTGGTGGGGTCTCACTTCACCAAGGAAAAGCGGAAAAAAGCAACTGATTATCTATAGTTCAGTGAAAATCATTTCCTATGGGAGAGTTAGGAAAGGGTTTCCATTCTTCAGAAAAGCTCAAGTTCAGGACTTTCATTTCCGCAAATGTTACACAAACGTGCCCTTACTCTTTAGAGCCATTGGGATGTGGAGAAAATTAGTTTAGTATAAATTTGAACCAGAAGCAGTTCTTTCACCCAAATTTCCCATCCAACAAGACCCTCAACTTGTTGGTGTAACATCCACGGAAAAGCGTTTCCACGAACTTCTACTTTTCTACGAAACAAAAAAAAAAAAATTTTCAACAAAATGATTTCCAAGCATAAGAAAATTTGTTGTTTTTTGACTTGTCACACAAAAATGATGCCGCACCAACTTGCAAAAATGTGAGCAGGGGAGAAAAGAGATACCATTTGCACTACTTTTCCGCAAAAACGGTGTTACACAAACGTGCCCTTAATATAGTTTGATCTACTAGCTATCTACTTAAAAATGAGAGACAGAATGAAGGGCATCCTTGTTCTGTTGCTACCATTTCTCTAAAGAAAGGAATGTAGAAGTCACCATTTCCGTCAATGTTATACAAACATGCCCTTTACACGTTAATTTGGATGTGGAGAAAATTGAGTTAAATAAAAATTTGAACTATAGGTAGTTTTCTCCACCTTAATGTTCCCATCCAAAGTGATCCTTAACACGTTCATGCAACGTCCAAGGGAAGGAGCCACCCCAAACTGCAAAATGAGAGTATGGAAAAGCGAAACCTTTTCCACTGCTAGTATGTAGAAACGGTGTTAAACAAATGTACCCTTAATGTGGTTTGATCTATTGATAACCTACTTAAAAGGGAGAGACATAAAAAAAGAGCATCCTCATTCTGCTACTACCATTTCTCTAACGAAAGGAATAGTAGACAAAGACGGAGTTTAATTTTTAATTTACTGTATGGTAAATGTAAAGTCTTTGGTCGCCCATAAAGTGGTGAATAACTAACTAAACACAGTAGGCTAAAATAAGAGTCATTGACTATATGACTGCCTTTACAATCAATTAAACAAATAGGCCCTAATGCTATCTCATACTGCCATGAAAGAAGTGAAACTCCGCAATAGGGACCACCTATTGAAAATCCGAACCACTAAAAATGAAGGTCCTCACCTTCAGAGGATTGGCACCAAATTTTACACCATAGGGGTTGGTCCCACCATAAGATTGAGCATATGACATTCTTAATCATATGTTAAATCTTATGGTAGGTCTGACTCGTATTATAGAAAATTTTGGGAAAATCCAATTACGAGAAGGGAGTTTAATTTGAACGGTTCGGATATTCAATAAGTGGGCCCCACTCAAGAGTTCAACAACCCTCACGAGAAGTGTGAGTGAGGCACTCCAAAGGATTCTGGACCCTTAACTTTGCATTAACATCATTTAGATATTCACATATTATGGATTTACCCTCTCAACTCTCCATGCCCAACACAGAATCATCAACTGTCAAACTATGACAAATAATCAACAGATTTTCATTAATCAGTTGTGCATGGATTGGTTTAAATGTGATCAATTTCAAAAGGGCCCTACTTTGATTAGAATGAGATACAACTCTCAATGCTAAAACAAGGAGAAAATGATCATTCTGGGCGGTTAGGATTTACTAAAAGTGAGCCCTATTATTTTCCCATTTTAACTTCCCTCACAAAGTTATGAGCAATTATGTCTTGGAAAATGTTGAGGTTATTTTTAAATAACTAGTAATAAATCAATAAATATAAAACATCATGATCAATATTGCTTTCCCCCTCCCCCGACGACAAGAAAATCCTGGCTCCACCCCTGATTGTAGAAGAGAGAGATCACAACTATGCCTTGTTATGATGCTATCATTGCTCGAAAAAGTGGGAGGAAGAAGAAGACAGGCATAGAGATATAATGATCATCATCATTTTAGCTTTATCAATCTACAGTTAGCTTAAAGATCTTTACTATTAAAATAGATAAAAATAGTAAAAAGCATATAAAGGAGAAAGGCTCTAATCAACCAGAGCATTTTACAAGTTCTTTAAAATGTACATAAAACACATACATAATGAAGTCCTCTGAAAACACATAAAAATCTATCTTTAGAGAATGCACAATAAATTTCAACCAGAAAACCCACAGCATACAGAGATTACTTTTCAGAAATATGCACATATCTGAACCATAACAAAGCATGCATAGCATTCAATTCAGAAATATTCCATACATGTATCATACAGATTATAGCTGCAATGCATTTACCAGGAACAGAACACATGTTGTGCTTCATACCTATGCATGGAAACAGCAAAGCAGAAACCAATATGCCAATTTATTTTAAAAAGGGAACTGGCATCGCCAGCTTGGCCATTGTTCCATCTGATGAGCCAGCTAGCCCCAAGTTGAAAATATTTTGATGAAGGGCCACCCACAAATACAGGAATTCAAAGATTTTCCAGAAAGAAAATCTAAAAGATATCTGAAGTTTTTGAAATGAGTTCAGATAATATGAATAGAATTCTTTGTTACATGCACATCAATCTCATGACATTTACACACGTTACAATAACATTGTTCCAGAACATCCAAATGACTGGCCCACTAAGCATGGACCATGCTAACTTGATCAACAAACAAAATGCAAATGATGGTTAAAAGTTGAGATTCAGATGTATGAAATCTTGTAAAAACAACAATAATAAACGATTTAGAAAGTGGCAAGTCAGAATATTAATATGCCTCAAAATCTCAGTTCATGAAAGAAATTTTCCTTTTCACACATCTAATTGATTCATCATTCTTGTCCACGCTTACTTGCTAAGAGAATTAGAATAAATAAATAGGTGACTCCAATTATCATAAATTTGGAAAAAAATAACACCCCCAAACCACCTCCCCACCACCACCCACGCACACACACACCCAACAGAAAAAAACAAAAACAAGATTGCACTAATGAATGTCCTCCACCTTCTGGGGTGAAGCATTTCAGACACTGGAAAACAAAAAAATCCCATGATAAAATCACCAAAGTTGAATAGCATAAGCTATTATCTAATGACTTAACATGGAATAAATTGCTCCATTGAAATGCTCCATATTGGCCAAAAAAATATGGAAGAAAGGCATCAAAGAGAAACTCTAGGACACCTCTAAATCAATATGGCATAGCTATGACTCAAAACGCTTCCATGGAAATGAAGGAAGGCGATCTTAAGGGCTATGCTAAGATTGACATAAACCACATAATAATGTACAATAAAACAAGAAAAACAAGGTTAGCTATGACTCAAAACGCTTCCATGTAAATGAAGAAAGGCGATCTTGAGGGCTATGCTAAGATTGACATAAACCATATAATAATGTACAATAAAACAAGGTACAGAGGTACCCAGAAACCAACAATAAGTAAAGGATGCATCGAAGAAGAAAATCAATAGAAAAGAAAGCCCAAATAAAGGAAGCCCCAGAAAGATCTCAGAGATCAAAGAAAAAACAGAAAGGCATCATATACTGGTAAAGAAAAAAAAACAAAGATGAATGTACGAAAGCCCTTTGAATGCCAACATCAGCTAAAAGATGTTTTGGATAGCTAACACACGAACCAACAGTGGTGGATTCTGGCAAGAAGAAGAGCAGGAGAAGGAGAAGACGAACCACGTTCCATTACAACATCAAAACTCTCGCAGTAAAGACGGAAAGCTAGGGTTTCAGCCTTTAGCCAGGATCCCTGACAAGGGTCAGTTAACGTCTAGCTTTCCTTTTGGAATGACAAATGTACCCAATGGGGAACAGGTCGAGTTGTGGTTGGGTCCACACAATACCCGGGCTGAATAAAAAAAAAAAAAAAAACCTCACAGATTAGGTGGCCTTTAGACCAAAAAGATGATTTTAACTGACTTTACACCAGACTAATTATTTTGCCTGAAAATATATTTTTTTTAGCACTTTCTATTAGCGTCCCTATCGACCTTAGTTTTATAACGTTAAAGGTCTCTAGGGACTCTACGATGTATGATTATAAATGAATGGAACTCACCCTCATTCCATGTTCTTAGTAAAAAAGCGATGACACTTGACTGGCTTCCCCTCCATAAGTCATTCCCACCTCTTGAAGACCTATAAGCACTTCTACTCAGCCTAACAGAAGCAACAACCTTAGGCTTCTTCTCATGAACCAAAGCCCTCAAACCCATCGAAAAACAGGGAGTTGGAGAATCGAAGAAGACCCATTTGACCTAAGGGTCCAAAGGCATCTAGAATAAAGGGAAAAGCAACCAAACCTAGATAGAAGATCGAAAGAATTAGTGGGTTCTTGAGCTACCGCTGAAGTTTGCATTGTGTTTGGAGAAATCAGTCCATGGGGGGTCGTTTTCAATGAAAAAAAAGATGGATTATTCTAAGGGGAATATGAGAAATGAGAAAGGAAGAAAAAAACAAGGCATGGATAAAATTGAAGTACGAAGATGGATAAATTGAAATCAAAGACACCCAGATGAAGACAAGAGGAAGAAGTGTGAGTTTAAATAGAAGAAAATCGAGAGAGGTTGTTTGGGAGGTACGCATAGCACATAGAGAGGGAGGGAGAGAGAGAGAGGAAATCCGGTGAGTACAATGGCAGCCACAAAAAAGGAGATTGTTAAGAGGGAGCTTCCCTTCCGTAGGTCATTCCCACCTCTTGAAGACCATTAAAGCCACATGCAAGTCGAGTGTCATCATTTTTTCACCAAGAGCAGAGAATGATGATGAGTTCCGTTCGTTTATAAGCGTACACCGTAGGGTCCCTACGGACCCTTAACGTTATAAAACTAAAGTCGACAGGGAAGCTAGTAGAAAGTCCAAGGAAAAAAAAATACGTTTTCTGGCAAAATGACTGATCTGGTGCAACGTCAGTTAAAATCTTTTTTCAGTCCACTGGTCACCTAATTTGTGTTTTTTTTTTGTAAAACCTCTTTGTTCTTTTCTTGAGAAAAACAAAAGGGGACTTCTACGGAATTTTTTTTAATTATAATTAATTAATTTTATAAAGAAAAATTATAAAATGAAAAGATAATTGTTCGTACATAATTTTGGACAAAATTACCCTAGTTGACGATATCGACTTTTCTTCTTATCCGATGGTTTTCATACCTAATTGTCTTATGTTTGTAGGTACCGATGCTGAGATTTAGCAGAAGATGAATACCAATTTCAAATAAATGAAGGAAAATCAAAAGGAGGTGATAAATGCATAAAAGAAGGGTTTGACAAGCCTTTCATAAATCACATAATGAAGTGTGTTCAATCCGTCCACTTTCAAATTATACTATATTAAGCTTAAGGGTTTTTGAGGTGGTTTTACCATAACTTAGGATTTTGACTGGGCTTTATAACTCCCCACTTCTAATATGCAACCACTCTCCACTTCCAATATGAAACAACTCATTTCCTCCACTTCATGTTATTTCGCCCAAAAAAGGAAAAAATGAAAGTCTGGTGAAGAAGCTTCTATTCATCCTTTGAACATTATAGAAAGATATGAAAATGACTTGCACGTGTGCTTGATCACACGGGAAGAGTCATTTCCACTTTTATTTACATAGGTTCTTCTTTTCTTCACCTTCTGAGTGCAGGTTGTTTACAATTTTTTATACAACCCCCTCGTTAGGCTTAAGAGGTCAAAACAATGGAAGCTTGAATTGAAAGAAGAGAATAGGAGTCTGCTGTCTTCAAGAGTTTGCTGGAGATGAAATGGGAGAAGATTGCAATTTAGTTTAATCTGTCAGTCCTTATAGTTCATCACCATTATTTAGAAGGAATGATTGATCAGAGAAGTCTGCTTCAAAACAACAGAGACAATCTCTATCATTCCTCCATGGTGAAAGGAACAAAGGCTGATTTTCAGAAGCTATCGCCCAGATCCAGGGAGAAGTATCTACTGCTACCGGATTCTCACCTTGCGGATGAAGGATGAGAGAGTTTTAAAAATGACAGAGTTTCTGGGTCTTCTTTGCGCTGGATCGGAGATGTCTTGCTGCCCTCCCCAAGTCTTCATTTTATAGCCTTTGAGAAGCCATAAGTAGCGTGAATCATGAGAGAGTGAAGATGGTTTTGAAATTGCCATTAATGAGGGTGTAATTTCTCCTTCTTTGTAGGTCTGGGGGCCATTAGAAGAAGCTCGACGACTAATGTGTGGAGACTTGTACCGTCTAGCAGTCATCTTCCGGACGGAGATTAGCGACTGCATCATTGCGTTGAGCGGCTAATACTTTAAAGCTCACAGCGGCTGCTGGGTCTTATTCACAGTAGCCGCTGGCCATTTTTCACCATGGCCGGTTAGACCCCAGCGGTCAAAAAAAGTGCCCTCCTTTATCAACGTGACTATTTTGCCTTGGGAATTGCTTACACATGGCCAAATATATTTTTTGTGTGCCAACAAATGCCCCCCTCAAAGTACAATGGTTGAAATATGTCATTGTAATCATTGTGCCTGGGGAATTCCACAAATCTTGTACTTTTGATGGAAAGGTGTAGATAACTCGTTTCGAAAGCTGCTCATACCCTACTTTTTGCAGATATCAAGTATTTGCATATCTGCGGGGATTATGGGAAAAAGCCCAAGGAAGAATCCCGGAGGTGTAGAACAACTTTTTGAAGAATTTTCTTTTTTATGATGAAAAAATGAAGATTTTGTGAGGAATGAATAAAAAGAGTTTAAAATTTGTAGCATTGGTTGTATTTCTGATGGAACTAGGTGATTGGGTAGGCAAATTGATTCCAAATTGGGCATAAGACCAGTCTATTCGAAGATATTTTCAAATAGACCGTTTTGATGACATCACTTTTGAATTTTTTGGCAGTTTTACGGATTTCGAAAAGCAGTTGGAAGTCCAAACGGTGCCTCCTCGAACGTTGCGCTGACCGGCCGTTCTTGGTTCCTCATGCGTTGGATTCGGGCCGTCGATATACTTTCGAAACGGCCACTTGGCGCCGATCCGTCTTTGGAGTGGTTGTTGAGCAATTAACTCTGCCGCCTGCGCCTCTTGCGAAGATTAAGGTGTCAGATGCTTTATAAAGGGCGCAATCTTCTTCCCTTTTTTCTACTTTTACTTTTCGCATTCTCAAAGTTTCCAGAATCCTAGAGATTTTCGCGCCCAAGTTATCTCTGGTTTCTTCATCTTCTTCTCTAAGCCTTTTTTGTGATTTCTTCTCCTTCGTTCTGGAAACAATGGCTGGTAATCTTTTCATGACTTGATTTATATATAGTGCAAACTTTGTTCTTTTGCTATGTCTGCATTTTCTTCTCAATGATTATTGAGATGTTTTCGACCTTGCTTGACCGAAGATTCTGTTTTCTTTCTCTTCTTTTTTTTTTCTTTTGTTTCGTCATTCTGCTCCATTATGATGATTCAATGCGAAGCTTGAATTCAGTATGGGTTGTAACGCCCCAATTCCGAACACCGAAGTTACTGCTAAGGTACCCAAATTTGGCCCGCTACTTCCCAGAAAATCCGAGAACTTCCAAGAACATAGTCCACAGTGAGGTCAAATTTTTAAAACTTTTTGAACAATAATAAAATCAACAATTGTATTGCGGAAGCATAAGAAAGATAGCGGAAGCAATAAGTATCATATAAAATGAATCAAATGGAACATGGTTGAAGTCTAACAAAATCACAAAGTATAGTTAACCAGTTTAATTACATATTGGGATAATGCCCTGCTTACTACAATAAACTCTCAAAAGCCCAAAATAAGTATGCACTCAGACACCAGGTGCATGCACTCTGTCATCCGGCTCGACCACCTGGTTAACTGGTCCCCAACCGTACTTGCTGACTATAGGCGCCTCGTGGATCGCATCACCTGCAAGGTTAATGTCAAGACCTAAGCACCAAAGATGGGTCAGATCCAATGATCTGGCAAGGCACCATATACAGATAACACAGGATGTATGCAACAAAGAGAATAGAGATGAGTATTTAATCATAAGAGTAACAAGGACATATAAACTAGGCAATTGAGCAGTAAATAGCAGTTTAGAATCAGAAATATAAGTAATCTAATCTAATCAGATAACAACGTGGCACATTCACACAAACTGGATATACCGCGGGATATTATGCCGTGGCCCTCCCATACTGTAAACAGTCGCGGCGAGGAAAGGTAAAGTAAACATGCAAGGATAACAACTCTGATAATAACAATATATATATAACACCGATCACACCCCTTTATCACACTAATCACACCCCTTTATCGCACTAATCACACCCCTTTATCAGATTAGACCGGACATAGTATCACACCGTCCGTCTAGCCATAGCTCATCATGATAGCTCTATTCATAACCAATATAGCTCCTACCAGTGATGATCAGTCAACAGGCTGAGCTTAGATCAACTGAGTGAATGTTTAGTGCCGACCCAGGGAACAAATACAGGTCTGTGTCTGTCTAGGCTTATCTCGCATTAGCGAGGTCCTAACCAAGTCTCTAAGAGGTTCAAGTATACTATTAGGGGACACCGCCCAATATTCAAGTCCAATCCAAGTCTAATCACCATTGGATCCACACTAAGCCCACAACCATGGCCTTAGTATATAACAATGTAAAAAACCAATCCATATCCATTCACAACTATACATCATAACCAAACTTTTCATTCTAAGGTACCAAACACCCAACTTAGGCAGTATGAGGGCCCGCCTAGCCACAGACATGGGTCGTTTATCTCCAATTACATCATTGGGTCACCACTAAATAGTCCTAGGTTCAAGTCCTCCAATTTTCCTTTAATTAACAGGTTTATAACAATAATAAAGATAGAAGAGAAGAACAATATATATAAAATCCTCCAAACAATAGAATCAAGTGGAATAATAAGGGTCCTACTTAGGTAATGGTCCACTCTCATGTTCAGAGCCACATCAGATAATTAGACCCCTAACTGTAGTCTTAGATGTCAAAAGGATGTTATATTTGGTGTTTCTGAAGTTACGGACATCATTGACTACGTTTACGGGTCGAATCACTGATAATTCCAATCCCAAAAACCTATTTGGTGGTCCCCACGAGTCAAGGTTGAGCCACAACATTGACTCGTGCTTGGCAAATCAATAGAAGTCTATTTGGATGGTCAATGGCCCCACAATTGATCAAACATCAGAATGTATAAAAGTCTGGAATTTCACTTTCCACAGTGTATCCGGTCGACATCATCCCTAGGGTTGTCGACCGAGTACAATGGATGTTGACCCCCAGGTTGACATCCTGGCAGTGTCCCCGGTCAACATCGTGGTCATGATGTCGACCAGGTCTACATGGACCTGAAGCCAAATAGCTGAGGGGTAGTCTATGTTTTCTCGGAATTCACAGTGTTCCTGGTTGACATCGCAGCCTGGATGTCGACCTGGGACATTAGATTCTTGGACTGACTGAGAAACTCAAGTCTCAGTTGTTCTCTACAAAAACCTATGTATCCGGTCGACCGAGCACAGAGTCCGATCGATTGGGTACACGGGACTAAGAGTTTCACGGAAGAAAATAACTGAGACCTGTATTTCTTAGTTTCTAGTTTATTCGATCGACCGGGTTGCAGGTCAGTTGACCGGGTACACACTCTGCAGTAAAATTTCAGATTTTTGGAATTCTCCTTTTTTAATCCGAATTCCAACCAAAACACTTCTAATCACTTCCAATCATCATAGAAACATTATCAAACAAGAAAAACACTCCAATGCACATCCCACCATCCATCAATGGGCCATTGATCTTTCAAATGAGAGATCCCATCCATCTATGGCCATAAATCCATAAACAACACTCAATTGGTAGATCTAGACATACATACATACATAACTGAATTGAAATTTGCAGAATCAAAGGAAGGAAGCATGCATTCTAAGTTATCCAGCATATGGTACTTGCCTCAATTCGAAATTGTAAAGAGAGTTGAGTAAAAGATGAGAAATCCAAGCTCCTAGGAGGTTGATAGTGTAATTGAGAATGATCTCTAACTCCTTCTTATGCTGGGATTTGGGGAATTATAGTTTCTTAGGGAGAGATAGGGAAGATGAGAGATGAGATTGAATTATGGCTAAGTTCATGTTATTGCAACAGTTAGAATGTATATAGGTTAGGGTTTAGGATAATTACCAAAAGGGCATTTTAGTTTAAATGGGGGTGGGGATAGGGCCATGGCAAATGGGTCTTTAGGTAGGGATTCTAGAAGCTTCCTAACTCACAACACCCCTCTTATTAAGATTAATTACTAGTTAAGGCCTAATCCAACTAAACCTTAGTTAAATTATAAAGAACACCCTATATTTATGAAAAAGTCAAATCCTAAGACTTAGGAACATTAAAAGGCTATTCTATTAAATCCTATTAATTAGTATAATAAGATAACTAATATAACATTAATAGTTAATCAACTCAAATTGAGGGCCCACAAAAGGGTGGGGCCTCACTTGGGTCCCGGCCTTTCTTGTTTCCTTTTGAACATAAAACATGATCTTTAGGGTTTTCCTTAATTCTTTGACACAGGGACCTGACCAAAGGATTTTTAATCCAAAACCAATGATTTCAGGTCGATGAATGTTGAGTAGAATGACTACCTGGTTTCAATGAAGAATCTTGTTTTCTGCTGCCACGTGTGGGAGACTTTGACTAAGTTTGTTTTCTTTTCTTTGGGCAAAGAATAGAAAGTTTTAGGGTTTCCCCCCCTTTACATTTTCCGGAACACAAACCCAATGAATGGTTTCCAGACAATGGCTATACGCTTAAATAATGGTTCGCCAAAGAGAAATGTCTGCCCAACTTTAAGAGCAACCATCTGAGTATTTGAGAACTCAGTCACTAATCATTGGCCATTGAGAGATTAATTTTAGCCGCTAAGAATTGCAAAACTTGGATTTTGGCCATCGACCATTGAAGCAATAAAATAGCGGCCGTTGGGGAGATTGATTTCAGCCACTAAGTATTTGGGTCTTAGCCGCTAAATGTTGATTACCGAAGGACTTAGCCGCTAGGTATTCTGGACCGTAACCGTTGAGCGAAGAAGAGTTTAGTCTTAGTCGCTCAGCACTAAGATAACAGAATAGTGGCTGCCATGTGTGGGAAATTTTAGCTTCTAGCTGCTTAGCATCGAAGCAATGAAATGGCCGTTAGGGCTTTATGGAGTCTGGGAACAAACCGCTGAAATGGCTAAAGCATACGAATTTTAGCATCCGAGTACTCAAGTGGCGGAACCTTAGCCAATAACCGTCTCAAAATTAGCCGCTTAATACTGTGATGGCAGAACATAGCTGCTGTTTATTCATTTTACATCATTGGCTGTTGAAACGGCATTCAATTGCCCTGCTTAACCGGAGACCTTGATTTGAAAACCTTTGAGAGTGCACTTTGTTGCCATGCCGAGGTTGAGAATCAAGTATATTATTTCATTCAGGGTTTTCTGCCCACTTTAAAAGTAAGGGGAAATGTTGCCAAAATTTCTACAGGTTCTTGAACTTAACATCTTCTATTTTCTCTTCAACAGACAAGAATGTTGCTTCTTCTTCCTCTGCTACTGATGATGCTACCATTGCTAAGGGCAAGCAGCCTGCTGTTGAGGTTCCGCAAGTTCCAGCTGCTGAGACTAGGTAAGCATAATGCGAGAGGGTCGTGCTAGATGAGCAAACTCCTTCTCCTCGTAGCATAATGCGAGAGGGTCGTGCCAGGATGGAGCACATCTCTAAGAACGTGAACAACATTGCCTAGAACGAAATGGAGAAATTTAGGGCTAAACTTCTGACTTCCTTAAGAACTGAACAATTATACGGCGATATCCTGATCAGTGGTGTTTGGAGTGACGAGAATCGAGGGTCTTTGAAGAAGCCTGACTACATCTTCGTCGATAACAGTGATTGCAAGGAACGTCACTCCACTGAGCACATCACTTTTTCATTCATTGATACTATTGGGGAAACCATCATAACTTCAACTGAGCATACTTATAGAAGAGGTTCTTTTGCTGTGGCCTCAAGCCAACTACAACAGCCAGAGATGACAGCAAAATCGCTTAGGGAGTTGGCGAGTGAACTTTCAAGACTGGTCTACTACGCCCCAGGTTTTTAGGGATCTGTCATAGCAAGGTTTGACATGCTGGCTCCGTGCAGAACAGTTCTATCTGTTGGTTATAATGTGCCGCAACTTTGAACGATTGGTTAGGAGTTTTGTCAAGCGATGGCAGCGCTTGGGTCGGTACAAAGCACAACCCGAGAGGATGGTTCACTCCTTCCAGAGATTGGGAATTATGGACCAGGGAAGTCGTATCTCAATGTAGCGACATCCTCGCAGACGACGGGGGTGCTTGATGCAGTGAGAGTGACATCTCGGCGGATCTCTTCAAAAGCGAATGAGTCGTCGGGCAATAATGGAGATGTTTTGTCCTGCCACCAATACCTTTATCACCCCTAACTCAGAGTTAGGGTTTTCTTTGATTAAGACAGGTGATGTCTTCAGTTTCCCGATTCTTGGGGAATTTTACGAAGAGTTTGTCCCCCTTAATTCTATTTTAGAGAGAGAGACCGAAGAATTCTGCACCGTCTTCTAGCAAGTTTTTACTTTGGCAGAGATGTCCCGTAATAGCCGCCACAAGTTCAAGGCTGGGACTTGGACAAAGACCATGCTGCCTAAGGGACTGACAAAGAATATAACATTTTAGAAGATTCGAAGGTCTTCAAGAATAAGGTGGTGATTATAGACCCCTCTTCGTTGAGTCTCAAGCGAAAGGCGCGTAAGTACACCACATCTTACACTTACTGCTCGGAGTTCCTCCCATATTTGGAGAGAACTTGTTCCAGTGTTATGCCAAAGAGATGTCTTGTTGCTGCATATTTGGCTGTTTGGTTATCAGAAGTCATCTTCCCCATAACAGGCAAAGAAATTTGAGGGGGGTGCATCTATCCCGCCCGCAAGATGGCTTTTGGAACAAGATTCGCCCTAGCTTGCGCTTTGGTGAGCTATTTGTACATGAGGTTGAAGATGATCAGATTTCTTATGCGCTGCGTCAAGCCATATAACAAGTATTTTGGTGAGCACTTCTCTAACGCTTGGTTTGTGTGCCATTGTCGCGATCTTCATCATCTTGGAGAGCAAGAGGGTTTACCCTTCTACAGGGCTGTCACCAACAGGTCAGATATGGGCTTTTCTCTTAATCTGCCCGACAAGTTGTAAATAACTTTAGAAGTTTTGATTTCTGCAAGAAACCAGCTGTGATTCGAGATCTGCATTGCATGGGTTTGGTTAGTAGCCAGTGTCCGGTTGATAAGGAAAACTCTCACACCCGAATCTTGCCGTTGATCACTTGGGAAAAAGAATGGCTTGTTTTCATTAGGCCTTCAGATTTAGTCTTCTACAGAGCAGCATTGATTGGCATTCAACCATATAACCCAGCACGATTCAGTAAGTAATTTGGCTACTCGCAGGGAGTACTAGGGTATCCCAGTCAGATTAGGAGGAGAATTGAGAATGCCACCCTTCAAGATGCGTTATATGCTTGGCTTTTCTTCTCCACCTTTAATACTGGGGCTTCCTTCAGACTGCCGCAGTATAGCGATCAGGTCTACACTTCTGGTTTCATCGAATGGTATGCCAGTGGCCGCACTTTTATTCAGTATGTAAAATAAGATGATTTTAGCAGGGTGGGAGTTAGTGTGGAGTCAGAGGCTGACGGGACTCTTGATCGTGATCATTTGGATGCGTATGTCCACAGTGCCTTTGAATGGAAGATTGGTCTCGGTGACGGGGGTATTGACTAGTGTGCGCCTTATAATGATTATAAATATGGAGTTGATAACCAGTCAACCATGGCTAGAAGGAAAAGACCAGATCAACCTCGTCCTCCCACCTCAAGTACCCCCAAGCCCTCTCAGGCCGCTTCTTCAAGTGCTGGTGAATATCAGCCAAGAAAAAGAAAGGCCAAGGCCTCAAGAGTAATTGAGACTGTTAGTCCAGCAAAGAAGAGTAAAATGGGCATTTCACATATAGGGGCTGATTAGAGTGTGCCTTTGGGTTCCCAGGTTGCCCCTCCTTCACCCACCATAGCTCCTCCTCCTGTTGAAGAGGTTGTTACACTAATAGAAGATTATGCCTCTGGGGATGAAGGCAGGATAGGTGCAGCATTGTCTTTGGTTTGCAAGAGACAAATCAATTTTGTTGACAAGCCCTATGTGCTAGAGGCTCCACAACTTCTTGTGCAAGAGGAACTGCAGCAAACTAAGGATGCAATTGAAATTCCTCCTTCTATCCCTCTTGTAGATTCTTCTTTTGTTCCTTCTTCTGATCCAACTACTGTACAAAGTGTGTCTAAGTTAGCTGAGTCTTTTATCCCGGCTATTGTACAGCTGCAGCCAGAGGTTTTTACAGACATCGTCTTTCCTCTTTCACCTCCTCACATTGTACAGATAGGTGTGGAGGAGATAGATAGTTTTGTAGTGTCTTCCCTAACTCCTCTTGTTTCGGAGCACATTGAAAAAGTGCCAATTCCAGAGGAGCACATCAAAGAAGTGCATGTTTCCATTCCGTGATGGTAATTTTTACCGTATCATTCTTCAGTAAGGCCATTGAAGCTGCTAATCTTGCCAGAGCATCTGCTTTGACATTCTCGCACCTTGGTATATAATGGAACTCTATTAATGTGAACTAGCTTTTGAGCTCTTGAGCTTTGTTAAAGTAAGGGACCAAGTTTGGCTTCCTGACTTCATATTCGAAATTCATTTGTTTTATGATCAATTGCGAATCTCCATATACCGCCAATATGTCGATTCCAGATTCCGATGCTAACTCCAACCCCATGATTAGAGCTGTATATTATGCCGCATTATTGGAGCACGGTTCCAGCAATGAGAAGGAATGAGGTATTGATACTCTTTCTGGACTACAGAAGATAATTCCTACACCTGACATTGTTTCTCCAAATTCATTGGTTCACATAGTCCATCAAAATGCATAATCCAATGAAGACTAGGATCAACAGTAAGTTTAATGATCTTTTTGGAGAAGAATATTGGTTCATTCGGAAGGTCATCTTTGAATTCTAAATCTTCAGATAAAAGATGTTCAGCCAGAAAATCTGCCAAAGCCTCTTTGATGTGTGGCTCTTGCATTCTTGAGGCCAAAATGCTTGTATAGCAGTATACCCCGAATGAGGTCCTAAATGAGGTGTGTTTTTTTTATCTTCTAAGGACATCTTGATTTGGTTATATACTGAGAATTTATCCATGAATGACATTCTTTCATATTCGAATGTATTATAAATCATGATTTCAGGGATGGGCAATGAAAAATTATCTTTGGGGCAAGCCTTATTTAGATCCCGGAAATCGTTACACACCCTAATTTGTCCATTCTTTTTTGTAATCGAGACAATATTGACTAACTAGCTAGGGTGTTGTTCTTCCCGGATAAATTGAACATCCGGAAGCTTTTTTTCTTCTTTTTCAATCTTCTCCATGATCTCCGGTTTAGTAAGCCATTGATCTTGTTTTACTGGTTTAACATCTTTCAAGATATTCAATTTATGCACAACTATTTTCGGGTCCAATCCTAGCATTTCTACATAAGTCCATGCAAAACAATCCATAAACTCATGCAAGAAATACACAAAATCCTTTAGTTCATTTTCTTTAATATGAGCATTTACAAAGGAAAGACGAGGATTGTCTGGGTTCCTAAGTTTATTTCTTGCACTTGGTCCTCGGTTGGAGGATTGGGAGGAGGTTCTTCCACATTATTTTCGGAAGCTTCCAACTCCACAAACCCCTCTGGGGTATCATTTGGAGATTTAAACCAAGGCCTGATCCCTTTCCAAGGACTCGATTTTGAAGGCTCATTGGTTTGTACATTTAGAACCAAATGGTCCCAAAAACTAGGATTGTGTGAATTTTGTTTTTCACCAAACTTTGGTTGCCAATGATTGGTGGCTTGAGACGCCATGTTGTCATCATCACTTGCTCCCTCCTGATGTTGGAAGAAAGCCCAATCAGCTAGATCTTGTATATCTATTTCCAAAGAGTCATCATAATCATATTCTTTTGTATACGCCATCGTCTTTGCTATAAAGTTCTTCATGACCCTGGGTATACTCTGATAAGGAGTATATCCAATACCCAAATGAGAATCCTCTATCCGATGATTCCATTCGAATTCTTCTTTTTGCCTCTTTGTCATACCGGTGTAAGGTACCAGTATCCCTTCGGTCATCCCCAATCCGGTAGGTCTTTTGAGATTATAATCCATATTTCTTATTATATTGTGAGATTGACGATTGTAGAGTTTGAAGTCCGGCTTGCCTTCACTGACAAAATTCCCAGGTAGAGATGAAGTAGAGGTATCTTTTGCCCAGTGGAATATCATGTCATGTTTCCAATGTTTCTTTGTAGGTATAAGAAAAGTCGACCCTTCAACCTTAAATATTGGATACGGATTTGAATTCAAGTGGAGAGGAGGTTCATATCCTACCATTGGTGGTGGATTTGTGAACACGCTGCTAACTTCCTCCGAGTCTGACTCAGATTCAGAGTCTTGAATTAGGGACACCACATTTGCTACGCGTGTTCTTCTTGTCATATTCCTTAGAGGGAAAAGAACATGATCTTCAACAGTCTCCATGAACATAGCTAACTCCTCAAAATTTCTGAAATCTTCTCTGATGGCGAGTATTTTGAAATCATGATGCAAACTATGAAGGCATAGCCTGATCCACATAATTTTAGAAGGGGGATCTTCACACCTGTAGGCCATTTCCAACCATCGATCTATATAACTGACAACGGACTCACCCTGCCCTTGACGCGTGAGAACCAATTGTCGTAGGATGATCTTTTTTTCCTTTACTGAATGGAATGCTTCTAAGATTCACATAAGATCCAATGAACGCCTTAAGGCGTCACGTCGGGCTAGGCTACGAGTGTAATGCCCCAATTCTGAATACCGAGGTTACCGCCAAGGTACCCGACTTTAGCGCGCTACTTCCTGGAAAATCCGAGAACTCCTAAGATCATAGTCCGTAGTAAGGTCAAATTTTAAAACTTTTTGAACAATAAGATAATCAACAGTTGGATTGCGGAAGCATTAGAAAAGATAGCGGAAGTAATATATTAATAGCGGAAGCATAAAGTATCTCATAAAATGAGTCAAGTGAAACAGGGCTGAAGTCCAACAAAATCTCAAAGTGTGAAGAACAAGTTTATACATATTAGTCTACTTTCCGCTCACTACATATCCACTCAAAAACCTAAAACAGCTGCACTCAACCACCCTGTGTGGGCGCTCCATCCTCCGGCTCAACCACCTGGTCAACCGGTCCCCACTCGTAATCGCCAGCTACAGGCGCCTCGATGAACGTGTCACCCGTGGGGTCAAGGTCAAAACCAAAGCACCAAAGATGGGTTAGATCCAAGGATTTGGCAATGCACCATATACAGATAGCACAGAATGTATGCATCAAAGAGAATAAAGATGATTATTTAATCATAAGAATAACAATGAAATATAAGCTAGGCAATTAAGCAGTAAATTACAGTTTAGAATCAGAAATATAAGTAATATAATCTAACAGATATCAATATGGCACATTCACAGAAGCTGGATACCGCGGGATATTATGCTGCGGCCTTCCCATAGTGTAAACAGTCGTGGCGGGGAAATGTAAGGTAACCATGCAAGGGATACCAAGCCTCGATAATAACAATATATAAATAACACCGATCACACCCTTTTATTGCACCAATCACACCCTTTTATCGCATCGATCACACTCGGTATCACACCGTCCGTCTAGCCATAGCTCATCATGATAGCTCTAGTCATAACCAAATATAGCTCATACCAGTGATGATCAGACAACAGGCTGAGCTTGAATCAACTAAGTGAATGTTTAGTGTTGACCTAGGGAACAAATACAAGTTTGTGTCTGTCTAGCCTTGCCTTGCGCAAGCAAGGTTCTAACCAAGTCTCTAAGAGGTCCAAGTACAAAACCATGGAATACAGTCCAAGTTCAAGTCCAGTCATCATTGGATCCATACTAGGCCCATAAACCATGGCCTTAGTCTAAAACAATAAAGTACAATATCCGTGTTCAACCCACAAGTAACCAATCCATATTCATTCACAATGAGTCATCAATTCATTATAACTGACCTATCCATTCTAAGGTACCACACACTCAACTTAGGCTGTATGAGGGCTCGCATAGCCACAGACATGGGTCATTTATCACTGATTACATCACCAGTTCACCACTACGTAATCCTAGGTTCAGATCCTCCGACTTTCATTTAATTAACAGGTTTATAACAAATACAAGGATATGAGAGAAGTACAATGTATAATAACCTCCAAGCAATAGAATCAAATGGAATAAGGTAATGGTCCACAATCAGATTCAGGGCCACATCAGTTAATTGGATCCATAACTGCAGTCTCAGATGCCAAAAGATGTTATATTTGGTGCTCCTGAAGTTACGGGCATCCTTGACTACGTTTAAAGTTCAAATCACTGATAATCCCAAATCCCTAAAACCTACTTGGTGGACCTCACGAGTCAAGGTTGAGCCACACCATTGACTCGTGCTTGGCACATCAATAGAAGTTTATTTAGATGGTTAATGGGTCCTGCAAACAATCACTACTTCAGAATTTAACAAAAGTTGGAATTCCACATTTCTCAGGTGTATTCGGTCGACATCATCCCCAGGCATGTTGACCGGGTATATCATGGCCCGGATGTCGACCGGCCACACAAGCTTTCTGAGACTGAGAGAAGATCCAGCTCTCAATTAATCCCTAAGCATGTTTGTGTATCCTGTCGACCCGGAACAGGGCCTGGTCGACCGGGTACACTGGATTGAAAATTAACTGAGACTTGTATTTCTCAGTTTTTAGTGTAGCTGGTCAACCGAGCTATAGGCAGGTCGACCGTGTACACGCCCTGATGTAAAATTTTATATTTCTGGAATTCCCCATTTTCAATCCAAATTCCAATCAAAACTCCTCCAATCCACTCCATTCATCATAGAAACATATAAAACAACAAAAGCACTTCTATAACCATCCATCCATCATTAAATCGGGCCATTGATCTTCCAAATGAGAGAGCTCAACCATCAAATGGCCAAAAACCCAAAAGACAAGCTCAAAAGAAAGATTTAAACATATATATCCATTAATTGAATTGAAACTGTAGAATCAAGAGAAAGAGATCAGGCATTCTGTGATACCAGCATAGGGTACTTGCCTTAGATAAATAGAATGTGAATTATAGTATAAGAGAAGATCCAAATAGCTAATATTGGGTTGAAGTTGCAGTTGAAGGTGATCTCCTACTCTTCTTGTTGCTGGGATTGGGAATTAGGGTTTCTAGAGAGTGAGTGGTATGGAAGATGAATGGGGAATGAAGGAGAATTAGGGTTAGGTTTACATTCATCGCAATAGCTAGTGTATATATAGGTTAGGGTTGGTGGTTGATTACTAAAGAGCCCTTTGGGTTTAAATAGAGAAGAGGATAAGGGTATGGGCAAATTGGTCCTTTTTAGGCATTTTAGAAGCTTCCTAACTACAACACCCCTCCTATTAAAACTAAATTACTAGCTAAGGCCTAATCTAACTAAAACCTTAATCAATTTACAATAAACACCCTAAATCTATAAAGGAATATACAAGAGCCTAATCCTAAGACTTAGGAAAATATTAAACTAGTCTACTAAATCCTATTGAATAGCATATTAAGATAACTAATATTATATTTATAATTATTCAAATCAAATTGAGGGCCCACAAGGGGTGGGGCCTCACAACGAGTTCCACTTTCCAGTCGTCTGAATTCTGTTTCCTGCCGACTTCCCTGATTGTAAGACGAGGCCATTAAAGTAGGATTGATTTGACGACGACTTTCCACCTTGCCCATCATGAGTCTAAATATCCTTTGAGATGTCAGACTATACATCATAGTTTCATGGTATCCAATTCTACTGCGATCTTAGAGCAATTGACTATTTGCATTGAGAGCCAATAATAGGTCAAACCAACGGATTTCTTGATCTAGCCGGTTAACAGGAGAAGCCACATTAACTGACTTAGAAATTTAGCAGAAATGGCCAAGGGTTTACTCTTGTTCATGTCAGGTTTCACCTTGATCGTGAAAGGTTCGGGGGTATCTGCAAACCATACCACTAATTTCTTCTTTTGTTGCTGACTAGAAACTTTCACTGACTCGACTGTGCTTGTTTCTACTGCATGCTTCTTCACGATGGGCTTCCATTCTTCATACATAGCCGAATCAGTGAACAAACTTCCTTTCCTTTGAAGGGCTTTTTATCAGTGAAAACACGATGTACCTTTCCACCTTCATCAATATATTTGAAACACTAATGGAGAGTAGAAGGTACAATGGCGTAATCGTGCAACCATCTTCTTCCAAGCAAGATGTTATGACAAGCTCGAGTTTTGACGACGTGAAAAATGGGCCTCAGAAGTCAAGCTCTCAAGTTGGAATTTAATTTGAATCTTCCCAATAGGGTTTTGAACTTCGCCATCATACCCTGTAATGCAATATTGGTGCTGGTAAGCTTGCTTAGAGGTACTCCTAGTTCTTGCAACGTCGTGATGGTAATGAGATTAAGAGCTGACCCTGGATCCACTTGCACCCTGGGAATTGGCATCTCTTTGATATATGCTGTGAAATATAAAGGCCTTATATGACTGACATTCCCTAGTAACATATTCTTAGAGAAAGAAATAGTAGCTTTAGAAGCATTATGGTTAGAGTAGCATTCTTCACATTGCTTCTGAGGTCTTTTGGACTTAGCTACTTGATGCTTTTTCTCTATTTGATGCACTTGAGCTACATGCACTTGATTATTAGGATCTAGCGCTTGTAGTTCCCTGATGAAACCATCTCGGGTTTCCTTTGGCATCTGCAATAGATCAAAGATGTGTAATCCTGCAGGTATGTGTTAGAGGTACTCGACAATATCATACTTAAATGACTTTATCGGCCTTTCATTAACATCAGCATTTACATTTTGCCCCATGGGGACTACAAATGAGGGAGAAGCAGAAGGGAGAGTAGAAGGAGTAGGTGTGGAAGGTTTATCATACATGACTTTATAATTCCTTTCAAACCTGATGCCACTTGTAGTGCTTCTTTGGACAGCCAAAACTTCTTCTTGTTGGGAGAAAAGATTTCCCATTCCTTTGACTAAGTCTTCCGCATTGGCAGATGTGGAGGATGTAGTGGTTTCTTCTCTTATACCAGCAGCCACTGACATGATGTCACCTCGGGTTCACTCCCAGGATCTGTCGGTTCATCTTCCAAGGTGATGACCTCATATGTTTCTGTGATGAACGAGTACGAGGAACTGATCGGTAAAATGTCAGGAGCTTCTTCAAACTCCACATGATGATCCCCATCAGATCCTGAGGACATATCACTGATTGTGATAACCAGTACATCCTCTGGTGGGGTATTCTGTTGATTATTTTTTGTTTCTGAAGTGGAGATCATCGGGGTAGAAGGGCCACTGGAAGCAGGGACAGCCGGCGCATTGTTAGGGATGTCCTGTTTGGTAATTATACATTCCTCCTTCTGTGAACCACCGTCTTGACCATCTCCTAACCCTATCGGTACTGACAGGCTAGAAGCGCCTTGTGCTGTGGGTGTATTTGCAAGTGCCTGACGATGGGGCTCACTATCATCTATGATTGGTAGAGGATCCAGATGAATTTCTGGAGGCATAGGGAATAAAAGAGGGTCCACCAGCTAGTCACCAGGTTCAGGGAACCTTGGATTGTAAATTTAGACTTCAATGTCTGGGATGTTCTCTTGATAGAAGAAGGGATCAGTAATGAAGTCATTTTCATTCAATACCTCATCTGAAAGGCATTCTTCTTCATCTTGATCTGATTCCTGATCATTGTCCTAATCATCATCATCCATAGGCGGTGGCATTGTAGGGGGTACCCAGTTTTCATCTTCTGAGTCTTCTGAGTCCGAAAGAGGAGGGCATCCTATTTTGGAAATTTGATTGCAATTCTAGATATGCAACTCATCTTCTTCTTCGGTGAGAGGGGAAGGAATTCTGCCAAAGTGATAGGTTTCCTCATTGGTTCAGAATATTCTGCTGGTGCCTTTTTTCCTTGGTGCAGGCTCAGTGTCCTTCTTTGTTTCTTTTATAGGATGTGCTTTAACAGTTTGGCAAGAGTTGCGAAGCAATTTTTTTGCTTTCCTCATTTTTTCGGAAGTAGACCTTAATCCAACCGTTTCCCAACCGTCATCATTTATGAGATCAGGATGCACCCATATCACTTCTCCAGATACTATGGTGACCGGGACAAGTCTATCTCCATTTTCAACTTTATTAATTAGCCGAAACTCCACCGTCTTTGATATGATATGCCCCGATGTTGGTAGGTTCAAACGATCCAAATGACACCATGTTGACTGAGGCAGTATCACACTTATTATCAATCTGTATAACTCCTTTAGCCAACATATCTTGTCTCTTCTCCTTCAAAACGAAACATTTTTTCAAAGGATGGGGAATCATCCGATGATAGGGGCAACAGTTTGGATCATCTGTTCTTCCTTCCTGGCTGGGTCTTTTAGAAGAAGGCAACTCCAACTTCATATGTTCCAGTAAAGTGCTGAAGATATCTTCAATATTTTCATCAAAGGAGTACTTGGCATTTTTCCTCCTTTCATATTCCTCCTTCTCGGCAGCTTCATCCTTAGGATCTTATTCTTTTCTAGGAGTCTTTGAAGTCTGAATATTGAAGACTTCTTCTTTCTTCTTTCCTTTAGATGCAGAAGGTGCAGAAGCTTGAATTTCTTTGGACTCGTTTTTCTGATCAAGTTTCTTATAACTATCTTCAGCATTGATGGCTGCTTCTAGCAGTTTAGACATAGATTTAGTCTTGACGTTGATTACAGTTTGTTTAAGATCAGGTTTGAGATTAGACTTGCACACATCTACTGCTAATTTCTAAGAGATCGATTCTTTGCATCTGTAAGCCTGCTCTCCATTTGTTTATAATGCCCTAAACAGACTCATTTTCTCCTTGCTTGGATTAAGTGAGTGAGTTTAAGTTGATTGGCTGATCTTTTTCTTGGAAGTGTAGTAAGAACTTTTCTTCCAAAACTGCCCATGAAGTGAGGGAATTCTCTGGCAATTGTTTGTACCAATCAAAGGCAGTTCCTTTCAGAGTGCCTATGAACGATTTGATCTTCAAAGCATCCATATCAGGCATGCCCCTAAGCTAGGACTTAAAGTGAACTACTTGCTGATAAGCAGAACTTTTGCCCATGTAAGACTAGAAGGACAGAGGTTTGTACTTAGGAGAATAAGGATCCAATTCCATTTCAGGTGGATATTTTGGCATGATCCCCTTTTTCTTGAGTCTTCCATCATCCCTAGTTTTAGTCAACATGTCTGCTATATCTTTATAAGTCATGGCTTCATCCAGATATGTTTGACGACTGCTATCCGCGAATTGACCACTTTGCTTGGACAACATTTGCGAAAGCTGTTCTATTTGTGCCGCAGTCTGATCGATTCTTGCTCCAGATGTATGTGGATCTCTTGTATTTGAAGAAGATGGAGTTGCCGGCGGATGTTTGTTTGGACCAGTCATCCGTTCCATGAGAAATTGCAGCTGAGCAGCGATCTGGTTAATTCTATCATTTTGTTGTTTAACCAAATATTTTATATTTTCGCCTAGATTTTCGCCTTCAGGTTGTTCTTCGGCATTTACTGGAGCAATAGTTTCGCCAGCCATGAAGACGGAGTATTTGCCTAGCCTAGTATGGGGTGAGAAGCTGCTCTCGAGACTTCGAATGGTCAATGAAACGTCATCATTGATGGCTCGAAGTAGAGGGAAGCCATGCCTCCTGTGGTTTTACAGAGGTGCTTCCTCATCTGTAACCGGAGTTTCATGACCCTCGGAGGCATTATCTAATTCTTCACCCTCGATGGGTTTTGAACTTTGGGTAGTGATTCTAACAGATTGCCTGCCGCGTCTAGTCTCAGTCATTCAAACCATAACAGTATCAGGGTCATCTTCTTTCACTACCCATTACTGAGTAATTCTTATTTGGCCATGACTTTGGCGATGAAATAGAATTTTCTTTTTATCATTCCTCCTTAGTACCATGGGTATGGATCGATTAATGATGCTATCCACCCCTTCTGGATGATGAACCAAAAGTGTGAGGATGTTCGCCTCATTTTCCTCCTTCTTTTTCAGAAGGTCTTTAAATTGTGCAAGTTCTGCAACATTATTAATGGCACAATGATGTTGTTTCTTTTTTGGACGCTTCACATCTGTAGACACCTTATTTTGGCACCCTATGAGGGGCAATTCAGTCCATCCCATTTAATAATGTCTTGATTAGGTCCCAAGTCTACGATCACCTATCATTTCGGGATCTCAGATCACCCCGGGAGTTGGCTCATCACGATCTACTCGTTGAGAGCTTTCCGCCCATATATAGAGCTCCGAGATCCGACGGGCGGATCAAAAATCATAATAGCAGGTCCCACACCCCCGGGGTGTCCTAGTGAAAAATCACCTATCATTTCTGAACCTCTGATCGCCCTGAAAATTGGTTTATCGTGACCTACTCGCTGAGAGCTTTCCGTCTGTAGAATGTTGAAATCCGACGAACGGATTGAAATCTACGAAACCTGGGTCCCGGCGACAACAACTTGACCAATCTCCACCAGGACCCCACCTTCTGGGCCCGAACCTGCTATTTTCAAACTCGACTCGAGCTCATCATTCCAGGCCGAATCCAACCCAAACCCACTCAAGCCCAACCTTGGACCCAACTCACATGGACTCCAACCCATACCTAACCCATCACCCATTAAACCAAGTCCAAACCCATCTAACCTGAACTCCAAAACCAACCCATACCAGACCCGAAGTTGACCCATCCCACGAGGCCCATCAGCTCCATGGGAGAGGAGAGTCCATGAGATCTGGACTCTCCCCTCCCTCTTGGGATCTCTCTCTCCATCGTCATCTCCAACTCCCTAGAGCCAATCTCTATCCCCCCCAGGGCTCTCATCCTAGACGTAGATCTCACCCTAGGGCCCATCTCAGACACACTATCTCTCTCCCAACCCCGGATATCTCTCTTTCCCTCCCAATCTCAAACTCCCAAGCCTTATCCCCACTTCACGTAGAACCCATCCTCCATCTCAGAACCCCCCCAGGCGTAGAACAACTCCACCCCATCATTCCTTTTCATCATCTTCCTCTGCGCACGCAGAACCCATTCTATTTTCCATCCTTCCCAAGCAGAACCCATTCCATCTCCATCAACCGCCCTGCTTCTCACTGGACTCCATCATCTTCTCACACACGTCAATCTCTTTCATCACGCGCAGATCCTCCATCCAGTACCCATCTCTGCGCCCGTTTCCTCTCCAGACCATCACCATCTTCCCTCCATCTCACCTCTCTCTTGCCATAACACATTTTAGACTCCATCCCATCATCTCTCCCATTCATCATCACAGAACCTATCTCACCCATCTTCTCCATCTCACCATCTTGCCCTCCATCTCTCCCAAACACAGGTGCAGATCGCCCATCCATCTCCTTCACCCAGATAGAACTCCCTTCCCCATCATCATCTCCTGCTCCCTAACCCACGCCTCGAGAACCCATCATCTACATCTCCGTCTCAAGCATTTCCCTCTCAGATCCCCCCTTTCCACCTATAGCAGCACCCCTCGCTCCTTCTCCATGCTCACCATCTCCCTCCATCTCCCTCCTCCAGATGCACGCAGCATCAAACCCACGGAAGCCCGATCTCGCCGCAGCAGCACACCCACCCATAGAGCACCGCCAGACGCAGCAGCAGCCTCCATCTTCCTCCTTCGCCTCATGCGTCGCCTCCCCCCGCGCCAGGTACACCTCCTCTCCCCTTCTCTGTATCACTCTGCACACACGTCTCTCACCCTCCTTCTCTCCCTGCTATCTCTCTTTCCTTCCTCTCTTCTCTTCGCTCCCTTTTTCCTCACCTCTCTCTCTCTCTTTGTCACGACCCGGGCCCGAGATTAGGATTACCTATGACAAAACCTGAGCCGTGATCACATACTTACTCTCTTAAACTCCGCATTAACCGAAGTCGATATGAAATTCACAAGGGATATCATACATTCATACCTGTCAAAATGTATATCTTTGTGGAAATTATATATACATTGACAATTAATTTAAACCATCCAAGTTTTTTTACATAAAAGTAAAGTTCATTATACACATTCCATCTAACGTTTAAGTCAAACACTGCATACTCAAAATACAATGCAGGTGACTATTATTTACATTCAAAATGAATATACATATGTTTCTCACAATATCTCCAAAACATTCTAAATTTGTTTGCCTTTGGGTTCACGTCCACTCAATCAGTCCTCCTGGAGGAACCTGATTGGCCTCCTCCGCTGACGGTGCGGCCTCTGCATTATCGGGACGGGCAACTTGACCTGTAATGTCATCAATAACACTATGAATACGACGGTTCAACAATGTATAGACAAGTCTATGCTAATAAAGTGTCTATCAATTCAAATCAATAACATTTACATTCATTTATTCAGTTCTTCCCCAAAAGGAAGTAATCAATATCAGTGATTACACTTAATTAAGTGACTTATCATTGTCCTCATTGGCACAGGGCGGAAGGGCGCACCATTCATGACCTAGCCTTCACCCTTTAATTGCACTCAAAAATACAATAAATGAGAACAAGAGAAGATTGATGATTCATTATATATGCTTATTAATATACATAATAGTCTAAAATGGAAAAAAGTTGTAAGTTTTCGTAAGCCTGAAATTTAAAAGTTGAAGCTAGGCTTGTCTAAAAATGAGAGATTTCCAATTATTTTAAAGAATCAACCTTGGAATGGGAATCTTTATACAATGCACTTTTTCCACATAATTTTTAAATAAATGAATAGAGACTTTACTCAATCTGTTTAACACAGACATAGTTTCACCTGGAATTTAATAAAATTCAACTGTTTCATGGACAGAAGAGTGTTAACTTGTCAATTGCCTAGAAAACAAAATAGCGGTAGATATAAGTTATTCAGTGCCCTAGTGACTAGTGCGCATGTTATGATTTTCCAAAAAAAATAATAATAATAACTTAGCACATTGTAATTCCAATTATATATTTTTTGTTAAATTTGAAAACATAATAAGATTTTCCTTCATTTGTCTTTCTCAATGGTTCAATTAGGGTGGTTGAGAAATATGCCACTTATGTACCGTGTCCCCAAATGCTACAAATGGATATAAGTAAAACGGGAAAATAGAATATAAAGATGATAATAATGAAGTTTCAATATATTTTAGGTCTTAGACTAAACACAAAAGACGGGTATCAGTCATGGTTGAAACCTTAATATATTTTCCGACATAATCATATTTAGGCAAAGTCTTAAAACCATTATTCGATGTGGGCATGAACTAAAAGAGTTCTACTGTATTTTTATGGTAGAAATGCTATGATCATCATGAGATAAAAACCATTGTCTTCTTTATTATGATGTTGATGGAATCAATTCCTTGATCCTCATGTGAAACTTCCACAAAAGGTCATCTTGATTTGATAGTAATAGCAAGTTGTTATAGTTCTCATTGGGAGGTCTTGGGTTCAAACCTTGCATCCTCCCTCTTTGCATATGTGAGTTTTATTACCTCACATGTGTGAGTTGTGTTTATTCTCTTTGCATGTGTGAGTTCCCATTACCTTACATGTGTGAGTTGTGTGTATGTCTCCTTGCAAGTGTGAGTATCAATCACATTACATGTGCGAGTTGTATCTGCGTCTCATTGCATGTGCAAGTTTCTATCATCCCCGCATGTGTGAGTTGTGTCTGGCTTTCCTCGTAGCACCCCGATCCGAATTAATTGCGTTTAGTGTTAATTAATTATGGTTTACTAAATCTAATTGTGCTTAGTTACTAATTAAGTTATTTTGATGTGAGTTAGACTTATTTAGGTTGCTGGGCCAGATCTTGGGTCATGGGTAGGTAGTTTGAACCTGATTTGACTCGGTTAAGTAAAGCCGAGGACTTTTTCATAAATTTAGAAATTTTGATTTAGCATCATATAGATGTCATATTGACATCATTGTTAACACCAAAAATGTCAATTTGCCTCTTCAACATTAAAAGCTATATGGAGCCGCATCTTGCCACAAATAGGCAAATGCCACTTCAAGCATCAAATATTTTCAGAATCAAACAAACACTGCAAGATCTTTCAAAACAGCCAAGAAAAGGGTATGCATGAAGTTTCGGGCCATTTCAACATCATTTGGCCTAACTTCACCCTTCGAGCAGCTAAGCAGGAGCTCCCGGCGGCAGTATAGCTAAAGACCCTGACACACAAAATAGAGCACATAGCTAGACTCAAAATGCCACTAGGAGGCTCTACATCAAATTACAGGCCATTCTGACATTGTTTGGCCCAAAAGGGATACAGCCGCAGCAAAGTTAGCTCTCCCGGCGGCGACAGTGTCGAAGATATCAAATCTTCGATCAGAGTCTAGGAATGGTCTCAAAATACCTCCAAAAGGCTCCATGTTAAGTTTCAAGTCAAACCGACAACGTTTGACCCTCTATCAACCCTCGTGCAGCAAAATCAAGTCTCTCGGTTGCAAGAACCATCGAGGCCATCACTCATCAAACAAAGCGCATGGGTAGTTTCAACATGCTTCCAAAGGGCTACACATCAAGTTTGAGGTCATTTCGACAACATTTGACCCGACTTTGACGCTTGGTAACAAAATCAGGCCTCCCGGCGGCAGAGCTCTCCAGGATCATGATATCCAACTCGGAGCTAATTGATCATTTCAAAATGACTCCAATAGGCTCCCTGTCAAAGTTCAGGTCAATCGGACATTGGTTGACCGTACATCAAAGCGTGACATCTTCCTCACGGTAAAATCAAGTCTACTAGCAACGGGACCCCATACGGCTTCAAAACTCAAACAAAAGCCTATGGTTGGTCCTATCTACTGCTCAGGAGGCTTCACCTCAAAGGTCATTCTGACATCGTTTGACCTAGTTTTGGCTTTTGACGGGAAATCAGCAACAAAGTCTTCGGCTTTTCCAGAAAAATAGGAAACTTTGTGCTCTGATTTACACGGCTTCTCTTCAAGTTTTCTCCAGGATAATCAGGCCAAATACATGAGGGAAAATGTCAGGAAAAATATAAAAGAAAAAAGAAATGAAAAAAAATTAAAAAACGGCTGAAAAATGGCGACCAAAAAGGGGGGAAATCCCCATGGTCGCCGACGACCTTGGCCTATGGTCGCCATTGACCCTGTAAAATCAGGTTACCGGATTTTCGCTGAAAAGGCCATTTTTCTAACCCTTTTCGCTTTTCGAGAATTCGGGCCCCTGTAGTTTTCCAAAAATATGATTTTTCGGGCATAAAATTCGTCGATCTTCGTCAACATCATGGATCCGCTGCCAAAATCATGGGATCATCATCTGACACTTCAAGATTGCCAATTGGCCTACCAAGAAAACACTTTCTGTCTGACCAATCAAGAAATCGAAAGGAAAGATGTTACCGACCCACTAGTATCAATCAATGTTTGAAGTTGCATTGCCATCCAACATCAAACAACATGTGGATCCATCGGCGATCATCGCAAAAAGAATTCCAAAAGACGTGGCGCAGCCGATGACTCTTTCAGCGCCCTAGCGACCACTTAATGAAGTTAAATAACGCGTTTTATGACAAGTTAATGCGATCATTAACTCATTATTTTGGATGGCCCAATCAGAAGCAAGGAAAAAGGAGTTACAAGTCCAAGCAATCATGGCATTAAATCATGTAACTCCTCTCGTCACGGAGTTTAAAGGCAATTAAATGCCCATCATTCTCCATCGGCCAATCAAAAGCCAAGAAAAAGAAGTTACAAAATCTTGAATTAACAACTTGTAACTCCTCCCATCATGGAGCATTAATGCAATCAATGCTCATAAACCCACCTAATGGCTACCAAAAGCCTATAAAAGGGGGTCATTCTAAAAAGAAAGGGTCTGAATTCGATCGATCAAAAAACCAAAAAATCCAGAAACTTCTGCAACCATTGCTATAACTTTGTCTCTTTCGAAGAAGCTCTGCTGCAACAAGCACCACATGGTGACCAAAGTCCCTTGGGGGGTCACCCCCTAAAGCCCTCTCCTTCTATCCACATGGCTTAGGCGTGGCTTTTCAGCCCGTCTACTCAGCTTTTTATTAGATATAGGACCTCCCTTTGGTCTTTATCCTCTAAAAATCTGAGGTCAGAGCTGAGTCGAGAAAATCAAAGCATCATATGTTCTCATCTGAAGGACGATGGCAGAGTCCATACATGACGTGCGACCGTCGATCTGAACGAGTTCCCACAATCTCCTGAGAAGTTAGAATCATTTTCTTACTTTTTTATTGTATTTTGTATTTTTCTAAAAAGATGAAAAATCACAACTCTTGTCTTTCATTATTGATGAGATTTGTAAATCGCCTTCCACGGCAAAAAAACCGCCTTTCACGGCAAACAAAATGAAATCGCCTTTCAAAGCAAAAAATCGCCTTTTAAGCCAAAACCGCCTTTCATGGCAAAAACCTAGTCTCTTTTCTTAAATATATGTGCAATGGAAAGTTAGAAAAAAGTTGATTTCCTTTTCTCCCTGTGAAGGTAGATCTTCGGATCACCACTTCTAAATTCCAAGTAGAATAGAAAATCTGGCATACTAGTACAAAAATGTTGATGCTCGCTTCTCCTCCATCGGCCCCCGACAGCCTCGGGGCGGAAGGAGAGAGAAGCTGGGTTCATCAATCATCACGTGTATCTCGACAAGCACGTTGATTTTCGTATTGAACTCTACTTCATTTGAGCACAAATTGATCAAGTGAGCCACCATTTGACTCAAATTGAAAATATGAACATGATATTGGACTTTCTTATAAGTCTGTAAAAATGTTACCTAACACAACCATCCAAACAAACACAATCGATCATTCTTCATTTCGAGAGGGAAGCTCTCTTCTTCTCAACCTTCCCATCCATTTCGCTTTCTCTCGTCTCAACCCACAAAATAACACTTGCATGTGTCATTGGAAGGGAGATTTGGACTCTCCATCAACTTCTCTACCACTACATACCATTGGTTTAGAAAGAGCTTCTTTCTTAAATCCTCCATTGGCTTCCTTTTGGCAAGAACCCAACTTCATCTTAGTAATTGAGTTGCAATGGATTCATGGAGATCCATTTCCCTTACATGCATTCATTCTTACTAGCATTTCCATATGGATTCATTGTTAGGGCTCATAAATTGGGGGTTTCTTGTCATTGAACCAAACAAGAGGAAAGAAGGCTTATAAAAGCTTCGATCCAAGGCAAGTATAAGCTCTAATTTGAATTGCATGTTGATGTTATATTGACTATACTATCAAGATTCATATTTATTGTATTCAGCCTCTAATCATGTATTTCTTTTCTAATTGAAATGGGTTTCTTGAATTTGGAATTGATGATGTTTGAAGTATGGAGATTGTGAATGAATGGATGATTGGGGAGCAAGTAGTCTCATTTTATTCAAGTTTTGGCTGTTGGAAAGCCTTGTAAAGAATGGTTTCTTTTGATATGGAAAATACGCATGAAACTGTGCATTTTCAACCAGTTTCTGTGTGTAGAATGAGCCCAGCATGGCCCCCTCTCGAGCCGGGCCATTGGGCCGCTTGAGCAGGTCAGTTTCTGCCCTGAAAATCGGGCACAGAATGTTGTCCACTCGAGCAGATCATTTGGCCCTGTACCATTCGGAAAAAACTGAAAATCTGCTGTGATGATGATATGCATGGCTGAGAGGTGAAAGAGTCTTTGTAGAAGCTTCATTTCTCATTTCATATTTCGAACATTATAAAAAGACATGGAGACAACTCAATTACAACAAAAAGGTCATCCCAACGTTTATTTTTATATGGGTTCTTCATCGTTTCACCTTTTGATTGCAGGTTGTTTACATTATATGTATATATATATATATATTTTACAACCCCCTCATCAGGCTTAGGAGATTAAGAGCTTGGATTGAAGGGAGGAGAAAGTTGCTGTCTTCGAGATTTGCTAACAGCATGATTGGAGAAGTCTGCAATTAAGCTTCTTCAATCAATCTTTGTAGTTCATCACCATTAATGGGAGATAAGGATTAAAACAGAGAGACCCGCTTCAAAACAGCAGAGGTCATCCCTATCTTTCCTCCCTGGTGAGAAGAACAAAGGTCAAACTTCAGCGGCTATCGCCCAAGGGGCCAGAAGAGGAGTGTCTATCACCACTTGATTCTCACATAATAGATGAAAGAGAGAGTTTTCGCAGTGATAGAGTTTCTGAACTTCAAGATCTTAGAGGCAGTAGCCTTTTTGCGCCAAAGGTAAATTTTTGTCGACCCCCTCCTTTGCCTTTTGAGTCTTCATTTTATAGCCTCTATGGGACTATAGCTGCAAGAGATCATGGAGGAGTGAATGAAGTTTTGAAACTGTTATTGATAGGCTTGTAACCGTTCCTCCTTTGCAGGTCCAGTTGCCATTGGAAAAAATAACCGACCATGAGTCGTGGGAGACGTACTGCCTGGGAAGAAGGAGCTCGACGCCAATGTTTGGAGCCGTGTAGCATCCAGCGGCCATTCTTACATCGTTGGGCGAAATCGCCTAGCAGTCAGTCCTTGAACAAAAGTCAGCGGCCACTCCCTTGTGTTGGGCAGTTTGTATTTTGAAGATTGCAACGTCCGGTTGGATAATTCCTGTCGTAGCCGGCCAAATTCTAACGGTCACCAAGTTGTCATCATATTTTTATGAAAAGAGTACATTTTGCCTTGGAAAATGCTATGCATGGGCAAGTGGATTTTTTATGTGCTAACAGGCAAGCTTGAGCGGGTCGGCCCACTAGGCTCGACAATGCCAACTTCAAATGGTCATAACTTTTGATCCGTATGTCAGATTTTGGATTTCTACATAGAAAGTGAATATTTGGATCAATGAACCAAGCCTTATCTCTTTTGGAAAAAAAAGAGACTTTGAACCTGGTTTGGACCCTAATGGAACACATTGACTGTTTAAAGAGTTAATTCCACTTCTAAGGGCCTAAAACCTTCCATAATCACTCTTTGAGGATGATTATGAGAGGAACACTAAACCAATAAGGTTGTAGGATACCGAAAGACCTTGTAAGACCTTAGACTAGAACCTTGAACCTTACACATGCCTAATGGAAAACTATAAATCCCATGAATGTCCTTTAGAGGCTAAGATCAGTTCATGAACTCTATTCATTAGTCTATCACCACACCATGGTGTTGATTTAGAAATTCAATGTACCTTGCTCATACATTATGACACCAAATTAAGATATTAGTACATTGACCTTCTAAAACTATGTCGGATTGGATGGGGACAGACGGTGGATAGATAGATTAGGGTTAGCTAGTAATCTACCTTGATTCTTTTAAATCTATCGTGTTTTCATATTGAAATGGAACTCATAATTGACCTCAGATTCTGATTTATTAATTAATTGCATAAATAGTATTATTTCCAATTCAATTAGTTACTCCGAATTGGTCCTTGTATTGGTTGTACAATTATTACAATATTCTGATTGAGACTTCAATTGAGTAAGTAAGCATATGAATAATTACAATTCGATTCGATTAGAGATGAAACAAAGTAGAAATCTCATTCAAATTTGATTATTATTTGATTCGATTGAGTCGGCACTACTTAGCTTCGATTGTGCGATACCCGACAGGGTTAAACTTGGTTTAGTTATTCGATACTACTGCAGTAAGTCGTCTGAAGTACCAGAACTCCAGAATCGGGTAGCCAGGAGAACCTTTGGTCGGGTCACTGGTGACATCCCAACTAGATTTGCTTTTTATTGGAGAGGATGAGCATAATGTGATAGCCAATTAGTAAAGTTAATTCCTGATTTGATTCTTAAAGCATAAATTACTCATTAATGCACAATTGCTTAGTTCAACTTATCTCTTTTAATCACTTGTCATTAATTCAATTTTGTTACAACATGTAATGAACTATTTTGCTTATACTTGATGAATTATCATGTTCACGATACCGTCACTTGGTGTCACAATGCAGGTGCAGCTCTCGGTCCTGAGGAGACCCAGGAGAGAGAGGAGGAGACCGAGGAGGTTCCTTTCGGATTAGAGGAATGGGTAGTTGAAGGCCCTATCTAGTTCCGTTCACCGAAGAGCGATGCTTGTGATACTTTTTGGGATGTTTTGATACTAGTGTAGATGACGTTATAGTTGGTGTGATCACCCCTTTTGTGGGATATACTTGATATACATTTGTTTATACTTTTGTTTACCTATGTAGGGTGTATTTTTGTAATCCCTACTTAGGTAGTTAATTGTTAATATATTTTGTATAAATATGGAAAGTTAAAAGAACTGATCATGAAATGATACCAACTTTGAGAATATTTGAGCTGCTTCCGCTATAAATTTTGAGTTGATAGGTGTTAGTGAGCAAGTCTCACATGTGGAAACCGAAATTTTATCCTTCATGATCTCGTACTTGACCTGGGACACGTGTGATTTCACGGGAGTATGCGTGTCACACCTTAGGGGTTACCCTTGGCCAGGTAATCTCGAGACCAAGATGTGACACTCATCTCATGTGTGAGTTTCCATCACCTCACATGTGTGAGTTGTGTCATGAATCTCAGGGTCCCAGCCCCTTCACTGGGTTACAAAAAAAAAAAAAAGAAGCAAGGAATTCAAGTTTACAAGAAACTTTGCCTATGAAGATAGTTGGAAGGTATTGAAGAATCCTTCAACAGGCTAATCATGAAGACATGAATTATCTTTCCAGCTACATCGTATAATTTGCCAAATCCATGAAATGATAAAAAAAAAGATTAAAAAAAGATTCCACCCAATATTTAGTTTACAAATTTAAAAAATCACACCAAAACTTAGGGCTCCACACCACATGAGAGAGAGAGAGCCGATAGGAATACCTGCTAGAGAGATAGACTGCAATGTGCCCTTGTGGATGCCAATGTGGATGCCAGAGTTGGATACCGATTTGAGGATTTCCAACTTGAGGGGAGAGAGAGAGAGAGAGAGAGAGAGAGAGATCCATTGTTAGGGATATTTTTGGAGTTGGAGAGGGAGGGAACTTCAATGAGTTTTTAAATGGGGGCTGGGTAGATGGGCTATATAGCCCTTATGTGCTTCTTTTTTTTTTTTTAGGTATAATGGGGGCTTAATGCACATAGGTCCACCCCGAGCGTCAAGCACTTGACTTGCGCCTTCAATCTTCTTTGGCCAATGCAAGATAAAATAAAGAGAAGTGATAGTTTTGTTTTCTCCACATGGAGGCAATCTCAAATTTTGCTTTCCTACTAGCCTTGTTTTCAGTTTAGGCTTTAATTCAATAGTTTGTTTATCAAAAATTGATGATAATATCCCGGGGCGAACCAACGTTGAAGGGCCTAGGAGCTTGAGCCCTCCTAATCCTAAAAAAAGCCCATAAGGACTATAGCCCATTAGGCCCAACCCCCATTTAAAAAAGAATATTGCTAGCGATAGCCTTTTGGAAATGAAGGGAATGAATGCCTTTGATTAATCGTCCTTTCTGATTTTAGCCAACATACATCTATTTCACATTTTAGAAATCCAAAATAGAATGATCCAAAATTTTGCTCTTGGTATTTCCAAAACCGCCCTTCTTCAACTCTCATCTTTCCAAGCCCAATGCTAGTAGTAACTTACACCCTGGGTCTTGTCTATTGAATATCTAAATTGTTTAACGCACGGCACACCCTCTTTGTAATCGAGATAAATCCAGATTTATCCCAACTTGAATTGTAAGCTTATTTACATTTTACACATAAGGGCATGCTTTCTCAGCAAAAGGTTGAGATCATAGAGCCCAATGTTCACCCCCTCCCCCCCCCACAAAGGGAAATCCTGGGTCCGCCGCTGATAATATATCATGCATACAATGACAATAATGGCAAGTGACTCCAAATACATGATAGCTTCCGTGATGCTTGTGGCAATACATCAATGCATTTTTAAAAAAAAAACCGTGTAAGACATAAAAATGTGCCATGAATGTGCATGCATTTTCTTGACTTGTCGGTGATGGCCGACGGTCGTGGGTGAAGGAGAAGAAGAAAGGAAGAGAAACTAGGAGGGAAAAAGATAAGGCTAGGGAAAAATCTTGATTTTTCAAAAAATCATTTCCCTTTCTCATGCTTATTTGCTTAGCGCCATTAGTAAAAAAGCGATTGACATGATATAAAATTTACTTCAAAGATTTTTGGATGGAAAAGTAAAAAAAAAAAGTAAAATCGTAATTGATGTGATATAAAGCTTTACTTTTGATATGTTGGGCAAATGGTAGGTTAGTCACTTAGACTGTACAGTAATAATAAAAACTTTTAATATGACAAAGAATAGGAGCTTTACACCCACCTTCCCCCCTTTTGCTTTATATTATACTCTCTTAATTTGAGGAAAAGTCTAAATTTGAGGAATTTACGGCGCAGGTTCCCATAGGACCCCATACCACTTTTTAAGGTGCTAGTTTCATATTGGACACTGGAGGGGTCCTTATGTGGCCCTTTTTTATTGTCATTTAGTGATTGGTCGATATTGATCATTCTGCGGTGGTTTCTCTCAATTTGCACAACCCAAATAGAAATTGGATTTTTCTCTCTTGGTTGATGGTACTGCTCTAGAGCAGTGGATGGGGCCAGGGGAGGCAGGGAGATGGAGGATACAAAGGAATGGAGGCCGGCATGATACATGATAGGGATCCCCATTTAGGATTGCCATCGAGTCACTTTATTATTACAGATTGTCTAGTCAGTGCACTTTTGGGGGTTAAGCATTGTTTTCACACTCTAATAGTTAAACGAGCCTTCATCTTATGGTTCAAAATTCTGTAAGGTATTGAATTTGATTCGGTGCTTGTCATCAGTAGCACTAGCATCACGAGTCTACATAATCCGAAATGCCTAGCAGCATTGATTGGCATAAGAGTAGCACAGCCTGAGATGGAGGAGCATGGGGCAGGCATGAGCTAGTACTGAGTCCCTTATGCAACACCACCCCTCCCCTCTTCTCCCTCCTCCTCCCCTCCCCTCTTTTCTCCATGGCGATCCTTCCTCCTCCTCCAATGAAGATGACCCTATGCTCGCCGGGCTCCATTCCTTCGTATCCTCCCTCTCCCTATCTCCCTAAGCCCCATCCACCACTCTAGAGCAACAATAGCAACCAAGAGAAAAAAAAAATTTATTTGGGTTCTGTAAATTGAAAGCAACCACCGTAAAATGGTCGATATGGATCATAAGAATGGTCGATATTGACTAATCGCTAAATGACAAAAAAATAAAATAAAATAAAAAGGCCACATATGAGGACCCCTCTTGTGTCCAACATGATACTAGCACCTCAAGAGTGGTATGGAGTCCTACGAGGACCTGCGCTGTAAAATTCCTCTTTAAATTTTGTTCAGTTGTAGTGCTTATTACTCTACCCACTCATATTTAATTTTTATTTATGATTTGACCCCTTACCGCTACTCTCTCCTCTTAAGTGTAAACAAGCATGTCACAACTTCAGATATTTTTTAGTTAAAAGGGTAGGAAATGCGGACGTTGGTGAGCGACGTAGGCCGAATGGACCCAATTGAAAAGGTGCTGAAAAGCCAGGCCCAATTTTCAAACAAGAGATTCTTTGGCCCTATTTGGTAAGTCTAATCTATCTAATAAGGGCTAATTAAATTAAGGTCTAAAATAAAAGGTCTAATTTTTAAGTTCAAATTTATAATTAGACTGTTTGGTAAAATTAGAAAAAAAAGTTCTCATTTTATAATTGAGTGTTTGATAACCATCTAAATAAGAGCTTATTAGAGGGGCAATTTTCTTTTTTTAAAAAAAAAGGAAAGATGGTCTAAAGGACTCGTATGCACTAGGAGATCATAGCACTAACAAATATTTGTGATCATTCTACTCTACTCACACTTTCATTGACTTTCTCCAACACTCAAAAAAATCTCATTACAAATTTACAAGAACTATGAAAAAAATCAATCAACTTTGACTTTCTCCAATAAGTTTCACTGCTATAAAATCTCATTATAAGGGCTATGTAAAAATCAATGAAAATAAAATATAAGCAAATAATGATAGAGAGATGGCATCTGCAATAGCTTCTCTAATGGCTGCCATTTCTGACTATTCATTCATATCTACTTCTGCATCAATTGCAATCTCGTGTATTGTTATGATTCAAGGCTACATCTTCAAATTGAAACTGACGAAATAGCTCATCGGCAATGGCTTCTTTTCAAATAAAATTGTGCACCGCCATCACCGCGACCACTATACTTCTTTGTATTGGGAACGAGTATGGAGCCATTTTCTTCAAAATGGGAAACCTTGCCTTCAACACACCAAAGGATCATTCTATAATGTTCCTCAAAGATGAGTGACGATTATTGAAGGCCTCTTGCTTGTTACAAAGGAGAACATGACGATAGTCAGGCAACCAATATCGAACATTTCGATGCGGTGTAAGAAAGCCTCGCATGAGAGGATAGCCAGCATCAATGACATAATATTTACCTAAAAAATAAAACATAAAACTATTAAATAACATATAAAATGTGCCATAATGAATTTCTCTTGTAACTATTATTTACTCGAAGGAGCATGTGGGAATTTGTATTTTGGATCACGAACTACATCCATTAATATACATGAATCATGCGATGTACCCTCCCAACCGGCAAGTACATAAGTAAATAACATGTCGAAAGAACAAGCGACCATAACATTTTGCATGCACTCTCCCTTTCCTCTCCCCCTATATGGAATTTGCTTATAAATGGGAATAACTGCATTAATAAGTGTTCCATTGATTGCCTCAATGCAACCCTAAAAAAATTTGAACATTTTATTGACCAAAGTAGAATGATTTTTGTAATCAAAAGCACATAAAGATAAAATAAGTCATGCTTGTACCTTAAAGTATGGATAAAATCCCTGGTTATGCCATATATACTCTGGAATTTGATTATATGAAGGGGGTTTTATTATCTCTATTGAAAAATTCAACATAGCTGTCAAGACAATGTGGAAGTATCGATGCATTGTCTCTCCAGAGTGCTGAAATCTATCTTGCAGAAATCTGTTACTCGCATTATGTGAAATTGTCATTAAAAAAATCGCCATTTGCTCTTCCATGCACAAATATCGACTGTCTTCAAGGAACCCCTTCTCTCTAAATAAGACACAATCGACGAAAGACATGTTTCTCCATCCAAAACAACGGCATGCTTACATGTGGATTACCATCAAGAATTTCACGAACAAAAACATGCCCTGAAAGAGATGAAGTCCTACAAGGCTCCTTCGTAATGCATTGGTGGTTGTACCTTTTAAGTATCTTCGCCAGAATTTTTATAAGCTTTTGTTGTAATGGTGTCATGGTGGCTAGATCAATACCATAAAAAATAAACAAAAGTGTCAAAACATGATTAGCTCTACTTCGAAAAATAACAAAGACCAAAACAACAAATTAATTTGAAAAAAAAATCAACATGATCAGCTCTACTTCCAAACTATGGTATCACCTTTTATTCAGTTCAGTTCTTCAGTTCCTAAGGCTCCAATTCAAGTTAAAACATTGAGTAAGATATAAAATCATAAAATAAGAAACAATAAACTGCTACAAAGTTAAAATTTCAAACCACACCACCCAATATAAAATATTAGAATCAGTAAACAAATCTTTTAAATTATATCTTCTTTTATTTAAAGCCAAAACATGAGGGGCACTAACCAACACTTACAAAAAACAAGGCACAGAAAGGACCTGTGAGCATAAAACAAAAAGAAAAGTGTAGGGAACTTTTTGAAATTCTCCCTTTTAATTATTGTCTCTCTTTCTCATCCACCCAAAAACTGATTTTTTTATAAATTCTTTTTTCACAAGGCTTCAATCCAAAGGAAGAAACCCTCCAAAAATAGGTGTTCACATGGTATTCAGTTCACAGTTTTTCACTATTTAGCCTAAAGAGCAAACACTAGACCCTGAAAAATTAGTCTCCCTTGGCATTACACAAATGTAGCCTTTCCTATTATATAATTCCCCTTTCTTTGTAAAAGAGTTTATTAAAAGACAGAGACACCCAACACCATAAACACTAAGCAAATTCGAATTTGGATACCACAAAATTCTAGGAATATGACTAAACCTAGTGATTGCAAAATGAGTTGCCAACATTTTGATGTCCAACATATGAGTACCCAGAAACCAGTCATCCACAGCATTCATAGGGTCAGTTACTTCAAAGTTTTGAAAAGTTTTCTACAAAAACCTACTTTTGAAAAGTCTTCCCTAACTAATTTAAATTGGCATACCAGGCCTAATACCTAGATACTTCAGGGCAAGTTATATCCATATCACATGATGGCACACTTCAACTGTGTGTAAAAACCCATGTGGTTTTCAGTATTCCAATTTTCAATTGCATCAATATTATCATATCAGGGCATCATAGACAGTCTGCCCCTTAGCTAAAGTATCCTTGTCCAAATTTCTTAATTTCTTCCTTACTAAATGAATTAGGATACAATAAAGTAGAAACCATTTCCTACAAACACCCATGCAATACAACTACTAGTATTGATATTGTATAATGTTCATACCTTAAGCGCATATAACTATATTTTAAAAAGCATCAAATTGGATGATTGCAACACAGAACCATGTAACATATCAGGACATGGAGAATATTGAGAAATCAGTGATATAAGAGACCTTAAACCAAGTCCTTAAAGTCAATTGCAAGAGTTCTAAGAGGCATATTCAAACCAGTTGTCTAGATAAAGCAATGAAAAATACCAGACTATATCCTAATAGAAAATGGAGTATCAGAACATGGAGAATGTTAAAAAATCAAGGAATCAGACCTTACAGCTGTCACCAACAACAGTTGAAAGAGTTGAAAGAAATAGATCCAAACTAGTTGACTGAATAAGGCAATGTCAACTTCCCATAGAAAGACTTCCACTAGTGGGATCCAGGATTTTATTTTAGTCAACCATCCACCAACCAGAATAGTGAAACCAACAATTAAAACCATGTGTTTTCACCAAATATCACAGTACATACAAATAACAAGTGACCCAACATCTAAGGCAAAATTTGGATGTATTGCAATGTGCAATGCAAAAACTAGGTGAAACACTTATCATATCAAGACCATCATATATGCTGAAGCCATCTAATTTGGAATACAAAGTTGGGGAAGATCTTCAAAGGGCATTTTAATGGAGATTAGGACATAGATTTTAACTACAAGGTCCATAGGCCATCTCTCAGGTATAATCAGTTTAAGAATAAATGCAATAGTAGGATAGGTTTAGGTTCATTCATCATCTTCCACATAAAGATTTGTACCAATTTATCCCTATAATCTAAATAGCTTGTTTCCACACCCTCCCAAAACTGATGGACCCCATTGTCTCACTCATGATCCGAGTCAAGAATCAAGGTGGCCAACACTTATAAGCACAAGAGAGGGCTCTTGGTGCCCTTGCACCGCAGATATTACATCTTCTACCAATTCTTAGTTCCAAGTTCGTCTTGCACAAAAATTGCAAAAAACACTTTTACCTTACAAGCTCAAAACTACGGAAAAATATCAACATTAAACAACATAAATTAGTCTCCCTTAGAAACCATTTTCATTTCCCACAGAAAACACTCCTCACAAGTAGGGCCATGAAAATGTAAACAGTTTCCAAAGGAGAGAAACCCTTTCCATCATGCATGATGTTAGACCCCCACCCAGATTAGCTCGATTAGTGTTAATTAAGCGAGCATTTAGTCTTAAGAGAGTTTAGTGATCGTTGGGTTAAAATGATTTGATTTAGTCTTAGTATTAGTTTTAGGAATTTTGAGAGCGTTGGTTGAGTGAGACACGCTCAGAGACGCCCTTAGTGCATGTGTAAGCTTGGGAGATCGATTTTGGATTTTTGACGAATTGTGATTTTGATTTGTTTTAAATGGTTTTATTATTCTCTACAACTTTCGTTTTCAGTCCGTCAGTGTTCGGAGCCTATAAACCTGTGTTTTGGCCAAAAGGGTAGAAATTGTCTTTTCACACCCAAATCTGGATACGATTTTGCGAAATCTCGGAACCATGTCAGAAGTATACTTTTTGGAAACTAGATTTTTCAATGATCGTTTTACCCTTCTTTGTCGATCTCGTCCAGGGCCCACAAGAACATGTTTTAGCCTTTTGAAGTTTCAGATCTGATGGGGCCCACTCTCACTCTAGCCAAATAAACCTTTTTCCTCCCTCACTCTCACTCATTCTGCAAAGTTCGTGGGTTTCAACGTCTAGGGCTTTGGAGAGCTCTTTTTCTCTCCATCTTCTCCTCCTTGCATGACAGCCATTTGAGCTTGGATTGAAGTATTGTTTGCACCATCTTCTCCCTCTCCTTCCAAGCTTTCTATTGGACCCATTTGTTGGGCGTTTTCAGCTGGGCAACCTTTTCATCTTCTTCCTTTCCTCTTGTTTGGACATCTCTACATAAGAGCTTCAACCCACCTCTTCAATGGAGACCTTTTAGCTCCTAAAGATCTTGTTTTTATATATGCAAACCATTTTTCGAAATGCGTTCTCTTGTTTTCAAATATATGGGTTTTTAGGGTTCTTTTTGGGGTTTTTGTAGATCTTGGCTCCATTCTTTGGTAGGACCTTTGAGGAAGGTTGGATTTGCTTATTTTGGTCAAAGGCAAGTGATCTTTTTAGTTTTCCTAATGTGATTTCTAGTTTTGTTCTTGTGCTTATAGCAATATGGTTGGTTTGTTTTGGAAGTCTACTTTCAAGCTTGCATGCACACACGCGCGCGCGCGCGCACACACACACACACACACACATATATATATATGTATTGGTATGATTCAAATGCTTTCTTTTAGCTAAAGTTCTGTTTGCTCGAATCCCATTTGTGCTGGAGAATTGTTTTGGAGAAGGAAGGGCATAAATCTAAACCTGTTGTGATTTTCCTCCTACTAGCAGTCACCTCGGCGGCTAGCCTAATGGTGATTGGCGGCTAACCGACCCAGTTCAGTTAGAAACACAAAATGCTTAGATTTTCTTGGCAGCCTAGGCGGCTAGCCAACTTTTGACCACGGCTAACCGCCAAATGACTGCGAGGTTGTTGAGATTCGCGGTTAGAAATACAGAATGCTACATTTGTCTGGGACCAGGCGGTCAGCTAGTTGTCAGCTGGCGGCTAGCCGACTTGCACCTCTCTGGCTAGCCGACAGGTGACCGAACCTTTTCGGTTACATGTCCAGAATGCTACATTTTTCTGTCTGGGATTAGGTGGTCAGCTGGCGGCCAGCCGACAAGCACCTCCGCGGCTAGCCGACAGGTGACCGAGAACTAATGAGGGGATCACTTCTTAAGTTTCGTTTTGTTGTAGCTTATGCTATTTTCTAATCAGTCTTGCTTACCCGATTTTGATAAATGATTTCCCCTACTTTCGATCTTTCTCTTGTATATGTTTCGCCTTGTTTTGTGCATTCATGGTTTTAGGTGAACACCACTGAGCTTGGACTGCACCTTCAGTCTGATCCACTGTCTGGGGGTCCTTAAACACTTGGACTATCTGCAGATTAATCGTATATTATATATACATCCTGTTCTGTTCCGATAATGCGGCCGGTCCCCTTCTACCTCTTATGGTACAGAATCCTGTTTTGTTCTATTCTGCTTACTCTTGTCATCATGTATGATAGAGAAATGGTGGGCTCAATGTCAGTTATCTATTCATGATATTATAAGTATCCATGTTAGTTTTGCTTATCTGAAATGCATTTTAGTTATGTATTTTGTTTTAAATTCAGTAAATTGTTTTAACAACGTTCTTTCAACCTTTACTGTTTTATGCTCATGTCTAAATTGATTTCTTGCCAAACCGTCGTGTTTGATCTTTGTTGTTTTGGTGCTTAGGTGCAGTCGACATTGCCTTTGAGGAGGAGTGTCAGGAGGAGGCTGTTGAGTCACCCGAGCTCGCGAGTGGCAACCCAACGACATCATCTAGACGTCGGGCGGGATCTTGAGATTGAGATGCGTGACTTTTTGGAAAGGGTTATTCATTTTGATTTTTTTGGGAATGTATTGGCCTTTGTTGGCCTCTTATTGGGTTGTACCTAACCAACATATTTTGGTTAACCTTGAACTTGAATGTAATGGGGAAATGTCATGTTTTAAATTTTCCCTCTGAGAATCCTGTTATGATAATTTTATTTATGCAAGTTCGAGATTATATCATATGAAATGTCTTGACGTGATTTACTACATGCTTCCGCAACCGTTGATCGTGTGAGTTCCGTCCCGCATGTTTTGTTGAGATCCTCACCGCGGGAACCTGTGGGATGTCACATCTTATCATATCATCATTGCGGCGTCACGGGCCCTAGTTTGAATCTCGGTCCGGGGTCGCGACAGGACTGGTATCAAAGCGGGACATGTTGCAGGCACTTAAGATAAACTAGAAATCTTAGAGACGTGGCGAGGATCCATGAGCTCGTTAGACCGTTTAGCATGGGACTTAAATACCAACCCAAAACTTCTTATTGCGTGCTAACATTTTGTTTTACAGCACCATGCCTCCAAGGAAAACCCTGCACATCAGAATGCTTTGGGTAGTAACTGTCATGAGACCGATCCAATCAATCCACCTACTGCGACACAGTTCTAAGAACTCATGCAGGCTATATTAGACCAGCAGAGGTAAGTCAATGAGAATCAAGCTAGGTTCCAAGAATAGATGGCTAAAAAGGATGAAGAGATGGCCCAAGTGCAGAGACAACTTCTGGAAGTCTTGCAGAACAGACCCCAACCCCAACCTATGCAACCTTTGGGGCCAAATATTGTCATCAACAATAGGGATCATGACCCTAATATCTTGTTTGAGAGGTTCAGAAAAAGGGGACCTAAGGAGTTTTCAAGTCAAGAAGACCCATTAGCTGCAGATGACTGGTTGGCAAATACAGAGAAAATCTTTGATGTTTTCACATGCACAGGGCGCCAGAAGGTACATCTTATAGCTTCCTTGTTCTATGGGCTTGCCAACACATGGTGGCAAACGGTTAAAGAACCGTATCTGACAATGGCTAATGAGAATGCATGGGAAGCCTTCAAGACTCAGTTTACGGACAAGTACATCCCTTCTCATGTCAAGAGATAGAAAGCTATTGAGTTCCAGCAACTCAAGCAAGGTAGTATGACGGTTCTTGAATATGTTACCAAATTCGAGAGGTTAGCTAGATATGCCCCAGAAATCATTGACACAGTGCAGAAGAAGATCACCAAGTTCTTGGAAGGGTTGAACCCAATCATTGAGAGAGATGCCACGAGAGTAGTACCATCTGCTACTTTCGATGAAGCTGTCAAACGGGTATACAAGTTTGAAAACATGAACAACAAGATCATCTAAGAAAGGAAGCATCTAAACCAGCAGAATCAGAGACAACAACAGAACAAGAAGCCAAGACAGGATCAGAATCCTCCAAGGTAGGGCGCATGTGGACATTGTGAAAAGAACCATGAGGCTAGTCAGTGTCACAAGGCCACATGAGCTTGTTTCAGATGTGGGTCGTTGGATCATGCCATCAAGGATTGCCCAGTTTTACAAAATCAAGCCAATAGGAACCAACAACCGCGACAAGTAGCTCCTTAGAACCAACCACCAGTCCAGAATCGGGCTAGGTAACCCCAGCAGCAGCAGCAGCAAGGCAGACCACAAGGTTAGAATCATATTGCTCGTCCTCCACAACAAAATAGGAATGCGCAAGGGAGACATAATCCGGCACAGAACAGGCCACAGCAGCAAGGACGTGCATATCATCTAAATCGTGTGGATACAAACATTGCAAGAGACGTGGTGGAAGGTAAACTTCTTGTTTGTAGAGTAGAACCACAGATTTTGTTTGATCCTGGATCTACCCATTCATTTTTGTCCCCTATGTTTGCCAAGAAGCTAGACAATCCACCTAAACAACTTGATTTTATTTTGACTATCACCACACCGGTCGGTAAACATGTTATCTGTAGAACCTATTACCCCAATTGTTTAGTCACCCTAGGTCAAGCTGTTTTACCAGCAAACCTCATTGTGTTGGACATGCATGATTTTGACATCATCCTAGGCATGGATTGGTTAGAAGCATATCATGCTACAATGGATTGTTTTGGCAAAACCATTACATTTAGGTTGAAAGGAGCCCAAGCAGATTTAATGATTCAGGGAGATAGAAAGAGAACTAAAGCAGAATTCATCTCAGCATTGAAAGCAAGGAGACTAGTGCAGAGTGGCTGTAAAGCATATATTGCATTTATCATGGAGGATAAACACTCTAAAGGGGTGGAGGATATCCCCGTTGTGTGTGAATTTCTGGATGTTTTTCGAAAAGAAATCTCGGGATTGCCACCAATCAGAGAGGTTGAATTCACAATTGAGTTTCTACCAGGAACAGCCCCGATCTCTATAGCACCTTATAGAATGGCTCCAATAAAATTGGGAGACTTAAAACTCCAGTTACAAGAATTGTTTAGCAAATGCTTCATTAGGCCAAGTGTTTCAGATTAGGGAGTACCGGTTTTATTTATGAAAAAGAAAAATGGAAGCTAGAGGATATGCATTGACTATAGAAGATTGAACCATGTGACCGTCAAGAACAAGTATCCATTGCCAAGAATAGACGAATTATTTGATCAATTGCATAGAGCGGCATACTTTTCCAAGATAGACTTGAGGTTCGGGTATCATCAGTTGAAAGTTAGAGACTTAGACGTGCCAAAAACAATTTTTCGAATGAGATATGGGCACTATGAATTCTTAGTAATACCCTTTGGTTTGACAAATGCACTAGTAGTAATCATGGCTCTCATAAACAAGGTCTTTGCACAGCACTTGGATCACTCCACAGTGGTTTTTATCGATGATGTTCTCATGTATTCCAAGAGTTAGGAGGATCATGAAGAACACTTAAGGATGTCATTGCAACTTTTGAGGGACAACCAGCTATATGCAAAGCTTAATAAGTACGAATTTTGGCTAGAGCAAATTGCTTTTCTAGGCCACATTATTTTCAAGGACGGTTTATCAGTGGATCCATCCAAGATAGAAGCAGTTGCTAGTTGGAAAAGGCCAAGTAGTGTGACAGAAATCAGAAGCTATTTTGGGATTAGCAAGCTATTATCAGAGATTTGTCCAAGGGTTTTCATCCATTGCAGCGCCATTGACAAAATTGACCCGGAAGGGTGTGCCATTTGTGTAGACTGATCAATGTGAAACTAGTTTCCAAGAGCTGAAGAAGAGACTGACCACAGTTCCAATCCTTACATGACCGTTGGGCAGTGGCGTATTTATTGTTTATACGGATGCGTCGAATGTGGGACTGGGCTGTGTATTGATGCCGGATGGTAAAGTTATTGCCTATGGCTTAAGACAGTTGAAAGATCACGAGAAGAATTATGCAACACGTGACTTGGAGTTAGCAGCAGTCATTTTTTCTTTAAAAATGTGAAATTGCCTCTACGGAGAGAAATTTGAAGTGCATTCAGACCACCGGAGTTTGCAATATTTGTTTTCACAAAAAGAATTGAACATGAGGCAGAGACGGTAGATGGAGTACATCAAAGATTATAATTTCCCAATCAAGTATCATCCGGGAAAGGTGAACGTAGTAGCAGATGCCTTAGTAGAAAATCAGTGGTTATACCAGTCTAAGAGGAATCAGTGTTTTCCAGCAGTTTGAAGAGCTGGGGGTGGAAGTGCAACAACCGCTAAGAAAGGGTGTGCTGTTAGCAAACATGACAGTATCTGAACCCACCTTCATTCAGAAGATCAAGGATAGTCGGTTGCAAGATCCAAACTTGGCAAAGATTGTGGAGCATATTGTAGAACATCTAGATTCTAGGATGGTGAACGGAATATTGTACTTTCGCGATTGATTGTGTGTGCCTAATGTGGATGATTTAAAGAACGAGATAATGACTGAAGCCCATAACACAAGGTACTTTATGCATTCGGGTAGCACGAAAATATACCATAACTTGAAGAACAGATTTTGGTGGAACAACATGAAACGAGAAATTGCGGCTTTCGTCTCCCGTTATCTGACTTGTCAGTTGATCAAAACAAAACATCAGAAACCTCCAGGTTTGCTACAACTGCTAGACATTCCAGAGTGGAAATAGGAGCACATCACCATGGATTTTGTTTCTGGTTTGCCGAATACTAAGCAGGGGAATAATGCTATTTGGATTATTGCAGATCATCTCACGAAGTCTGCTCACTTAATTCCAATGAAGACAAGGAATAAGAAGCACATGGCACCACTTGCAGAATTGTTCGTCAATGAGATTGTCAGTAGGCATGGCCAGCCAGTATCCATCACTTCCGACCGAGATAACAGATTTATTTCAAGGTTTTGGAAGACTCTACATTAATCTATGGGTACCAGGCTTCAGTTCAGCACAGCATATCACCCACAGACAGATGGCCAATCCGAACGCACTATACAGACTCTTGAAGGCATGTTACGTGCGTGTGTGTTAGATTCCAAGGTTCAATGGGATGAGTACTTGCCACTTTGTGAGTTCGCGTACAATAATAGCTACCATTCTAGCATCGGCATGGCATCTTTTGAGGCACTTTTATGGCAGAAAATGCAGAACCCCAGTTTGCTGGGAGGAAGTCGGTTTCGTAGCTTTCATGGCCCAACAATAGTTGGGGAAACAAGTGACAAGGTCAAGTTGATTCAGGAACATTTAAAGGACGCCCGAAGTAGACTAAATAGCTATGCTAACACTCATCGAAGAGACTTGCAGTTTCAAGAGGGTGATAAAGTGTTCTTGAAAGTATCACCGGTTGGAGAGACTCTGAGGTTTGGTCAGAAGGGCAAGCTAACAAGGAGATATATCGGACCGTATGAGATTGAATAAAGATTTAAGATGTTGCCTATAGGCTTGCATTACTGCCGGAACTCTCCGGGGTATACAATGTATTTCATGTCTCCATGTTAAAGAAGTATGTCCCTAATCCTACTCATGTACTGCAGCATGAGCCATTAGAAATCCGAGAAGATGCATCATATGTTGAAAGGCCGAGCAGAATCATTGATACTAAGGAACAAGAATTGAGAAATTGGACTATTCATTGGGTCAAGGTACTATGGGAAAATCATGAGTCGGAAGAAGCAGCATGGGAATTGAGATATCAAGTTCAGAGAAAGTATCCACACTTGTTGCCAGAGTAAGAGTGTTTTTATTTGGTGGACCAAATACCCTAAGGGGTAAAGGATGTCGAACCCTCACCCAGATTAGCTCGATTAGTGTTAATTAAGCGAACATTTAGTCTTAAGAGAGTTTAGTGATCGTTGGGTTAAAATGATTTGATTTAGTCTTAGTATTATTTTTAGGAATTTTGAGAGCGTTGGTTGAGTCAGACACGCTCAAAGACGCACTTAGTGCATGTGTAAGCTTGGGAGATCGATTTTGGATTTTTGACGAATTGTGATTTTGATTTGTTTTGAATGGTTTTATTATTCTCTATAACTTTCGTTTTCAATCCGTCGGTGTTCGGGGCCTATAAACCTGTGCTTTGGCCAAAAGGGTAGAAATTGTCTTTTCACACCCAAATCTGGACACGATTTTCGAAATCTCGGAACCATGTCAAAAGTATACTTTTTGGAAACTAGATTTTTCAATGATCGTTTTACCCTTCTTCGTCGATCTCGTCCAGGGCCCACAAGAACATGTTTTAGCCTTTTGAAGTTTCAGATCTGATGGGGCCCACTCTCACTCAAGCCAAATAAACCCTTTTCCTCCCTCACTCTCACTCATTCTGCAAAGTTCGTGGGTTTCAACGTCCAGGGCTTTGGAGAGCTCTTTTTCTCTCCATCTTCTCCTCCTTGGATGACAGCCATTTGAGCTTGGATTGAAGTATTGTTTGCACCATCTTCTTCCTCTCCTTCCAAGCTTTCTATTGGACCCATTTGTTGGGCGTTGTGAGTTGGGCAACCTTTTCATCTTCTTCCCTTCCTCTTGTTTGGACATCTCTACGTAAGAGCTTCAACCCACCTCTTCAATGGAGACCTTTTAGCTCCTAAAGATCTTGTTTTTTATATATGCAAACCCTTTTTCGAAATGGGTTCTCTTATTTTCAAATATATGAGTTTTTAGGGTTCTTTTTGGGGTTTTTGTAGATCTTGGCTCCATTCTTTGGTAGGACCTTTGAGGAAGGTTGGATTTGCTTATTTTGGTCAAAGGCAAGTGATCTTTTTAGTTTTCCTAATGTGATTTCTAGTTTTGTTCTTGTGCTTATAGCAATATGGTTGGTTTGTTTTGGAAGTCTACTTTCAAGCTTGCACACACATATATATATGTTGATTCAAATGCTTTCTTTTAGCTAAAGTTCTGTTTGCTCAAATCCCATTTGTGTTGGAGGATTGTTTTGGAGAAGGAAGGGCATAAATCTAAACCTGTTGTGATTTTCCTGCTACTGGCGGTCACCTCGGTGGCTAGCCTAATGGTGACTGGCGGTTAACCAACCCAGTTCAGTTAGAAACACAGAATGCTCAAATTTTCTGGGCAGCCTTGGCGGCTAGCCAACTATTGACCACGGCTAACCGCCAAATGATTGCGAGGTCGCTGAGACTCGCGGTTAAAAATACAGAATGCTACATTTGCCTCGGACCAGGCGGTCAGCTAGCGGCTAGCCGACTTGCACCTCTCTGGCTAGCCGACAAGTGACCGAACCTTTTCGGTTACATGTACAAAGTGCTACATTTTTCTGTCTGGGATTAGGTGGTCAGCTGGCGGCTAGCCGACAAGCACCTCCACGGCTAGCCGACAGGTGGCCAAAAGTAAACCGAAATTCAAGTTGGACTGTTTTTGTGGGATTTTCTTAGGGAATGAAAACCAGAATATGTTTAAGGGCTTTTAGCTTGATATTGTGCATTTGGAACTCGAAATGTCGTCTAGCTTCGAGAGCACCAATCCGTTTTATTCCGACATATGGGCTTTCAAATATACAAGGGTCAAATGAAGGGCCTTAACATATACTTGAGAAGCTTGTTTCAAATTTCAGTTTTGACACGATGTATATCGTCTTGCATATGTTTCGATTTACAAGCTTCAGCCATGTTTTTGAACTGTTTCTAGAACTAATGAGGGGATCGCTTCTTAAGTTTTGTTTTGCTATAGCTTATGCTATTTTCTGATCAGTCTTACTTGCCCGGTTTTGATAAGTGATTTCCCTTACTTTCGATCTATCTTGTATTTGTTTCGCCTTGTTTTGTGCATTTATGGTTTTAGGTGAATACTGTTGAGCTTGGACTGCCCTTTCAGTCTGATCTACTGTCCGGGGGTCCTTAAACACTTGGACTATCTGCAGATTAATCGTATTATATATATACATCCTGTTCTGTTTCGATAATGCGGCCGGGCCCCTTCTACCTCTTATGGTATAGAATCTTGTTTTGTTCTATTCTGCTTACTCTTGTCATCATGTATGATAGAGAAATGGTGGGCTCAATGTGAGTTATCTATTCATGATATTATAAGTATCCATATCAGCTTTGCTTATTTGAGATGCATCTTAGTTATGTATTTGGTTTTAAATTCAGTAAACTGTTTTAACAACGTTCTTTCAACCTTTAATGTTTTATGCTCATGTCTAAATTGATTTCTTGCCAAACCGTCGTGTTTGATTTTTGTTGTTTTGGTGCTTAGGTGCAATCGACATTACCTTTGAGGAGGAGTGTAAGGAGGAGGCTGTTGAGTCACCCCGAACTCGTGAGTGGCAGCCCTATGACGTCATCTAAACGTGGGGCGGGATCTTGAGATGCGTGACTTTTTGGCAAGGGTTATTCATTTTGATTCTTTTGGGAATGTATTGGCATTTGTTGGCTTCTTATTGGGTTGTAACTAACCAACATACTTTTGTTAACCTTGAATTTGAATGTAATGGGGAAATGTTTTGTTTTATATTTTCCCTCTGAGATTCTTGTCATGATAAATTTATTTATGCAAGTTCGAAATTATATCATATGAAATGTCTTGACTTGATTTACTACACGCTTCCACAACCATTGATCATGTGAGTTCTGTCCCGCGTGTTTTGTTGGGATCCTGACCGCTGGAACTTGTGGGATGTCACATCTTATCATATCATCGTCGCGACGTCACGGGCCCGGGTCTGAATCTTGGTCCGGGGTTGTGACACATGTCCGCTTGAAATCTTTCATTGTTCAAGGTGAATCCATTTTTCCTACTTTTTGCAAAATCAATTTCAGACCCAATATTCAGAAACTAATTTCCTGCAATTTTTACACAACATAAGGGACACAACAAACCCATCTCACTTAAAGAAAAAAACATTTTACCACGCCAAACACTAAAAACCAAAACCCAATAGAAAACTAAATCACTGTGTAAATAAAATATCACATTAACTGTACATAGTAAAATGGTAACTTCTTACAAACAACAGTGAAAGATGCTTCATGCAAAAAGAATGAAAACCCCAACAATTTCCTACCCAACCCAATGCACCCAAAAACCCTCTCATCTCTCTCATCCATCCAAACACCCCATAAAAGATATTAGATAAAAATTATTCCCCGGAAAGATAAATCACTTCAAAACCAGAATTCTTACACATATCATCGATTACTCAAATATTAGAATCTCTTGATTCCCAATAACCCAGATGAAGAAACCATTTCCTTTGCCCTATTATACCCTGCAAAACTCTTATTTTCAATACCCAGATAGAGATACATACGTGCACCAAGCAACCAGAATACACAAAGATCAAAATAAGAGAGATGGACTGTACCAAAGTTGCAATCAAATGGGGGAGATCCTTGCCTCTTCGAACTCGAGATCAATCAAGCTAAAAGGGAGATAGGTTGAGAGATCCTTGTCTCTTCAAACTTGAGATCAATCATGCTGAGAGGGAGATGGGCAGAAAACATGAATCGATAGAGCATTTTTGGGTAAAAGGAAGAGTTGTGAGAGAGAGCAGTCTGGTAAATATAAAAAAGTTTATAGGGCACTTTTGTCTAATGAACCCAAAAGTAACGTCTCCTCCGCCTTTAGATGAATAAGGTATGACAAAAAGCTGACTCGCCTAGCTTATATTTTAGAGGTTAAAACCTCTAATTGCTAAATATAAGTTCTAATTGTAAATTTTGATTAGAGGTTTATCAAACACTCAAATTATTAATAAGCTATAAATGATAAAATAACTACTCTTTTTTAGAGTTACCAAACTGGCCCTTAGTGTCTGTTTTGAAAATAGGGAAAAACTTAGAAGCCTTTTTGAAAATAATCCCTCTCTTCCCCTCGTTTATACGCTCGCGGCATTCTTTCCCCGCCGTCTCAATCTCGATCTGACCGCACACCCCAACTCCTACTTCATCTTCATCTTCTTCTTCTTCGATCCGTTCTTAGAAAATCTCAAAAAGAGGACATGATTAGCACGGTAATTACAAAACCACCCTCTATTTCCTGCATCTGGTATTTCCATTTGCATCTAAGGATTCATGGCCTGAAATGGGATTTGTTTTATTCCGCAGCAGAGAAGCCTTTCAGGGTCTTCACAAAGCCCTAGATCTCCTTCTTCTCAGTCGTTTCTATCCGTTTCCGTTACTGACCCTGTCAAATTGGGGAATGGCGTCCAAGCTTACATCTCCTACCGAGTCATCACAAAGGTATTTTCGTCTTTTCTGCGGGACTTGGATCATAAAATTAGGGCTTAGGGTTAGGGCTTGCTTTTACTTTATTCTCATGAGCATTGGCCTATGGAAAATGGGGTTTATGAAAAACGTGTGATTTGGTCGAAAGATTGATGTTTGGGCCCTGTTTGTTTGCATTAAAATACATAGGAATTGAATACACAGGGACATAGGAATTGAATACATAGGGCCGGTTGTTAAGAATGAAGAGAGTTTGTCGTTTCAAGTTTGAAACTGAATCGAAATTGATCAAATTGTCTGCTGCAAGATTTTGTCTCTCTTGGATTTGTGGAGTGTGGGAATATTTTAGAGCTTTGTTGGGTCTTCTTCTAGATGCGGCCTGCTTTTACGGGGACCCTCCTTGTTTGATGGTCTTTGCTCACTGTGGTTGGAGAGGAATAGAAGAGTGTTCTGAGATGAGTCATCTTTTGCGGATAAATTGGCGACTGTGGAGAGGCTGGATTGTGTGCTGTGGTATCATTGCTTGATGCAAATGGGTTGTGTAGATTAATCTTCATTGTCTTTTGTGCTTTAGTATTTTGATTGATAGTAGTTAAGTTCAAATGATGATGGGAAATGGAAAGAGGTGGGCGGGCCATTTATTGATAACTGGAATCCAACTTTAGGATGTGTTTCTGTGTTGTGGTTTCTGGCATCAAGCAATCACAACCTTGCATGTATAACCATTTGGATGGCTTATCGGTAGAAATTGCATAGGCTTTGTGGCAGATTTCTATTTATTATTATTATGTTTTTACTATTGAGTTGGTAGTTGTCATGCCTAAAAGTGAGAGCCTGTGGCACTGATGAAGGTGCTCGCTATTGCAGCCTTGAGGTTGTAGGTTCTAGTTATGTTACCATGACTTACTGGAACTTTGTCGGGAAATGAGAGGAAGTCTTACTTGCTATAATGTTGTTGGAGTGGTTTCTGATTGATGGCTAGATGAACTGCACTGTTCTTTTGCCCTCTTCCTGTCAAACACTGTTCTATTCATCTTCATGATAAACTATCTTCTTTCTTGTATAGCAAGCCAGAATTGACTTAATTTAGTACCTCAGTTCGGGGCTGACAAGCGTCCTCTCCTTTGTGCCATCAGAGCTAAGATTGACTAACCTGTAACCAATCAAAGAGTGATTCGTCTTGAGTCTCAACACCTCCTGTGATTACTAACTCTTAACAACCTGAACCAAGGATGTAACATGTCAGCAACTCAATGGGTGCATAGAAACCGCCAAAGGCTGGTACATGTTGATAGTGATACCTCAGTGGCTGATGTACTTGACACCCCATGAGTACTAGAAAAGTAGGGATGAAACGGGACATGGACTACCTGGGTCCTGAAGGACCTAACCATGAAAATTTGTATGGTTTCTTATTTTAGACCCATTTTAATTTCAGGTATGAGTTCAGGTCTATTGAAAAGGCCAGAACAAAATTTCAGACCCTGTCTGGTTTCTTCATAGGTTTCATACTGACAAACTGTAATACCCAAGTAGATATCAGTTATAGGAAGAAATTTTATTTGTTCCAACCATTTTATTAGCATTAAAATCTGCTTTGATTAAGCGTTTTTTTAATCAGTTACACCATTTTTCCCCCACCAAAAGAAGCCTCTGTTTCCAAACATTTAGTAAACGGCGTCCTTCTTTCCAAAAGCCACAGTAAATGCCCTTTTGCCCCTTCCCCCAAAGATATTTTAAAACCTTCTCTCTCTCTCTCTCTCTCTCTCTCTCTCTCTCTCTCTCTCATATCTCATACAAGAAGCACTAGATTGGGAGAGCGTGATTTTAGAGCCCATTCGATTTCTATGGGAAGTTATGCTGCTCTCTCTTGACAAAAGATTATAAGAAATCACTAGATGAGAAAGTGATTGAAGAGCCTCATCTATTTGTACAAGCCTCCAAGGAGGCACAACTCTCTCTCTCTCTCTCTATATATATATATATATATTAATCTCAAATGGGGCTCAAACTTGATTTGGTGATTTTAGTTTCGATTTGGACATTGGTTTGGAGAAAATTGAATATTTTGGTGCTTCGAGTGGAAAAAACTTTGTAATTTTTTGTGGGCTTGAATTGTTTCAATTTTTGTGAGGAAAAATATTTTTATATCAGTATTTTGTAACTCCACTTTCCTATTCTTAAGTTAATCTAGCATATTCAAGATTATTTTTAGTTTGCATGTTTTCTTTTTATTTTTAACACCTTGATTTGTATAATGCTCGAAGAGAGGGATTGGCTGCCCTAAAGCACCATCGCGTTTATGACCAATTTATATATTTTAACAAAAAGTATATATAAGAATTAAACTTTTAATAAAATATATATTTCTTTGGAGAAAAGAAGTATTACCAATATTAAAATTGACCTGTACCTTTCACATAATCGGTTTGCTATCACATATCCCACACTTATCGTGGGTCAGGTTGGGGCAGTTTTGAGTCAGGGCTGGTATGGGTTTACTTGCATCAATACCAAACTTGACCTGTTGACATTCCTAGGAGGAGCAATAGAATGCCAAACCACATATATATATATATTGATGGATATTATTCTATTCATCTATTAAATGATGTGAATACTTGTACTCTCAAACTTGAAAAAATTACCATGGAAGTACTTGTGATGATTAATTTTAAGTATAGATGATTATTGACATTCATAGTGGAGTCCTATGCGTTTGTTGTTTCTTTCCTCATTTTATTGTTTCATTAATGTGTGGAGGTCTCTAACGAGGTTTTTCAGTTGAGTTTTTGAAAACAAACCCTGCAATATCCAATGATACAATTATACAATACTGTTCATCCAAACATACGTAAACCTCAAAGCCAACAACAAACATCTATCCATACTTAACTTCATTAAGAACAATTTTAAACCATAGTTGTCAAGTACGTTTTGGTTTCTGACAAAATGTCCGATTTTCCTCGGTTCGGAGCCTAAACCGAACCGAGCCTAAACCAAACTGAACATCTCGCTTGAAGATGTTCGGTTTAGGTTTCGTCTGATTTCACCCGAGCTAGAAGGTTTCGGTCAAAAACCTTGAATCTTGGACGAACAGTAACCAAATCTATTGATTCAGACAAATCCAGAGGGGAACCATTGAAAGAAGTGAAATCAAATGAAAATAATTTGGGGATTTGGATGAATCTAAAGATAAATATATGAAATTATCCTACACCTTTTCTAATCAAGGAGAAAGCTTTGACAAAGCCCGCGAGCCCTCGTTTCATCTTTCAGAGCATGCAACGTTCAAAATCCGAATCGATCTATAAAATGGACTCCAAAGGGCAAATATCATCCATATCATCTCCAAGATCTTCTCTGCTGAAGAGATTGCGGCATTTTCTCCCTCGTCGAGAGTCTTGGGTGCATTGCCGAAGGTCGCCGTTGCTGCGATGCTTTGATTTCATGCAAAGCAGCTCGCCAGAGAACCACCAAATATGTAGAATCTCTCCAATTCTTCTTCGTTTCCCTTCCTTTTGTGGTCGATTTGAGGAAAGGGTTTGCCGAAAGGGTTTGAAGCTTCGAGACCTCCTTTCTTCTATTTTCTGAGGATGAGAGCCCCTTTAAAAGGGTCTTGCTTTGACAGATGGGTTGTGAATCGTGATGAGTAATAGAAAGTGGGGGCCACCCATTTGTAATCTTTGATGTTCATCAGATGGCCACCCACTTAATTTGTAACTGCTCATGTCATCAGTGGGCCCCTCATTTGTAATAGCTGATGTTCATAAGAGGGTCACGTGTCAAGGGTTATTTGTAGTTGCTGATGTCATCTGAGGGCCGCCCACTTTATTTGTAAACACCGATGTCATCAAAGGGTCAATTATTTGTAATTGCTGCTGTTCATCAAAGGCCCATTTATTTGTAAACGTTGATGAAGACTTAAATTGATGCTACCGTTCAGCATTTAAGAAATATCAAAGCTCATTATGTGAGTTGCATACAATGATATTTGATGTTATTAGCAAATTTTATGAAACCATTTTTAAAATATCAATCTGAAATGGGCCATTTAAATGGTTTCGATATTTTTATGTGTCCCACTGAAAAATTTGATTAGCAAATTGAGCAGTGCTATATGTTTTAGTATATATATAATATTTATATTTTCCGAAACAAATTTCCGAATTGGAAAGTGAAATGTCCGAATCGACTGAAATGTTTCATTTTGGAGCCAAGCTGAAACAGCGTCCGAAACGAACTTGGCAACTATGATTTAAACACAACGAATTCTCAAATTATATAATTATAGGAATTAATTTTTAGTTTTGTTTTGAAAATCTTACCTTATGAGAAGTTCTATGAGTTTGAGTGTGACCAGTCGGCTCAGCTGAATCCCTTGCGACTCGGCTGAGCAGACTCAAATCAAGAGTGACCGGACTGTACCCCAATTTCAAGTTTTAAAAACCTTGGTTTTGACAAAGTGGCATTACACCATGAATAAAAGATACTTAATGAATCTATTTGTCTAATTTCAAATAATTCTTATTTAATGATTTCGCAAATATGTATTTAAGTGATTAAGAAAAATAATAGCTGTATTATACTCTGGGCTACTTGACCCAAATTGATGGAACAAAGCTATGATGATGATGATCAATGTGGCTACTTCGCTTGACCAAACACATGCTTATCTAGCTTGCTAACATGTAAAATGAATATGATTGTTTGAGATAGAAGAAATGTATAAAAAGAATGATTTCTAGGTTAGGTTTATGCTCGAGCAATTTTCCCCAAGCATGTGATCTCTCAAAACCAGCTATGAAATTTTAGTGAATTAACGTTTGTAACATAACAAAAGGAAAAAAAAAAAAAAAAAAAAAAAAAACCCCTCAGAAAACGAAAAAACTTTCAATGACTATAATAACTTGTCTTCTGACATTACTTAAGTATTTTTCTCTTCCAGGTTTTGCTATAAATAGGCCTGGTAGAACCTGATGATTTCTTGTATTATTTGATTTTTTCTTGAATAATTTTGTATATTGACACCTGTGATATAGTTTTATGATTCAATCTATTAATTTTGGCAGGAACTTTTATTTCGTTTTATTATCACTAGATTTTAAATTGAGTACTGGACATAGCATGAGTATCATTGACTTATTTTTCATGTCTTGTATTATTGTTGCACTTTTTGGCAGACAACTTATTTCCTTTTATTATCACTAGATTTTAAATTGAGTGCTGGGCATAGCATATGAGTATCATTGACTTATTTTTCAAGTCTGGTATTATTGTTGCACTTTTTGGCAGACAAATTTACCTGAATATCAAGGGCCAGAGAAGATTGTCATTCGTCGTTACAGTGATTTTGTGTGGTTACGTGATCGGCTTGCTGAAAAGTACAAGGGAATATTTATCCCTCCTTTGCCGGAGAAGAGTGCTGTAGGTAAAAACTCAAATCATTTTTGTTGGTACTGGTTGCATGCATTTGTGTATTGACTTCACATTGCTAATTAACAAGGTCTTTATGAAAGGAAAACTATATTTCCCTTCTTAGTTTTGTCCAGTGTAATGAAAACATCACGGCGGTTAAAAAAATATTGCTATATTATCGCAAAAATATTGGTCTAGTGAGAACTAATTTTCGTACCTTTTCATTTCTTCTTTGATAACATCATTATTAATATTGTCACGATGTCATGAAAAGCTGGTTCTGAAATAAGTTCTAATTCTTGATATTTTGAAAATTCTTGAGCAAGGTCCTTTTTCATATTGACGTTTGTTTGAATCTTGAAGAACCCTTTGCTGCTGATAGTTGCAATTGGGAATTTTTAGAAGATTGATTGTAATGATCATGTTGGCTGGTTTTAGTCTTTTATTTTTTTTTTTTTGGTGAAAAGCTGACAATAATTTATTAAGAAATGAGCAAAACTGATGATCCAACACAAGAGAAGGGATAAGGATAATACAAACTCAAGGGCTTTGGCCATTGATGCCAAGACATGCAACCTAGCTACACCAAAAATCAGAAGAGAAATCAGCAAACTCTTTCATAATGAGTGCACAAGAGATTGTGAGTCTTTGAACCCTTTCTGCAGCCAACACCGGGGGTTTTACTTGTTTTGAAAAACTCTCCTCTCCCTTTCTACCTGAATTGATCAAAGGACTGCAACTAGAGTGCATCTCAAAGAGTATTATTACCTCTTTTACTCAGAAACCAAAATTGCCATTGCCAGCAATGGAAGCACTTTTGCCTTTTTTTGTTTTATAGGTTGGTTTTACTTAGGTCATGCCTAGTGAGTGAGAGCCTTTTAAGGACTTTTATGTTGTTACTCATAATTTTCTTTCCTATTTTATCACAAATTTGCATTTGTCTAATTTACTTGGGAAGGGAGAGAGTTATACACATAATGAAACTTAATGGTGTAATTCATAAATCAAATTAGTTATTGATGAAAAGAAAACATTATTCAAAGAATGGTAGAGCACAAGTAGTATGGAGATCCATCGTATGTCTGATTCAATTAAAAAAAAAGGCAAACTTGTCATATAGAAGTTATACAGGCAAAGCTGTCATATAGTAGTAATAGAAGAGGCAAACTTGTCATATAGTAAAAGTTATATGGGCAAACTTGTAAAAAAAAAATGAAAGTTGTTTGATTGCTTTAGACATTGATGTCCATTTGAAAAGTTGCCGTTTTGGTACTTAATGGAAAAGTGGCAAAAGATCTTTAGGCTGATTTAGTCAAAGATTCACATAAATTTCCCCAAACAGTCTAAAGCAGTAAAACATCTGTTTGAATCAATTTTAAGTCAATTAGGCCCAAAAGGTGGACTTGCCAAACGACACCTTATTCTCTTTACTTTACAGAGAAGTTTCGCTTCAGTGTGGAGTTCATTGAGATGAGGCGTCAAGCATTGGATGTATTTGTCAATCGAATAGCATCGCATCCTGAACTTAAGCAAAGTGAAGATTTAAGGACCTTTCTGCAAGAAGATGAAGAGGTATAGTGTATGCACATGCCCTTAAGGAGAAATTATTTCTTTTCCGTTTGAAAAATTAAGTTTTATATGATCATTTCTTATGGGAATTGCAGAAAGTGTTACAGATTTTTATTGTAGACTGTAGAGGCATTATATGATCCTTTTCCTGAGGTTTTGTGCAGTCTGGGAATGTGGGATCCACAGTTCGGTGATCAAGACCATTGGTCTAGTGAGTGGTTGGGCATATGGGCCTGTACCTAAAAATCCTACTCATGTGAATGTCCTAAGCCTGTAATTGACAGCTGTTTAAATTAATATATAGAATGGAAATACAGCAGCTATCCATAGAAATTTGATGGCTAAGCTGAGTAAGATCTTCCGACTATGGCTATTTTGGCTATTTTTTGGGATGTCGACATGTCGTTCAAGCAAGGGGGTGCTTTTCAAGCTGATGGTCTGTTGTATGATTACCAAACCATGAGCTCATATCTTTAAAATAAAGGTTGAGTTTAGTATGCAAACCATCAGGTTAATCCTTGATGGAAAACTTCCTAGCATAACATAACTAGTATGTTGTTGAAGATGGTGTTATTGTCATTTAGATGGGGTTTATAATCGCTAATTCATTATTACCAGTAAATGTCATAATTAACCACAAAAGAAACATACCCATAACTGGGGATAACCCAGGAATGTGAAAGAATCACCATATAACTTACAATGACTTAGAGACTTGTAATTGAACAACAGAAATAGATTTCATATCAAGATCATTCTCCAAGTGGTGATGTGGAGGTGGGCTTTCTTCTGCATGTGCAGAAGGCTTCCACTCCGCTTCGGCTACGGCTTGGAGGCCTTTGTGGACGATAACTTCTCATTATATCATTAACCTTGTCAATTTTCACTATATAGATGATTTCTTAAACTGTGCTACATGTAGAAATAGGTGAGAGAAGCCATTGATCCTCTAACTCCCTCTCTCTATAATAGTAAACTGTGTGTTTGTTGACCATATTGTTAAGGTGCAATAAATATGTGACGATTTTTTCGGTTCTTTTAGGGCATGCTTTTTTACATCACTGGTAAAATAATGGTGACTAAATGTCACATCAATGAAGGTGACGTAAACTTTGTAGTGAAGTAATGTTTGTGTTTGTTTTGTATATGAGAGAGAGAGAGAGAGAGAGAGAGAGAGAGAGAGAGAGAGAGAGAGAGAGAGAGAGAGAGAGAGAGAGAGAGAGAACCTTTTTGTTTGGACTTGACTTTACCAAACAACCAAACATGGTGAAGGTAAAGTTTCTAGCTGCTTGGGGTTACTTTACCACTTGTAAACAAACATACCTGCATTTCATTAATTTTTCAAGAAAAGTAATCTAAAATTTTCTAAAGCAGGGCAGGAGGCTATTTTAAGGGGCAATGTTTCTTGAGACTATTGTGCCATGTGCGTAAAAAATTTCAGATATATATTGGGTGTTAACAATTTATTAATGAAATGTGTGAGCTGTATTGTATAATAAAGCTATACTAAAGGAAGGCCGTGGTGGGCTAGACACAAAACCCTAAACCCAAAAAGGACATCCAAATGTACATTCCGGGTGCCTCAGCTACCAAGGCAATAGGCCTCAAAAAGATCTGAGCTACACTTTCAAAGACTAAGAGATATGTTTATGGATGCTTACAATCAATCATTTACAAGGGAATCACACTATCACTATCGTATATGGATTGAAAAATGGATTGGCAAATTGTTGTTGGAATTGACTAAAACAGAGGATAAAAGAGACTAAAATGATAGTGGCCACCCTAAGGTCTCAGTAAAAAACGTTGATGGATCTTCTATTGAAGAATCCACGCCTTTCTGGTTAGTTAGTGCTCAGCAGAGATGATGAAGGTACTATTGGAATGCGATTCTTAGTTGGCCTGTTTAGGCAGCTCCTATGAAGTGGAACCAAATGCTCCAGCAGGGATTTTGTTCTTTCCCTTGGCCTTTATTCAGAGGTAGAAGTGGATTCAGAGATTGCTTGGGAGGCTTCTAAATACTTTGAATTATAAAATCTCTCTTATTATTGACGTGATGTACAATTTCACTGCTTGGCCAACCAGTTCATTTTCTTACCTAGAAAGAGAAGCTAATGGGAGTGCTCGCTAAAGGTGTAGCAAGGTTGAATTTTTTGTACTTTAATTGGAAATTCTTTCCCTTAACTTCATGCATTGAAAACGAGCTTATTTTCTTTTGTTGTATTTTGATATTTTAGTAATTTTTTTAGTAATGGTAAAATTTGATTGCTTGGCTTTATTTGATAATGCACAAATCTTGTTTTTGTTTATGCTAATCGTTTTATGTGATGGGGGTAAGGCTTCTATGATGAAGACGAATGATGGATATAATTTATATAAAAATCGACATAGAAATTATTCATCGTCCAAAAGTGTTTCATATGCAATTGATGTTTAAGATTTTTCATTAAATGATTGGTTTATTACAATAAAAAAAATCAGTAAGTGATCCATCGCCATCATAATCATCAGAGCCTTCTCCGTTCCAGTGAGATTGGCTTTTCAAGTTATTCTGCACCCACCTTGTCTTCAACAAATTTTCGAATTCCTCCACAACCTTGATGTTAATTCTCACTATGCCATCCTAGTCTCCAGATCTTTACTGGTCTCTGCATTCTAGCTTGTTGGACGTGTAACATTTTAGTTTTTGTAAGTAGACTGCTTAGCTTCTATGTATCATAGATCAATGTCATTTAGGAGCAAGGTTTAAAAACCCGGACTCGAGACTTGACTCGGCCATGGCCGAGTCCCAAAAAAATTAAAGAAAAATACCAAAATAAGGAAAAAATGGAAAAAAAGAGGAAAACTAAAATATGACAGCCTAGGAGGCCCTCTATCCATGTAGATTTATTGAATCTTTTTATTCTTTTATGAAATGATAGAGTTTGGTGAAATTATAGAGTATAGACTATATAATCCTTTATCTTTCCTTTTACTTACGTATTTTTTACTACAGATTATACTTTTCTAAAGCAAGTTATTGCTACTATTACTGTATACTAGTAAATAGTAACCTAATATTATATATGCCACACCTTAAGATTATGTGACAAGAACCATTTCATTGCAATTAAATCACAAACCCATATTCCAATTTCTATATCAACTATCAAGTATCAATTAGCAAATAACAACCATACCTTAGCCCATTCTTTCTAATACCGTGTTGAATGCCTTGCTGGTTGGATGCCCTCTTTGTCGTCGTTGTCATTTTGATTTTGATGATAGTATTGTGTTATATTAAAATCAAAGAAGCCTTGCCCCCCTCCGTGAGGACCTTGTCTATAATTTGATGGATCCAGACAACCATAGCCAAATTGACCCATGGGCATGAGGTGTACTTGTCCTCCAAATTGACCCATGGCGAAATCTGACTCCTTTCCTTGCACAATATCCCTCATTGCATTCCTTACTTCAGTGGGGACATTTGGACAACCTTTTGCATCCCCTGATATGTGTGCACGATGTTGTTTAAATCTATGGGTTCCATCACTCATGATTTTATGACACCATTTACATTTGACCTTATGATGTTCCCCACCAACCATCTCTCCATGTTTCCCTCCGGTATCAACTTCTTTCTCTCTCTGTTTTTTTTTGGTGCCATTGTGATCTAAGTGATTGTAATATGCACAATTAGAGAAATAAATTAATAAATAAGGTTACTTAGTAGTTAACAATTAACATAGTAATATACTAATAAGTTGTAATAATGAAATGTCTCAATTTTCTCATGTATATAACATACTATATACACTACCGAACTGTAATATTCTTCCTAATCATAATTTAAAATAAAAAAATTAAATTAAAATAAATATTATAATTTGCATGCTTATTAATAAGTGAAAAGATTGATTATTTGCATAACAATGTATACAATGTATAGATCTAGGTGAAGATCGTTAGTTCTACACTCTATGGGCTTGTTTGGTTTGATCTCTACTGTTTTTTGGACAGACCCATCAAAATAGAGGCATTAAAAAAGGGTAAAAATAAAGAGGCTAGAATCAAAAGGAGTGTTTGGTAATGCAAGGATCTATGTTAAATAGGCTTTTTTATATCAATAGTTGAAAGTTTTTCACAAGTTTTAAAGAGATCCACAAGGTATCAATCCTTGAAAATTGACCCCATGGCCGTGTTCAGCCTTCCAAAGAGATCAAAGAGATCTAACGGTTTGGATCTTGTGTTTGGGGCCCACGTAATCCAGAAAATACTATTAAATGTCTCACCGTTTTTGCTCATATCTCGAGATTGGTGATGATCCAACTGCTGAAATTTGGTCCTGTAGCTGGGCTTGATCTTAAGAACAATTTTAACGGTTTGGATTGTGATTTACTATCTTAGAAATAAAAAAAATAGAAAAACGTTACTGCTCATGGACATCCAAAATTGAGCATGATACATCAATGGTTGATATTGTTTTGCAAATTTCTCGAGATGCGGTATCAAGCCTTGAAAATTGACCGCATAGTCGTTTGCAGCCTTCTAAAGAGATCTAACGGTTTGGATCTTGTGTTTGGGGCCCATAGATTTGAGAAAATTGCATCCAATGACTCACTTTTTTGCACATATCTCGAGATTGGTGATGGTCCAACGGCTGAAATTTGGTGTCATGACCGTGTTTGATCTTGTGAACATTTCCAATGGTTAGGATCTTGATTTACACTCTTAGATTTTGAAAATAAAAATAAAAATCAAAAGATCGGATTGGGCGTTATTAGGCCAGATTCACTTTTCACCTGCCTCTATTTTTTTCCCTCTACTTTCTTCATGCATCCAATGGTGTGGAAAAAACAGGCATTGCCTTTACTTCTCTACACTATTTAGAGGGTAAAGCACGCTGCCAAACCCCTCTATTCTCAAAATTTCTATGTGCTTTAGAGATTTAGAGAAATAGAGGCAAAAAGTAGTGATGCCAAACATGGGGCTATATTACTTATGTTTCTAAATTGCGAATAATTTCCAAATAAGAAAGAAAAACTTTTTTAAAGATTTTTCACACATTTTAAATAATATTTTCTAATGAAGAAATCACTGTTTGTGAGTGAACATGCATAGATCTATGACTAGAACCATAGATCTATCCATAGATCTATGTAGTACACACCCAAAATCTTAAGCTCATACAAAAAACATAAGTAAAAAATCAAAAAAATTCAATTTCCCTTTTTTTTTTCAAAGAAACAAAAAATCAAAGAAAATACATTGTTTCAACAAATCAAGAGTGGAAAAGTTGTCTATTAAGCATTATTAAAAAAAAAAAAGTTATCTATTAAGCATTTAAGCATAACATACTTCCTATCCTCTATTCTAAACAATTTAAGCATGTAGAAAAAAAAATATTTTTTATAATAATTTTAAATAGAAAAATTAAAGAAATTACAATTTTTGGAGGTACATGCATAGATCTAGGGTTAGAACTATAGATCTGTGTGCTACACACCCAAAATCTTAAGCTCATACAAAAAAAGTAAAAAATAAAAAATTTCAATTTTCCTATTTGAAAAAAGACCAAAAACTCAGTAAAAATGCTTGTTTTCAACAAATCATGGGTGGAAAAATCATCTATAAGCAAAACATACTTCCTATCCTTTATTTTAAACCATCTAAGCATAAAAAAAAAAAAAAAACATACCTCAAAATCCAATAATAGAAAACCCCTCTTTAGGATGAATAGTAGATTTGATCTTTGGTGAGCTAGATCTCTCAAAATACGAAGATTTGATCTTCCCTCTCAAGCCCTCGATCCAAGTGTTTCTAGTAAGAGAAATGGGTAAATAACCCCATTTCGTCACTTATATAGTCGGCCGTGTTTGTCACTGTGCGGATTTGGCCGAGTCCCTACTTGCCGATACCGAGTCGGGTGCATAGTCCCTACTTGCCGATACGGGGTTGGGTGCCTAGCCTGAGTCGACTCGGACTCGGGTGATTTTTTAAACCATGTTTAGGAGGCTGTTCCAGATTGCCCTAAAATGGAACATTGTGCGGCTATGGTCATTCCGTCTTGGGGGAAGAAAGGATTTGGAGAAACATCAAAACAGGGAAATAGTTAAAAGATAAAACTATTTAAAAAAATAATGATTTCCATCATTTTACAGAATTTACACTATAATTTCTACCTCTAAGTGTCAAATAAACGTTATGCTTTTAAGTGACAAATTATATATTTATAGGGAACAACAAAAAATATAAATGTATGGTTAAAGGTAAAACACATTTGAAATTACCTCTCACTAGGAGGCTTAAAAGACACTTCTGCCCCTAATTTGTACGTAAAAAAATGTGCCTTCAACCTTAATAGGTAAAGATCCAGCCTGAATGAGATGTATTCTGAATGAATCTTTGGTCTTCTTTAAGTGTGTGGGATGTGTGTGCGCTTGCATTTGGGGGTGGTTGTAGCCAAGGATCAAAATAGCGGTTGCGGCCGGCAGCCAAAATACTACGTAGTGGTTACAACAATACGTAGTGGCGTAGCAGTGTGAATTTTTGAAGTGGTAATTTTTTTTTTTTTTTTTTGAATATTGTCTAGCGGCCAATCTTATGTTTTTTTAGTTACTTGGAATCATATAAGGGTAATGACAACTTTAGGAAAAGGCCTTTTGCGAGAATTTATAGGGAAAACAATGTTTTAATTGAAAAATTTTCTGCTTGACTAGGTTTATACCTAGAGTCGTAGCTATGATATTTACAACTTAGCGTAACAGCCATGACTGCTACACCTGATTGTGTAGCGGCTGATATTTTGTTCAATGGTTGTAGCCACTCCTAGTTCCTCTTTGCATGCATTCCTAATTCTTCCCTTTTCTTATCAGTTATCACTCCATGCATATATCTATTCATATGCGTGTCACCACATGTATTTTGTTTTTGTTTCATAGAAGTGCCTCCCTTTTTTTTTTCTTGGGCTAAAGCTGCGACATTATATTAGTACTACTAAGAAGTTACAGTGTAGTGCATCTCAACCTTCTTACATCTGGCACTGACATATTACAAACCTACCAGACGTCTATTGTGAGACATACCAGACTCAATGATGGCATTATTGAACTACCTTTTCTCCCCTTTGCTCGCTCCTGTACCAATCCGTTTTGTACTCTTCTTAAAATCCCTCATTTTGTTTTATTAGCTCATACATATTGGAACATATAGCACTGGGGCAGGTATTGGTTTCAAAATCTGACCATATCATCCTCCCTACTCAGATAAAGCCTTTAATCATTCCAAGGCCTGGTTGAAGGAGCTGTTTGATATCTGTTTCTTCAGTTTAAGAGAGGACTTCTGCTTCAGTAGGTACATATAGCTGGCTATTTTCGTTAGATATCGGTTTGGAGAGAATTTGCCCGTGTTCATATTATATCCGAATCTTTCATCAAGGATTTTCTTTTAATTTTCTCCCTTAAAGTAAAAAAGAAAAGAAAGAAAGAAAGAAAAAAAAAAAAAAAAAGATTCTGGCAATCAAAACCTCTTGCAGCACATAGCAGAATTACTTGTACCCTGAAGACTTGTGCCAACCCAACTTTTGTGGAAGGATCTTTTTCAACTCTCCTTTTTCTTTTTTTTCAAAAATCGGTAACAAGACATTTTGCTGTGGAAAAGAGAGGGATAATATAAGCAGAAAAGGCGAATAGTACAAGAGAACTATATCAATTCTGCAAAATATAACAAAATGGCCCAGCACTAGTCAAGCTACAAAAGAGGGCCTACACAGAGAAAGCCTATGAAATATCAACCCCTTACTTAGTGGGAGAATCGACAATGAATTATATTCAAGGAGTATGAAGAAAATTCGCTTTTAAGAATGAGCAATGATGCTTAATCTCATTTTGAATGAAGTGAAACTTCCAAGGACCCCTCCTTTTTAAGTGACCTAAAGAATAGTGAAGAAGGAATCACTTTCCACTTAGCGGGCCCAAAGATGATGTGTTGAAAATCTTTAGAGCTTCTATGGTTGCCCAAATTTTTGCTTCATTTGAATCTTTAAAATCAATCACGGTAGCAATGAAAACCAAGACCACCCCTGAAGTATTGCATAGCACACCTTGCATACCTGCCACGCTCGATTTCCTCCTGGCCTCCCCATCCACATTGAACTAAAGCTTTCCTAATGGAGGAGGAAGTCCTATACATGCCACACGAACGTCTGATTTCCTCCTAGTCTCCCCATCCACATTCATAATTTTTCCACAAACCATGCCACTCAAGATTTGTTTGGGGTCTGGAATAATGACTTTTTTATTATTTTTTCTTGTTTTGTTTTAATTGGAAAAGATACTTATTTGCCTTGGTTATTATTATGTTACCTTGAAAGAAACCTTTTTTTTTTTTTTTTCACATTTTGGTACTTCTATTATGCAGACCATGGAGAGAGCAAGATCCCAGGAGATTGGTATTTTCAAAAAGAAGCCAGCTGATTTGATGCAAATTTTCAAGGTAGTCTGTGTTTCAGATATTCATACAGGAGAGTAGTCTATCTCATGGCAATGCTATTCAGATTTCAGATATCTTATTTTACCCCTCTGGTTTTTTGAATGAGAGTAGTACAACCCAACTTTGATAGAAGTAGAAATTAGGTTGTTTGTACTAAAAAGGGTGTTGCGTTGTTCCAGCTCCTCAACTTCAAAGTTACTTTTGAAGATTGTGATGGATAATGTGGCTGTATTGTTTTCACCATAGAAGCTGTGAATGTGGAAGTTTTTTAAATAACTTTTTGAATGGAGGATTTTGGAAATATTGTGGATACTGTGGTTGTTTTGTTTCATGGTTTTCACTGTAAAATGATTTGAATGTGCGGATGTGTGTCGTAATTATTGTGTGGGTGGGAGAGGGTGTAGGTAATAATAGGTATGCAGCCCCAGATCAGTATTTGCAAGGAATGCTGATAATTCCAAGTTGGAAAAGATAGAGCCAAATCATGAAAGTTTCCGGTTTCTGTATTATCCAGATCTAAGAATCTGTCAGGCAAAATGTTCATTTCATCTTACAGTTTAGACTTCTAAAGTCACTCTAAACTGCATTTTCTCCAAGTATTTATTATTATTTTTTTTCGTTTTTAATATGAGAAATCAGAAGTGCCCTGTAAGCACAGTGGGAGGAGTGCTCATTGTCAACCACAAGGTTGTGGGTTAGAGTGACATTACCTGTCAAGGGAAGGAGAGAAAAAAAGCAGTACCGCCTCCTCTAAATTTACATAGTCCAAAGGACAAAATGACATGGGTGTTAATTTGGATTTTAACAGGATGTACAATCTAAGGTGAGTGATGTCGTCCTTGGAAAGGAAAAACCAGTGGAGGAGTCCAATCCTGAGTACGAGAAGCTAAAGCACTACATCTTTGAGCTTGAAGACCACTTAGCAGAGGCACAGAAGCAAGCTTTTCGTCTTGTAAAAAGGCACAAAGGTAGTAAAGAGTTAAATAATGGTCTCTTGGTAGCTTTGCATCTTATCCGTTTACTTTAAGTGCTGTGTTTTAATGTGTACATCACACCACTATTAATTAGAAGTTTTTCGTTACTAAATATGGAATATGGAAATAGCATTAGGTGGAAGTCGTACTTTGACTTTCCAACTTCTCTGTCCAAATTTTGGCAAATGGCTTTGTAAATGATTAAAGGAGAAGACAAGTATCCCGTGGAGCGTGGGTTATGGGACTTGCACCCTGCATCAAATGCAACTGTAGTTGTTAATGGATGGCAACCAGCTTTACAAACATATTTAAGCTGGTCGTAGTATGTGGTAATTGGTATCACTCCCCTGTCTGTCATGCTTTAGGTGTATGCTGAACTAACTGAATGAGATTTTGGTGCTTTTGGTCAATCCTTTTCTCAGAATTGGGCCAGTCACTTGCTGACTTTGGGAAAGCAGTCAAGCTCCTTGGCGCCTGTGAAGGAAATTCTCTCGGGAAGGCATTCTCTGATCTTGGCACGAAATCTGAACTGTTATCAATTAAGCTACAGAAGGAGGTAGTCCATATTTGGATCATTCAAATCTCTAATATGCACTTTATGTGTTGCATGGTTTTGACTTCTTTTTTTTTTTTTTTTGCAACATTCTTTATAACAGGTTAACTTGTGCTGAGCACGGGCATGTTACCCACATTATTTGTAGAAACAAGTATAAAAATGTAAAAAATTATGCCTAACAAAAAAATAGTTCAGAATAGTGTGCCGTTGCTCTACTTGCAGAGACCTCAGAGCAATACATCGATAAAGCTCGTTCTCACTATAAAATTTTAATAATGAAACATCTAAACACCAAACAAAACCTTAATTTAATAAGAGGAAAGAGTTACACGATACACAAATAGACAAATTTCTTTTAATCATGTCTTGCGAGAGGAGAATGCTATGGTGGATGATCTTGCTAGAGGAGTTTTTTTGTTACATGTTTCTTTTGATGTTTAATTGGCTTTTGATTTCTTTGTTCTCTTGCATCGTTGGTTGTTTCCCTTTTTCGTTTTTTTCCTCTTTTCAATAAATTTTACCATTATTAAAAAAAAGACACAAATAGAAAAAATTGCAAACGGAAAAGAGGCAACCAATAATAGTAAATACATTAGTTTTTTGGACCTGAATTCTTACTTTTAACACTTGTTCAAGACCTCGTTTATGATTTATAAAATTACTGTAAATTATAATAATTTATTATTATGATTTTTTATTATTCTTAGCCGTGGTCACTTAAAATTACTGGTTATTGTCTGGGTTGTATGAAATTTTCATTCTGCTTCGAACTATAGATCTGTGTTTGATCTATTTTGATGTGGCGTGGCGTGGAGTTGTGCTTTTGATCTTTTGCTCTGTTGCGGTCTAAACAGAGAAGATTAAATTTAAAAAAGAAATAAAATTAATATAGTGAAATACATAAAAAAGAAAGCATGTTCAGCTTCGGTGAGCATCAAAATCGAAAGGTAGTGGTCAAAATTGAATTGAGAACCTTCCGCTATAAATAATATAAAAATTGGTCTTTGTTGTTGGTGCAGGCGCACAACCTGTTAATGAATTTTGAAGAGCCTCTAAAGGATTATGTGCGTGCTGTGCAGTCTATAAAGGTGTCTTTACTTTCTTCTTTTTCATACGGATTATCTGTGGTCGCAATATTTTGAAAGCATGTGTTTTTCTGTATCTTAAATTGCATATGGTTTGAAAATTTTGGCTTAATAAATGGTTGTTTATCCCCCTGCTCAATTAGGGTGGCCTCGAATTAGAAACTGCAAATTCCAATTATTAAGGAAAGGGAAAAAGACAGAGAAAGATCACATTTGGTAAGAACTACCTGTTTCTATGCTTCCATCCTGGAAAATATGTGGTTGGTGTTGGTAATGCTTTGGAGTGGAAAGGACTCAAATATAATATCGCTCCTTATGTGGTTTCCAATTTGTGCTACCTTGAAGACTGAAATAGATAACCATCTGTTCTCCCAAAAATATTGAAAAATATGCTTATGTTGAAGTATATCCAAATTCATGGTAAATGTTTTCTCATTTCATGGTTAATCTGCATTACATACCCTCAGACATGGTTGAAACTCATTCAGATTCTTCAGAATCATATGGCCATCAAGTATTTTCATTTGGATTTATATAATGCAAACTTGTTGATTTGTTTCTGACACAGGCCACGATGGCTGATAGGGCTAATGCTTTCAAGCAGCAATGTGAATTGGCAGAAGCAACCAAGCTGAAGGAGATTAATCTGTACCTCTCTCTCTCTCTCTCTCTCTCTCTCTCTCTCTCTCTCTCGTTTTCAAACCATTTGATGATACGGCATTCATTCTACATGTTGCATGCAAGTACCCTCAATTTTAAAATCTTTATAATGGGCCTCGTTGTGGATTGGCTAACGAAGTTATTGCTATTTGACCAAAAAAGAAAAGAAAAAAAACTGTTAGTGGCTCTGTTGCTAGGATTCTGTGAAATGAGTAACATACACGTCCGTGTCACGTCTCAGGCATTTCACAGGTTCTGTTAATAATTTAGAATTGTTATGTAGTTGATGAAGTATTATTAGATGTTTTCTTCCTTTGAAATCTAACTAAAACATTAGAAAGAACTATTAGCATTACTTAAAGAGTATGATTTGTATGGAACTTCTATATGTTCCATTTTTTGCATAATATATTTCAATTTATTGGAATATTATGTTGAATCCATGAGTCCTACTGAGTGGGACACTTCCTACTGGTATCAGATTCCAGAAGTACTTGTACTATACCTGTACTAATGCAACTTAGTTTAGTGGTCATCACATGCATGGTAAGATAAAATATTTAATAGCCTACATCAATAAATGAATGTCCAATAATCTTCGATGTGGATAGTATAATTTTGGGGCTGGGCTCATCCATGATGGGCTGACATATGATGGTTTACATTGCTGTGCTCGTCTGCTTCTATTTTTTTTTTTGGCATGTGCTTATCTACTTATACGTGCATGATACATAGTGCTCATGCATGTTTTGTGAGGACTCGAATTATTAGTGCAAAAACTTGGAGGTGTATTTTACCTGTTAATATCGTTGACCATTTGTTCCTAAACTGGGAATAATTCACATTGGAACATGTGCAAAGTTGTTTTTTTAGTAAACGTTTCAGAGGAGCGATCTTTCATGTCAGTTCCCAACTTCCCATGTCGGCCCTTTTTGGTTTTCTTTAAAGGACCGAGGATATCCTTTGGACAAATGTTGTCCTGTTGGCATGTTGCCTGTTGCCTGTGAATGGGTTTTTTTTTTTTTTTGGTGTGTGTCCTTCAAAATGGAGATGCATTCCAAGAATCCATGACCAAAGTCTCTACAATGCTACTACAGATATGTGGCCCTTTCGTTTCGATTGTTCACAATAAAACCAGATATACCTTTTTATCAGTAAAAACCAAATATACTTATGGTAATCTTATCGTCGTCATCATCATCATCATTATGATCTATCCTGTTTCTCCATCATGTCCCAACTATGTTCGCTACAAGAATTCTGTTTTTCCATTATGATCTATCCTGAGCTAAATCCTCGAATAGGTTGTGCTTATGGTAAATTTATCTATTTGTTTATTTTTGGAAATCCAGCCTTGCGTATTTTTTCTTTTTTACTGGCAAAATCATCATTGTAGCCTTCCCTTGCTCAAATTTATGAACCCTCTTTGTGGATGGCCAAAGTAAAAAATCATAGTGATTGGCTGTCTCTAACCATTTGATGTATAGACTTTGTTTTTGTTTTGTTTTCGTTTTTGGTTGTGTGTGTGTGTGTTTTTCTTTTTTCTTTTTTTTAATTCGGTTGAGTTGAATCTTGCTTTCGACTTGCCCTTTGTAGTCTCAAAAATGAGTGACAGCAGAAATGGTTATGAACTTTCAATTAATGTCTTTTTGGATTACCGTTTCTAATCAATTTTGGGGCTACCATTTATCTTCCCAAATCACTATTTGCGGCTACATCCAGACATGCCATAAAAAGTGACCTTTGCAATCTTTGTTTCTTATTTTTTGTGAAACCCAAGTTCATTGGTTGGTTTACAGTGACAAGCTGATGCTGATACGATCGGATAGGGTTGGAGAAGCAGAATTTGAGTATAAAGAGGTGAGTGATAAATCAAAATTACATGGTTGTCTGGGTTCATGGATCCTATCTTCTGATTAGAATAGGTTCACATGGATCATATCTTCTGATTCTTGAAAAGAAAAGAGAAGAACAGTTTCACATGGATCATATCTTGAATGGGATATCTTACTTGAAGAACTCTACTTTGGGTTGATGCAGTTGAAGGCAGAGAGCGAGGAGGCGACCAGAAGGTTTGAGTTGATTGTCAAATTAATGAACGAAGAGATTGTTCGGTTCCAAGAACAGAAGACATCTGACATGGGCCTTGCTTTCCATGAATTTGCAAAGGGTCAGGCGAAGCTTGCAAATGACATTGCTGATGCTTGGCGTAGTCTTCTACCGAAGCTTGAAGCGTGTTCATCTCCCCACAAATGAATCTGTGGAGACTTTGTACAAATGAATCTGCGTAGCTTTAAGAAAGCAATCTTGTACCAACTAATAACTAGCAAAGGATCATATAATTTCATAATAAAACAAAATTAAGGAACCATGGAGATGTGAATCCCCTTGTCTGAAGGTTTATCACAGATCTGGACTGCTTTTCTTTCATTCATCCATGCATAGCTCTCCTCTTGAGATGATCTCACCGTGCATCCATACATGGCCTTTCAGTCCCACTGGTGGGATTGATCATCATTCGTAGGCGATCATTTTCATCGAAGTCCGAAAGTCACCATAGAAACCTCGGTGGGATACCATGAAATACCATGCTATGCAGCATTTACACCCAACCCTCCACTATTTGTTTTTTCTTAATTTAGCACTCAAATCTATTTATTTTATTCCACCCCAGCCAATCCGTGATAGCCCTTAGTGGAAGTTTGATTACTTGCATGACGTAGTATTGATTAGCATTTTTGACTATTTAGTGGGTTCAAATGGATACAACTCGATCGACATGATTTTTTTTTTTACCCCGAAAATAGATCAAATTCCAACTTGGATCTGAAAAAACATTTTCATTCACAAAGATAAAAATTGAAGAACAGCTTATCCAAAATGGCCAATCCCTACTTGAATAGTCTTTTAAGTGTTTGGGAGAGATACACTCTTGCCAATGGAGAAGTGGAAAAGTTGCAAAAATCATGTAATAATTATTATATAATATAGAGGTAGGATTCGATCTTGAAAATGGAGTCTGATTTCGAGATTGATTGAGAAATTAGACCTCAATTTTGTAATTAATTTTATCTAATTCAAATTAGAGTTTCGGACGACACTGACTCTTTTAAGCATTCTTTAAGCCGAAGGTAATCTCTTCTTGGATAAAAGTTAGAAACTGCAGCTAATTCAAATTAGAGTCTTAGACGATGTGGACTCTTTAAACGTTTTTTAAGCCCAACATTAGGCACGCAATCTGAAAGAGTTTTTCTGCTGATTAGGTTAAAAGCCCCAATCTAGTTTAAAGAGATTATTTCCTTTCAAAAGAATGATTATTCATGTTGTTAGTACTCTCCATAGTCCACGTCTTAAAATGAAATTCTTTAAATATTATGGACCTCACGAAATAATTGTGGACTGATGTGTAATTGGCCTGATGGCCGAGTGGGATGGGTGTGGCCTGATGGCCTTTAGTGTTTCTAAACTCTCTTCGATGTTGGCCTTTTGGGTTTCTAAACCCACTTTTGGACTACATGTACATCCAGGCTTACCATGTTCCATCAATAGCACCTAACATATGTCGATTTTGGCGGACCGTGCTCCACCTCAGTGAACTCATGTGGTTCGGATGTGCCCAGAGTCAAATCCGTTCACAGTCCATAGGACCAACAGCATTCGAAGGTGAGCGGCCCGCCTCGCCTAGAACAGGCATGTTTGATTGGGTCTATAACACACATTCGCTATCTTTTTTTCTCTTCTTTTACTGATATTTTTCTTAAGTTATGGTAATCTTTACAGATTTCAACCTTCTTCTATACTTCTACTTGGGCCTCTTCGCCAAAATAGGTACTGATCAGCTCCTTAAATTATTTTCGATCTATGTATTTTTTGATCAATGTCTTTTTAAGAATCTCAGATGTAGTTGATTTCATGTGAGTCCTTTTCGCGTTTGATCAATGTCCCTTTCGTTTTCTCTCCATTAAACTCAGTCACTTTAATTTAATTTATGGATATCTGAGATGAATTCTCTTCTTTGGTGTCGGGTTTTCTTCTATCGTGACTTGGACTCTGATGTGCATATAGAGGTGAGTTGATTTTCATTTATTCAATATAATAGTTTTTGTGTATACTGTGGTTTATATGTAGGGATTTTTTATTTAAAAAAATGGCATTAAACACTGACTAGGCGGGCTGATTATGAAAGACACAGAATTGATGGATTAAGGTGCAATAATTTTTTTTTTCAGTTTAATTACATCGAGTGCACGGAAAATTAAATATATGCAGTAATTTTTTCTCAGTTTAATTACATCGAGTACACAGTTTAATTATGTGTATGAAAACACTGATAAGAGTATTTGAGAATAATTATTGCAAGTGAAAATGGAAAAGATAATATATTTATATATATATATATATATATTTTTCATACATAGAGTGCGAATTCTGAATTTTACTTTAATCATTCCAAAATATGCTTTCTTTTCATTGAGATTATGCATTTCTATCTACCATGATGCATAGTTCCTTACAATTAATGGTTTTCTTCAAAGATCTCTTAGTCTTTGATCTTTACCTTCCTAAAAACTTAAAAGAAAGATTGAGAAGATTGAATCTCCCTTTATTCTGTAATACATCTATAAAGATTCTTTTATTCATATTTCTTATTTTCAACAAACTTAAGTTCTCTCATTGTATAATTCAAACGACTAAATTTATTATTCGTATTCTTTATAAAGCACAGGCATGAAATTGATTGAGAAATTGGAGCTCAATTTCGATTTCAATTGCGAAATTGGAACTCCAATTTCGATTTTAAACTTGAAATGGTATATTTGTTTGTTTTGTATTTATTTTCTCATTAATTAATATCTCATAAAACAACCACAAATTGGATGTATTTTTTTTTGCCCTGGCATGTTTTGCTAGTTATTATATATATGAAAGAGACTGATTTCAAATTGAAATTGGCCTCTAATTGATTTTGACTACACACAATGGATTTTGCCCCTCCCCTCTTCTATTTATGAGACACCTTGACTTTCTTTAATTCTAACAAATATTCCATTGGAACCTCTTCTTGCAACTCTTGGCATTGTGGAGGGCCATGCTTACTTAATACAATCTTCATAACTTAATATCCTTTAGTTGCTCAATTCATTATCATCATAATTGTAGGCCCACCTAATAATGAAGCAATTGCTAACATACGTTCCTCTTGATCTTATCACACTTATTACAATTTAATTTTCGTAACTTAACATCCTCTAATTACCATCCTCTATCCAATACCAATAAAATCTCATTATTTCCATACCCTGCTCCTAATTTTTTGTCGAATGATAAGCTTCTTGTTGCATAGCACTAATATCATTATTCATTCCTTATTTTAAATTTTTACGAAAAGATTAAGATTAAATATTAATTAAATGACTTTATGAGCAAAAACCATAAAATGACAAGATAATTGTTTGTTCATCTTTTTGGACGAAATCACCCCAGTTGACGATATTGTCAAGCGTCATTGCAAAATTTGACATTCTGCTCCATCTTCTTCTCCCTAGTGATGAAAAGGTTATAAAAATCAGTGCATTTTGTATTCAAGTGGTTTTCCTTAAGTGGTCTCGGCTATCTTCCTTAGGTGTGTGGATCCCATGTTTAGTTTTTACGCATTTTTCGCCCCCTTCGCATGAGTTTTGAGAGTTCGAGTTTGGAGTGCAAGGTGTTCGGTGAAATGCCTAAATGAGGGTTTTCTCTATATTTGGCGGTGGCTTTGAGTGAGGTTAGAGGGGATAAATTTGGGTACGCTTTTGTGAACATTTAGAGTCTGAAGCCATTTGTTCGGAAAAGATTTCGTAGGTCATGATGTATGTGAGCAACATGTAGGAAGCCATGTTAGGCAATATTGAGTAGTGATGTGAAGTTTTCTCTTAGGCATTGTACAGCTTGTATGGAATTTTAAATCCCATGAGTATTTTTTGTTTTGTTAATCCAGAATCTTTGAACCAACTTTAAGAATGGGCTTGATAGTGGACGGATTGGACACACTTCATTATGTGATTTGTGAAAGGCTTATCAAACTCTTTGTTGCATTCATCACCTCCTATCGACTTTCCTTCATTTATTTAAAATGTATATTAATCTCATGTCAAATCTCAGCATCATCCCCTTCAAACTCAATATGATCAGGAATGAAACCATTGATGAAGAAGAATAAGAAAAGTTGCAGAAAGTTAACGATATCATCAATTAAGTTAACGATATCGTCAACTAGGGTGATTTCGTCCAAAATAAATATACTAACAATTATCTCGTCATTTTATAGTTTTTCTTTATAAAACTGTTCAATTGTGATTTAGGCTTGATTTTCTCGTAAAAAACCCCTATTTTAAATTCCAATACCTTAATTTATGCTGGCTCCCAACTTACTTATTGATGACAACTGTTATGTAATGCATAATGCTTTTTATTTTTTCATTTTGGGTTGGCAAATTTCAACACCTTAATGTTATTTCGATTTTCCATCTCGAGAATTTATTTATCACATATCCAAATTACAAGGGATCCCAACTCTTTAATTGCCTTGATTTGCCATAGCCATACAAACCAACACCACATCTTTCATCTACACCTTTCTCTTTCTTTGATTTTTCTTTTATTGCTACAAGTATCCATTATTACATTAAATTGGATAATAGATTTGTAACTGTTAGTGCCACATTTCCATGGGCACTTGTTCGTATTGTTGATTCCGTGCCAAAGAGTCCCGAAGACATTCTCTCTTAAGTACTTCAAAGAATATTCAATTCAAGAAGACATTAAAGCTTTTTGGAAAGGCCTGGATTCGTCAAAGATCGACATCAAGTTGTGCCAACCAAGTTCAGGTAATTAGGACCGAAACCATGCTCCTAAGTGACCCTAAAAACCCTAGGCTAAATTGTTAATTTGATAGGTTTTTAGAAGATATTTTTGAGCTTGTTTAAGACTAAAAAATGACCCCAGATTTCGGCCAGCCGGCCTCATGCGGTCACCAGGTCGGTTACTTTTCCAGAAGCTATTTCTGGCTGAAATATAGAGGGGCGGTCACGAGGCGGTCAGTAGTCGGCCAGTTGTCGGTCGACTGCCTACTAACCAATAGCTAGCCGACCATTTATAAATTCGAATTTCTGACCGTTGGAAGTATCCGTTGGGAGTGGCGGCTAACCGCGAATTTGAAGGTGGTTAACCGCCAGAGCCGTTGGAAAGCTGTCTATATATATTTTAAGTTCATCCCAATGTAGGTGGCTCGCTAATTCTTGAGAGACCTTCTTCTATACATTATGCCTACATAGTAACATCTTGATTAGGGCTCTCAAAAGATTCCCACTCACACTTTGATCCTTCATAGGTATATCTAAGAGCTTACTTAGCTCAAGAAAAGTGTGATTAGTGGATATCTTAAGTATCTAGGAAAAAGCCTAAGCTGCCCAAGTTTATAATCCATATCCCTAGACTAAAGACCTCTTCCCTTGATTGAGCACAACATTGGAGCATCATCATCAATATCAAGGAACGCCCCAATTCCGAATACCGAAGATAATGCTAAGGTACCCGAAATTGGTGCGCTACTTCCCGGAAAATCCCAGAACTTCCAAGATCGTAGTTCGCAGTGAAGTCAAAATTTTAAAACTTTTTAAACAATAACATAATCAATAGTTGTATTGAGGAAGCGTAAGAAAAGATAGCGGAAGCAATAGTATTATGTAAATGAGTCAAATATAACAGTGCGGAAGTCTAATAAAAATCTCCAAGTGTAGTTATCAAAGTTTATACAAAATGTCTATCTACCAGCTCACTACATAAATCCTCTCAAAACCCAAAAAGATCTGCACTCATTCCCCTTGTGCAGGCGCTCCATCTTCCTGCTCAACCACCTGGTCAGCCGACCCCCACCCATAGTTACCAACTACAGGCGCCTCATAGTACGTGTTGTCCACGGGGTCATGGTCGGGACCTAAGCACAAAAAATGGGTCAGATCCAAGGATCTGGCAAGGCACCATATGCAGATAACATAAGATGTATATAACAAAAGAGAATAGTAATATGTATGTAATCATAAGAGTAACAAAGATACATGATTTAGGCAATTGAGCAGTAATTAACAGTTTAGAATCAGAAATGTAAAGTATTCTAATCTAGTCAGATGCAAAGTGGCACATTCACACAAGCTGGATATACCGCGGGATATTATACCGCGGCCCTCCCATACTGTAAATAGTTTGCGATGGGAAAAATGGTAAGATAACCATGTAAGGGATAACAGCCCTGCTAATAATAACATACATAATATAACACTGATCACACCCCTTTATCGCACCGATCACACCCTTTTATCAGATTAGCCCGGACCCGGTATCACACCGTCCGTCCAATCACAGCTCATCATGATAGCTCTAAGTAATTAATATAGCTCCTACCAGTGATGATCAGTCAACTGGCTAAGCTTAGATCAACTGAATGAATGTTTAGTGCCGACCCAAGGAACAAGTATAGGTCTGTGTCTGTCTAGGCTTGTCTTGCGTGAGCAAGATCCTAACCAAGTCTCTAAGAGGTTGAGGCATAACAATATGGAACACAGTCTAATATCCAAATCCAAGTCCAATCATCATTGGATCCACTCCAAGGCCCACAACTGTGGCCTGAGGCAACACAAATGCAACACCATGCTCAATCCATTAAACCTAACCTCTCCATTTTATGGTTTCACATACCCAACCTTAGGCCGTATGAGGGCCCGCCTAGCCACAGACACGGGTTAATCATCTCCAATTACATCCTTGGGTCACCACTAAGTAATCCTAGGTTCAGGTCCTCCCATTTCCATTAATTAACAGGTTTATATCAATAATAAAGATACGAGACAGAAGATTAACATATGAAATCTTCCAAATCATGGAATCAAGTGGAATAGACAAAGGTCCAATCCTAGGTAGTGGTCCACTCTTAGTTCAGGCCTCATCATGTGATTAGATCCCTAACTGTAGCCTCAGATGTCAAAGATAATAGATCTGGTACTCCTGAAGTTATGGACATCATGGACTCCAATTAAGGGTCGAATCATTAATGATTCAAATCCCAAAACCTCAATTGGTGGGCCCCACGAGTCAAGGCTGAGCCACGCCATTGATTCGTGTTTGGCACACTTGATGGAAGCCTACTTGGATGGTCAATGGACCCCACAAATGATCAAATATCAAAAGAAACAGAAATTTGGAATCTCACTGTTCACAGTGTCCCCGGTCAACATCATCCTTTGGGATGTCGACTGGGTACACTTGATGTTGACCCCCAGGTCGACATCCTGCAGTATCCTCGGTCGACATCATGACCGTGATGTCGACCGGGTCCACTGGGACCTGAAGCCAAACAGCTGGGGGGTTCTACAAGAATCACTGTTTATCCGGTCGACATCATGGCCGTGATGTCGACCGGGTACACAGGGTTCCTGACCTGTCTGAAAAATTCAGGTTTCAGTTATTTCTGCAGAGTTCTGTGTGCCTAGTCGACCGAGACAGGGTTCGGTCGACCGGGTGCGCTGTCTGTAAAATTACAGGAACAAATAACTGGGACTTGGTTTTTCTGCCTTTTTAGTGTGCCCGGTCGACCGAGACAGGGTCCGGTCAACCGAGTACATGCAGTGAGTTGAAAATTCCAGAATTCTAGGATTTCCTTCTTCAACCCATTTCTCATTCAATTCGTCTCCAACTTCTTCCATCCATCACACAAACATAAACACAAAAACACTTCTATAATCTCCAACCATCATCTAACCAGGCCATTGATCTTCCAAATGGGAGAACCCATCCATCAAATGGCCACCATCCATAAACAAAGCTCAAATGTAAAGATCTAAACATACATATCTATCTACTTGAATTGAATTACAGAATCAAGAGAAGAACAGCATGCATCATGTGAAATTAGCATAGGGTACTTGCCTCAATTCGAGATTGGTGATAGAGTTGAGAGAGAGATATGAGAATTCCAAACTCCTAAGAGTGTTGATTGTACAATTGGGGTGGTCTCTAGCTTCTCCTTGTGCAGGAATTTGGGGAATTAGGGTTTCTTAGGGAGAGGTAGGGAAGATGAGAGTGAATTAGGGTTTTTTAGGCTAAGTTTGCAATAATTGGGTTATATAGATTAGGGTTTAGGATAATTACCAAAAGGGTAGCTTAGTTGTAAATGGGGAATAGATAGGGCCATGGGCAAATAGGTCATTAGGTGAGATTCTAGAAGGTTCCTAACTCTTGATGCCCCTCCTATTAATTCTAATATTAGCTGAGTCCTATTCTAATCAAAACTTACTAAAATTTACAATAAGCACCTAATATCTAATAAGAATTATGTAACAGCTACATTCTAAGACTTAGGAATATTAGCAACTATTCTACTAATTCCTATTAATTAGCATATTAAAGTAGGTACTATCATATTAATAATTATTGAATTCAAATTGAGGGCCCACAAGGGGTGGGGCCTCACAAGCATTGCAAGAGGCATTAAAGCTTGGAACTACGGTGACAAGCTTCGAAGAGCATCCTCCAGACTTCATCAAAGAGGCAAGTAGCAACCTCCGGATTTTCTCAAAAGAGGCAAGTGTTCTTCTCCCTCACTTCATTCAATTCAAAGCATTGTAATAGTGGCTTATTTCTTTGCAATTTAACCACTATGAAAATTGTAGAAGGGAGTAGATCTTTGTGATTGAACCTCATGAACAAAAAGGGGATTAAATCTTTGTGATCGAACCTCGGTAATAAAATTGATGTAGAATCAGTACTTGTGTAGTTTGATTCATGATAGTGGAACCAAGGGCTGTGTGACCCTTGTGAGTGGATGTAGGTCTGTCTGACCGAACCACTATAAACCTCTTGTATGTCAATTTCTCTATCTCTTGTGCATAATTTATATATTCATATACTGTGGAGATCTATATGGATGATAGATGATCATTAGGTTTAATTGACACAAACACTCACTCTTCTGCTTATTAACTTGAACCAAGTTAGCATATAATAAATTATTTAAGCACACACTCTTTGAACACATATTCCACATAAGTTGTATTCTTATTTGTGTTCATTATGTTCATTGTTCTAGTTGGGATTAACATAGGATTAAGATATTTTTAATTGACAAAGAATTTTAATTAGTCCTATTCACCCCCCTCTAGGACTTATACATTGGCCCTAGGCGCACTTTCAGTAACTTCTTTTATTTAATGGCCGGTTTCTTCTTTTTCCTCTTTCATTATTTTTTATTCTCATATATGTTTGCTTTTACAACGTTCTATCAATTTCCCCATATTAAGTGGCCATGTCTCTAAGGTCAAGATCCAGAAGAATCAGAGAGTAGAGGTCATGCAAGGACTGTAACTCCTACATTGAATCTGAGGTCCGCATTTTGGTGGTTTTAGGTATCTAGGTTAAAGTCTCAGAGGATTTGGACTCCAAGTTATGGCTATTGAATTTTTACCAAAAAAAAGAAAAGAAAAAAAGAAAGGCTATATAACCACCCATGTATCTCGTGATCATGGCCCAGAATCACATGCAAAATAATTCTAATCAAATTGTAGTAGCCCTTCATTTTGGGTCCTTACAATTTCAACTTTGCAAATAGTCATTTCTTTGCCTTTTCTTTTTCCAATTTAATGTTTTATATTAGTGCCACAAGGAGCAAGTTTTCATGAGTACCGATTCATCGATGGTAGGTATACGTGAGGTTAATTTGGATTCGTAAATGGTGGAGATCATTAAGTCTTCTCCTATTTTAAAAAAGTTCTTTCTTGAATTTTTTTTTTTTTTAGTAAAGCACTCTCACCATCGGGCCCAATAGTGCCCGAGCCATGCCGGCACGGCCCATCATCATTGACAGGCCATGCCATGCCCATTTTTGTGAGGGTCAGGCCAGCACGGCCCAGGGCACAATCCTGGTCGTGTCGTGCCATGCTGAGCCATGATGCCCGTGGGCAGCCCATGACTCCCCTACTGCTTCTTTTTTTTTTTTTTTCTTAAGTTGGACTTGGACTTGGACTTTTGGACCAATTCCATTAAGATAAATAAATTAAGTGAAATAAATTAGTAGAATAACACAAATGATGTTTTGAGTACATTCATTAGAAAAATACATCAAATAGATTATATTTCCTTAAAATTTAAGTTACAAAAGTTAAAAAAAAAATACAAGTTTGAACTTGGATCAATATATAATGAAATTCAAACCTTATGAGAAATAAAAAAAGATAAAAAGTTGCAACTTTGAAAACCTATGATATATTCTAAAAAATAAATTACAACTTCGAAAACCTATGATACATTTTGGAAAACAAATTACAACTTTGAAAACCTATTATATATTCTAAAAACAAATTCTAACTTTGAAAACCTATTACACATTCTAAAAAAAAAGTAAGTATGAAATACAAGTTTATGACAAATAGAAAAAAAAAACACAGCATGAAAAACTATCATAATTTCATAAAAAGTCTAAGTTGATGTATTTCAAATTCGAACATTATGATATCATATATGTAATGCCAATAGCTCGTCTTCTATCTCAAAATCATCCATCAGGTGCTGTGTTCTATCCTTTGCTTGATACCAATCATGTAAGCACATGTAGGTCTCCACAATTTCTTCTGATAGCATAGTCCTCCTGGGATCAATAAGGCACCCACTTGCACTAAATGCTTGCTCTGGTGCAACAATAGATGCTGGAATTGTTAGTATATCACGGGCCATGGCGGAAAGCACATGAAACTTAGTTTCATATGATTTCCACCGAGCCAAAAGATCAAAATCTTATTCTTCATCATCATCCGTGATTGGAGTAGGATCTCTCTCCCTAGGTACATTATTAATTTATTAAGGTTGTAAGAGGATCCCATTTATTAAGGTTGTAAGAGGATCCCCCGGAAGAACATGACTCAGTTCCATGAGATTTCCTCATAATACCCAAAATGGCTTTCTTTTTCCCTTTATGTGTTTGGGGAGGGGCCATTGGGACAGTGGGTGTTATGGATCTAGCTAATCGGATAGCATATTCCAAAAAAAGTGTTTTTAACTGTGTTCTAGTAGTAGACCGACTCGCTGAAAAATGAAGGGAAGCAATTTTATTCATTTTCAAACAAATCACAAAAAGTTACAAAAGTGACTCGCACGTGTTTTTGACTGTGCATTGAAAAGTCACCTTTGCTTTTATTTTTTACATGGGTTCTATTCATCTCACCTTCTAAGTGCAGGTTTACAGATTTTTATACAACCCCCTCATCAGGTTTAGGAGATCAAACACAGAAGAAATGTACAAAAAGTAAAATGTTTAGAAAAGAGAAACAAGAAGAGGAGTTGTCGTCTTCGAGAAGCAGCCTATGAATGAAGTGGAGAGATCTTCAATTATAGTCTCCTCCGTCAATCTTTGTAATTCATCACCCTTATGTGGAAGGAAAGTTATCAGCGATGTCTACTTCAAAACAGCGAAAACATCTATGCTCTTCCTCTATAATGTGAGAGAGACAAAGACTAACTTTTGAAGACTGTCACCCAACTTGGAATTGACCATTGCCCCGGTTCTCACCTTGAGAAGAGAAGTAGGATGAACCTTCTACGTGATAATTGGCAGTCTCTAGGCTTCTTGCTGCGGGGTGGATGCTTGCATGCCTTCTTCAAGTCCTCTTTTTATAGCCTTTTTAGAGGCCATAACTATTGCAAGTCATGGGGGAGTGGAGGCAATTTCAAAAAGTGTAGTTGATAGAGTGTAATTACCTTTTCTACAGGTTCAGTGGCCATTAGAATGGGTCAATCAAGTTGATCATGGGAGACAACCGTCCAGCAGCCGATAAACAGAGGGATGGTGGGAGATAACTGCCCAGCAGCTGGTGAAGCATCCTTGTAGTGCCCGGCGGCTAGTTGCTTCAATGGCGAGGTGACGGCCACTAGCATGCACCAGTGAAGTCTCATGTGCACTGGCTGTTGAGGTTGTACCATCATGGCCTGTCAGTTCCAACAGCCAACAAAAGTGGTTGTTTTCTTCATAAAATGAGTGTTTTGCCTTAGAAAATGAATATGTTAGAAATGAAATTTTGTATCTCAACAAATGCCCCCCTCGAGGTACAATGATTGGGAATATGTGTTGTAACCATTGTGCCTCGAGAATCTCAATTCTCTGCACAAAAAACCGGATTTGGATGAGAAGATGTATTTTGGGTGTATAAAACTCAAAAACTTATTCATGCCCTACTTTTTCGCAAATATCAAGTGTATGCATCTCTGCAGGAATTATGAGGAACTCTTAAGGAAGAATCCAAGAGGTATAGAATAACTGTTTGAAGAGTTTTCTTTTGGGTAATGAAAGAGGTGATTTTGTGAGGAATAAATCTCAATTCAACAAAGGAAAGAGTTAAACATGTGTGGGATCATTGTATTGACATTGTTTTTTGACGAAATTGAAGAGTTGGGTAGCAAAATAAACTCAGAATTGAGTTTATGACCGGTCTATTCGAAGATATTTTCGAGTAGGCCGTTATGATGATAATGTCGTTTTTTGAATTTTGGCAGGGCCGCGAAGTTCGAAAAGCAGTTAGGAGTCCAAATGGCGTCTTCTTGAATCACGCGCCGACTGACTAGTGGTTGGTCCTTTTCTGCAATGGCCGCTGGCTGCTAAGCTACTTTCAAAGTGGCCGCTGGGTGCTAGATTGCTTCCGGAGTGGCTGGTGAGCTTAAATTCAGCAGTCGTCGCCTCTTGTGAAAATCGTAGCGCCAAATAGTTTATAAAAGTGCAATTTTCTCTTTTCTTCTCTTCATTTCGACGTTTCATATCTCCAGAGTTTCAAGAGTTTTCGCGCCCTAAGAGACTTCCGTTGATCGTCTTCCTAGCTTTTCCAAGCTTTCTTTTAACGAATTCTTCTCCATCGTATCAAGAATATGGTTGGTAAATCTCTCTTGTATAAACATGTCTTCATTTTCTTTTCTTTCTTTTGTTGTGCTTGCATATTTCCATCTCGGTGCCCAACAGATACTCTTAACCTTAACCAAGGATTCCCAAATGGATTCTCGAATCCAGAGAGGGTTTTTGTTTGGGATTTGGCCTGAGTGATAACTAAGGTTTATCCTTTGAGTTTTCGGTAACAATAGGACAGGGGTAGAGAACCTCTCATTATTTTCTTTCTTCCTTTTCTTTTTGTTTCATTGCTCTGTTGTATGGTGATTCAATGTGGAGTTTGGGTTTAACATGTCAAAAGTGAATATACGATAATTTCTTTCCTTTTGGGCATATAATTATTAGGGTTTTGCCTAAAAATAGGCCTGACCAACGGGTTTCATAGAGCTGCTGGTAATTGTTCAAAAACGTTTAAGTAGTGGCTGCTAACCGCCAAGCGAAGTGGCCACCTAAGTTTATGAGGATTAAGCAATTGTAGGCCTCAGACACTAGCCACTGAATATTGGGCTCTCGCCGCTGAGTATTGAGAAAACTTGGTCTATGAATAATTTAATCCCCTTAACTCCATTCTAGAGGGAGACCAAGGAGTTTCGCGCAATGTTTTAACAAGTCTTCGCTCTGGCAGAAATGTCCTATGACAATCGCCACAAGTTTAAGGCTGGGAAATGGATAAAAAATATGTTGCCAAAGGGAGTGGGCAAGAAGATTATTTTCTTGGAAAGCCCGAGGACTTTCAAAAAGAAGGTGGTGACTGTTGACCCTTCTTCAGTTAGCCCTAGGAGGAAGAAGCCAAAGTACATCGCTTCTTATGTGGATTGTTCTGAATTTTCTTCTTATTTGGAGAAAACCTGTTCTGAGAGTATGCCAAGTAGGCGTCTCGTGGCTATGTACTTAGCAGTTTGGTTGTCTGAAGTTATCGTCCTTATCGCGGGCAAAGAGGTCCGTACATGTTGCATTTACCCTGCCTAGAAGATGGCTTTTGGAGTGAGGTTTGCTCTGGCTCCAACTCTGGTCAGCTACTTGTGCACAAGATTAAAGATGATCGGTTTCTTTGTACGCTGTGCCAAGCCATATAACCGATACTGCGGGGAGCATCTTCTTTATGCATGGTTCGTGTACCACTGTCGAGGCCTGCACCATTTAGGGAACCTGGGAGATTTGCCTTTTTACAGGGCCGTCACAAATGGGAGCAACATGGGCCTTTCTCTTGTTGTTGCTAGAAGAGTCGTGGCTAATCACATGAACTATGATATTTGCAAGAGACGGGTGGTGGTACGGGATTTGCAGCGTATGGGTCTCATCAGCAGCCAGTTCCTTGTTGACAGGAAGAATTCTCATACCCGAATCCTACCATTGACCGCCTGGGAAAAGAAATGGCTTGTCTCTATTAGGCCTTCAGATTTGGTCTTTTGTAGAGAAAAGTTGATTGATATTCAACCTTATGTCCCGGCACGATTCAGCAGGCAATTCGGCTATTCACAAGGAATGTTGGAACATCTGTGATGGACCCGGCTTTTCTCTCCTATCCCGGGGCTACCGAGAGTCGGTGGAGGAAAGCGAGCATCAACATTTTTTTGTACGGGTATGCCAGTTTTTCTCCTCTACTTGGAATTTAGAAGTGGTAGTCCGGAGATCCACCTTCACAAATAGAAAAGGAAATCAACTTTTTTCTGGTTTTCATTGCACATATATTTTAAGAAAAGAGACAAGATTGTTGCCATTAAAGGCGATTTCATTTTGTTTGCTGTTAAAGGCGGTTTTGCCGTAAAAGGCAATTTTTTGTGCTGAGAAAGGCGGTTTTGCCATAAAAGGCGATTTACAAATCTCATCAAAATGCAAAGACATGAGTGGTGATTTTTTTCTCTCTTTAGAAAAAATAAAAAAATACAATGAAAAGCAAGAAAAAGAATTCTAACTTCTTTGGAGATTGTAGGGACTCGTTCAGATTGACGGTCGCAAGTCATGTATGGGCTTCGCCGTCATCCTTCATATGAGAACATAGGATGCTTGGATTCATTTGGCTTGGCTTGGACCTCATATTTTTAGAGGATAAAGACCAAGAGAAGGTCTTATATCTAATAAAAAGCTGAGTAGACATGCTGAAAAGCCACATCTAGCCATGTGGATAGAAAGAAGAGGGTCGGGACGGGGGGGGGGGGGGGGGGGGGGTGGCCCCCCAAGGGACCTCAGTCACCTTGTGGTGTCTGTTGTAGAGTCTCTTCGATGAAGGAGAGATTGTTGCAGCGACTGTTGCAAAAGTTTTAGATTTTTTCGAATTTTTCTGACCTTTTCTGGAGATTTTTCCCGGATCTTTTCTTCTTGGAATGACCCCCCTTTTATAGGCGTTTGGTGGCCATTAGGAGGGTTTATGAGCATTGATTGGACTAATGCTCCATGATGGGAGGAGTTACATGTTTTTAATTCATGATTTTGTAACTCCTTTTTCTTGGCTTTTGATTGGTCGATGGAGAATGATGGGCATTTAATTGCCTTTAAATCCCATGATGAGAGGAGTTACATGATTTAATGCAATGATTGCTTGGACTTGTAACACCTTTTTCCTTGCTTTTGATTGGGCCATCCAAAATAATGAGTTAATCACAGCATTAACTCGTCATAAACGGGTCATTTAACTACATTAAGTGGTCGCAGGGCGCTTGAAGAGTCGCGGGCCGTGCCGCATCTTTTGGAATTCTTCTTGCAATGATTGCCGATGGATCTACATGTTGATTGATGTCGGATGACCATGCAACTTCAGACTTTGGTTGATACCAGTGGGCTGGTAACATCTGTCTTGTCAATTTCTTGATCAGTCAGACAGAAAGTGTGCTTTCTTGGTCGGCTGATTAGCGATCTTAAAGTGTCGGATGATGATCCCATGATTTCGGTAGCGGATCCGTGATGTTGACGAAGATCGACGGAATTCATGCTCGAAAAATCAAATTTTTGGAAAATCACAGGGGCCGGAATTCTCGAAACGCGAAAAGGGTCGAAAAATGGCCCTTTCGGCGGAAATCCCGCGACAATGGGGTTTTTTACCCCTTTTGGTCGCCGGTTTTCGGCTGTTGCTCAATCTTTTTCAGTTCTTTTTTCTCTTTTGTATTTTTCTTGACATTTTCCTCATTTATTGGCTTAATTTCTCTAGAGAAAACTTGATGAGAATCCTTACGTATTAGAGCGCAAAGTTTCCGATTTTCTGGAAAAGCCGAAGACTTGGTTGTGCCGAGTTTGCCGATTTTCCGTCAGAAGCCAAAACTTTGTCAAACAAGGTCAGAATGACTTGAAATTTGAGGTGAAGCCTCCTGAGCAGTAGATAGGACCAACCATGGGATTTTGTTTGAGTTTTGAAGCCGTGTGGGGTCCTGTCGCAAGTAGACTTGATTTTGCCGCAAGGAAGATGCCGCGCTTTGATGTATGGTCAACCGATGCTCGATTGACCTGAAATTTGACAAGGAGCCTATTGGAGTCATTTTAAGATGATCTATTAGCTCCGATTTGCATATCATGGTCCCGGAAAGCTCCGCTGCCGGGGGACCTGATTTTGTTTTCATGCATCAAAACTGGGTCAAATGTTGTCGAAATGACCTGAAATTTGACGTATAGCCTTTTGGAAGCATGTTGAAGCCACCCATGCGCTCTGTTTGATGAGTGATGGTCTCGGTGGTTCTCGCTGCCGAGAGGCTTGATTTCGCTATTCAAGGGTTGATGGAGGGTTAAACGTTGTTAGTTTGACTTGAAACTTGACATGGAGCCTTTTGGGGGAATTCTGAGACCATACATAGGCTCTGATCAAAGATTTGAAGTCTTCGACACTGTCGTCGCTGGGAGAGCTGACTTTGCTGTAGCTGTTTCTTTTTTGGGCCAAACCATGTCAGAATGGCCTGAAATTTGATATAGAGCCTCCTAGTGGCATTTTGAGGCCAATTGTGTGCTCTGTTTGTGTGTCAGGGTCTCTGGCTTCACCGCCATTGAGAGCTCCTGCTCAGTTGCTGGAAGGGCGAAGTTAGGCCAAATGATGTTGGAATGGCCTGAAACTTCATGTGTACCTTTCTTCTGGCTGTTTTGAAGGATCTTGCAGTTTTTGCTTGATTCTGACAAGATTTGATTCTTGAAGTGGCATCTGCCCATTTGTGGTAGGATGCGGCTCCTTGTAGCTTTTGATGTTGAAGAGCCAAAGTGACATTTTTGGTGTCAACAACTCGAGCCGAATTATGAGGGTAATTGAAAGTGCCACTTTTCAAGATGCACTGAATGCTTGGCTTTTCTTCTCTGCCTTTAACACCAGCGCTTCTTTTCAACTGCCACAATATGAAGTTCCCGTCTACGCTTTCGGTTTTGCCGAGTTCTATTCCATTGGTCGAACTAGTGGTGTAAGAAAAAACCGTCTAACCGTCTAACCGAACCAAACCGAACCGAACCGCGGTTAATAACCGTGGTTTCACGGTTCGGTTCGGTTACGGTTAATAAAACCAAAAAACCGCACGGTTCGGTTCGGTCACGGTTTTCCGTAAAAATTCACGGTTATTAACCGAACCGAACCGTATATACGGTTCGGTTAACCGTATACGGTTAACCGTACCAATAACAAATAAAGGAAAAGGATAGGGGGGTAAGCGAAATATTCGTTACACATAAGATGCACTGATGATGGAAGTTGGAACCCTAGATCTCAATATCTCATCGCCTGTATCAGTGAGTCTCTCATCCCCTCAACGCCTCCCTCTCAACGAACTGAAGCATCTCATCGCTCCTCTGAGTCCTCTCCATCTCTCCTCCTCCAGCTCCCCTCTCTCGTCCACACGCAGCACTGCAGCAGTGCTCCCACCTCCGCCAGGCCCACGCGCAGCAGCAGTGCAGCTCCGTCGCCACCTCCCTCATCGCCAGACGCCAAGTACACCCCTTTCCTCTTCTCTACCACCTGCACACACATCGCACCCTCTCGTCCCTCTTTCTTTTCTTCTTCCTCTCCTTCCACGCCGCCCTCTGCCCTGCCTTTCTATCCCCCTTCTTTTTCCCATTTCCCTCTCCCTCTCCCTGGCTGCATCTTTCCATCTCTCCTTTCTCCCTCTCTGCACTCTATCCCTTGCTCTCCTTTCCGCTCTCTCTGCTCTCTCCATCTCCATCTCTCTGCTCTTTCTGCTCTCTCCACCTCCGCCAAGCCCACGCGCAGCAGCAGTGCAGCTCCGTCGCCACCTCCCTCATCGCCAGACGCCAAGTACAGCCCTCTCCTCTTCTCTACCACCTGCACACACATCGCACCCTCTCCTCCCTCCTTTCTTTTCTTCTTCCTCTCCTTCCACGCCGCCCTCTGCCCTGCCTTTCTATCCCCCTTCTTCTTCCCATTTCCCTCTCCCTCTCCCTGGCTGCATCTTTCCATCTCTCCTTTCTCCCTCTCTGCACTCTATCCCTTGCTCTCTTTTCCGCTCTCTCCATCTCCATCTCTCTGCTCTCTCTCCCTCTTTGCTCTCTCCATCTCTGCTTCCGCTTCTTCTCTGCTCTCTCTCCCTCTCCATCTCTCTGCTCTCTCTCACTCTCTGCTCTCTCCCCCTCTCCATCTCTCTGCTCTCTCTCCCTCTGTGCTCTCTCCATCTCTACTTCCGCTTCTTCTCTGCTCTCTCTCTCTCTCCCTCTCCATCTCTCTACTCTCTCTCACTCTCTGCTCTCTCCCCCTCTCCATCTCTCTGCTCTCTCTCCCTCTCTGCTCTCTCCATCTCTTTTTCCACTTCTTCTCTGCTCTCTCTCCCTCTCCATCTGTTTGCTCTCTCTCCCTCTCTGCTCTCTCCATCTATTCTTTCGCTTCTTCTCTGCTTTCTCTCCCTCTCCATCTCTCTGCTCTCTCTCCCCTTTGCTCTCTCCATCTCTTCTTCCGCTTCTTCTCTGCTCTCTCTCCCTCTCCATCTCTCTGCTCTCTCTCCCTCTCCATCTGTTTGCTCTCTCTCCCTCTCTGCTCTCTCCATCTATTCTTTCGCTTCTTCTCTGCTTTCTCTCCCTCTCCATCTCTCTGCTCTCTCTCCCCTTTGCTCTCTCCATCTCTTCTTCCGCTTCTTCTCTGCTCTCTCTCCCTCTCCATCTCTCTGCTCTCTCTCCCTCTCCATCTGTTTGCTCTCTCTCCCTCTCTGCTCTCTCCATCTATTCTTTCGCTTCTTCTCTGCTTTCTCTCCCTCTCCATCTCTCTGCTCTCTCTCCCCTTTGCTCTCTCCATCTCTTCTTCCGCTTCTTCTCTGCTCTCTCTCCCTCTCCATCTCTCTGCTCTCTCTCCCTCTCCATCTCTCCATCTCTTCTTCTGCTTCTTCTCTACTCTCTCTCCCTCTGCATCTCTTTGCTCTCTCCCCCTCCATCTCTCTGCTCTCTCCATCTCTTCTTCCGCTTCTTCTCTGCTCTCTCTCCCTCTCCATCTGTATGCTCTCTCTCCCTCTCTGCTCTCTCCATCTCTTCTTCCGCTTCTTCTCTGCTCTTTCTCCCTCTCCATCTCTCTGCTTTCTCTCCCTTTGCTCTCTCTATCTCTTCTTCTGCTTCTTCTCTACTCTCTCTCCCTCTCCATCTCTCTGCACTCTCTCCCTCTCTGCTCTCTCTCTCCCTCTCCATCTCTCTACTCTCTCTCCCTCTCCATCTCTTTGCTCTCTCTTCCTCTCTGCTCTCTCTCCTTCTCTGCTCTCTCCATCTCTTCTTCTGCTTCTTCTTTGCTCTCTCTCCCTCTCCATCTCTCTGCACTCTCTCCCTCTCTGCTCTCTCTCTCCCTCTCCATCTCTCTACTCTCTCTCCCTCTCCATCTCTTTGCTCTCTCTCCCTCTCTGCTCTCTCTCCCTCTCTGCTCTCTCCATCTCTTCTTCTGCTTCTTCTTTGCTCTCTCTCCCTCTCCATCTCTCTGCTTTCTCTCCCTCTCTGCTCTCCATCTCTTCTTCCACTTGAACAAAATTATTGTTTAATCATTGATAAAGATGTGGGTTAACAGTGTCTGCTAATTGTTCTTGTTTGGTTGAGGGAATTCATTTGTTGGATAGTCTGTTCACAATTGCAATTTTATATTGTACAATTACACTTTGATCAATTAAAGAGAACTCATTAGTTTTGTTCAATTTCATTGTCAGCTTTTTATGTCAAGTATGGCTGAGACTCCACTTCCTCAATCTGATGCTGCTCCGCCTGATGCTCCTCAACCTGGAACTAACTCTGTTGCTGTTAGTCATTGTCATAGTCAGGTATCCTCTCTGAAAAGAAAAAATAACAAAGAATCAGATATTTGGCAGCATTTTTCTAGACCTGATAATTATGACCCTAAGATTCAGTATACTCCCCATTGTGGCCATTGTGATGCTTCTGTTAAGTGGTTGAGTGCTAATGGAACTAGTGCAATGAGGAATCATATGAAAATTTGTCCTAAGTTTCCAGAAAATATAAATGCAAATAGTCATAGACAAAAGAAAATTACATCAGTAATGAAGTCTAGTAGTGGAGTTGAAAATGTGAATCCTATTGCACTTTGGAAATTTAGTCAGGATGTTTGTAGAGAGGAACTTGCAAGAATGATCATCTTAGATGAATTGGCTTTCAAATTTGTAGAGAATGAGGGTTTTAGGCGCTTTTGTAGCATGATGCAGCCCCTATTCAAACCTATTTCACGTGTTACAATTGCTAAAGATTGTATGGCTTTGTATGCGGCGGAGAGAAAAAAATTGAAGAGTATGTTTTTGAAGAGTAAACAAAGGATATGTCTCACTACTGATGCATGGACATCAAATCAGAATCTTTCTTATATGTGCCTTACGTCTCATTGGATCGATAAAGACTGGAACTTGCACAAAAAGATCTTGAATTTTTGTGTGATTTCTAGCCACAAAGGTGAGGCAATAGGTCGAAGGATTGAGGAATGTTTAGTTGATTGGGGAATTCAGAAACTTTGCACATTAACTGTTGACAATGCTACATCAAATGACATTGCCATTACATATTTGAAGAGAAAGTTCTTTAAGAGAAATGACAGTTTTATTTTAGGCGGTCGATATTTTCAATTGAGATGTTGTGCACATGTATTGAATTTGATTGTGAAAGATGGATTGGATGAGTTGGATGGTGCCATCAATCGAATTAGGGCTGCTGTGAAATATGCTAGGAGCTCTCCACAAAGGGCACAAATATTTAAGTCTTGTGTGGAAAAGGAGGGAATAGATTGTAGAAGGATGTTGTGTTTGGATGTTACAACTAGGTGGAATTCTACATTTCTGATGTTGGAAACTGCAGCTAAATTTGAAAAGGTATTTGATCGAATGATTGATGATGATGATAAGTTTAAGAAGGAACTTGAGGACGTAGGTGGACCTCCTACCTTCGAGGATTGGGAAGACTGTAGGCTCTTGACCACTATTTTGCAGAAATTCTATGATGCTACAACTAAGTTGTCTGGCACTTCATATGTGACTTCTCATTTGTATTTTTCTGTAGTCTCTTCCATTGAAAACAAATTGAATACCTTGATGTGTGGTTTTGATCCTTGTTTAAAAGCTATGGCTGTCAAAATGAAATTGAAATTTCATAAGTACTGGGAACCAGTTGAGAAAATGAATATGATGTTGTTGATTGCTATTGTGTTGGATCCACGTTACAAGTTGACATATGTGTCATGGTGTTATGAAAAGCATTTCAAACTTGAGTCTTCCACGGTGGTTGAGCTTACTGAAAAGATAATGGATACACTTAATACTTTGTATGTGGAGTACCAACAACTTGAGTCATGTAATGCTTCATCTTTGAGTCAAAATGATGAATTGGAGGTTGACCAACCCATTTTTGCTGAAAATGATGATCTCTCGGAGGAGTATGAAAAGCATATGGCAGAAGTAGAAAATAATGTGGACAAAAATGAAGTTAAACAATAATTGGATTTTCCTCGTGAGAAGGTTCAAGCCAATTCTAATTTGGATATTTTTGCTTGGTGGAAATTAAATTCTTCAAGGTATCCAATTCTTTCTCAAGTTGCACGAGATATTCTAGCTATTCCCGTCTCTACTGTTGCTTCGGAATCTGCATTTAGTACGGGAGGACGTGTGTTGGATCCATATCGTAGCTCTTTATCTCCCACAACAGTAGAAGGCCTAATTTGTGCACAAGATTGTTTTCGAGGTTCAAATGTAGCAATTGATTTGGAAGATGTCGCGAAGGAATTTCAGGCCTTTGAGGAGTTAGGTAAAACATTCCTTAATTCTCTTGAGATTTCATGTTATTTCAAATTTGTGGTGAATTTAAATTAGATCAAATGATTAATAATGATTTTCTTTTTTGTCAGAATTTGATTATGATGAGGTTTGAATTGAAGCCATGTTGAATAGAAGACAATTGTTGCAAAACTCGGTTGCTCACTTCATCAGCCTCCCTCTTGTTTGAAGATGATTTTTAGTCTGTCTTAACACCCAAGTTTGCACTTCTTGAATTATGGAGATGGTTTCATGAAATGCTTATATGTAGTTGAAACCTATTAGTATAGTTAGTTGGCTTGTTGTGTTGAAAATGCTATGGAAATTCAAGTACCATGAATGAAATATGATGGGCATCTTATTTATAGTTATGTGCAAAATGTGAAGATGGGTCCCGATTTATGCAATCATACAGTGTTGCTAGTCTATTTCCTCTCTTTTAAGGACCTTTTGCCAATGATTCATGTGAATGATGTGTTTTAAGGACCTTTTAAGGCACTCAATCAAATCCACATCCTAAGCAAATTATGCAAAAATACACCATTCACGATCATTTTGTGGGGTCCTGATATATTTGAAATGCCAGAAAAATAGGCCTGAAAGTAAAATTTTCAACATTCTGCGGCACAATCAGATGGCTTATGGCTAGATTCTAATGATCTAAAATGTTTGGGATGCAGCCCATCACACTAGGTCTGAATCCCTGAATTGTGGGTCCCTCTTGTAGAAACTAAAATGAGCAAGCTGTGCATCTTTACTCGACCCAAGAAAGGATATGGCTTCCAGGGATTAACTAGATTGGAATCAGAAAGGATACAAGCAATAGTAATGCAAAAAATCAGTCCTCTAGAACCCATCAGTCATGGAAAGAACCATTTGATCTCACTGTGAAATGGAGACGTTGTAAATGAGACGACACGATTCTGTACCTTATCACAATCAAATAATCAGAAAATTGACCTATAAGAGAAGGCACCTGCACAAGAAACATAAAGAATTCATCACCATGTTGAGTCCAAAAACCAAACAGAAATGTATAGCATTGGATCGAACACATTTTTGCAGAGGTAATAGCGCCCATTTATATGCTCTTTTTTTTTTTTTTTGCTGCTGCTGCTGCTGATGAAAAAAAAAAAGCATCAAACTAATCAAGAAGTGACCTTAGTACAAGCCAAAATAGATAGAAATGTGAAGCAAGTGTTAAACACGTATTCCATGGAAGAAAACTTCATAGATTTTCTATTAGATTATTCTACGGTTTTTAACCGTAACCGAACCGTCTAATGCGGTTAACCGCGGTTCGGTTTTTTACGGTTTTTATACATACGGTTACGGTTACGGTTTTTAAAGAAAAAAAAACCGCGGTTACGGTTCGGTTAACGGTTTCCCCAAAATCACCGGTTAACCGAACCGTTACACCCCTAGGTCGAACCTCTATTCGATTCGCTTACAGGGACGGGTTGTTTGAAGTGGGGGTTATCCCGGAGTCAAACGCTGATGGTTCTATGGACGGTGATCATTTGGAGGCTTATGTCTATGATGCTCGTGAATGGAAGATCGGCCTTTATGAAGATGGTATCGACTATTATGCTCCTTACAACGGTTATAAGTATGGAGTTGAGAATAAGTCTACCATGGCTAGTCGGAAAAGACCTAATCAATCTCAACCACCCATATCAGGCACTGTCAAGTCTCTTGAGGCAGTTGATAAAGGTGCTACCACTTCTGCGGGTAAAGGCGAGAAGAGAAAACAGAAGGCCTTGGCTTCCCGAGTACCTACAGCTATTAACCCAACTTCTAAGAAGAGTAGAAGGGGTACTTCACACAGAGGAGTTGCCGGGGATAAGCCTTCAGGCTCTCAAGTTGTCCCACCTTCCCCTATTATAATTCCTTCGTCCCGGGTTGCAGATGTTGTCACTTTAGTGGAAGATTATGCATCTGGGGACAAGGGTAGAACAACTATGGCACCGTCTCCGATTTATATGAGACAAATCAATTTTGTTGGTGAACCTAGTATTTCGGAGGCCCCACTATCTCCTATTCAATAAGAATTGCAGTAAGGACAAACTGGGGCTGCGATTGAAATTCCTCCATCTATCCCTTTTGTAAATTCTTCTTCTATTCTTTCTCTTGATCCAACTATTGTATAGAATGTGTCTGGGTCATCTGAGTCCGTTTTTTCGATGAATGTACAGCTACAACCGGAGTTTCTTGTAAATGAAGTCTTTCCTCCTTCACCTCCTCACATTGTACATATGGGAGTGGAGGAGACAGTTAGTTTAGCAGTGTCGTCCCCAACTCCGATCATTTCGGACAGTGTTGAAGAAGCGTCTGTTCCAGAGGAGTTCCTACTCGTTCCCCTTGTACATACAGAGGCAGTGGGCAATACAGAAGACATACAAATAGTAAAGCACCCACCCGCTGTACACGAAGGGCTGCATGTAAATACAATAAATGATCCAACAAATGTGCAGCTACAGCCCGAAGAAACTTCTGAAGCACGCTTGATAGTGCATGAGGGAGATGAAACAGTCCAGTTTCCATCCACTAAACTTGGTGATACAACATTGCAAGCGAAAACCATAGATCCCTTTATAAATAAAGAGGCAGCTTCGACAGAACAACTTCCAATTGCTGTCAATAGCGGAGAGATGATTTTAGAGCCTCCTGCTCAATTTAGTGAGGTTCAAGGTAGCAAAATCCTTTCAAGCATCTTTCTTTTCACCTTGAATCTTCTTTAGTAACCTTTTTTTTTTTTTTTTTGCTTTTCTTTTCCACCGCTTGTGATTTATCAATTTTTTGTTTACTTTTACAGATCAGTTGCCTCTGAAATCTACATCACAACTCGAGGCGGAGGGTGATCAAAGTAACACAATTGCTTCTGAGTTACCTGCGGTCCCTGAGCCTTCTACTGCAATGCATGGAATAGGGCTATAACTGATGACTTAACGCGAGCTCTTACTATCAAGGTTCGAGTTATTTGTACCAGGGCCGTAGATTTCTTGGAGGAACAACCCGAAGAATTAATGGATGATTCTGAAGAAGAAAAAGAGATGGATACATCTATTACACCATGTAATTTTATTCCTCTTTCGTCTCTTTTGTTCATTCTTTCTTCGGTCATTCTGATATCAAAGTTTATTGTTTTGTGTGTCTCTCCCTTTTTTTATACAGTTGGTGAAGGTACTTCTTCTGTGACCCCTATAACAATAGAAGGAAGCGCCCATGATGCTGATTCCCCTGCTATTACTCAGACACCAAATGATGTTGATTCCCTTACTGTGAAGATAATGTTGCTCGGGATATCCCAAACCCTTACCAGTGGTAGTCTTACACAATTGACTAATTGCTGACGTGCCACGAACAACATCTTTGGCATGAATTGGGCACCGTTGGATATAAGGCCCTTGAGAGCTATCTTTGATGAGCTTTGTGCTTAATTATTTGGAAAGTCTGAAAACCTTCATAGTTTGGGCCCCACTGCCTTGTTCCAATAGGAAGTGGGACAAAGATTGACCAGCCTCTGAGCACAAGTCGAGGTCAGGTGTCAGGAACTGGACATTCCCGTGACTACTCGGATGAAACCCTTACTGCTTTGTCGATGTTGAGAGAGAGCATTGATAGAACTCGTTCGATGCTTGCTGATTTGGAGAGGCAATATGAGTTTTAGCAACAGAAATTCGAGGAACAATTCTCAAGGATGTAGGTTTGTCAGTATAGCCTATCGATTATCGAGAATGAGCTAAAAGACTTCGAGGCTATGCTTGACGAGCGTCTGGGGGCGGATTGGCAACAGCAGGAAGCGTTTCAAGTGCAGAGATACATCGCAGTGAAGAAGCATATGTTGAAGAGACACATAGAAGATTTTAACACTAAGTACCAAGCTTTTCATGCTACTTTTTTTTTTGCTGACCGGCTTTTCGTTCTATTTAGGTTGTTTCCTTCTCTCTTCTTCCTTTTTGTTCACCAATGGATTGTAAAAGACTATCAATGATGATATATTTTGTATTTTCTTTTCTCTTTTTTCTTTTTTTTTTCTTGCATGATAAGGGAAGCATGATCTTGGTTTTCAGATTCGGCAATTCACTAGTCTTTGCTTAAAAGAGTAGTAAAATAAAAGGAGGTCATGAGGATGGACATTAGCTGGGGTCATAAAAAGACACATTAGCCGGGGTCCTGACTTGGTTCCTTTTTTTGATGGGTTTGATTATAAAATTGACTAGGTAGAATGAACATTAATCGGGGCTTTGTAGGGGCATTAGCCGGGGTTTGGCCTTGGTTAGTTAGAATAAATAAGGTTTTTTTTTAGAGGTTAAATGGAGTCTATATTTACAAAGACTTTGGCCAAATGACGAAAGGGAAGTTATCTAGGGTCCATGGGAGGGACATTAGCTAAATGGCTCATATTCCAGTTAGGGAGGCTTGAGTGATCATCCTTAACTGGAGAAAATGAATTTGAAGAATAATCAAGAGTAGCAACGTTTAGGAAACTTTCCATTGATAGGCATTATACACATTTCGCCTTCAACGGTGAGGACAGTGTATGCACCATTTGAGTAGACCTTGTCGACGATGCAAGGTCCTTCCCACTTGGGTTCAAACTTCCCTTTGCACTTGTGGATGAGGATCATAGGTCTTCGAATTGCAAGGATTAGGTCTTTCTTTTTGAAAGCCCTTTCCCATACTTTCTTATCGAAAGAACCTGCCATCCTAGCTTGATAAATTTTGATACTTTGTCTGGCTGCCAGCCTTTTTTCGTCAAGACTTTCTAATTCTTGAAGTCTCAATTCAACATTTTGATCATCTGTAATTTTCTCTGCACCTGCCACTCTGAGTGAAAGTAGCTATATTTCTAGGAGTACTACTGCCTCGTACCCGTAGACGAAAGAAAATGGAGTTGATTTAGTCGGGCCTCTAATTGTGGTCCAGTAACATGGAGTTTTGTTCCCTATGACTTCTTGTTGTTAGATACTATCTTCTTTAGGATTTTGCAGATAGTTTTGTTGAAAGCTTCTGCTAACCCATTTGCCGCATGGTTGTACGTAGTGGAAGGACAACAATGGATACCATACTTATCAGTTGTCACAGAACCTATAGAATTTGTCGTTGCTGAATTGAGGTCCATTATCATGATATAGGCATTTAGGCACACTAAAATGACAGATAATATGATTTTTGAGAAAGCTGACTACAGTGTCAGCTTTCACTTCAGCTAATGGAATTGGCTCGGACCACTTAGAGAAATAATATGTGGCTGCCAGAATGAAATGATGGCCTTTGTCTGATGGAGGATGAATTTTTCCGATGGTGTCCATACCCCAGGCTTCAAACGGCCAAGATACAGTTGTAGGATGCAGATAAGTTGGTGACTGATGTATATAATCACCATGAATTTGACATTCCGTGCATTTTTTTTGGCAAACTGTATGGAATCTGCTATCATTGTAGGCTAGTAATATCCCAGCCTTTGTATCTGGTAATGTAATTTTGGTCTAGCCTGATAAGCACAACATATCCATGGGTGGACTTCATTTAGCATATTTTCAACATCTTTTTGAGATAGACACTGTAGCAAAACTCCATCAAATGATCTTTGATACAGAGTTTTAGATGGAAGATCATAATAATATATGGGCGCACGCCTTGGAATGCTAGTCCGATCTTTGATATTGTCGGGTAGAATGCCATGTAGGATGTAGTCAATGAAGAGCCCTCTCTAGTCTCTAAATGAGTTTTCATAAGGAGCTCAACTTTTTGAGATTTTGAAGCAATCTACTTCAGCCTGATGAGTATCAAGAGTTGGTAACAATTTTCGTTTTGTGACATTAATCTTTACCGTATCATTTTCCGGTAAGTCCATTGAAGTAGCTAGTCTTGCTAGAGCATTTGCTTTGACATTCTCATCCCTTGGTATAGGACGAAATTCTATCAATGTGAACCGGCTTTTGAGCTTTTGGGCTTTGTTGAAGTAGGGGACTAAGTTTGGCTTCCTCACTTTATATTCAAGATTCATTTGTTTTATGATCAATTGGGAATCTCCATATACTGCCAATATGTCGATATTGAATTCCAATTGCAATTCCAACCCTGTGATTAGAGCTATATATTCTGCCCTATTGTTAGAGCATGGTTCCAGCAATGAGAAGGAATGGGGTATGTATATTCTTTCTGAACTGCAGAAGATGATTTGTACACATGATATCGTTTCTCCAAATTCATTGGCTCCTGCAGCTCCGTCAAAATGCATGATCCAATGGAGATCATGATCAACGGTATGTTTGATGATCTTTTTGGTGAAGAATACTGGCCCATCCGAAAGGTCATGTTTGAATTCTGAATCTTCAGACAAAAGATGTTTTAGCCAGAAAATCTGCTAAAGCTTGCCCTTTAATTACTTTTGCCGGCGCATATCTTATATCATAGCATGATAATAATATAGACCCTTTGGCTAGCCGATCATTCAAAGAACCATCTTTTTTCATCAATACCTTAAGTGGATTGATTCGAGACACTAAATAAACCGTATTTGACAGTAAATAGTGTCGAGGTTTTTGTACTGCGAACATAAAAGCCAAGCATTCCTTTTCAACTGGTTTGTAATTGTGTTTTACCCCCACTAACATCCGAGATAGGTAGTTGTCGCAACCTTGGATAGAGAATCTGGGCCCACGACATGGTTTCCCATAGGTTCCCGTGGTGAGGATCCCTAAAACACGGGACAAACTCACACGATCAATAGTTTCAGAAGCGTGTACCAAACTACATCTAAACAAAACATATCAAATTAATTTCAAGATGCATAAGTTAAATTATCACGACATAATTTCAGAGGGAGAAATATAAACCTAGCATTTCCCAAGTCTTAAAGTTCCAAGGTTAATAAAAAGTGAGTTAGTTAAGTTTACAACCCAAATAAGAGGCCAACAAAGCCAATACATTCCCAAATTAACAAAATGTGAAGCCCTTAGCAAAATGAATGAGTCTCAAGATTCCGCCCAACGTCTAGATGACGTCGTCGGGCTGCCACTCTCGAGCTGGGGATGTCTTAACAATCTCCTGGTGCTCCTCCTCAAAGGCAACTGCACCTACACCTGAGCACCAAAACAAACGGATCAGACACGATGGTCTGGTAGGTGATCAATTTAGGCATGAATATAAATCATTTTAATGTTTGAAATACACCATGCTTAAAGCCATTTACTAAATTTAAAACAATGCTTGAACAATATACTTATCAAGAAAACAAAAGTCCATGAATGGTATTCGAAATGAAACTAGCATGAATACATATAATATCATGATTAGTTAAATCCACAATGAGCTCATCCTTTCTCTATCATACATGATGACAAGAGTAAGCAAATACAAAGCAAAGTGAAGCAAAACAAAGCGAAAGCCCGTGCCACACAAGGTGGGCGGAGACCGGTCGCGGAATCGGAACAAAGCAAAGATGTGTATATAGATACATGACTAATTTGCAGATAGTTCATATATTTAAGGACCCCCGGACTAGTGGATCAGACTGAAGGGGCAGTCCATGCTCAGTGTATTCACCTAAATTCATGAATACACAAAATAAAATGATACATATATGAAACGAATCGAAAACAGGGGAAATCACTTACCAAAACATGTCAAAGCAAGACTAAACAGAAATAGCATAAGCTATAGCGAAACGAAACTTAAAAAGTGACCCCCTTATTAATTCATGAAACAGTTCAAAACAAAGCTTATATTTGAAAAATTGAAACACGTGCAAAACGATATACATCGTGTCAAAACCGAGATTTCGAAACAAACTTATCAAGTATATGTTAAGACCCTTCATTTGGCTGTCGTGTATTTGAAGCCCCAAATGTCTGGATTAAAAATGGATTGGTTCCACCGAAGCTTAAAGACATTTTCGAGTTTCAAATGCACAATATCAAAATAGAAGACCCTCAACATATTCTGGCTTTCATTCTCATCGAACATCCTCCAAGAACCCAACTTTTTCTTCATATAATTAATTCAGGGACAGCACAGGTCCACTCGAGTGGGTAACAGTCCGCTCAAGCGAGCCCAAGCTCTGCTCGAGTGGACAGGCTTTTGGCCAGCGCCCATTCCAGATAAAAGCTTACTCGCTCGAGCGGGCTCGAGTGGATAGTCCTCTGCCCGAGCTCGTACAATGCAGGGAAAAAACCCATTCATCTTGCTATTTCTGATCCTTCCTCCTTCATTTTCCATCTTGTGAAGACTTGCAATTTCGTTGAGCCTACATGCTCTCCAAGGGATCATTTCCAACATTTCATCAACATAAACTCAAATCTCCCAATCTCCATACAACCAACTCCAACCAATAGCCCATTAAAAAAAAAAGCATTTGAACCACAAACATATTTCGGACTTAACAAAAGGAAGAATTTCCAAAACAGCCCAACAAGAACATGCATGTAAGTTTAAAGAAGACATCAACCCTCGAGCTTACTAAAAACAAGTCCATTTGCATAACTAGTAGCCAATATCACATATTTTGCACATAAGATATATAGTTACTTTGCATGCACCGCATATCTAAAAAGATCACTTGCCTTTGCCTAATGTGCAATCCAAAACCTTCTCAAGATCCTACCCAATAGTTGAGCCAAGAGTTCCACAAAAGCCCAAAGAAATCTCATCTCAAAACCAACAATTTTTGAAATCAAAGGACCCATTTCGAAAGTGGGTTTGCATGCATGAAATTTGAACTTCTTAGGAGTTCAAAAGTCCATTGAATAGGTGACAACTGGATGGAGGTGGAAAAGTTACAGGATTTTTGCGCAAAGAAGGTCCAGCTGAAGCTTGAAGGAAGGAGAAAGCAATGGTGAGCTCAAATCTCCAATTGGAGAGCAAGAGGTGAGGCATGCAAGGGCAAGGAAGTAGAGGGAAGATGGGTTCCCTGCTGTTTTTCTAAAATTTCTAAAGCTGAGAATGGAGTAGCTGGTTGCAAATGTGAGTGAGGAAGAGGGAGAGTTGAGTGAGTGGAAAGTGGGGCCCAATTACTCTAATTCTTTAATTAGCTAAAACATCATCTTGCGGGCCTCGGACGAGATCGACAAAGAAGGATGAAATGATCCTTGAAAAATCTAGCTTTCAAAAAGTATAATTTGCACATGGTTTTGAGATTTCAAAAATCGTGTCCAGATTTGGGTGTGAAAAGTCAATTTTACCCTTTTGGGCCGAAACACAGGTTTTTGGGCTTCGAATAAGGACGGACTGAATACAAAAGTTCTAGGTAATAACAAAACCATTCAAAAGAGATCAAAATCACAAGTTAAATAAAACATCTAGAATCATCCTTTCATGCTTACACGTGCACTAAGGGCATTCCCTGAGTGTGTCTGACTAAACCAAACGCTCTCAAAATTTCCAAAGCTATTTCCAAGACTGAGTCAAACCATATTCTAACCCAACAATCACTAAACCCTCTTAAGACTAAACAATTCCCTAATTAACACTAATCGAGCTAATCTTGGTCGGGGTTTGACAGTAGTAGAGAGCCACTTCTTTGCCATCATCATTATTTTGAGCTAGCATGGAGCTACATGATGAATGGTTTGTGTGACCTCGGAGCTGCCAATATAGGCAGATTGGTTAAATACCTTTTGATGTCTTTGAAGGCTTTATTGCATTCTTTGTCCCAGACGAAATCAACACCTTTTTTCATCAGGTGAGAGAAGGGTTTGCACTTGGCGGATAATTAGAGATGAATCTCCTAATGTAGACCAATCTGCCCTATATACCTTTGAGTTCTTTAAGAGTCTTTGGTGAAGGCATTTCTATGATTGCCTTAACTTTGATCGGATTAAGCTCAATTCCTCCTTTGTGTACTATGAATTCGAGGAATTTTCTTGAAGATACTCTGAAGAAACATTTGAGAGAATTCAAAAACTTTATGTAGATCGTCAAGATGAGTGCTCTTTTTCTTGCTTTTAATGGCCAGATCATTTACATAGCATTCGACTATTTTATGTTGCATGTCTTGGAAGATCTTCATCATGGCTTTTTGATACGTGGCTCCCGCATTCTTGAGACCAAAGGGCATGACTATATAACAGTATACCCCAAATGGGGTCCTGAATGAAGTACGTTTTTTTTATCTTCGTTGGACATCTTGATTTGGTTATATCCCGAGAGTCCACCCAAGAATGATTTGTGGGACATGCCTTATTGAGATATCAAAAATCAATACAAACCATGATTTATCCATTCTTTTTTGTGACGGGGACAATATTGGCTAACCAGTCAGGGTGGTGTTCCTTTCGAATAAATTGAACATCTTGGAACTTTCATACTTATTTTTCAATCTTTTCCATGATTTTCGACTTAGCACTGTAAGACCCCGACCCCTAATTTTCGGAATTAGTGTGTTTTTAGCCGTGGTTTAGTTTTCTAAGTAAGATTTGAGCCTAATTGAGTTAGATTGTGGTTTAGAATGGTTTTCCATAGCTTTGGGGAATTTTGAGAGCTGTTGGACCCGGTCTGATAGCCCGGGGATGCCTTAGGCTGTACGTGTAAGTGTAGGGGATTGTTCTTGATTTTGAAAAATTAAAATTTTGGTTTCTTTTGATAGGTCAAATTAGATCCAACAACTTTTGTGTTTAGACCTACCCCATTCAAAACTCAGAAAATCAGTTTTTCAGCCCGAGGGGCAAAACAGTCTTTTCACATTTAAATCTGAGCCCGGATTTTGAAATTTCAGAACCATGCCAAAAATATACTTTTTGAAAACTAGATTTTATAAGGATCATTTTAGTCTTCTTCGTCGATTTCATCCGAGGCACAGAAAGCCCAGTTCTAAGTCCATGAAGAATTTTAAGTTGTGGGCCCCATAATTATCACTTTATATAAGCCCCACCTTCCATCTCTTCTCTCCATTCTCTTCCCCAACGAGAGTGAGTTGCAGGGGCTCCCAGCTGAGCCTTATTCCTCTCCTTCCTTGCAGGGGCTCCCAGCTGAGCCTTATTCCTCTCCTTCCTTGCTTCTCCCTCCACCAAATCAACCATGATTCATCACCGTTTGAAAATCCGATTTCGCCATTGTGTTCCCCACCTTCCAAGCTCTCCCTAGACCCCATTTTCGTGTGAGGAGCAGCTGGACAGCCCTTTGTTTGAGCTGTTCCTTGCTGGTTGGAGATGCTACAGGTAAGACCTCCCTTTCATTTCTTTATATGAGGTAGGGCAGCCCCTAGGGAGCCTTGATTTCAACATGCCAGCTCTAACTCTAACTCTTTCCTAGATTCCAAATTTTGAGCCACTTTTTGAGTATGTTTTGGGGGTCTTTGTTTCATAGGTGTGCTTGTGTCTAATTGGTGAGATTTCTGAGTAATCTTGGAGTGCTAGAGACAAAGGCAAGTGATCAACTTAGCTCTCCTTATGCATGCAATGTTTGAATGTTTTAGCTTCAATGGTTTGATTCTTTTTCCATTCTAATTTGAGCAATGTATTGTTTCGAATATGTGTTATGGTTTGAATTTTTGTTTAGTTTGAAATGCATATGCTAGTGGTTTATCTTGATGGTTTTCATTCAATTGAAGTGGCTTTTGTCTTGCCTAAATGTTTTGCAAATGGATGAAAGAATTGAGGAGTATTTTGTGAAATGATTAGATGTGTTGGTTGTTAAAAATTTTAATGGAAATGGCCCTTGGAGAGCACGGAGGCTCAAGGGATGTGCAGGGATTTGACAAAGGAATGGAAGGATGTAAAATGGGTGAAATGGTGTGAAAAATCTGAACTGAATTGAAGCTGCTGCAGATGGGCGGTCAGCAGTCGGCCAGCCGACTGTTGACCCACGGCTAGCCGTCCCTGTGTCGGTCAGAATAACAGTAACCAAGTTTTGCACAGGGTGTGGTAGGCCCGCGGTCGGTCAGTAGGCGGCTGGCCGACCTGCGCAGAAAAATGGAAATGTAGTATTATTCCTGAACAGTCGGTCAGTGGTCGGTCAGCCGGTCGGCTAGTCGACTACAACCAGCGGCTAGCCGCCAGGTAGCCTCGTGGTGGCCGAGTGTACAGAAGGAGAATTTTGAAGGGTCTCCGATGGGAGAGAAAAACTAGAATATGTTAAGGGGTCTTTAGCTTGATGTTGTGCAATTGAAATATGAAATGTTGTTTAGCTTCAGAGGCACCAATCCGCTTTTAATTCCAACATTTGAAGGGCCTTAGCATATACTTAGTCTTGACATATACTTGAAAGTCTGTTTTCCGAAACTTAGTCTTGACATGAAGAATATTATTTTGTACTTGTTTTGACTTACAAGCATTGGTTTTGTCTTGGATCTCGTTTTGCACTTGTTTTGACTTACAAGCATTGGTTTCGTTCGGGTATTGTTTTGCACTTGTTTTGACTTGCAAGTATCAGTTTTGTTTCAGGTATTGTTTTGCACTTGTTTTGACTTGCAAGTATCAGTTTTGTTTTTGGTATTGCTTTGCACTTGTTTTGAGTTACAAGTATCAGCTTTGTTTCAAAGAACCCACAAAAAGGGGACTACTTATTATGCTTTGACATGCTTATAGCTTATGCTACCTTGTTTTGTCTTGCGTGCGCCATCCACCCCGTGTGGTCGATGATGGAAATATGAGAACTTGGTCCGGGCGGCACCCTTAACCACGGGGCGTAGCGTGTCAACCATGGGCCTCAAACGGCGAGTCTCCATTAGTTTTGTGCATTCATGAATTCCGTTGAATACCACTGAGTTTGGACTGCCTTCTCAGTCTGATCCACTAGTTAGGGGGTCCTTAAACATAAGGACTATCTGCAGATAAGTCGTGTATTTATACACATTTTTGTTTTGTTCTGGTTCCGCGGCCGGTTTTCCCGCCCACCTTGTGTGGCTCGGGCTTTCGTTTTGTTTGCCTGTCATGCTTTGTCTTTGCTTGCTCTTGTCATCATGTATGACGGAGAAAGGATGAGCTCAATGTGGATTTACGAATCATGATGTTTTCTCGTAATCATGCTAGCTTTGTCTTGCTTTTTGTTCATGTACTATTTGAAAATTTATTAAATGGTTTTAAACGCTAGACCACATGTACTCATGCTACTTTTGCCTCATATTTCGTTCGTGGACTTTTGTTTTCTTGAAGTGTATATCGTTCAAGCATCGTTTCAAGATTTGTAAACCATTTTAAATTTAGTATATGGTTTCTTATAAATTTTAAATGATTCATACTCATGCTTAAATTGATCACCTGCCAGACCGTCGTGTCTGACCTTGTTTGTTTGGTGCCTTAGGTAGCAGGTTATCGTCTTGAGCTAGTACGTGTGCAGATGGCTATAGAGCCACGAGTTTTGCAGGTTGTTGTTTCAGTGATGTCATACAGACGTCGTGCTTGACTCCGGAGATACATTATACACCTGGGTAGTATTTGTTCTTAGCTTGTTATTTTGTAAGGCTTTTGTTAGCCTTTTCTTTTGGGATTGTAATTAATGCACTTGTTAAATTATAACTTGAATATTCTTGGGTATTATAAGCCTGTCACTGTCATCTCTGTATATTTTGATATCATGTTTGTTCCAGTCTGAGTATGATTATGCAATGACAGCTTTATGCTGATGGGTTGAGTGCGATACGGAACCCGATGGCCACGGGCTCCGGGTCGCAATGCCACGTAAGCTTCCGCGAAATGTTCTTGATGTGTTTGGAAATTTTGCCTTCCTCACACACGCGGATTCCGGGGAGAAATATATTTATCCCTTACTTCCCAATTCGCGTCCTCGAGGTCGGACCGCTGCAGGGATCCGGGTTCGGGGGCGCGATAAGCACGCTGTTGATCTTGTTTTACTGGTTTGATACCTTTTGAGATATGTAATTTATGTATAACTATTTCCGGATATAATCCAAGCATCTCTACATAAGTCCATGCAAAACAATCCACAAACTCAAGCAAGAAATACAAAAAATCCTCTAGTTCATTTCCTTTAATATGAGCATTTACAAAGGTACAACGAGGATTGTCAGGGGTTCCCAAGTTTACCTCTTGTACTTAGTCCTCGGTTGGAGGGTTGGGAGGAGGCTCTTTCACATGATTTTCAGAAGCTTCCAACTAAATGAATCCCTCTGGGGTATCATTTGGAGATTTAAGCCAAGGCCTGATCCCTTTCCAAGGACTCGGTTTTAAAGGCTCAATGACTTGTACATTTAGAACCAAATGGTCCTAAGAATCAGGATTGTGCGGATTTTGACTTTCATCAAGCTCTGGCTACCAATGATTGGTGGCCTAAGATGCCGAATCATTAGAATCATATTCTTTGGTGTATACCACTGTTTTTGCCCTGAAATTTCTTGCAACACTCGGTATATTCTGATAAGGAGCGTATCTAATGCCCAACCGGGATTCTTTTATCCGGTGGTTCCAATCGAACTCTTCTTTTTGCTTCTTCGTCATACTAGTGTAAGGTACCGGTATCCCTTCAGTCATCCCTAACCTAGGTATTTTGAGATTGTAACCCATATTTCTCATCATGCTGTGAGATTAATGACTATAGGGTTTGAAGTTCGGCTTGCCTTCACTGACAAAATTTCCAGGTAGAGGCATCTTCCGCCCGTTGGAATATCATATCATGTTTCTAAGGTTTCTAGGCAGGTATAAGAAAAGCTGACCCTTCAACCTTAAGTATCAGATACTGATCTGAATATAAGTGGAGAGGAGGTTCATATCGTTATTGGTGGTGGATCTGTAAACATGCAACTAATTTCCTCTGAGTCTGACTCGGAATCAAAGTCTTGAATTAGAGATACCACATTTGTTGTGCTCGTTCTTCTTGTCATGTTTCTCAGAGGAAAAGGAACATGATCTTCAACAGTCTCCATGAACATAGCTAATTCTTCAAAATTCCCAAAATCTTCTCCAATGGCGAGTATCCAAAAATCATGATGTAAACTATGTAGGCATAGTGTGATCCACATATTTCGAGGAGGAGGACTTTTGCACTTGCAGATCATTTCTAGCCATCGATCTATATAGCTGACAATAGACTTCCTGGGCCCTTAACGCGCGAGAACCAATTGTCGTATGGGTGATTATTTCTTTCTCCATCTAATTGTATGCCTCTAAGACACGGATAAGACCCAATGAACGTCTCAAAGTGTCACGCTGTGCCGAACTACGAGTTTCGTTCTCCAATTGTCTGAAATTTGTTTCCTGCCGACTTCCCCAATTGTGAGACGAGGCCATCACGGCAGGATAGATTTGACGATTTTCTGCATCACCCATCATTAGTCTAAAATTTCTTTGGGCAGCCGAACTATACAGATCAGATCTCATACTTTCATGATATCTGATTCCACTGCGATCTTGGGGCAATTGACCTTTTGCATCAAGAGTCATTAACAAGTCAGACCAAGGGATTTTTTGATCTGATTGATTAACTGCAGAAGCCAAGTTAACCAACTTGGAAGACTTAACGAAAATTATCAAAGGTTTACCCTTCTTCATGTTGGGTTTCACCTTGATTGTAAAAGGCTCGAGTGTATCCGCAAACCGTACCACTAACTTCTTCTTTTGCTGTTGATTCAAAACTTTTGCTGACTCGGCTGTGCCTGTTTCCACTGCAAGCTTCTTTACATTGGGCTTTTATTGTGTAGTCCTCTCTTCATACATAGCTGCATCAGTAAAGTAGACCTCCTTTCCTTTGAAAAGCTTTTCATCAACGAAGACATGATGTACCTTTCTACTGCCATCAATATATTTGAAACACTGATAGAGAGTAGAAGGTAAAATGGCGTAATCGTGCAACCATCTTCTTCTAAGCAAGATGTTATAGCAAGCTCGAGTTTTGACGACGTGTAAGGTAGCTTCAAAAGTCAAACTCTCAAGCTGGAATTTGATTCGAACCTTCCAAATGGGGTTTTGTATTTGACCATCATACCCTTGAATTACAATATTGGTGCTGGTGACCTTGCTTGGTGGCACTCCCAATTCTTGCAATGCTGTGATGGTAATGAGATTAAGAGCTGACTTTGGATCTACTTGCACTCTGGGAATTGGCATCTCTTTAATATTTGCTGTGAAATACAAAGGCCTTGTATGATTGACATTGCTCAGCAACATATCTTCTTTAATGAAGGATATAATAACTTTAGAAGCATTCTGGATAGAATAAGACTCTTCATATTACTTCTGAGGTCTTTTGGGCTTAGCTACTTGATGCTTTTTCTCTATTTGATGCACTTGAGCTACATGCACTTGATTATTAGGATCTAGTGCTTGTAGTTCCCAAATGAAACTGTCTAGAGTTTTCTTAGACATTTGCAACAGATCAAGGATGTGCAATCGTGCATGTATGTGTTTAAGATGCTCGACAAGGTCATACTTAAATGGCTCATTGGCCTTTCATTAACATCGTAATTTACATTCTCGGCATTTACATCTTGCCCCATGGGGATTACTAGTGAAGGAGAAGCAGAAGGAGGAGTAGATATGGAAGGTTTATCATAATTGACTTTATAACTCCTTTCGGACCTGAGGCCACTTGCAGTACCATTTTGGATAGCCATAACTTCTTCTTACTAGTAGAAGAGATTTCCCATTCCTTCAACTAAGTCTTCAACATTGGCAGATGCAGAGGATGTGGTGTTTTCTTCTTTTATGCTAGTGGCCACGTAACATAATACTACACCCCATCCCGAGTTTATCAAGAGTGACTCCAATTAATTGAGCTTAATGCTAACTAACTGTGTTTAATTGAGCTAACTGTGGTTAATGACCAAAATGAGATGGATTAGTCTCAAATGATTGAATTAAGCTTAATGAAGTGAATTTGAGTGAAACTAAGTTGATTGAATTGAGTTTAGACCCAAGCAAGAAGAAAGAGTAAGAACTTTTTCGTAAATATGGATTTTCGCGTATTTTGTCGAATATGGTAACTCTTGATACCATCGCATGTATTTTAAAGAGTACATTAACTTTTGTAATAGACTTGAGTCCATTTGACTTGAAGTTGGTCAAATGACTTTTCATTTGACTCAACTTGTAAATAGAGAAATAGATGGAGGGTTTAAGTACAAAATAGTGCTTATAAGGCTTGGGATGAACTCCAAATGAGTTCATTCATTCATTTTCCATCTCAAGACATTTGAGAGCAAACCCTAGGCTCCTTTTCTTATTTCTTGCTTCAATCTCTTCAAGCAGAGAGTTTTTGAAGTGATTCTTGTAGGAAAAGTACAAGACTTCATCTTCCCCATCAAGCTTCTTCCATTTTTGGAGTGCTAAGGTTTGCGGAATGACTCAAAGTTTCTTCCCTTTAAGCTACAAGTAAGTAGATAGTTGCTTTTGCATAACTTGAAGTTCTATTGAGTGGTTAGAGTTGATTTCTAGCGCGAATAGCTCATAGGAGTCTATTTTTTTTGTTTTCATTGTGTTAGGGTTTAAAGTGAGGTGATTTGTGTTAGATTGAGCTTGAAAGGAAAGGGGTTTTGAGTGGAATTCGAAATTGAGGCAAGTATAAACAATCTACTTATGATAGATGTTAATTGCCATAGATATTTTATTGAATGAGGTTTTGTGTACAATTTCCATTCTTCTTAGAATTGGTTGTTTATGTGAATTGATGGAATGAAGGATTGGAAGGAGTTGGTGAGAGAGGATAGGAGGTCCTATTTAATATGCAGGTTCAGATTGGAAGGAAGGAAGGAGGAGAGGAAGGAAATCAGTTTCAGGTTTTGAAACTGAAATCCGAGACTGTCCGATCAATTGGAACTGAACGTCCGATCGATCGGACAAGTTTCTAACCAGGCGTCATTTCCTGTCTGAGACTCAAGTTTAGTCCGGTTTGAGAATGATTCTGTTTGAATAAGAAGTGGCTTCTTATGAGTATAAGTATTCTTTAAATTAGTTTTAAGACTAATTGTAATGTAATTGAAGGTTGTTAATAATTATAGAACCATACAAAGAGAATTATAGATGACTAGACCATTGTTTCAATAGTGTATCAATTGTTCATTGTTTATAAACTAAACCTTCATAGGTAATAGTGAAGGAGACTCTAATGCACACTATATCTAATGTGATATTCATCGAAAATAATACGTGCGTTAGATAACCCAGTATTATACCTAAATGAATGGTTTAAATTGGAGAATTGAAGTGGATTGAACTGTGAGTTATTCTAATTCTTTAGAATTGAGTTGCATTCGAATTGTTAATCTCAAGTCTATGTTGTGAGTTACATTGGTCGTAATTGTTTCTAAGGTTATTGAATTGAATTGAAATCCAAAAAGGTTTAAATGTTGACTTGAGATAGAGTTGTTAAATTGTATTGATATTTGAGTCTGGCACTATATAACTATCCCATAATTGTTCATAAATGAATTGAATGAGTTAAATGACTATTCCTATTACAGTAGATGAATTGGGGTTGTTTCGGAGCTCCGTGGTGATGTCAATTGTCCCTGGCCTGGGCACTGGTAGATTCCACACTACACTAAATGATATCAATGATATTAAATTCCTTCCTTTTGGAAGATGGTAAATGAAATGACATCAAATGAAGTGAAATAAAATCAAATGAAATGAATGATATTGTAGTTGCCAATTAGTAAATGTCATTGTTGACTCTACATGCATGATATGTGTTGTCTCGAATTGTTTAGAATTGGAATTGAATTGTAGAATTGTTTGATTGGTAAATTGAACAGAGTTATTATAAGTATTAGCATTTACTATCATAGATCTGTATATACATTGCTGAACCATTGTGTTCACTAGTGTTATTGATGACATTACAGGCCTGATTACCAATGCCGGTCCTGCAGCGGCCCCAGCGGCAGTGGAGGAGACCACTCCAGTTCCTCCAGAAGGACTGATAGAGTGGAATGGACAAGACACCAAAAGACATGGATACTGAGTGCGAAGTAAATTAGAAATTCTTTTTGAGAACTCAATAGTTGCCGTCCTGCATTGTATTTGAATATCCAGATGCTTGACAAAAATTATGAAATGATAGGAATGTACATGTATAAATAACTTTACATTTGTAAAGAACTATTAAATTGTTTATGATAGCATATGAACATATTTTCCAAAAAAGTTGTATATTTTTCAGGTTTGAAAATATGTTTATCCCTTGTGGATTTCGTTTTAACTTCGGTTAATTTGGAGTTTACAGGTGTAAGTATGTGCTCGCGACTCGGGGTTAGCTCATAGATAATCAGATCTCGGGGCCGGGTCGTGACACATGACGTCAGCTTGGGGTCACTCCCTGGATCTGTTGATTCTTCTTCCGCAACAATGACCTGAGGTGTTTTCATGAGAACCAAGTTTAAAGAGCTGACTAGCACGACCCCAGGAGTATCCATGGATACCCCGCATTGACCTTTGCTAGGTCCTGTGGGTGTATCGCTGATAGCGATAATCGGAACATCCTTTAGAGAGGAATTTTGCCGGTCACTGACGATTACTGGGACATGGCGACCACTTGGAACAGAGGCAGCTGGCATGTTGTTGGAGGTATTGTCTTGATGCTTGGTGGTTAGAGACTCTTCCTTTTGAGAGCCACTATTCTAACCAACTCTTGGTTTTACAAGCATTGGTGTCCTAGAAGCGCCATGTATTGTGAGTGCGCCTGTAGATGTCTGATGACGGGGCATATTATCATCCATGATCGGAAGAGGGTCTGGATGAATTTATGAAGGTAAAGGGAATGAAGGAAGGTCTACTAGCCATTCACCAGGTTCAAAGAGCCTTGGTTTGTAAATTTGAACTTCCATCTCCGGGATATTCTCTTGATAGAAGAAGGGATCAGTGATGAAATTATTCTCATTCAATATCTCGTATGAGAGGTATTCTTGTTCATCAGGATCTGATTCCTGGTCACTGTCCTGATAATCGTAATCTATAGTCAGTGGCATTATAGGAGGTACCCAATCATCATCTGAGTCCTTTGAATCTAAAAGAGGAGGGCGTCCCACTCTGGAGATTTGTTTACAATTTGAAATTTACAACTTGTCTTCTGTTTCAGTGATAGGGAGAAGGAAATATGCCAAAGTGATAGGTTTCATCATTGGTTCAGAAGATTCTGCCGGTGTTTTCTTTCTTGGTGCAGGATCAGTTTCTTTCTTTGTTTCTTTTATAGACCGTGCCTTAACTACTTGGCGAGAGTTGCGAAGCGACTTTTTGGCTTTCTTCCCTTTTTCGGAAGTAGACCTTGATCCCACTACTTTCCAACCATCATCATTTATGAGGTTAGGATGCACCCGTATCACTTCTCCAGACACTATGGTAACCGGGACAAGTCCATCTCCATTTTCGACTTTATTAATTAGTCGAAACTCCAACGTCTTTGGTATGAAAGGCCCGATGTTGGTAGGTTTGAATGATCCAAATACTACCATGTTGACCGATGCGGAATCACATTTTCTATCGAGTTGTATAACTCCTTTAGTCAACATATCTTTTTTTGGGTAGCCTCATCTTAGGATCTTGTGCCGTTCTGGGAGTCTTTGAAGTTTGAATATTGAAGACTTCTTCTTTCTTCTTTCCTTTGGACGCAAAAGGTGCGGAAGTTTGAATTCTTTTGTGCTTGTTTTTCTGATCAAGTTCCTTATGACAGTCTTCTGCATCAATGGCGGCTTCCAACAGTTTAAACATAGATTTAGTCTTAATGCTGATTACCATCTGTTTAATCTCAGATTTGAGATTGGACTTTCACATATCTACGGCTGATTCTGAGAGATGAGCTCCTTGCATCTGTAAGCCAATGCCCTCCATCTGTTTTTGAAGCCCTAAACAGACTCATTTTCTCCTTACTTGGATTGAGTGAGTGAGTTTTAGCTGATTGGTTGATCTTCTTCTTGGAAGTGTAATAAAAACTTTTCTTCCAGAACCGACCACTAAGTGAGGGAATTTTCTAGCAACTATTTGTACCAATCAAAGGTCATTCCTCTTAGAGTGCCTATGAACGATCTGATCTTCAAGGCATCTATATCATGCTTGCCCCCAAGCTGAGACTTAAAGTGAATTATGTGCTGATAAGTATAACTTTTTCCCATGTAAGACTGAAAGGTTGGAGGTTTGTACTTAGGAGGATAGGGAACCAAATCCATTTCAGGTGGATATTTTGGCATGATTCCATTTTTCCCAAGTCTTCCCTCATCCCTAGTTTTAGTTAGCATGTCTACCACATCTTTGTAAGTCATAGGTTTCTCCAAATCTGTTTGATGACCACTCTTTGAGAACTAGCCACTTTGCTTGGATATCATTTCTGAAAGTTATTGTATTTGTGCCGCAATTTGGTCAATTCTTGCTCCAGATGTATGTGGATCTCTTCTATTTAAAGAAGATGGAGTTGCTGGCGGCTGATCATTTGGATCAGTCACCCGTTCTATAAGGAATTGCAGTTGAGTAGCAATTTGGTTAATTCTATCATTTTGCAGTTTAACCAAATCTTGTATATTTTCAACTAGATTTTCACCTTCAGCTTGTTTTTCAGCATTTGTTGGAGCACTTGTTTCCCCAGCCATAAAGACGGAGTATTTGCCTGGTCTAGTATGGGGTGAGAAGCTACTCCCGAGACTCTGAGTGGTCAACGAAACGTCATCGTCGATGGCCCAAAGTACAGGGGAAGCCATGCCCCCTGTGTTTTTATTCATTAGAGGTGCTTCCTCATTCGTAACCAGAGTTTCATGTCCCTCGGAGGCATCGTCTAATTCTTCGCCTTCCATTGGATTTGAACTTTATGTGGTGATTATGGCAGAAAACGCCTGCCACGTCTAGTCTCGATTATGCAAACGATAGCAGTATCGTGGTCATTTTCTTTAATCACCCGTTGCTGAGTGATCTTTCTTTGATTTTGATTCCGGGGACGATCTAGAGCCTTTCTTTTAATTTGATTGGCCAGATTGGTGGCCAATGTTTGATCACTCCTCCTGACTACCAAGGGTACGGAGTGATTAATGGTGTGGCCTATTTCTTCCGGTTGGTGGACCAGTAGTGTCAAGTATGTTTACTTCATTTTTCTCATTTTTCATAAAGTCTTTGAACCTTGCAAGTCCTGCAGCATTATTAATAGAAAAATGCTGTTGTTTCTTCTTTGGGAGCTTCGCATGTGTCTTTGAAGGGCAAAGTGTAGGCCCTACTATGACCGAAGCGAGGCGTCGCCGTCCATGACTCCTCCCTTCTTTCTAAGTAAGAGGATAGAAGGTGTTCTCTTCAAGTGATGTCAATGCTGTATCCTGGCAAGCTTTCTTCTTGAATTTTCGGAGCTTCGGAGACCACGTTGTGTAGGTGGGAATTGTTTCCTTTTGCTGTAACTTTTTCTTTTCAAGCACTTGGTGCCAGTCTTTACCTTTGTAGGTTTTGACTTGGCCATTTGCCATCCTAGTGTGGAGAGTATCACCAACTGTTTGTGCCGTCCTTGCTCCCTGCACTTCCTTAGTGACGCGAAGGCAAGTTGGTGCAGTCTCCTTTGAGTTTCGACATTCTTTGAGATGAACACCAAAAGGATTTTGGGCATACTTTGACACCCATGGCTCTTGTGGCACAGACTTTTCGAAGGGCTTTACCACAATTGGAGGAATTTTGGTGGCAAGGGCTACGGGAGTTATCCATTGAAAAATAGATACTCGAATTGGGAGTTCATTTTCAGTTCGGGCTCTGTTCTAGTCCTGGAGATCTTGTTTTTTTGAATGGATATCTTGAATAGGCGTTTCTTGCTTCCATCGAATGTGATAATAAGAGAATTCATATTTTAGCTGCAAAAGAATAAAAGACCAACAACGAATGAGTGATAGGAGAGCATATTTATTTACTCAATCCTATATCAATCTATTTCATTTTCTATTTTAATGTTTTTATGTACATGCTATTGATAAAAGGGAAGCACTTTGGTACAATAAACATAACCCCAAAATGGGTAAGAAAATGATTTGTGATTCAACCATATTCATAGTGATGTATTTGGCTTTTGATTGACATATACCAATGAACTGATTAACTGGGATCTCATCAAGTTTTGTAGGCCATAAGCAGGGCAGTAACTGTTTAGACTTATAAATTAAGACAACTTTATAAAAGAAAAAAGTCCATTGGCCATATTATTTTGTGACATATTTTAATTTTTGTCACCACTTTCGATTCTCCATTCTGTAACGTTTAGGAGAGTTCTGGGCTCTGTATGATGAGTATTCGGTTAACACATACGCTTAGAATTTCATAACAGAACGTCTTGAAAAAAAATGCATGTATTCCAACGACCACTTTTCCTGTGGACCAGCCGATGAAGGCTGCTGGTATTAGCCGATGAAGGCTGCTGGCATTAGCCGCTGAGTGCCAAGCACTCTAAGCAACCCACACTGGCTTTACACATCATGACTGCCAAGTGTTTAATGTCTTAAGTGCATAATCCACCGGCCGGGAGACTTTGTCAATCGCTATGGCTAGTTTGGGACGTGCTAATATTAATGATATTTGGCCGTTAGGAGTGTAATATTCATTTCAATAGCCGCTGGATGTGCGCAGCAAGATGTGGCCTACTGGTTAACATCATATTTCATGGCCACAAGTCATTTGTGTTAGCCACCGTATCCTTTTTGCACCGGCCGCTGGGGGTCGTGCATCTTCTCCATTCTGTCTCTGTTAGCTTTCCTCTGATATGTTCTTTCTCTCTCTGTTTTTTTTTTCTAGAACAGCAATAGTTGAGGAGTTCTTTTCAAACTTTTCCCAAGCATTTTTTACCAATGAAGCATCACTGATGATATGTGATTTCCCACAGACGCCGCTAATCTTCTAGTTCACCCAAAAGAGGAAAATGAAAGTCTATTGAAGAAGCTTTTATTTATCATTTGAACATTACAGAAAAGGATGAAAATGACTCGCACGTGTACTTGATCATGTAGGTAGGGTTATCTCCACTTTTATTTACATGGGTTCTTTTTGCTTCACCTTCTGGTGCAAGTTGTTTACAACTTTTTATACAATCCCCTTGTCAGGCTTAGGAGATCAAATACAAGGGAAATTTGAATTGAAAGAAATGACGAGAAGTCTACTACTTTTAGGAGTTTGTTGGAGATGAAATTGGAGAAGTCTGATATGTAGCTTCCTTTGTCAGTGTTTGTAATTCATCACCATTATTTAGAAAGAATGATTAGCAAAGAAGTCTGCTTTAAAACAACAGAGGCAATCTTTGTCCTTCCTCTATGGTGAGAGGAACAAAGACTGATTTTCAGAAGCTATCGCCCAAATCTAGAGAGAAGTGCTCTTTGTTGCCTAACTCTTACCTTGCGAATGGAAGAATAAGAGAGTCTTGAAAATGGCATAGTTTCTGGGCTTTCTTTGCGCTAGATCGGAGATGGTTTGCTGCCCTCCCAAGTCTTCGTTTTATAGCCTTTGAGGAGTCATAACTGTCGGAAATCATGAGGGAGTGGAGGTGGTTTTGAAACTGCCATTAATGGAAAGTGTAACTGTTCCCCTTTTGTAGGTCCCGCAGTCATCAAAAGAGGTAACTGGCCAAAGATCGTGGGCGACAGGCAGCCATGAAAGAAGAGGCTCAGCGGCCAATACTTGAGGATTTGTAGCGTCCAGGAGTCATTTTTCAAATGAAGATTAGCGACTGCATCATTGCGCTGGGCGGTTAGTGCATTGAAGACTATAGTGGCCGGAGAGCTTTGCAAACAGTAGTCGCTGAAACATCTTCACTATGGCCGGTCAAACTCTAGTGATCATAAAATATCATCTTTTCATACAAATGATTATTTTTGCTTTAGGAAATTGTGATATGTTGATGAACGAATTTTTTGAATGCCAACACACTACAGACAGCGAGTTCCTAGGTCACATTTCTTTGATGATCTGATCATATGTAAGCCTCGTTGACCTCCATTTACACTGTTTGGGATACGCTAGACATGAGTCAAGGGCCGAACTTAACCTTGACCATGTAGCCACCTAAGTAAGGCATTGGGTTATAAAATGGATCCCAATTCAGTAGCAATGGTTGTCATTTGATGTTATACACCTGCAGGAGCACCAAGGTTACTTAACAAGCAACTAGGACTCCGTTGACTGCTGTCTTAGGTAGAGTGGGACCCTGGACCTGAAGAGAGGGCCAGCAATTATAGTAGTTTAAGGCATATGTTGCCCACATGGTTATGGATGGTCTTTCTTGTCCTGTGCTGCATCTGGCCCATGCTCATCATGGGTGGGGGGGGGGGGGGGCGGGGGCGGGGAGGGGGGGGGGGGGGGGTATGGTAAGGACATATTTATATCCTGATGTAGTCAGGACAATATCCAGGTCCCATCTCCAGTCTACATAGTTGGATCCCACCAACTTATTCTAGTTGAGAATGGTCGCAAGTGGATTGAAAGTATTTGAATTCATGCTGAATAAACTGTAGCACATAACCATACATTTATTTAAAGAATATTAATGACATTAGGGTTTAGTATTCTACCAAATTTATGTGGGAATCCTCATAACCACTAAAATTTAGAATACATCAGAATTTCAATCCCTCGGGTATGCCTCCTTGGGGAGTGCGAATACCACCTAGATTGGTGCGGATCAAAGTAAACCAAAATTAGGATTAAGACTAACTATCCACGATCCCCTTTCATTCATTATTATCTAGGTATCTCATACCAAATAATGTATGACTCCCTATCAGCTTTGGCTTCTAAAATACATGAGGCAAATCCTTGGAGATACTACATCATTATTTTAGTTAAGTGTGACCCACCAATTAACATTGCGTGACAACCATTGTGGGCAGCTCCTCCTTGGGGAGTGGGCCCCCAGCCCGTCTCAGCAACACTATCCTTTTGGGAGATCCATATCTAGTAACCAGACAAATAAAAGCCCTCCATAGGGAACGGCCATTCGCAAGATGGCGCAAGGCTAATACTTTCCCTATAATGGACCTATGGTGGAAAACCATGGGGATTTCTCAATTTAAATGCCCCGCTCCCACTTAATATTTTAGAATTGAGGATTTTCCTTTTAAGGTATTAGGGCCCACATATATATATATATATATATGAACATCAAATCATCTCATAATATGATCAAAGATTTGTTCCAAGTCAAGTTATTTTAAGGAAAGTCCAGTTTCTTAAATTAATGTTACCAATGGGTCCATCTCATGGGTCATCAACACTAATTAGAACTCTTACCAAAAATTAATTTGATTTGACCAATTTTAGTAATTTGCTATGTTTGGATCAAATTTGGAAACATTCTAAATCAAGCAATCATCCATAAATAGAAAATGCTAGAAATAGTTACTAGTCCTCTCCTCCACATGGCCCTAGCGGAATAGACTCCTTGGGCATTTCCAAAACACTTTTGGTAATATTCAAACTCTTTGATAAGTATCCCATAAAATCAACTGAGAGATATTCCCCTCCTCGATCTGATCGAAGATTTTTGATACTTTTATCAATGGCTTGTTCGCTTCGCTCGAAACTTTTTGAACTTTTCAAAAGCCTCGGACTTGCGGTGCATAAGGTATATGTATCCATATCTTAAGTAATCATCTGTGAAAGTGATGAAGTACTCATATCCTCCTCTCGCTCTAACATTAATGGGTCCACACATATCAGTATGCACTAATTCCAATAAATCTTTGGCCCTATTGCCCTTGGATGAAAATGGTCTTTTGGTCATTTTGCCTTTCGGACAGCACTCGCAGACAGCATTGGTTCGACCACCAATGAAGGCAACATACCATCTTTCACTAGCTTGTCAATCCTATTTATGTTTATATGACTTAGCCTCAGATGCCAAAGTTTTGTTGGATTAGATGAAGGTGATTTTCTCTTTAATGATGGTCTATTAATTATTTTGGTGTCATGTATCTCATACATCGTGGGAGTTAACAAATAAAGTCCATTGGTTACCTTGCCAGAACATATAAAAGTACCGTTTCTCTTTATGACAACTTCAGCACAAAAAGTAATAGAATAACTTTTATTCACCAAACTAGAAACTAAAATTAAATTCCGCCTTATAGACGGTACATATAAAATGTCTGACAAAACCAATTTATTATCTAAAAAACATAAAGTAATAACTTCCACTGAAACCGCCTATGCCTTAGCATCAGATCCTAGGTTGACAATGATTTCCCCGCCACTAAGCCTCTTGGTTTCCTGGAACCCCTGCAACGAATACAGATGTGATTAGTTGCACTGGAGTCTACACGCCAGGATTTTGAAGTACCAGTTGTAAAACTAACTTCAGAAACAAGTGACTCAATCATACCTGAGGTCTTCTTCTTAGATAGAAAATCTGGACAATTCCTTTTCCAATATCCTGTCATACCACAGTGGAAACACTTTCCTTTTGTCCCCGAACCCTTAGCCTTGGCCACACCACCAGTAGGATCATTCTCCGCCTTAGGACCCTTGGGGACTGATTTCTTTTTGCCTTTCCGGCCTTTCCATTCGGTTTGGACCTAGCAACTGACTTTTCTATCATCAGGGCAGTTGGCTTTTTCTTCATAATCCCCTTAGCAGCTGCTACCAGCTGGCTAGACAGCTCAGCTAGGGTCAGATCCATTTTATTCATATTGTAATTGATCTTAAAATGGTTGAATGAATCCGGTAACGACTTGAGGATTATGTCAATTTACAATTCTGCATCAATCGCGGCACCCAGTACATCTAACTCATTCAATGAGTCCATCATCTTGAGCATGTGGTCCTGTACTGGTGTTCCCTCAGCCATTTTGGTGCTTATGAGCACCCTCATAACAGCCTGCCTAGCAGGCTTGTCCTGGTCTGCAAACATCTCCTTTAAATTCGATATAATATCGTATGCACTCTTATAGGATTGATGTTGGTGTTACAAAACACTAGACATAGATGCCTGTATATAATATCTGGTCATCTCGTCGTCTTTGGTCCATTTGGCATAAAGGTCCTTCTCGTCCTGTGGTGTATCTGGTCGAGGCTCATCAAGGGGGGGGTATGGTAAGGACATATTTATATCCTGATGCAGTTAGGACAATATCCGGGTTCCTTTTCCAATCTACATAGTTGGATCCCACCAACTTATTCTGGATTGAAGGTATTTGAATTCATGCTTAATAAACTGTAGCACATAACCATAAATTCAATTAAAGAATATTAATGACATTACAGTTGAGTATTTGACCAAATTTATATGGGAATCCTCCTAACCACTAAAATTTAGAATACATCGGAATTCCAATCCCTCTGGATAGGCCTCCTTGGGGAGTGCGAATAACACCTAGATTGGTGCGGATCAGAGTAAGTCAAAATTAAGATTAAGACTAACTATCCATGATCCTCTATCATTCATTATTATCTAGGTATCTCATACCAAATAATGTATGACTCTCGATTTGCTTTGGTTTCTAAAATACATAAGGCAAATCCTTGGGGATACTATATCACTATTTTAGTTAAGTGTGACCCACAAATCAACTTTGCGTGACAACCGTTGTGGGCAGCTCCTCCTTAGGGAGTGAACCCCCACCCTGTCTCATCAACACTATCTATATTGAGATCTATATCTAGTAACCAGACAAATAAAAGCTCTCCGTGGGAAATGGTCATTCTCAAGATGGCGCAAGGCTAATACTTTCCTTACAATGGACCTATGGTGGAGAACTATGGGGATTTGTCAATTTAAATGCCCCTCTCCCACTTATTATTTCAGAATTGAGGATTTCCTTATAAGGTCTATGGGCCCATCATATTAACATAAAATCATCTCATGATATGACCAAAGATTGGTTCCAAGTCAAGTTATATTTAAGGTCCAGTTTCTAAAATTAGTATTACCAATGGGTCCATCTCATGGGTCCATCAACACTAATTAGAACTCTTTCCAAATTTAATTTGATTTGACCAACTTTTAGTAACTGCTATGTTTGGATCAGATTTGGAAACATTCTAAAAAAGCAACCATCCATAAAAAGAAAGTGCAAAAATAGAAACTAGTCCTCTCTTCCACGTGGCCCAAGCGGAGTAGACTTCTTGGACTTCTTAGACTTTTCAAAACTTTGGGATTCCTCAAACTCTTTGGGTATCTCCAAAACTCTTTTGGTAATCTTCAAATCCTTTGATTTGGAGTCCAACTTCACTTTCCTTCTTCGTCTCGGTCATTGCTAGAATTTACAATTTTATAAAATTATATAAATTCCTATGCCTCAACGATGAGACTTACATGGCAGTCTAATAATGGAATTAAAATGGCTATAGGGAAACCAACATGCCTTGCCCTTTCATGGGAAACCAAGGAAACCATGATACCCTTTACACTTAGCCTCAAAGAAAGCAACCATATAAAGAAAGTAAAAGACTTGTGGGCCATATGGAGATGACAAGATAACCTGCATGTTAGTATCTGATACAACCATACAAATCACAAAACCAGGTTGCCAAACAATGTTGAAAAAACAAGATGCCAAAGAAGACCCGAAACTAAAAAATACAAAAGTTGCACCTGCCGTTACAGTGTCCCCGGACCGGCCTGCAAGTACTCGGTCAACCGGGCACGGGTCCTGGTCGACCGGACAGACGGACATAAGATTTTTGGGTTCCTTCTGTTTCATGTCCATTCAACTCCAAAACTCTTCTGAAGTGTTCCAATGGCTTCCTATCATCCTTCCATCATTATTAAACCCTTTTGTGACTATCCAATCATGAATCCACTTAATAAATCAAGCAAATTCATAAAAACTGATCCGTACATAGCCCTTCCTATAGCCCTTCCTCTATCTTCTTCGCATCTCATGCAAAGAATATAGCAAGCTTACTACTATAACATGATTAGAGATGAGGTATGGCTCTGATACCAATTGTTGGAAGTAGGTAGGCCTCGTGGATAGGTTTTCAAAACTTTTGACCCACTTGACTCAGTGATCAAGTATCCATAAGGCAACAAAACCCAATTCAGGATCCATGGCCTCTTTCTCATGATCTTGTACAGTAGAAAACTCTATCTAGAAGATAGAAATCGCAGCATACAAGCAACCACGAAATCCACAACATACAAGGAAGTAGATTATACCTTTGGAGCTTAGTAGTGCTCTAATGGAGAATTTGATTAATCCCTTTGATGAAGAACTCTTTCACAAAGCAAATCAGAATCTCCAATCCCCAATTGTCTTCTATGCTATGACCTGTCTAAGATCTTTTTTCTCAAAGAAGATGGTGGAATCTCCAAGAGAAAAACTAACTAGAAATTCAAGGAAACTAGAAGAAGAAAGAGGAGAGAGAAGATGTGCAACTCTTGCACAAAAGGGGAAGCTTGGGCGTGAATTCCAAGGAAGGGAATAACATGGATGTCGAGCTCTCTTTCCTCTCCTATTTATAGCCTAAAGCATCTCCTCTTTGTATATTATTAGAAGTCCAACTTCCATAATAATTAGTAACTTACTCTTCTTACTATTACCACTATTAGAAGTCTCACTTCAAATAGAAATACTAAGTTTCTAATTCCTTTCCTTTTGAGTTCAAATAGAATTAGTAATGATCTAGTCTTGGGCTAGCGTGGGGACCACCAGGAATTCCATAGAAAGCTGGCTCAAACTGGGACACTGCGACCCCATATCTCATTTGCAATTTGGGCCTGCAGTTAATTGCAACTAACTCCACTAAATAAATGCAATTGAACTCCGGTCTTAGGAATAAATTACATGAAGGCCCTAAACTTCCCTATCATTACAAGTAGAGCCCTCCATCAATATCAATGGATCAATTGGATAAACTATCCTATCAATTTAGATCCATATCTTATTATCCTTGAGACCCAATTAATCACAGTGATCATTAGTACCATCCAATTAACTCTTAATTGAGATGAGTGTATACTTACCAATGATAAATCCATTAATTGGCACAATGAGATAATTAGGATAGATTTCATTTTGATCATTAAATGTTCCCACAGTCCTACTACCACGTACCCAAGACACGGAGGTGTTGACTTACGATTAGCCTCACTCATTGGTGACTCAAAGCAAATGAATAGATAGAAACTTAAGTTCATCAATGTCTTAGGATTGAGAGTCTATTGTTAGGGAATTATGAGAGCAGACCTTAAAGTAAAGACAGTGTTCATAAGATGCTTCTCATGGTCCTTCAATACATCCAATGTTCTAGCACTATGATCCAGAATCTTACATTCTGATGATCGAGACAAATCACACTATCTCATAGTAATCAAAGTACTGCAACCTTGTAAGATGAGATGTCCAGTCTCATCACTGGTTGTGAAGATATGTAAGTATAAGATTTCTATACATCTCTCCCATATGTTGATATCATCTATACACATATATTGCATCTAGTATACTCATGGACTCCCGATTCATCTCGTGAACCATCATGTTGTTCGTATTGGTTATGTACAAATAAGTAATAAAACACCATTTATCTCATGAAAGGAAAGCATGAATATATTGATTAATAAAGAAATAATCAATTTATTACATCATCAACTGGATTAAGACCATATAATCTAACAATCTCCCACTTGGGCTCAATGCCAGTTTGGGTTGCTTCTCATGCTCATCCCGTCTACAAGTTGCTCAAAGACCTTGGTAGTCAAAGGCTTAGTAAATGGATATGCGAGATTATCCACAGATGCTATCTTGGTGATGGCAATGTCACCTCTCTGCACAATCTCTCTGATAAAATGATATTTCCTCTGTACTTGCTTTTGGCTTTTATGGCTTATGAGTTCCTTAGACTATGCGACTGCCCTGCTGTTCTCATAGTAAACTGTGAGCGGCTGTCACGCCAAAAGTACCACTCTAAGTTTCATAAGGAATCTCTTGAGCCAAACCGCTTCCTTAGCTGCTTCACAAGCCGCTACATATTCAGTCTCCAAGTTGGAATCAGCGGTACATTCCTGTTTAATACTCTTCCAGCTGATAGCTCCACGACCAAGCATAAACACATACCCAGAGGTTGATTTCCTGGAATCCTTATTGACATGAAGTCAGAATCTATGTAACCGACTGGAATCAACTCATCACTGCCGTAAATTAACATGTAATCTCTAGTCCTTCTCAAGTATTTGAGAATACATTTCACAGCAGTCCAATGGTTAGGTCCTGGATTAGACTGATATCTGCAGACTAAGCTCACTGCGTGACAGATATCCGGTCTAGTACAAAGCATATCATACATAAGGCTGCCAACAGTCGAGGCGTATAATGTTAGTTTTATGGTCTCAATCCATTAATATTGATGTAATAAATTGATTAATTTCTTTATTTATCAATATATTCATGCTTTCCTTTCTTGAGATGAATGGTGTTTTATTACTTGTTTGCACATAACTAATACGAATGACATGATGGTTCATGAGATGAACCGGAGTCCATAAGTATACTAGATGCAATACATGTGTATTAATGAGATCCACATACGGGAGATATGTATAGCAAATCTTATACTTAAATATCTTGACAACTGGTGATGATGACTGGACATCTCATCTACAAGGTTGCAGTACTTTGATTACTATAAAATAGTATGATTTGTCTCGATCATCAGAATGAAAGATTCTGGATCACAGTATTGGTACATTGGATGTATTGAAGGACCATGAGAAGCACCTTATGAACACTGTCTTTACTTTAAGGCCTGCTCTCATAATTCCCTAGTAATAGGCTCTCAATCCTGAGACATTAATGAACTCAAGTTTCTATCTAATCATTTGCTTTGAGTCACCAATGAGTGAGGCCAATTGTAGGTCAACACCTTGGTGATTTGGGTATGTGGTAGTAGGACCGTGGGAACATTCAATGGTCAAGATGGAATCTATCGTTAATATCCCCTTATGCCAATTAATGGATTTATCATTGGTAAGTGCGCACCCATTCCAATTAAGAGTTAATTGGAAAGGTACCTATGATCATTATTATTAATTGTGGCTCAAGGATAATAAGATATGGATCTAGTTTGGAAGACAGGTTCAATTGATCCATGGATATTGATAGAGAGGCCTACTTGTGGACATAGGGAAGTTTAGGGTCTTCATGTAATTTAATCATAAGACTGGAGTTCAATTGCATTTATATAGTGGAGTTATTTGCAATTACTGTGGGTCCGGATTGCATATGAGATGTGGGGTCGCGAGTCCCAGTTGGAGCCAGCTTTCTAAGGAATCCCTAGTAGTCCCCACGCTAGCCCAAGTTATTGGAAAAATACTAATTCTAGTAGAACACTAAAAGGAAATAGAAAGTTACTATTTCTATTTGAAGTGAGACTTCTAATAGTAGTAATAGTAAGTTACTAATTATAATGGAAGTTAGACTTCTAGTAAGAAGAGAGTTACTAATTGTTAGAGAAGTAAGACTTCTATTTCAATTAAAAAGAAGAGGTGGCTTGGCGGCTATAAATAGATGACGAATAAGTGTTGGACGTCCCCTATGCTATCACCATCCTTGGGATTCATGGCTAAGGAGTTGCCAAGTCCAAGTGTTGGACGTCCACTACTTTTTGTGCAAGAGTTGCACATACACATCTCTCTTCTTCCCTTTTCTAGTTCTCTTCTAGTTTCCTTAAGAGCTTTCTCTTGGAGATTCCACCCATCTTCTTGAGAAAATAGAATCTGATACGGGTCATAGCGTGGAAGACGATTGAGTCTTGGAGATTCTGATTTGGTTTGTGAAAGAGTTTCATCATCAAAGAAAGATGCAACTTCTCCATTAGAGCACAACTGAGCTCCAAAGGTATAATCTACTTCGTTGCATGTTGTAGATTTTTATGGATGCTTGTTGGGTGCTGTTCTATTTTCCTGATAGGTTTATTTACTGATCATGATGGGTGAGATTGAGGACATGGATCATGGATTTGGTTTCATGGCCTTATGGATACTTGATCCCTGAGTCAAGTGGATCAAAAGTTTTGAAAACCTATCCACGAGGCCCATTCACTTTCAACATATGACACTTCTTTTTTTTCTGATGTGTCTTAGGACACTGATCCTCGGAAAGGTGCACTCCATGCCTGAAACGTGTAATGCCCTTCTTGGAGTCTTGCATTGCAAACCGCACTAGCACCTTATCTATATACGCAGCTTGAGATAAGCCAATCATCCTATTTTTCCGGTCTCAATGGAGTTTGATCCCAGGAAGTAGCTAGCTTCTCCCAAGTTCTCCATATCAAAAGTCTTAGCCAACCAAACTTTTACTGTTGACAGCATCCCTATGTCTCTCCCGAGGAGAAGGATGTCATCGACATACAATACAAAAAAAAAAAAACTACCCTATCCCCTTCACTTTTCATGTACACATATGTCTCATCCGGGTTCTGACTAAAACCAAATGACTTGATTGCCTGGTCAAAACGGATGTTCCTACTCCGAGATGCATGCTTCAGTCCATAATTGGACTTCTGCAGATTACAAACTTTTTTCTCTTGGTTTTTTGCCACAAAACTGTCTGGCTGCATCATATAGATGTCTTCCTCAAGATGGCTGTTGAGAAAAGCCGTCTTGACATCCATTTGCTAAATCTCGTAATCGAGATGAGCCGCAATGGATAAGAGTATCCGGATAAATTTAAGCATGGCTACCGGCGAGAAGGTTTCCTCATAATCGATACCCTCTTTCTGAGTATACCCTTCGCAACAAGCTTGGCCTTAAAGGTCTCAACTCTTCCATGCGGTCCTCTCTTCTTCTTGTAGACCCACTTGCACCCAATAGGTTTAATATTGACAGGCAAGTCTACAAGTGTCCAGACCTGATTAGAGTACATCGACTCCATCTCAGCTTTCATAGCTTCTTACCAACGTCCCGAATTTGTGTCATTTATTGCTTCATCATAGTTACAGGGATCTTGTTCCAGTTCTTCCGGGATTGCCTTGTAAGACTCTCCAAAAAATGAGTACCTGTCAGGGAGCCTGACAATCCTCCTACTATGACAAGGCACTGGTGTAACTACTGGGTTAGGTATGGGCGGATTTTCTTCAAGTTCGGTTATACTAGGATTTGGGATTGATCGCTCTTGAATTTCTTCCAAGATAACCTTTTCTAAATATTTCTGGTCAATCACATAATCTTCCTCCAGAAAAACCGCATTGGTGCTTACAAGCACTTTCTGCTCTCTGGGATTATAGAATACCCAACCTTTAGTTCCTTTAGGATATCCTACAAAGGAGCACACTTCCAACTTTGATTCCAACTTATCCGCCTTAACCTTCAGCACATGTGCTGGACAACCCCAAATGTGTAAATGTTGTAGACTATGCTTTCGCCCGGACCACAACTCCCGGGGAGTCTTAGGTACAGACTTAGATGGTAAGAGGTTCAGTATGTACATTACAGTATCCAAAGCATATCCCCAAAAGGATATAGGTAATCCTGAGAAACTCATCATAGACGTGATCATATCTAAAAGAGTCCGATTCCTTCTTTCTGCTACTCCGTTCAGTTGAGGCATACCAAAAGCAGACAACTAGGATAGAATCCCATTCTCTGATAAGTATCCTATAAAATCAACTGAGAGATATTCCCCTCCTCGATCTGATCGAAGAGTCTTAATACTTTTACCTAATTGCTTTTCCGCTTCCGCTCGAAACTCTTTGAACTTTTCAAAAGCCTCGGACTTACGGTGTATAAGGTATGTGTATCAATACCTTAAGTAATCATCTGTGAAAGTGATGAAGTACTCATATCATCCTCTCGTCCTAACATTGATGGGTCCACACACATCAGTATGCACTAATTCAAATAAGTCTTTGGCCCTATTGCCCTTAGATGAAAAGGGTCTTTTGGTCATTTTGCCTTCTGGACAGGACTCCCAGACAGGCATTGGTTCTACCACCAATGAAGGCAAGATACCGTCTTTCACTAGCCTGTCAATCCTATTTAGGTTTATATGACTTAGCCTCAGATGCTAAAGTTTTGTTGGATTAGATGAAGGTGATTTTCTCTTTAATGATGGTCTATTAATTATTTTGGTGTCATGTATCTCATACATCGTGGGAGTTAACAAATAAAGTCCATTGGTTACCTTGCTAGAATATATAAAAGTACCATTTCTCTTTATTACAACTTCAGTACCAAAAGTAATAGAATAACTTTTATTCACCAAACTAGAAACTGAAATTAAATTCCGCCTTAAGACAGTACAAATAAAATTTCTGACAAAACCAATTTATTATCTGAAAAACATAAAATAATAACTCCCACTGAAACCGCCTCTGCCTTAGCATCAGATCCTAGGTTGACAATGATTTCCCCGCCACTAAGCCTCCTAGTTTCCTGGAACCCCTGCAACGAATACAAATGTGATTAGTTTTACTGGAGTCTACACGCCAGGATTCTGAAGTACCAATTGTAAAACTAACTTCAGAAACAATTGACTCAATCATACCTGAGGTCTTCTTCTTAGATAGAAAATATGGACAATTCCTTTTCCAATGTCCTGTCATACCACAGTGGAAACACTTTCCTTTTGTCCTCAAACCCTTAGCCTTGGCCACACCAGTAGTAGGACCATTCTCCGCCTTAGGACCCTTAGGGATTGATTTCTTTTTGCCTTTCCGGCCTTTCCTTTCGGTTTGGACCTAGCAACTGACTTTTCTATCATCAGAGCAGTTGGCTTTTTCTTCATAATCCCCTTAGCTGCTACCAACTGGCTAGACAGCTCAGCTAGGGTTAGATCCATTTTATTCATATTGTAACTGATCTTAAAATGGTTGAATGAATCCAGTAACAACTCAAGGATTATGTCAATCTGCGATTTTGCATCAATCGCAGCACCCAGTACATCTAACGCATTCAATGAGTCTATCATCTTGAGCATGTGGTCCTGTACTGGTGTTCCCTCAGCCATTTTGGTGCTTATGAGCACTCTCATAGCAGCCTGCCTAGCAGGCCTGCCCTAGTCCGCAAACATCTCCTTTAAATTCGATATAATATCGTATGCACTCTTATAGGATTGATGTTGGTGTTACAAAACACTAGACATGGATGCCTATATATAATATCTGGTCATCTCGTCGTCTTTGGTCCATTTGGCATAAAGGTCCTTCTCGTCCTGTGGTGCATCTGGTCCAGGCTCATCAGGGGGGGGGGGGGGGGGTATGGTAAGGACATATTTATATCCTGATGCAGTTAGGACAATATCCAGGTTTCTTTTCCAATCTACATAGTTGGATCCCACCAGCTTATTCTGGTTGAGAATGGTCACAAGTGGATTGAAGGTATTTGAATTCATGCTTAACAAACTGTAGCACCTAACCATACATTCAATTAAAGAATATTAATGACATTACGATTTAGTATTCTACCAAATTTATGTGGGAATCCTCGTAACCACTAAAATTTAGAATACATCAGAATTCCAATCCCTCTGGATATGCCTTCTTGGGGAGTGGGAATGCTTCCTAGATTGGTGCGGATCAAAGTAAGTCAAAATTAGGATTAAGACTAACTATCCATGATCCTCTATCATTCATTATCATCTAGGTATCTCATACCAAATAATGTATGACTCTCGATTTGCTTTGGTTTCTAAAATACATGAGGCAGATCTTTGGGGATACTACATCTCTGTTTTAGTTAAGTGTGACCCACAAATTAACTTTGCGTGACAACCGTTGTGGGCAGCTCCTCCTTGGGGAGTGAACCCCCACCCCGTCTCACCAACACTATCTATATTGAGATCCATATCTATTAACCAGACAAATAAAAGCTCTCCGTGGGGAATGGCCATTCTCAAGATGGCGCGAGACTAATACTTTCCTTACAATGGACCTATGGTGGAGAACTATGGAGATTTCTCAATTTAAATGCCCCTCTCCCACTTATTATTTCAGAATTGAGAATTTCCTTTTAAGGTCTATGGGCCCATCATATTAACATCAAATCATCTCATGATATGACCAAAGATTGGTTCCAAGTCAAGATTTATTTAAGGAAAGTCCAGTTTCTAAAATTAGTTTTACCAATGGGTCCATCTCATGGGTCCATGAACACTAATTAGAACTCTTTCCAAATTTAATTTGATTTGACCAACTTTTTGTAACTGTTATGTTTGGATCAGATTCACAAACATTCTTTAAAAGCAACCATCCATAAAAAGAAAGTGCAAAAATAGAAACTAGTCCTCTCCTCCACATAGCCCAAGCGGAGTAGACTTCTTGGACTTCTTAGACTTTCCAAATCTTTGGGATTCCTCAAACTTTGAAAAATACAAAAGCTTCACCTGCTGTTACAATGTCCCCGGTCGACCGGGCACGGTTCCCGGTCGACCGGACAGACGGACATCAAATTTTTGAATTTTTTTGTTTCGTGTCCATTCAACTCCAAAACTCTTCTGAAGTGTTCCAATGGCTTTCTATCATCCTTCCATCATTATTAAACCTTTTTGGGACTATCCAATCTTGAATCCACTTAATAAACCAAGCAAATCCATAAAAACTGATCCGTACATAGCCCTTCCTCTATCTTCTTCGCATCTCATGCAAAGAATAAAGCAAGTTTACTGCTATAACATGATTAGAGATGAGGTATGGCTCTGATACCAATTGTTGGAAGTAGGTAGGCCTCGTGGATAGGTTTTTAAAACTTTCGACCCACTTGACTCAGTGATCAAGTATCCATAAGGCAACAAAACCCAATCCAGGATCCATGGCCTCTTTCTCATGATCTTGTACAGTAGAAAACTCTATCTAGAAGATAGAAATAGCGGCATACAAGCAACCACGAAATCCACAACATATAAGGAAGTAGATTATACCTTTGGAGCTTAGTAGTGCTCTAATGGAGAATTTGATTAATCCTTTTGATGAAGAACTCTTTCACAAAGCAAATCAGAATCTCCAATCCCCAATTGTCTTCCATGCTATGACCCGTCTAAGATCTCTTTTCTCAAAGAAGATGGTGGAATCTCCAAGAGAAAAACTAACTAGAACTTCAAGGAAACTAGAAGAAGACAATGGAGAAAGAAGATGTGCAACTCTTGCACAAAAGGGGAAGCTTGGGCGTGAATTCCAAGGAAGGGAATAGCATGGGTGTCCAGCCCTCTTTCCTCTCCTATTTATAGCCTAAAGCATCTCCTCTTTGTATATTATTAGAAGTCCAACTTCCATAATAATTAGTAACTTACTCTTCTTACTATTACCACTATTAGAAGTCTCACTTCAAATAGAAATAGTAAGTTTCTAATTCCTTTCCTTTTGAGTTCAAATAGAATTAGTAATGATCTAGTCTTGGGCTAGCGTGGGGACCACCAGGAATTCCATAGAAAGCTGGCTCAAACTGGGACACTGCGACCCCATATCTCATGTGCAATCTGGGCCCACAGTTAATTGCAACTAACTCCACTAAATAAATGCAATTGAACTCCGATCTTAGGAATAAATTACATGAAGACCCTAAACTTCCCTATCATTACAAGTAGGCCCCTCCATCAATATCCATGGATTAATTGGATAAACAGTCCCACCAATTTAGATCCATATCTTATTATCCTTGAGAACCAATTAATCACAGTGATTATTAGTACCATCTAATTAACTCTTAATTGAGATGGGTGTATACTTACCAATGATAAATCCATTAATTGGCACAAGGGGATAATTATGATAGATTCCATCTTGATCTTTAAATGTTCCCACAGTCCTACTACCACGTACCCAAGACATGGAGGTGTTGACTTACGATTAGCCTCCCTCATTGGTGACTCAAAGCAAATGAATAGATAGAAACTTAAGTTCATCAATGTCTCAGGATTGAGAGCCTATTGCTAAGGAATTATGAGAGCAGACCTTAAAGTAAAGACAGTGTTCATAAGGTGCTTCTCAAGGTCCTTCAATACATCCAATGTACCAGCACTATGATCCAGAATCTTACATTTTGATTATCAAGAGAAATCACACTATCTTATAGTAATCAAAGTACTGCAACCTTGTCAGATGAGATGTCCAGTCTCATCACTAGTTGTGAAAATATTTAAGTATAAGATTTGCTATACATGTCTCCCGTATGTGGGTCTCATCCATACACATATATTGCATCTAGTATACTCATGGACTCCCGGTTCATCTCATGAACCATCATGTCATTCGTATTGGTTATGTGCAAATAAGTAATAAAACACCATTCATCTCATGAAAGGAAAGCATGAATATATTGATAATAAAGAAATAAATCAATTTATTACATCATCAACTAGATTGAGACCATATAATCTAACAGGGTCGTGTCGTGCCCCAGTGCTAGGCGTGCTCGTCGTGCCTCTATACTTTTTTTCCAGATTAATTTTTTTCTCTTAAAATTAAAAATTAGAACACAAGCACGAAGAATGATAAAGATATTTAATTGGTTCGGTCAAACTTGACCTACTCCACTGAGAAGAGAACCATTTGGACCTTAACTTTCTAAAGGTTTATAAATAGGATTACCTTCAAAGCCTTACAATCTTTTTAGAGCTTAAAAATAAAAAGGAATAAAAAAACTTTTATATTTATAAATTACAACAAGGGAAAAGTTAAAAATCAGATGTGTAGTCCACTAATGTACTTTGCTGGATCATAATCTTCCATTGCCACCAACTCTTGCTTGCTCTTATCTACCAAATACCAGTCTCGTAGGCAAACACAACACTTCACCATTTATTCAGTTAGGTTTGTTCTTTTGTCATCCACCACATGTCCACCTGCACTAAAAGCATGTTCTGATGCTACAGAAGACATTGGAATAGTTAATAGATCACGAGCCATGGTAGCCAATACCGGATAAATGTTTTGTTGTTGCTTCTACTAGGCTAAAAGTCAACACTAGATGCATCACGCACCCGTATTACACCGCTGTCAAGATACAAGGATAACTCTGTCACTATATTACTTAAGCTTAAGCTGGATGCCATGCCTGTGGACAAGAAAGAATACCACACATCCCACACAGCTTCAGCCGTTTGCTGGAATTCTGAAGCGGTCATACTAACCCTAGTTGTACCCATTTGCTCACAATAAAACTGGAAAAGTGCTTGTAATTTTGCCCTTATATTTGAAAAAATATTTAAATCTTGATCATTCTATTTTTATTTATTCCATCAATAAAAAAACTCCACACCACATAATTTTAACCTAAGATCAAATACAGTAGCTAAAGAAAATGTCATTGGAGCCTCTTTCCAATATTTATTAAAATTTTCTTCCATGTTTCTAATAGTGTTATTAAGTAAGAAATGATCTCTAAATCTATTAATTTGAAAAATAATTTGAAAAAGCTTTATTAGATGTGGGAAAAAATATCCCGGAAAAAAAATAATGTTGAAGTATAAAAAGATTCCAATAAATCTCTTATATGGGCACTCAACTCCCAATATCCATCACTCATCAACAAATGTGGTGCATGAAAAGCACAAAATTCATTCAAAACTATTTTTCAGTCAATTGCCTTGTTTAACAAATCATACATAGAATTTCATCAATGTTCTACCTCTTTGGGTATTTTTATAGCTAATATGCCTTGCCTTGCACACATTTGGGCATACAATTGTCTTCTTTGTGCGGAGCAGAAAATAAATTTACTAATGTCTTTAATAGCATCTGTTTAACTTACAATATGCTTTAAACCAACCTTTGCAATAGGATTTAAGATGTGACATATACATTTGTTTTGAAAGATAAAGTTATCTATTAAAGCTGCAAGTGGCATCTACTATCTCATTAGTTCAATTCCCACTGTATTATTACTGGCATTATCTAAAGTTATAGATATAACTTTTTCCTTAATGTTGTATTCATCTGGTTTTTCCAAAATAAAGGTACTAATTCTAGTGCTACTGTGTGGCCATTCAAGACAGCTAAAACTAATTATTTATTTATTAATAATCTACTTTGCATCTATGTTATGTGCAGTAATACAAAGATAACTATCATCCCCTTTAGAAGTCCATATATCTATAGTTATGGCTATGCTATTAGGAATTTCTACAAGGTAATTTTTAATATTGGTCTTCTCTTCTTGCCAGAGTCTAATAGCATCATTTCTAGCTGTATTTCTTAAAATACTATGAAATTGTGGTTTACAGTATTTTTGGACCCATTCTTCAAAAAACTCATTTTCAATAAAAGAAAATGGTAATTCGGATAACACAATCATTTTAATAAGATTCTATCTAGCACTTTGTGCTTTTAAAGAAAAAGACCAAAACTACTACTACCACTACCACCAGTAGTAGAAATTTGGGTCGGTGAACCAGGCCCCCTGCCCCTGCATCCGTCAGCGTACGTAAGGCTAAACATTTTCGCCTATGTCTTAACAAATGGCCGGTACCAAATTTTGATTCGGCACCAGAAATCTTGCTATAAAATTTTCATTTGGCCTTTTGGACTTTCTTTCCTTCTTCAACAACTTCAAACGTTTCATATATATCGCAAACTTTTGAAGTTCTAGTCCTCTTGGATGCTTTATGGGAACTACTAGGAATGGGGGTGGTAAATCACCTACTTCATCTTTCAATTCAATAAAACCTTCCTCTTCTAGAAGATCATCACGCCATATTTCAAAAAATAAAATATAAAAATAATAATAGTAACAACCTTCTTTTTGTGATAATTAATATAAGAAAGGGGAGAAAATGAGAGTTGATATAATATATTATAAACTTATAAATATGAATCTCAAATTTAAATGATATAAATACCTCTAAATTTTTTAAGGCCCCTTTAATCTTGTCTCTTGATGAGTTTATCTTTGGCCCTCCAAAAACCTCTTAGAAAGAGTGAAAGAGTTGAATGTTTTCAGAGAGAGCTAGAAGTGTATAGAGAGCGAGAGAATTGTATAAATTGGTGAGTAATGAGAATGGGAGGGTTAGAGTATTTATAGAGTTTATAAGATTGAAAAGGACACAAAATATCTCTTATATGACCGTTTTATGGCTGTTTGGGGGGGGGGGGGGGGTTTAAAATGGATAGTTTTCCAAAAAATAGTCGTTTATGACCGTTGAGCAGGCCAGGCGGGCCGTGCCTGGGGGGCCGACCGTTAAGAATGGGTTGACCCATAGTGGTTTGTGCCGAAACAGGTTGGCCATGCCCATTCCCTCAACCCAGCACAGCCCAACGCATGGGCCGTGTCGTTGACCAGGCCATGCCGAGCCATTTGACATCTCTACCTACACTAGTTCTGTGGTTGGAACTGGTGCTATTGGTGAAATTGATTCTGCTGTATTGGCTTTTGAGGATGTGGAACTATGGGATTATTAGTTTGAGTAAGTTGCTTGTATTGCTGCCTAGGATACTGTGACTAGAACTAGGCTGACCTCTATGCAATTGGCTTGGCTTGACGATACGAGAAATTAGGATGGGACCTATTATCTGGGTGGTAGGTCTAACTAAAAGTGTCAACAGTTGATTTCTGGAAGTTTCCATATGAATTCAGTGCATTGGCTTGCTCGGCCTTGACAAATGGCAGACTAAGCCAACTCTTACCCTTGTGCTCACAACTATTGCATAACACACAAACATGATGCGGTTCGCTCATACTTCTCAAGGTGGGCTCTTGTTGCTGAGAGGTGGGTTGGCATGAGATCACAGACATAGATGGTATCTTTTTTCTGAAGTTTTCTACTCCCTGAACTAAACTGGTCATCACATTTTTCAACTCAAGGTCCTGTTTGATGTTGTACATTCCAGGCTTCTAAGTCCCTGTCTCATCTCTTTCCAAATCTTTCCTATTACTGCTCCAATTTTGCGAATTTTCTGCAAGCTTGGCTAGGAATTCATATGCTTGATCGACAGTCTGGTTCATGAATTCTCCTTTGTGCATTGATTCAATCAAGATACGCCAGGGGCTCATAAGAACTCTATAAAAGAATTGTATCAACTCTCCTTTGTCAATCACGTGATGTGGGCTTCTAATCAACAAGTCACGGAATCTCTACCTGGTTTCGACAAACTCTTCCTCGGGTCGTCCCCTAAAGTTCCTAATGGCACGCTCACTAGGAAAAAGTTGGACATAAACTTTTTGACAAGCTCATCCCAGGTGGCAATGCAGTTTGGAGTTAAGGAATTCAGCCAAGGGGCTGCATGATCTTCTAGCGAGAGGGGAAACAACCAAAGCTTCATGGTTTCACTATTCAAATTTTGATTCTTAAACATGTGGCTGATGGTAGGGAATTTGTTCAAATGAATATAAGGCTGCTCACACTCGGATCTATGGAATTTTGGTAACATATTGATGGTGGCGGGCCAGATCTCAAGTTGGTCAGCATTATTTTATGGCAAAACTATATAGCTAGGTGGAGTGGATGAAAATGGTGCAAATAGTTCATTGAGGGTCCTTGCTGAGGGTTTTAGGCAGCCATTGTGGGTACTATGGGTGGGACGGGCAAATCAAGGTAATCAATCCTCACTAATAGGCCTTGATCACATATCCACACTCGTATACAACTGCGACTAACCTAGCAATGCAAATGTCCGCTCAATGAAATGAATGCAGCATAACAAACAGTCCAAAAGCTAAATGAAAAGCTAATCTAAACTAGGTTACTTAAAAAGATTCTAGATAGCTCCTAACTGTGAAGAAAACACTTTGGCCTCCAACCTGGACCTATGAAATGGAAATCCTGGCCAGTTAACCCCAAGGTAGATGGTGGGATCACGATGCTCTAGGCGAAGGTTCCTCTTAAAAACCAACTCCTCAAACAGAAAACATGTCTCCCTATTTGGCAAGATGGTAGCCAAGGGATAAGGTTTGCTTAGGCACCAGAAAATTCGCCAAGGCACACAATTGGCGCAACCACGATGGTCTTCCTTAGTGAGCTTGTAACCTAAGGTCACGTTTATACTCAATCTTATTATGGTTTATTGGTTCTAAACTAAATGAGAATTAAGATGAAATCCTAAGGGCAAGGAAATGGTGATAAAATCCGAATCCTTATCTTGTTGTGGTAATTTGCCCTTTATTAGTGTACCAAATTACAAGTGTATTTGAAATAATTGCACTATAAAGCCAGGATCAACCAACAAAGTACAAAGTAAACCCTCTTGCAAGGGATTCGCTGGGGTTAGGACATGTAAACATCCCGATTTATTTCTAGGGACGAATCGGTCGTCATCGACTCACACCACGAACACCAATTTCTGTATACGAATTTGAGGGGTCGCAGCGATATAGTCGAACCATCCTCCTTCCCTACAAGCAATCTATTGCAATTCTACTAAATTACTAACTACTTAAAACAAGTAAATTATGTAAAGTAAAGCAAATAGGTCATAGGCCAACCCGCAACCAAAATTATTACAATGCCTTTAATGAATAAAAAGCCTCACAATTGCTCAAATGATTACAACTTCGATAATAAATACCTAATACAACCAACTAAGAAAGCAAATAAACATCTAAACTATGCCTAAACTAGGAAAGCAAGTAAAATCTTTAAGTTCTCCAATGCACTTTTCCACGTTCCTTCGCTCCAAGTGAGGAATTCCCAAAACAAACACAAAAAATGTCTAGAATCCGAAGGAGGATAAAGAAAAGATAAAAAGTACATTAAGCTAAAAATGAGTTCAACTCTATGGAACTCAAAGCTTTCCGATGCCTCTCCACGACAACGGCGTCAAGAACTTGATCGACATTAAGATGTGCAACACTTAACCACAAGACTACGATGTCGTCAAGTAGTAAATGACTAAAGAGTCCAGATTATCGGTCCCACGGAGAGAGGATGGAACAAGCGATGAATCTAATTAAAGTATAATTGAACTAAGATATAGCTAATATAGACAATTGAAGTGAACAATTAAAACTGTTTAACTAGCAATGTAAACAATTAGTTATCAATCTAAAATATGAAGTTAATAAGATCTAAAATATGAGATTAATAAGATCTAAAATATGAACAATCAAAGAAGGATTTAACTTAACAACAATAATAATAAAAAAAAAAGAGATTAGGTAATCCAAAATCCACTGAGTATGTAATTAATCCAATCAATGCATGTTCTAATTCAGCTCCCAAATCTACAATCCAATTAACAATCTCTTGCCTAATTGGTTGTTTGCTCCCAAAACTGGAACCGGGATTATGCGTGAAATTAGGGCCAATTAAAATTTTTCCAACATTAATCAAATACAAAGTGGCCCCAATCATGTCCCATAGGATCGGAGTCCGCGGTGAGGTATAAATATTTTCTCAATAAAATACAGCAGAACATTATAATAAACAAATGGTACAATATAACATTTCAGAGTATGCACATCTTCATTTTCTATAGTTTAAGTTTAGCAAAAGATAATGAAAGTATATTAATTAATGGCTGCTATCAAAACCTAAGCCAAAAGAGAATAAAAAGGAACTAACCAAAGTATGAAGGCACTCGTGTGTTGGTCACGATGACAATACCGTCGACACATAACTCATACACCATCAAGCTAAATTGCCTGAAGTGGCACCTCTACTTTCCTCAAGGTAAATGTACCCGGTACCTATGCACCAAGTACAGCATCAGATACGACAATCGGCAGGCAGATATAAATATGAAACATCAATAGATATGCAGAACGAATCAGAGTAAACGATACACATGATCATACGAAATGCAAAGCATTGGAATCAAGAACAATCTAACATAAGCATCTATCAAGATAGGCGGTTCACATGGGCTAATAGTTGGGATCATACCCCATTCAATCAAAGTGTTCAGAGTGATACCCCATTGGCATCTAAATATTCAATCTGATCATGAGTCAGAGGCACCGCTTAACTCATACCCTTGGTGTCCATTACATCGACCCGATCTACAGACGGTCCTCTCTTGGCTCATATGGCTCAGTCCCCGTGGGTTCTGGCCTAATCTTGCCTCAAGGTTTTAAATTCAAAGTCCTCCTACAGGTGGTGCCCCAACTGTGTTGAACGATAACAGCTGAGTGGTGCTCAACACATAGAATCCTAAGCCGACATCAGTGAGGGACTAGGCTTTCTTGCTTAAACAAGATTCGTCAAACAATAGAGAAACTACTTTGCTCCCAATCAGATCAGACTTCCAACAAACTTCAGACTTCATTAGTAGTTCTCTTCAAGCCTTACAATCAAAGCTGCATAGTCTCAACACTTTCAAACAAACTTCTGAACAAACGGAACATCAAAAGGGATCCTAAGTCCATCATCTAAGTTCTTCATGTGATCCCAAAACAAAACAAGGTAAACAGAACTAGTGAACATAGACATTCCATGTAGAGAGTACCCAACGGTACCAATTGGAATCAGAAGCGATAAACAACCCAATCCTAAGTCCATTGTTATTCTCGAAGCCTTGTACAACCTTACTCAGTCAACGAAAGAAATAAGGTTCGCGATACCCAAACAAACAGTTTTTGTGCATAGATATAAAGGAGGGTATCCCGTTGTCCCGTACTGTTAAAGATTGAGTGAAGTTGAAACCCGAGAAGACTGAAATAACTACGAGGAATCTGCTCAAAACATCCCTCATGCATAGTCAAATGAGTCTAACAAGGGTAATCAAGGTTCCACCTAAGTCGATAGAGCAAGGGACAAATCCTTTCAAAAAGGGGGAAATTTGGTCAAGCCAATAGCAAGTTCGGTTAACCGACCCGAGGGTCGACTAACATAGTGACCAATTGCACAAAATGTCCAGAAATGAAGCTCTCTGGAATCGGAACCGATAGGTAACCGAAGTACAGTTCGTGCAATCGAAGGGTTGACCGACAAGCCGACTCCTACAAAAAATGCACTCTCTGGAATTGGAACCGATAGGTCACCGAACTACAGTTCAGTTAACCGACACCCAGGTTCGGTTAACCGACTGCTCCCAGAATTCTGAAGTGAATTCTGTGATGGTTCAAAACTGAGGAGTTCCACTCCCTTCCTTCATTCACACTTGCAAACAAGGGAAAATAGGGCCCTATCCTCTCCACATACATCCATACCCCCTCTCATCAAGTCCATTCAAACTACAAATCCAGTCCATCCAAACCTATCCATAACCTAATTTTCATGTTTCCTCAAAAACCAAATGAAATAGAGCATGTGATCATCTAGCATCATCAACCATCAATTCAAGAAAGAAACAAACATATCAAAGCATAATTATATAAATATCTACTTGCCTTCGGTTGAAATTCCCCAAATCCATAAGCACTAGCTCAAAGCCCAACAAACCATACCTAAGGGATAAATAACAAAATAAAACTAAATTAAATATAAAATCAAAAGAGGGGAGGCTCTAAGCTACCAAACATACTACTACACCCAAAGTATATTAAGCCAAACCTAAGGGGAAGGAGACCTTACCAAATAGGTAGGTGGATGGAGTTGTGGCTTGCAAATTGAGGATGAGATGCTCGCGGGGTCCACGTGATGATGATGGCAATGATCAAAGGTGGGGCTGCCTTTGCAATCCATGTCCAGCAAGGTAGGTGAGAGAGATTGAGATAATGGGAATGAGAGAGAGAGGTCTAAAATTGAGATGAGGGGGTTGTGGGGCCCACTAAATTGGTGGTGATGGGGACTCTTTGGTGATCCAATGACAAGAAGAAACGAAGACAAAAGTAAAGGAAAGAATTAAAAGAGAGAAAGAGATAGAAAAATGGGGAGGTGGGGTGTCTCATGTGAATTGTGAAATGGGTGGGGGCTTGATTCACGTGGTAGGGAGGAGTGAGAGAGAGAAAGAGAGAGAGAATGAAACTAGTGGAGGGGGGGTTACTCACGTTGGCAGTAAGGAGTGGAGGGAGAAAGAAATAAAGAAAGAAAAGAGAGAAAGAAGAAAGAAAGAGAAATAGAGGGGAAAATGGGGAAGACAGGGAGAGAGAGAAATAGAAGGGTCGGTTCAGTGGTGGCTGGCATTGGAAAGGTGGGTCCGGCGGTGAAGGTGATGGCGCCGGGACGGTGGGGCAATAATTGAGATGAGGGAGAAATGAGTGAGAGAGGAGGAAGAGAAAAGGGGAAAGAGAGAGAGAGAGGTGGGGAGGAGAGAGGAGATGGCCGGAGGGGATGGTGGCGGCGGTGTTGTTCGACGACAGCAGGGAGCTTGGGAGGGAGGGAGAGAGAATGAGAGAGATGAGAGAATGAGAGGGAGGGAGGCTGTTGGGAGTGAATGAGAAGAAAAGGGGTGGGGCTTGTGACCTAATAAAGGAAAAGGGAAAAAGTGACATGAGATAGGGGGAAGGGGAGACTCACGTGGGTTAAGGTGGGGGAATGGGAAATGGGAAATGGGGTGGGTTTGACTTTTTGGGAAAATTAATAAAATAAGTCTAGGTGGGTTTGGGTCAGGTCAAGTTTTAGGTTGGGTTCGAGTGTCCAGATCAAGATGCAACAGAAGGGTAAAGTCCGGAAAATTAGGTAATCTACCCGATGGTGCCAAAATCTCGAAACGCGCAAAATACTAAAAAGCCCTTGGAACTTTTGGGAAATAGCAACACATACCCCTACTATACCCAAATGGGCTCGAATCTCAACCCAACTTCACAAGCGCGATCCTACTGATTAATCGTGCATGTTTGGCTTATAAGCGAACTTAATTAACTAAAAGCACAATTAACTAGACTAATTACAACCTTGGAATTCCGGGATGGTACATTGGATTGGATGATATAGCAATAAAGATCAAGGTAAAGAAAATCAAAAGTGAAGATCCTAGATCATCATCTAGCTTCCCTAACAATCAATCATCAAAATCAAATTACAAAAGAGCAAAGATGAGGGCACTACAGCATACTATGTGATAGAACTTAATCCAACTATAAACCATCAATTGAGATTATCCAAGCATCAAGTGTAGAGATAGAATATGAGAAATAAGAGAAATTAGCATAATTAGATATAAAATCTACTAATCAATCAAGGCACAATTAGGGAACTCAAACTAAAACATGCATGGAAATGAACTAATTACATTAATTAGCTTCAAAAGGAAAGCCTAATCCAATAGCTTTAGCCATTAAACATCAAGAAAGAGCTCCAAAAAGGTAAAATAAAATTGCTAAAAGATGTCTCTCTCTACCTCGTTTGCTTTCTCTCTACAAATACATTGCAATTTCTCTCACTTGCTCATTTGCTTTCAGTCAAACTTTGATTGGTGGAGAGGTAAGAGTTGGATGGAATATGCAATTGTTGGGGTTTGAACCCATAACCTGTTTCATACCCACCAAAGCTCTAACCAATACGCCAACCACTCCTTTGGGTTAGAAAATGATTTCTTTTATTCTTAAAGTCTTCACGTTTTATTTAAAATTCTTTAACTTATCCTAAGACTTCTTCACCAAGATTTCTTCATGGAACTTCTTTTATTGAAATCTCTTCTTGATGCCTTGGCAGACTAGCCGGAGGGTTGGGGTAGTGTGAGGCCCCACCCCTTGTAGGCCCTCAATTTGATTTGAATAATTATTAATATAATGCTATCTATCTTAATTTGCTAATTAATAGGATTTAGTAGAATAGTTTGTTAATATTCCTAAGTCTTAGGATTTGGCTTTTATATATTTCTTTATAGATATAAGGTGTTCATTGTAAACTTAGTAGTGTTTTAATTAGATTAGGACTTAGCTAATAATTAGTCTTAATAGGAGAGGTATTGTGAGTTAAGGAAGCTTATAGACTTCCTACCTAAAGACCCATTTACCCATGGCCTTATCTCTTCCCCAATTAAAATTAAACTACCCTTCTGGTAATTGTCCTAAACCCTAACATATATATTCACAACTATTGCAAATGAAGCCTAAACCCTAATTCACTCTCACTCATCTCTCACCTTCTTTAACTCACTCTCTAAAAACCTAATTCCCCAAATCCCAGCATAAGGAGAAGAAGGAGTCATCCCCAATTGCTTCATCAGCCATATATTTTCTAATTGGATCTCTTGCTATACTCTAATTTCCATCTCAATTGATAAAAGGCAAGTACCCTATGCTAATATCATAGAATGCATGATTTTCCTTCTCTTGATTTTGTAATTCCAATTCAGTTATGTATGTATGTGTTTAGATCTTCCTTTTTTAGCTTTGTTTATGGATTTATGGCCATTAATGGATGAGTTCTCTCATTTGGAAGATCAATGGCCCGGTTTAGTGATGGATGGATGAATTTAGAAGTATTTTACTATTTTTATATGTTTCTATGATGAATGGAAGAGATTGGTGATGATTTGGATGAAAAATGGATTGAAGAAGAAGAATCCAAAAATTGAGTTTCTGCAGCAGATTACGTGCACCCAGTCGACCGACCTGTGCCCCGGTCGACCGACTACACTGAAATGGAAGAAACCCAGTCTCAGTTAAAAAAACTCAGTCTTGTGTGCCCGGTCGATCGGGTCCCGTGTGCGACCGGCCACACAAAAAACTGAGAAATCTGAGTCTCAGTTATATTTTCTAAAAATGAAACACAAATAGTGTACCCAATTGACCGGACCCTGTCCCTATCGACCGGATACACAGGATTTTGTAGAAATCAACTGATACTTGAATCTCTCAGCCAGTTCAGGAATCCAGTGTTCCAGGTCGACATCCAGGCCACGATGTCGACTGGGAACACTTCGAATTCTGAGGAGCAGAGAGACTACACCCCAGCTATTTGGCTTCAGGTCCATGTGGATTCGGTCGACATCATGGCCACGATGTTGACCAGGACACTGCCAGGATGTCAACCTTGGGGTCAACATCCAGTGTACCCGGTCGACATCCCTAAGGATGATGTTGACCGGATATACTGTGAAGGGTGAAATTCCAGATTTCTGTATGCCCTGATGTTTGATCAATTGTGGAGCCATTGACCATCCAACTAGACTGCCATTGATGTGCCAAGTACGAAACAATGATGTGGCTCAACCTTGACTCGTGGGGACCACCAAATGGGTTTTTGGGATTTGAATTATCGGTGATTCGAACCTTAAAGGTAGTCAAGGATGTTCGTAACTTCAGGAGCACCAGGTATATCATCTTTTGACATTTGAGACTACAGTTAGGGATCCAATTACATGATGATGCCTTGAACCAAGAGTGAACCATTACTTAGGTTGGACCCTTGTCTATTTCAGTTGATTATATTGTTTGGAGGATTTTCTATATTGTTCTTCTCTTCTATCTTTATTATTGTTATAAACCGGTTAATTAAAGGGAAATTGGAGGACCTGAACCTAGGACTACTTAGTGGTGACCCAATCATGTAATTGGAGATAAACAACCCGTGTCTGTGGTTAGGCGGGCCCTCATACGGCCTAAGGTTGGGTGTGTGGAACCCTAGAATGGAGAGGTTGGCTATATGATGAGTGGTGTATGAGTATGGATTGGTTACTTACACTGTTATAGACTAAGGCCACGGTTATGAGCCTAGTGTGGATCCAATGATGTTTGGACTTGGACTTGGATATTGGACCGTGTTCCATGATATTGTACTTTAACCTCTTAGAGACTTGGTTAGGACCTTGCTCACGTAAGACAAGTCTAGACAGACACAGACCTGTATTTGTTTCTATAAGTCGGCACTAAACATTCACTCAGTTGATCTAAGCTCAGCTTGTTGACTGATCGTCACTGGTAGGAGCTACATTTATATATTGGTAGTGATTAGAGCTATCATGATGAGCTGTGATTAGACGGACGGTGTGATACCGGGTTCGATCTAATCTGATAAAGGGGTGTGATCGGCGCGATAAAGGGGTGTGATTGGTGCAATAAAGGGGTGTGATCGGTGTTATATAGATATTGTTATTATCATGGTTGTTATCCTTTGAATGCTTATTATATTTTCCCCGCCGCGACTGCTTACAGTATGGGAGGGCCGTGGCATAATATCCCGCAGTTTATCCAGCTTGTGTGAATGTGCCATGTTGTTGTCTGATTAGATTAGATTACTTATATTTCTGATTCTAAACTGCTATTTACTGCTCAATTGCCTAGTTTATGTTTCCATGTTACTCTTATGATTACAAACTCTTCTCTATTCTATTTTGTTGCATACATCCTGTGTTATCTGTATATTGTGCCTTGGTAGATCCTTGGATTTGCCCGATCTTTGGTGCTTAGATCTCGACCTTGACCCCGCGGGCGACGCGTACAATGAGGCGCCTGTAACCAGTGACTACGGGTGGGGGCCGGTTGACTAGGTGGTTAAGCCGGATGACGGAGCGTATGCACAGGGTGTTTAAGCACAGTTTACTTTGGGCATGAGAGTTTATTGTAGTAAACGGGGAGATAGTCAGTATTGTATAAACTTTTGATAACTATACTTTGAGATTTTATTGGACTTCAGCCCTGTTATATTTGACTCATTTATATGATACTTATTGCTTCCGCTATCTTTTCTTATGCTTCCGCAATACAACTGTTGATTATATTATTATTCAAAAAAATTTTAAAATTTGACCTCACTGCGGACTATGATTTTGGAAGTTCTCGTATTTTCCGGGAAATAGCGCGCCAAATTCGGGTACTGTTGACACCAAAAATGTCACTTAGCCTCCTCAACATCAAAAGCTACATGGAGCCGTATCCTACTACAAACAGGCAAAGCTGCTTCAAGCATTAGATCTTGTCAGAATCAAACAAAAACTACAAGATCCTTCAAAATAGCCAAAAAGAAGGGAATACATGAAGTTCCGGGCCATTTCGACACCATTTGGCCTAACTTTAATCCTCTAACAGCTAAGCGGAAGCTCCTGGTAGTGACAGTGTCAAATACATCAAATCTTTGATTAGAGCCTATGGATGGTCTCAAATACCTCCAAAAAGCTCCACGTCGAATTTCAAGTCAAACCGACACCGTTTGACCCTCCATCAACTCTCGAACGGCGAAATCAAGCCTCCCGGCGGTGAGAACCTCCGATGCCGCCACTCATCAAAAAAAGCACATGAGTAGCTTCTACATGCTTCCAAAGGGCTGCACGTCAAATCGGAGCTAATGGATCATCTCAAAATGACTCCAATAGGCTCCCTGTCAAATTTCAGGTCAATCGGACATCGGATGACCGTATATCAAGGCTCGACATCTTTCGCACGGTGAAATCAAGTCTAGCATCGATGGGACCCCAAACGGCTTCAAAACTCAAGTAAAAGCCCATGGTTGGTCCTATCTAATGCGCAAGAAGCTTCACCTCAAATTTCAGGTCATTCCAACATCATTTGACCTAGTTTCAACTCTTGGCGGAAAATCGGCTACAAAGTCTTCGGCTTTTCCAAAAATATGAAACTTTGTGCTCTAATTTGTATGACTTCTCGATGGGTTTTCTTCAGTGGAATCAAGCCAATAAATGAGGAGAAATGTCAAAGAAAAATACAGGAGAAAACAGAAGCAAAAAAGACCGAAAAACGGCGAAGAAACGGCGATCGGACGACGATCGAAAAAGGGGCCAGCGACCAAAAGTGTCGTTTTTCCGTTCTTTTTCGCGTTTCGCGATGTTTGGCCCCTGTGATTTTTCTTAAAATATGATTTTTGAGGCATGATATCTGTCGATCTTCGTCGACATCATGGATCCGCCATCGAAATCATTTGATCATCATCGGACACTCCGAAACTGTCAACCGGCCGACCAAGAAAGTACACTTTTTGCCTGACCGATCGTGAAATCGACTGGACAAATGTTGCCGACCCATTGGTGTCAACCAATGTCTGAATTTGCATCATCATCCGACATCAAACAACGTGCAGATCCATCGACGATCATCGCAAGAAGAATTCCAAAAGACGCGGCGCGGCCCGCGACTTTTCAAGCGACTCGGCGACCAATTAATGAAGTTAAATGACCATTTTATGACAACTTATTTGGGTCATTAACTCATTATTTTGGACGGTCCAATCAGAAGTAAGCAAATGGGAGTTACAAGTCCAATTAATCATGGCAATTAACCATGTAACTCCTATCATTATGGAGATTAATTATGGTAATTAATCATGAAACCCCCATCATCATGGAGATTAAATGCCCATTATTCTCCATCGGCCAATCAAAATTCAAGGAAAAGGAGTTACAAAATCAAGAATTAAATACTTGTAACTCCTCCCATCATGGAGCATTAATACCATTAATGCCCATAAAACCCTCCTAATGCCCACCAAAAGCCTATAAATAGGCGGTCATTCCAAAGGGAAGGGGTCCTGAAAAATCGCCTGAAAATTGTCCTGAAGAATTCTCTGCACAAAGAAGCTCTCCTGCCTTGAAGAAGCCCTACTGCAAGAACTATAAGGTGATAAAAGTCCCTTGGGGGGCCACCCCCCCCCCCCCCCCCAAGGTTTCCCCCTCTTCTTCTATCCAACATAACCTAGATGTGGCTTTTCAGCCCGTCTACTCGGTTTTTTTATTGGATATAGGACCTTTCCTTGGTCTTTGTCCTCTAAAAATCTGGGGTCCAAGCCAAGCCAAGTGAACTAAAGCATCAAGTGTTCTCATCTGAAGGACGATGGCAGAGTCCATACATGACTCGCGACCATCGATCTGAACGAGTCCCCACAATTGTTTGAGAAGTCAGATCCCTCTTTCTTCCCTTTCTATTGTGTTTTGTATTTTTAAAAGAGAAAAAAATCACAATTCTTGTCTTTCATCATTGATAAGATTTGTAAATCGCCTTCCATGGCAAAATTGCCTTCTACGGCACAAAACCGCCTTTCACGGCAAACTAAACAAAATTGTCTTTCATGGCATTCAAAATCTTGTCTCTTTCTTTGAATATTTGTGCAATGGAAAGATAGAAAAAAAGTTTGATTTCCTTTCTACTTGTGAAGGTGAATATCTGGATCACCATTTCAAATTCCAAGTAGAATAGAAAATCTGGCATACCCGTACAAAAAAAAAATGTTGATGCTTGCTCTTTTTTTTCTCTTCGCCTCGTTGCACCCCGGCGGACCTGGGACGGAGGAAGGCAAAAAAGAAAAAGACGGGTCCATCAGGTACCTTAGCGCTAACTTCGGTATTCGGAATTGGGGCGTTACAGGTAGGGTCCACCTACACAAGAGAAATTACAGAAAAAATGCGCTATAAAAATTATCAGATATGTGCATGAAAACTTGGCCGCTTCATATCTTCCTTGTCCGAACTTATATGAATGTAAATGAGTTACCGATTTCGCTCAGAATTCCATATCCAATGCAACGATGCAAAGAAACGACATCAGTTTACGAGTTAAAATGAAGTTATAATCGATGATAATCTGATAATCCATTAATTTGATAGAATGATAAAATCTTCATGTAAAGCAAATGATATGCACATGAAATGCTAATAAAACTCGAACTAATGAGGGGTAAAATATGCAATATTTAATACTCATCAAACGCTAAGTCCCATGGTATTACCTACTTAATTCTAGTAATAAAAGTAAGGCTGGGTAGGTCTATAGGTATAAATAGCAATACTAACCATCAAAGTGAGAAGCGCACGCGCAATGCATGTGAATAACGAGTAAAGCTGGTTAATGACCAACTTCCAATTAGATGAAATTCAAGGATAACCATTACTAACATCGTCGTAACCCCCCATGTCCGATCAGCTAGACTCCCATGTCTGACCAGCTAGACCCCCATGTCCGATCAGCCAAACAACCATGTCTGATTGTGCGAAGTCGGGCCTTATTTGGTGATTGTTTGAGGCCCTTTTCTTCCACGCCCTTTCTGAGATATTCCTAGGGGTTTTCACCATGATTAGGGCCAATGTTTGCCCCCTCTAATTAACCAATTTGCGGAACCTAAATTGGGTTCTTTGAGCTAGAACCTTAACCTTAGGACTTGAAAACTGGATATGCAACTCGATTTCACATAAGAAACTTATAAACAAATCTATGGATTCAATATTATGCTTTATATAGCCTTTTATTCTTGGATAAACTAATTAGTTCAAAGTGATACTGATTATGGTATGAGAGAGAGAGAGAGAGAGAGAGAGAGAGAGAGCGAGAGAGAGAGAGCGAGCATGTCGAGGCCATTAATTGTCTTCTAGAAAAATTTTTTATGTTTAGAAAGAAGGTATATATGGCACTAAAAAGCATCATAGGATTGATCCAGTGTGGTTGTTGTGGGCACCACTTCCTAATTATTTACATTAATCCACCTAATTAAGGTTAGGGGCCTTACAAGGCACGCAGCCCTACACCCCTAGTGAGTTTAGCGCGAAGCTCCACCCGCGTTCCAAAGGGAAGTGATTGTCAATAGCACAAGATATCTCTTTGATCTTGATCAATCGAGTCTCAAGAAAGGCATGCTGTTTTGGATCTTGTTGGCTTCAAATGTATTCAAATGACTCAAGATGCTTATGAATCTTTAGCTTGAGCTCTCAAGAGGCAAGACTAGATGTGAAGGTAGCTTCCCATAGCTCCTTGGCTTGATCTTGACCAGAATTTATGTCAAAAGTGACTTTAGTCAAAGATGAGTTTAAAACACCATCTTTTGGTACAAATTTTCCAACTTCGTAATTTTTTGCATGACAACACCCCACTTTTAACAAATGCTATCTTTTGAGCTTTCATATAAGGGGCTCAACTATGATCAATCCAAGCTAGGGGTGTTCGTCAGTAGGGTTGGGCCAGGCTAAGAAATACCCAGGCCCGATTTGATTTTTAAACCACAGATCAAAGCCCGGCCCTAGCCCTACTCAGGCCATAAGTCCTTGGCTCGAGCTCAGCCCGGTTGAAAAAGGTTAAGCCTAAGTTGTAACTCAGCTGGTTGTGATCCGTGTGCATGTGTGAAAGTGAATGTGTTCAAGTCCCCACTTTAGTAGAAGATATTGTTTTTGGTTAAAGGGGCTCTCTCAATCAGGTTGGATCGTGCTTCAGGCTCTCTACCATGAATCCAAGCCCAGCTCATTTACTAAACAGGCTAAGATTTTAGGTCCAAGCCTAGCCTGAGGTCCAAAACCTAAGGCTCAAGCCTATGCAAAGCAAGTTTGGCTCGGGTCAGGTTGGCCCGATCCATGAGCACCGCTAATCCAAGCCATTCACAAATCTTGGTCGGAAGTTGGAACCATTCCGATTTTACGCTATTTTGGAAAGCATTCACCATTGAAGTGTATTGTAAGAAGTTTACACAATGCATAATCATCAAACTTCGATGACTTAAAAACAAGGGCTATGATCATTTGATTAGCTTAATATTTTATATTTTCGTAGTCCACATCCAAGCCTTTTGTGAAAATAAGGGTTAGGTTGTTTGAAAAATCATGGGCCTTTCGTGAAAATCTCATAAATAAGAGTTATAGTCATGACGCTCCAAAACACGTGGTGAGGCCCACTTTATGGTCCATCCAAGTGGATCATAAAAAACGCCCCCCTAATAGTCATGGGTCCCCTCGCTTGGCACCTATTCGAATCCACTGCACCATTGGATCGGCACTCGTTTTGGTCAAACTTGTGGGTTGTTGTCCGCGTTAACCTATCCATTCTCTGTCTCTTTGATTTTCACACCCTCTCATGTGGCTTATCAAGGCTTCGATTTTGTTTTGAGAACAAGGTTAAATAACATAGTAGTGTAAGAACCAATAACTCTTGTTCCTGCCTCTTTAATCTTAACTTCTCTTAGATAAGTAAGAACTGGGTAGGCACTCTTTGCTGGCAAAAAGCCACTCAATTTTTGGGCCTTGTGAAGAATTTATGTAGCTTTCAACCGTGAAAAGGGTCGGTATTGGCTTCTTCGAAATCATCATAATAACCCAAGATGGGGAGTTTGCCTTCTGAAGTAATCAGCCAAGATTAGACAGCCTTTGCCTCCTCCAATTCACCCTACTTGTATTTCTTTATTTATTTTCTTTATATGGCCCTTTTGTGGGAATCTGAACAAACTAGTACAAAATTCATGAACCACATGACCGTTGGACAACAGGAATCATGTCATGTGGCCTCATTGAATTTGGAGAGGTGACAAAAGTCCAAACGGTGAGGACGGCAACTGTAATGTTATCCAACCCATGTTGTGGGGCCCACTATGGCTGCCCATCAACGTAGTCCATGGTTGGATAAAAAGGGCTTTGTATAGATTGTTTGCGACAAAAAGAAAAAATTGTTCTCATTTGATGAAGGTGACGAGCTTGTTAGGATAATCTAAGAGGCGTTTTTCTCTGTGGGTGTAATATTGGTTTCAATCATTGGGATCAACATTAGAATTGTCTTGCTTTCTACGAAAAAAACATTCATTTAAAACAAGTTTGGTAGACAGAGAGGAATCCTTTATCCAAAAAACATTGCCCAAATATGCCCTTAGGATAATCTAAGAGGTTTTTTTTTTTCTATGTCTATTTGCTTTGTGTAGGCGGTAAAAACTACACCTACTTAGATTGAGGAGATGAACCTCTTAGATCAGGGAAGACCGAACGCCGGGAGCCTCCATGGGGCTGAGGAACCTGAAAAGGGAAGGAGAAAGGCTTGGGTCAGAGCCCCTGGCTGCCGTGAGCCGAAGGCGCTCCGATGCCTGAGTTAGTTCTGGAGAAAGACTAAACAGGAGGAGGTAGGAGAGGGGAATGAGACGATGTAGTCGGTGTTGCGAGTTGCGTACCTCTATGGGGTCATCCCCCGTGCCTATATGGGGGCATTTCTCGTTCATTCTCTCTGTCAGTGGGAGTAGGTGGGATGAGCTCCCATCGACCCTTACCCTGACAGGCAGCAGTAGGTGAAAAGGGAACATCCCATCCTCACTTTCCATGCCTTCAGTCAGTTGATGTTAAGGGCTGATAAAGCTACCTTCTTATCGCCATAAATGAGCAATCCTATCGTCATAAATGAATGCTCCTATCTGTCAAAGCGCGCCGTATTTCCCGGAGGAAGGTGGCGGCCCATTCTGCCTTCAGCATTTTGTTCCGAGACCAAGAATGGCTTGGCTGTGTTGTGCTTTTGTGTTAAGCTGGCACTCACGCCGAGCTGCCGAGCAGCCCTGCCGTGCTGGTACTCTTGACCGAGCTGCCGAGCTGACGGGCTATGGCTACAGAGGCCGAGGTGATCAACGAGTTCTACTGTAATCCTTGCTTAATTTCGTCATTACGGTGTTTTACCCACACACTTTGCTTTCTACTGAAAAAATATTCATTTGACTTGCGTGTCCTTAATGCTCATGATCATTGATGAAATTCTCAAGATAGCCCAATTTCTAGTGCTCCTATCACGTACTCACTTGAATTGGCACAAGTCGTCTGAATTTCACAACCTTCATATAGGATTTAGAGGATTTTATTGAAAAAATCTCCTGAGATTCACTGTAGGCCAAAAAGAACCTAAAGGATATGAATCGGTCTTAGTAGTCCCAGGGGCCCTTTTTGGCTCATTTCTTTATTATTTCACCGAGCGACGATATCCCTGCTCACCTGCATATACGAGTGGGGATACCCCCACTTGTTTTTCTTCTTTTCACAGTTAAGCGATGATTTCACCTCCCAAATCAGATTTAGAAAAAGAAGCTTTATTCTTTTGAATGGTGGTCTCCTGGTGATGGAGGTTGGATGGCGATGATGAGTGGTGGATGCTAGATGATGATGATGCTAAAAGGAGAATGTGAGAGACGGGTATTGTCTCGGATAAGGCTAGTGTAGGTGTTTGTGGATTGGATTGGTGGGGAAGGGGGATGTAGAGAGAATGAGACTAAATGATGATGTGGGCAGAGGTGGTTTGGACTGGGCAGTGGTTGTGTAGGAAGATGAGATCGAAAAAGATGCTGAGGAGTGTGGGTTGGAGAGAGAGGAGAACAAAATGAAAGAAAACTAGAGAAAAATATAGGTTTAAGAAAGAGAGAGAAGGTGAGAGATGGGGGTGAAGTTTCATACGTTTGGTAAGAAGAGGATGAATGAGTCAAGATGAGTTTATTTAGGTAGTGGGAAAAGGAGGGATGTGAAAGACAATGAATTTAGATATCTATATGTCACACTGGGGTGTTTCGGTAACAAGCTCCCACTTGCACCCAAATTCACGACCATTGAGGTTGTCATATATATCATGAAGAAAAATGTTGTGCGGGTGAGGGATTAGTTGGTAAAGGTGGAATGAGCTGGAGGAAAGAGGAGGAGGAAGGTGAGGAAAATGAAGAACAAACAAGTGGGGATATACCTACTTGTATATGTGAGTGGGTGGGGATATCACTTGCTTTTTTTATTTTTTATTTTGAATCTGACTTGGGCTACGATATCGTCGTTTAACTTTGAAGAAGAAGAAGAAAAAACAAAGCGAGCGGGGCAAAAAAATAAAATAAAATAAAAAAGGGCCCAAGGGACTACTACAGTCGATTCATTTCTTTTAGCTCCTTTTTGGTCTAAAGTGAATCTAAGGGGGCTTTTTATAGGAAAATCCTCTAAGACTTATAATTGAATTCCAAAAAAAAAAAACAAAACACTTTAGGACCAAATGAGTTGTGCCTGGTGCTTATCTTGAGCACCAAGGGTGGAGCCCACTTGATGATCCATCTGAATGGACCACACACCCCCTTAAATTTCACATGGGGCCCACCTTTGCACCAATCCGATGTACTGTACACCGTTAAACCGTTGGGGCCCAAATAAAGATGGTAGTGGTCGGGGATGGGGCTGAGTTTTTGTAGAGATGAAGGGTCAGGGGAGATCTTTCGATCCCTGGTCCCAGTCCTATGCTGGGCCCCATGTTGAGGCATCCACACTGATCCAATGGGCGAGTCGTGCATTGGATTAGTAATTATAATATATATATATATATATTTATATATTTATATGGGGCCAACTCTCATTAGCTGAAGCTTACTTTATCCTAAGCTGAAACAGTGCTGGTCCCACAAATCAAAGTCGATTATCGTTGTTTTTTGTATGATGATTGTCTCCAAAATCAAGATAAATCCAATCAGAACTGGATTTTTCAATTCCATCATGTAAAAAATAGATATAATCAACTTTGATTTGTGGGACCAGCACTATTCCTGCTATTCCTGTTTAGGATAAGGTAAGCTTCAGCTTATGAGAGCCCTACCCTATATATATATATATAAGAAATATTTATGCGCATTCATCCCTCACCATATTATGGTGATGACAACATAGTAGGGCCGACTTTATGATACATCCGAACCATCTGCATGCATGGGGCCTCCTTAAGTACACTAGCTTCATCAAGGCTTCACCTATTCAAATGGATTGGGTCATTGGATCGAATGCCTTTTTTTTTCTTTAATATAAAATCTTTAAATTTGTGGGCAACGGATGAAGGGGTTAGAAGCATGGAATTGACCAAAAACTTTATTTATATATATATGGGGCCAGCTCTCCTAAGCTCAAGCTTAGGATAAAGTAAGCTCAAGTGTATGGTGGGGCCCACCTGGGGACTCACATGGGGATGAGGGTGGGGAGGATTTCAAGGACTCTCTAGGATCTTCCTCTCTGTAAAAAAATCAGCTCCAACCGTGATTTCTATCATCTCCATATGGGCCCAAAAGGTTCATGGTCAATAGTCCATTCGAATCGATATATAGTCAATCCAACGGTCTAGTAAATTCGGATCTAAACGAAATTTGGTGGACATGTGCAATTTAGAAGGTTCATGTGTTTGGTCCATTTGGATGGACCAAAGGTGGGCCCTACAAGCATGAGCTTATAAGATTTTATCCTAAGCTTGAGCTTAGGAGAGCCTTGCGCTCTCTCTCTCTCTCTCTCTATATATATATATATATATATAAGCCTATCCAAAAAGTCCATTTCCATCTTCCCAAGTCCCATTATCAGTAGGGGGCCATTAAGTTTATTCCTTACCATATAATTGAGGAAAGGATACATATAAATATCTTCATAGATATAGATATTGCAAGGTGCACCGCTGTGAAAATATTAAAGACTTAAAAACCGAGTATCATCATTTAATTGACATGTATCATATGTTCACCACATCCACGTCCAGACCATTTTTTATATACCTTTGGTGACGAATCATCATCGAAGACTTCACCAGCATTTTTATAGTCATGCCGTCAAAATTGAAATACGGTTTGTATCTATCCGACAAAAAACCAAAAATGTTCTCAGGTCCCAGAAGGTAGGCCACTGGTTATGATGCATCCAATGAGCATCTTTGTTGGAAGAATCTGTATCTTGGATTGGTGGCAGCAGAGAACGAAAGAGATCTCCTGTTTGGACCAATCAGGGGGTAACACATGGGAGAGATGAGTTTTTTTTTTTTTTTTTTTTCTTAGAGGAGATGGGATATGCTGACTTGACATTTTCCTCATTTGTCACCCCCACCCTGTTTGAACCAAACAGGGATCCGCTTCCCGGCGGAGAATCCCAACTTAAAATAAAAGCTCATCCTTTACTCGCATTTTACTAAAATAACCTTATTTGACTGCATTCAGGTTACTGTCATTGTGGGCCACTAGTTACCATAAGTATAAATCCTATGGGAATCTGAAACTCGGATTTGTGGCGGGAAAGAATCTTCGGACATTTTCACAAAAAGGAAAACAATGAAAGCCCGTCCTTTCCCCACATTTTACCAAATTAACCTCTGGCATTTTAAAGAACCATGTCTTAATTCAGAGAGAGAGAGTGAGTGAGATCAACTTAGGCCCCACAAAAATGCAATGTATGGTTGAAATGGTTTCTAGTAAAGGGATCCAACCATCAACAATAGTCGCTCACTAGAGCAGCCCACTTGGTATTGCTTATGAGTCTCAACATATAATTCCAACTAAACAATCCTAGCCATTTAATTACACTATAATGTGAAGAGAATAATTGATCAGGACCATCCACTTGGGAATGATATCATACCCACTAGGACCTATTTGTTTATATTAAAATACATGAGAATTGAATACATAGAATTTCATGTCATAAGTCGTTAAAAATAAAGATGATATAAGGTTATTTTCTAAAAATGAGCACCAATAACCTTTCATTCGATGAAGATAAAATAAGAAAATGATGTAAAATGAATACCAAGCCATCACCCAAGCGATTCAATATGTAGGAAAGGAAAGTGTAATATATATCTCCATCTTGTATCCTTCACTTGTCACCTGATGTGCATCATGCCATCACACATTACCTCTTTAATAATCATTGGTAGAGTTTATTTCACCATGATTCCTATGTATTCAATTCTTATATATTTTACTGCAAACAAAAAGGCTCTTACGTCAAATTTTTTTCATCGAGTTGACTTTCTAAGAATTTAAAAAAATGTATTTCAAGAATTTTAACAAAAAGGTAACGATCCACAAGTGTACAAGAAATCGTCTTCAATGGAAAAATTACCCAGACATCACCCCAGTAAAACAAATTATATGAAAGTAAAGGTCTAAAACTACATCTTTGACCTTATATCCTTCACCTTCAGCTCTTTAACATTTCACAGACAAACTATGAAATTTCAAGAATTTCATTGAATGCAACAAATCGGTGCTAAGGGAAAGTGGAATACAGAAAAAAAAAACAAAAAAAAAAAAAAGGTGATGACTTGATGATGGCTTTGACAATCTAGGGTAGATGATGACGACGATGATGATGGTGGTGAGACTGTGAGATGCCCTTCTCATCTCTAGGTACTCTAGAGATACTTCGTTGTTTTGAACTGACTTTGTCTATAGACCTTGCTTCACTTTTTGTTTTCAGTCTTATGTGTGTTGATCTTATAGTTTTAGCCATCCAATTCTCCTTTTTTATCTTTGTATTTGTTAAGTAGGTCATAAGGATACCTTTGGTGCCTTTACGGCCCACTATTGATTGTTGTCAGAGATTTTGTGTTGTAATTTGATTGGATGCGTACTCATCTAGTTAAGCTTGTTTTTCATGCACTTAATTAATAAAACTTGAAATTTCTCATGCATGCTTTTAACTTTAAAACTTGAGTGTTTCATGCATAGCCTTGTTACTTTAGATTTGAATTTTTGTCATGCATGCTCGTGATTTTATTTTTCAAAACACCTTAGACATATTAGGTTCATGTTTTGAAATACACTCTTGAATCACCTTGTGCATGAATCTAAGCATGTTTTTCAATTGCCAAAAATTTCCACTAGAAAATCACTTTAAAAATCATAAATCTGAGAATTTCGATTAACCGTGCAGTGTTTATGGTCAACCGAGAACTGGGCCGTGGTCAACCAAGAACTAGCCGTTAGTCGACTGGTGGAGCCCACGGTCAACCGAAATCTTGCCGTTGGAAATCTTTTTATATATGTTTTAGTTCATTCCAAAGCCCAAGGTGAAGGATCTTCAAGAGCTTTTGAGGGCTAAAGAAAGAGAATGAGCCAAGGAAGGCTAGAAAGTCGATGCAAATGCAAAAGCTTGGATTTTGCATTTGAGTCATTTCTACTAAGCCTTGATTTCCATTTCATATGATTCTCATGCTTGTCTAAATCTTTGATTTTCTTTCATAACATATCATCCCATGAATGTTTGCTTTTTAGTTTGTTGTTTTCCATCACATGAAAATCATATTCAAACTAGTTGTGAGTTGGATACAACTACACTCATTCATCACATGTTTTATTTGAGTTTTTTAAAACAACATACTATGCATTGAGTTTCATATCATTATCAAGTTGTCATTTTACTACATGTGGTTTACGGTTTACCTCAATCAAATCATATTGTGATTTACAATTTCGAATACCATTTTCATTAGCTTTCATTTTAAAACTAATTGAAAGCATCATGCATACACATTGAGCTTTTAATGTTTGCATCATCATTGTGTATGTGTTGGTTATTTACTTTCATATCAGCCTATTTCAGAAGCACATTCATGTATCTAAATTTATCTCTTCTAGCGTATTTAAAGACACATCTTAAAGAGACATACCTAGTGGTGTTAACGTTATTACTTGACCTAAGAAAAGTATATATTATAAATGTTATTGCTGAGCCTTGAAAAATATACATATATTGTAAAGCTTATTGCAAAGCCTTCAAAATATTTGTTGTAGTGGAATACTGGTAGTGTGTAGGAACACAAGTCGGGAGTGGATGTGGAAATTTTGGTCGAACCACTATATATTGTTATGCTATAGTGAGTGGTCGGTTTATGGTGTATGTTTATCATATATGCTTCCACCATTGTTTATTCATAAACAACACTTGTGCGTAATTTGTAAAAATAATTAAAATTGGTCATAATTGGAATAGATTTTAGCTCACCGTATTTACCCCACTCCCTCCTCCCCCTCTAAGGTTCGGATCCTAGAATTTCAATTGTGAGTGCCATTAAGTGAGCTCCTATGTCCCATGATCGTAAATCACCATGCTATCTATGAGCCAGCTCCATCCAATAGCCATTACCAAGAGTGTGCTTGATAATCACTTTGGTTTGAGTCATATTCATCATTGGATTGAAACAATGCATATGACTTGATTAGCACACTCATCTTTTTTACTCATTTGCATATTTCAATAAGATATTTGGACATTTCCAATCAATGGGGAAGGAATTGATCCAAATGTTGAGTTTGAGAAAAGCAGGCCCAACAAATGGAGATACGTAGGGGATACTGTACTTGTGGTGCATTCGGATTCATTTTTCTTATATAAAGCCCATACCTTCTCTTTTCCAACATTCTACGTACATCCCTTTTCCAGCACCCCTTTATCATATAAGGGAGCCACCTATGATCAATCGGATTCGTTAACACACATCTGCACCCCTTGAAATGACATTGATCTTAATTTAGTATTCATCTAGACGTCAATAGCCCTTGGATTTTATCATAATAACTTTGCATGACATATAGCCACTTGAGTTTAAGAATCTGAAACTTGATCGGCCCAATATTTTCATTTTCTTTATCTTCTGTTGCATCTCCTTGCAAATATTGAAAAATATCAAATGCCAAAGGACAAATTTGACTTTTGAGTTAAAAATATGAGTTTGTTGAGGTTTCTAGAATTTGTAAATAGGCCCATGTGGTTTCGGCGTTTGTATATATCCCTTGCCTTTTCTTTTTTTTTTTTTCTAATACCTTTCACGTCTCTAAATCTGTAGCCTTACAACCACCATAAGATTTTAGAGTACGGAGAAGCTTTTGCCCATCTCTTTATACTTATATGTGTAATTTCAAAAGCTTTGATTTATCTTTTCCTAAAGCTTATAAAATCAATAGTTATCATATTACATTTTGTGGGAGAGAGTAATCTTACGTAAATCCATTTTTATCAATATGAAGTTCATTGTACTGAGTCCAAATCATCATAATGACAATCAACACATATACTTACAATTGCTTATAAGTGACCCAATCCATACATGCATGATCCTATTCTTGCTGGTGGTTGCCTATTCTTGTTGTAACCACTAATTTTAGGGATATGGAAGGTATTAAAATGAAAAAACAGGGGAGTACATACAGAAATTGAAACCACTGGAGCATATTTACAAATTCTATTAACTTTTGGGCGTATGTACCAAAAACTCCAAAATTGATACAAACTAAATGACGTGCATTGATTTCAAAATCTTTATTTATTTTTGTTCCTTTTTGGACAATAAAAGTTCTAACATTCTACAACATAACTCCTTTAGAAGAAAAGCACCTGCAACCAGAAGTATTTAAAATTTAAAATTTTTAAAGTGCTTTTTCAAACGTAGTTTTGATAAGCTACTTTTTCAAATAATTTGGTTAGTGTTACTTTTGTCCATGGCTTTTAACCGAAAAAGAACCTAAGTTGTTTGGTTAGCATATATAAGAAAAGAGACTTTAATGTACAACTAAAAAATAATATATTATAATTTTATATTAAAACTTTTATAGTAAAAAATAATTACAAATAGCAGGTAAATAAAATGGCTACATATAATTAATATCATTCTTTGTGAGCCCTAACCTGAACAAGTGTGGGATTTGCCAAAAATAACTTCTAAAGTTTTTCTAAAAAAAGAAAGGCATTTTAAGTTATAAATGATAACACAGATTTTACCAAAGAAAAAAGAAGAAAATGGGTATAGATTATTTCATACATGAAGATTATGCATAATTTCTTACTACAAGGTTACGCTAGGCAAACATAGGTTTGTTATTACTATCCTTTTTTTTTTGTATATTTGACTGTGTTTGTATATAAAAACTTCTTATTTGAATAGTTTATCAACACTTTTTCATCACAGCTAGAAATTATAAAATATCTTATTAATATAAAAAAGAAGATAATAAAAAAGGAAACAAGAGAACCCTTTTTTGCCAATTTGCCAAGTAATCAATTCAAAGACATTCTCCAAAAAAACTCATAGTAATTGCAACTTGTATATGTCTAGCTCTCTGGGGTCTACTTGGGCCCACCTTTGATAATTGCAACTTCTTTCACACTTATCTACCCTTGATTTGACACCATGTCCATTTTTATACTTGAACCTTTACCCATCATTGGATTGAATTTCAAAAAAAGCCTATGGTTAAAATACCATTAAATTTTACGGCTGCTAAATGAAGAGCTAGAATAATTTGGTTGGGTGATTTTTTGTCTATCTTAAACAAAACCTTTCAATGTATCCCACTCCAATGATAGGAACGCATTCAAGTGGGCCGCATGAGCTGGACCACAAGAATATAGTTTGTGATTTTCTTTGGCTCCTTCTCACAAAAGAAAAAAAAATTTCTTTTCTTGGGGCTGCTTGTGACTTGCTTCTTCTAAAAGTGCTTTAATTGCTTTCACTAATTAAAAGTACTTTCAGAGATTTATTAGCCAAACAAACTTTTTGGGTATATTGGGCTTTCAGAAGCCAAAAACATGTAAAGTGCTTCTAACAAGTTGAACCAAACACATCCTAAGTAAGCATGTCCTAACTTCTGGAACACGAAATCATATACATCCCCACATTTCCTTCATGCATCCGTATCCCTTAAATGGTCTCCCACATGCTTAGCATGAGTGGAAGGAGTGGAACCTACAGTGGGCCTACCTAATGAAATTTTAAGCTACTTATAATGAAGGCCCACCCTGCTCATGGGGTGTCCTAAATTTACTCCAAAATTAGTTGGTCACATTGCAAGATTGAGCATATCATTGAAAAAGTGATTAATTGCCGAGTAAAGATTGTGTTAATTATGTTATCAATGATATGCTAAATCTTACGGTTGGACTACCTCATTTTCGAGTAAAATTTGAGGAAACCCTTTGAATAGGTGGGCATTTATTTTGAGCAGCTCGAACTTTCATTAGGTGTGGCCCACTGTGGGTTCCAATCCTTCCACTCACGAGAAGCAAGTGGGAGATCACTCAGGGAATCTAGACCGTACGTGCTCTAAATATTTGTGTCCTTCACCCTTATTTCTACAAAGGAATTAGAAGGGGAATGCGAGGCCAATGTTCTTAAATAAACATCATTGTAAATAAACATCATCATCATCATCATCAAAGCTTTATCGCAATCATGTTAGGGGTCGTCTCTTTATTCAAGTCTATCCTAAGCCAAATCCTTAGATAGATTGCATTTCTTTCGATCTATCATTCTTACTTCCATTTATATTATTTTCAACCTACTTCTTTTCTTTGGTGTGCCGTTAACTTGCACAAAAAAATGATTTTCCTCAATGGCACCTATCTTGGGCATATCCAAACAATCTCAAATGAGTCCCTCTTTGATCAGATATTGATTCCTGATTTTCTTCCTAAATATTTGTCACGACTTTTATTAATTTATATATAGTAATTTATTTGGTTCAACCTTAAAGCCTCCTTTATTTTAGCATCATTAACTGTGGATTGATTCGAAACTTAACTCATTACTTGATTGAAAAACCATCTCTAATCGGCAACGGCTTAGTGTTCTCTTGTTCTTCAATGACCAAACATTCAGTTTTATGGCCGTATTCTGAGCCAATCAGTCAGGATCCTCAGTTTTGGTGCAGATTCTATATATCTATCTATCTATCTATCTATACCTCTCTTGGAATGTGGTTTCCCTTCATTTAACCACAAGCCTTGAAACCAAAAATTCTGAATTCTTAAAATATGTCAGAACAGGTGTCAACATCTCTCCACTATCCTCTCTCCCTAGTCTGCTCGCTCTCCACTATCCTCTTTCGAACTGCTCTCTCTAATTGAATTTGCAACTGCTCTCTCTCCAATCTACAAATGCAAATGCACAGAGTATGAAAAAAATTATGGTAGGCTCTCACGAAATCAAGGTGACCCATCAAATTTTGATGGAATCACTGTGTGCCCCACCTTAAAATGATGCAATCTATTGCAACCCAATCTGTAAAGATTATGTGATTTGTGTAAATTTTATTTTTAATCCATCGATTTTATTTTTAATGGAATCACTGTGTGCCCCACCTTAAAATGATGGTGGGGTTATTGCGAACTTAATCAAGGTGATGATAAAATCAAGGTGATCCATCAATTTTTGATGGAATCACTGTGTGCCCCACCTTAAAATGATGGTAGGCTTTGACAAAATTAGGGTGACCCATCAATTTTTTATGGAATCACAGTGTGCCCCACCTTAAAATGATGGTATGATTTATACATAGTCATCATTACAGTTAAATTGCTAGATTTGAGTAATTATGGTAGGCTATGACGAAATCAAGGTGACCCATAAATTTTCGATGGAATCACTGTGTGCCCCACCTTAAAATGATGCAATCGTATTATAGCCCAATCTGTAAAGATTATGTGATCTGGGAAAGACCCCACATCATTTTAGCCAGTCACTAGCAAAACCCCATGCTATGCACGAACAACAGAACCACCAAATGCACAGACTTGTACAAATTATTTTTATTAAATTTAATAAGTAGTAAACTGTCGAGTCCTTTTTTTTTTTTTTTTTTTTTTGCTAATTTGATCTTTATGTGTTTTTTCAAATGTTTTTATTCTTTACGTGATGTGTAAATAGTGTTTGATGAAGCCAGGGCACTTGTAAGAAAAACAAAACAAAAGTAATATTCACAATAAAACAACAGAATAAATCAAGTAAATGTAATTTGAATAACATGGGGTCCACACCATACATATTCGTATTAATTATACAAATTAAAAGGCACCGAATTCATCATTTGAAACGGTTAAGTTAATCTCTAGAAATCCAAAATATGTACAAATTATAGCACAGACAATATCAAACAAAATAATCATGCCAATTAAGTTAATGACAGTATTTGTGTATTTGGGTAATTTTTTTAATTTATCAAAAAAAAAATTTTTTTTTTGTTATTTTATATCATTGCCCTTTTTGTAAGAGCGTGTTTCACCTCCATGTACTACCATTAAGGTTCATTTTGACAATATTGTGTAATATATCATTTTATTATTATTCTTTTTTGGGTTTTACCTAATTTGGGTTTTTCTCCGTTTATTTTGTTTCCTTTTTTTTTTATTTGTTTAACTTGGATATGGTCCTTATATATTTTTTATGTTCATTTTCAGTGAAAAGTCCTTTTTTTTATAATTATTTATCTTTTCTTTTATCCAGTCGGTAAACTTATGAAACCCCTTGCTCTACAGGGACCCAATGCTACAGATTCGATGTTATAGATGTACAACAAACTTATAAATTATACTTGGATAATAGTGTCAATGAGTTACATACCACAATAAGAAAGGCTTGATAACATCACTTATATAATGAAAATAACCAAATGCTAATACTGTACATTATATTTGAATAAAAGTCAGTAAAAAAAAAAGAAATTAACCTGGAATTATCTGCCTAAACCTCTAACTACATTTGGAATTTATTTAATCCAGGCCGTGGTCCATATGTGAAGATAGTTATTTTTTTTTTTAATTTTTTCCATACGAAGCTTTTGTTTGAATATAGCCCAATAAAATGTGGTCTTTTTAAAAATGAAAATTTTATTTAATAAAGAATTTCAAAAAATAAATTACTTGGCCTAATAGTAAGCTAGGGTCTCTAATTCATCACAGGCTTGCAGTTATACCTAGTACCATATTCCTACAGTTTTTTAAGTTGCAAGGCATTAAATCCTATGTCATTTTTAGTTTATGAACAATAGTTATTTCATTTTGGTTGTTTATTCTTCTTACTCTATTTAGGCTGGTTGTTATTCTTTGGTGATGCTAACATGTAATTCAAAATAAAAATATACAAAGTACTAAATACCCCAGTTTGAAAAAAGAAAAAACATGTTGAAAAAAAAACCCAAAGACACATCATGATCCATAAGATGTGACAATTGTTCATAATTTGATTTAAAAAACACCAATAAGATGTGGTTGAAATTGGACAACATCTAGCAACCAAACTTGTTGAAAAACATGTAATATAACTCGTTTATGCTTCAACATATGATAAGATGCCCGAACAAGCATGATCCATAAGATTTGACAAATCTTCATTATTTGATTTCAACCAAAACAGAATTATTAAATACCTCAATGAGAATCCTTAGAGCTCCTTCAATATACTCGGGTTTATGTTCAAGTCATGTCACTGAAAAGATCTAATAATTTCGTAGAATATATCTGAAAAAAAAAAGGAAGTAAACAAATAAAAGAATTAGCGTGGAATTATCTACCTAGACCCCTAACTGCATTTGAAATTGGTTTAATCTAGGTGCCAGTCCATATGTCAGGATAGTTCAGTAAATTCTTTTTTATTTTCTACTTGGATTTAATCTAACTAATCCATTTCCCTAATGGATCTCCACCCTATCCTAGGGTCCTAACTGCCCTCATCCGCTCTCCCGGTCCCTTAGCGGGCCCGGAGAAAGAGTGGGGCCTAACTAAATGAGATTAAAGAAAGTAAAGGTAATCTAGCCCGGCTGGGGAAGACCTAGATCTTGGTCCGGAGTCTGACCTGGTCAGTCTAAACTACTATTTAATTTCTAACTCTAATTTTATTAATATTTTAGGGTTTTTAATATTTTTACTTTGTTTTTGGTCCTTTTGGTTTTTATTATTTTATTATTTTTGGTTTTGTTCTAGAATTTAAAATTCCCTAAATTGGTCTTCCTAACCCTAGTGAAAAGGGAGGAGAGGAGGGTTATTAATTTTTATTTATTCATTAATATAACTAATTTATAACTTCCTAATTAAATTCCCTAATCCTGATGTGAGGGGAGGAGGAGATGGCAATTAATTATTAAACCTAAGCTAATTGTTTTAGTTAATCTAATACTTAGAATTGTTTTTCTTTTCCTTCTATTTTTTGTTCTTTACTCTTTTTTTTTTTTTTTGGGACTTTTGGATTGGTTTTTCTGTTTTGGTTTTGTTGTTTTTGTTGATGTCTTTTTTATGTAATTATAATGTCAAATATATCTGAAAAGGAATAAAAAGTAACCAAGCTGTATGGTGCATGTGCATATTAATGCATGAAGATCTTCAGACGATTTCTCAAGTTATTCTCTTCTCACTTTTTTCCACAGGACCGAATTTCCTAGTTCATTGCTCTATATAGTACAATATTCTTCCAACAAAATGTAATAGTGGATAATGATGGAATCCATATCAAATGGAGATCAGTGCTTAAGGGTATGTTTGTCTGCATAGGATACATACGATATGAATAAATACGAATTCATGACATAATTAATGTTTAAAAATTAAGATCCAAGGTGAATATATAAAAATGATCACCAACTAATCTTCCCTTTAATGGAAAATGAATCGAGGGGAAATGTAAAATGAATACCTAGCCATCACCCTAGTAATTCAAATCCTAGGAAAGTCAAGGTCCCTAACATTACTACCTTATATCCTTCACCAGTCACCTCAGTTCATTCACACCTCGCCTCTTTAATAATCTTATGATGGAGCTCATCTGACCATGAATTCTTGTAAAATACAAGAATAGTCAGGCCCTTATTTCGCAGGGTGCATGAATAATACAATTATCTGAAAATTTTGTGTATTAATCTACATCTTTTGAAAGATATGACATATTTGAAGTAATTTTGAGAGAAATGTAGAAATTTCTTATTGATTAAATTAATGTCTGAAATAATACTCCGTTTGAATACATTTGAAACGAGAGTCATACTTCATACTTTTCAAAAGATTACATCTGAATCATCTGAAATTCATCAAGAATTACAATTTACAGGACCCATTTATATCCTACAATGAAATTAATAAGAAAACCTGAACCCATGATAATATCAATTAAATCTAATCATAATATTGAGAGATTATCTCTCAATTTAATTTAATCACACCAATCACAATATACTAAAAAACTAATCTCATTAATAACCTAATATATTAAAAAATTTATTCTATATATAACTAATAATTACAACATGTATTCTAAATTACTGATCATCATAGAAGATTTAATCCATCTCCTGAACATGTAATTTTAAGGGTGTTGTAGCCAGTGAGTGGGCAAATGTAGTTTGGACTCTCTGCTTTTGTCCTGTTTGTTTGCAAGAGGGATTGAGTAAGAGTGGAGTGGGTTGGAATAAAATGAGCAGTGGGTCACTTTGCCTGTGTTTGGATAGGGCGTAAAGTAAGGAAAAACAAAAAACAACTAAAGGCTTTATATGAAGAGAATGGAGTAAAAGTTACTTTATAAGAAGGTGGAATGAAAGAGGAATCTACACTAGTAGACATTGTTACTCCACTTGTCCCCTCAAGCCATCCAAACACAAAAAAGAAGTAGAATCTTCTACTATTGGTGCCAATTCCACTCCTCTTTCACTTCACTCGAGTACAGACAAACAGAAATATCTAGATTCAAACTTCCAACCATTATATGACAAGCCCCAAGCCACTGCATTGTTTCAGGCATGACAAGGTCCACACCAAAAACAAACTTGAAAAATTCATACATGGAGCGTAGACCAAGGCAATGGAGCGGCATTTCCTTTGTCTCAACATTGTTTCAAATTCCTTGCATTGTTTTCACCATCAATAAAAAAAAAGGGCGCCTCTCCAACATGTCAGCAGCAGATAAAATAACCCATTAAAGACACTTTGGTATATGCACTGAAATTCCCGCAGATATCCGGTGTACAGACCATCTGTCCGTCAACAGAACAGCAACTACTCATACAGGAAGACGGTACTGTCCTCTGAAGTTGGTATCTTCCTTACTCCTTTTATTTTCTTCTAATGCTTGTGCCGTTTTTTTCCTTTGTTATATATATATATATATATATAGAGAGAGAGAGAGAGAGATGGGTTTATATGAACACACAGGACTTGGCACTGAAGTCTTGATTATTGGTCACAGGAAAATGGAGAAAGGAAGAGATATTGAGGAGTTCTGTGGTGGGGATGGAAACGAGTACGATGCTGTCGTGGTGGGGTCCGGATACGGTGGCTCCATCGCAGCCTACCGGATGTCGGTAGCAGGAATCAAGGTGTGTTTGGTGGAGAAAGGCCGGAGGTGGGATGCGTCAGATTTTCCGACTACCAGTGTTCAGATGATGTCTGCAGTGAGAGTGGAGGCTGGCAATTGGGGCATCAGTTTTGGTCCAAAAAATGCACTGTTTCAGGTGAGTTTTGCAGTCATCATGCTGACAGTTTACGCATATAATTTATCCAAATAAATTTTATCTTAATGGATGATTTTGTCAAGCCCCAAAAGTGAAACCGGGGTTATGCGTAAAATCAGGGCCAATTAAAATTTTTCCAACATAAATCAAATGTAACTTGACCCTAATAATGTCCCATCTGGATCCAAGACCGCTGTGAGGGATAAACATTTCTTCAAATAAAACAACTATTAGTGGAAGCTCTTCATAATTACAAGAGGTATCTCAAAATTGTATAGTTAAGAGCAAAGATTGAAATAAACTTTAAAGTTCAAGTTGAAGACAGTTAACAAAATATTAATTACAATAAGAAGACTACACTAAAATTGGCCTAATCAAACGATGAACAAAAGAACCAAAAGAAGAAACTAATCAGGTAAGGCATGAAGGCCCTCAGGTACGAGGTCGATACGGCTATACAACACCATCCGTACTATAATCTAGGAAGTCATTAGGCTGATCCGCTTGAACTTCTTCCGTCGTTTCCTCCTCGAGGTAGAAGGGCTTAGTACCTATGCACCGAGAGTAACAACATCAGACACGAAAGTCGGCAAGCAGATAGATATATAAATCACCCAACTATATGCAACTAAAAGAGAGTGAACGTGAGACTAAATCATCATAATGCAAAGCATCGGAATTAAGAACATGCTAACATAAACATCTATCAAGATAGGCGGTCCACATTTACTAATTACCACGAGATAGTGTCTTTACCCTCCCTACTCAAATTGAGTTATGGTAGAGATATAAATAATTGGGATCATACCCATTCAATCAAAGTGTTCAAAGTATTCAGAGTCGATACCCAATTGGCATCTATTGGTGTCCATTACACCGACCTGGTCTGCAGAAGGTCCTCTTTTGGCTCATACGGCTCGGTCCCCATGGGCTCTAACCTAATATTGCCTAAAGGTTCTAAATCTAAAGTCCTCTCACAGGTGGTGCCCCAGCTATGTTGAACGTTAACAGTTGAATGGTACCTGACACACAGAATCCTAAACCGACATCAGTGAGGGACTAGGCTTTATTGCTCGAATAATATTCATCAAACAATAGAGAAACTACTTTGTTTCTAATCAGATCAGACTTCCAACAAACTTCAGACCTCATTAGTAGTTCTCTTCAAGCCTTACAATTAAAACCGCATAGTCTCAACACTTCATACAGACTTCAGAACAAATGGAACATTAAAGGGGGTCCTAAGTCCATCATCTAAGCTATTCATGTGATCCCAAACAAAGTAAAGTAAACAGAGCTAATGAACATGGACATTTCATGTAGAGATACCAAACGGTACCAATCAAAATCAGAAGTGATAAAAAAATCCAATCCTAAGTCAATTGTTATTCTGAAGTCTCGTGCAATCCTACCCAGTCAACGAAAGGAATAAGGTTCGCGATACCCGAACGAATAGTCTTCATGCATAGATATAAAGGAGGGTATCCCGTTGTCCCGTACCGTTCAAGATTGAGATGAATTGAAACTCGAGAAAACCGGAATAACTACGAGGAATTATCTGCTCAAAACATCCCTCGTGCATAGTCAAAAGAGTCCAACAAGGGCAATCAAGGTTTCACGGATCGGATCGGATCGGATTTCAACAGTAACGGATTGGTGACGGATTACAAATCCGTCAATCCGTAAGCAAAGGATTGGTGACGGATTTGGTCCAATCCGCACCAATCCGATCCGTGTACACCCCTAGGTACACCGGCCGTCACCATCGGTCGGCTTGTCTTTAGCTATTATGGAATATCATCATTTCACTCAGATTCAGTGGTTAGGACTGGCTGGAACACCTTTGTTTGGGACCAAAGTGAATCCGCAGCTGGGGCATGTTGATGAGTGGTTCTGATCTCAAGCAGAACTGATTGAGTGAATTGTGTAACATGATTCATGAAACGATGCACATAAGGGTGATTCGGTGAGAGAACTGAGTCTGCTCTTCTCGGTTTGAACTCAATTTTTTTGAGCGAGTTACCACAAGGCTTTAAGTTTGGATTTGGGCAGTGTCCAGGCCCGAGTCCATTTACAATTTAGGAGTCACAGCTCGGGACTAAGTCTGATATAGGCCCTCTAGTTATTCCATTTGCAAGATCATTGTAGCTAGCATCCCCTGCTCAAGTGGGCCATCATTTGAATGCTTTGGATCACAAAATCATTTCGCAGCATTGATCAGATATGCCCGCAGCAAATTGTTAGTAACCCGAAATAACATTGGTTAATTAGATGATCCTAACCACTCAATCGGAGAATATTTTTGAAGTGAATGTAAAACAGCTGGTTGGATTCTGAAATCACCAATTGAATGATTAGGAATGCCAATTATAATATGAAGTATTTAGGAATCCCAGGCCATCTGACCGATGATTATGTATTATTATAGCCATTCACCCATTTTTCAAGCTAATGAGCCGATGGTTAGGAACATCAAGTCAATTGAACATGAAGCTGTGGGCCTATCCTCGCAATCTCTCGATGACTCAACCTTGGTTTTTAGGCAATTATATTTATAATTCCTTTTGCAAGCTATGGATGGTTATGATCATCTGATGGGTGTGATTTCATAATGGTGGGCACGTTGAATGAGCTATAAGAGACCCAACAAGTAATCAAACACCTACCAAGGCATAAATAGGTTAATATAATAAGATAAGTAACGAAAAATATAATATATAAAACTTTTGCATGTAACATAAATCCTAAATAACATACAAAACATCATTTGAATCATAGTCTCTCAATCACAATAAATTGTGTTCATATACTCTACTAATCTTGATGGTTTTTAGGGGGAAAAAATGACATGAAAATAACAATTTTGATTGAATAATAATAACCGAAGTGCACATAGTAGCATGGTGATTCATTATCATATTCACTTAACACGTACTTGGCTTCACAAAATACATGATATTTCACAACCAAACTATAGTTATTATTATCTTGGTGGCTTCACAAAACACATGGTGTCCCACAATCTAGCCTTAAATTTATATTGGCTTCACAAAATACGTGGCGGTTCACGATCAAGCCCCCACATACTTGGCTCCGCAAAAAACATGATATTTCACGATCAAACTATTCTTATCATTATCTTGGTGGCTTCACAAAATATGTGGTATATATTTCTCCATAAAATAGGCCAATTTAGCCCACAAAACTATCAACTCAGCCTAAGTCAAGATATGGGCGAGGCCCAGATGGTTCGTCTCAATTCAGACGAATTTTGAGCCAGACCATTTGATATTTCCAGATGAGTTGCACATGATCATTTTTTTCTTGTGTGTTATATTCAGTGTCTATTCATGAATTGAGGCACATTTTTTTCTGTCATATTCTTAACTCATGACTCAGATTTGTCTCGACTCAACTTGAAGAGCGCGGAGTCGAACAAGTCTGACCATCCTGAGGTACTCGACTCATGCCCTTCCATGTCACTGTATCAAATCAACCTTTAGAACTATGGTCTGCATACATATATATACATACATATAACATATACACAAGTCTATCTTTTTACCGATGTAAATGAGTAAATGAATGATCAGTGCAAAGTGTCTGAAATTTTTCGAGGATCTCAATTAGCAAGTTTTTCAAATTTTCTGTTGACATTTCCACATTTTTGTATCTTAAAGAGTTTAAGCGTACATTGACTAGCTCTAAATTTAAATTTGTCTCTGATGTTGTAAGTATTGATGCTAAAAGATTCACGGGTCTGATGAAAAAGTAATTTGCATGTGGAAAATGCAATGCAGGTATATGAACAGGATGACTCGTTTTTGGGCGTGGCCTGTGGGCTTGGTGGAGGCTCCCTAGTAAATGCCGGAGTGATGGTATCTACGCCAGTCCGAGTTAGAAGGAACCCGAAATGGCCAAAGGAGTGGCAGAATGATTGGGAGTCCTGTGAAGCATCTGCGTCAGCAATGTTGAACCCACAAACTGTTCCAATAGAGTTTGCCAATGCCAGAGCCATGAGGGAAGTATGTGACGAAATCGAAGAAAGCAGCGCAAGTTCAATCAAGCTAAGTGTGAATTTCGAGCACGAAGGAACCGATTCGACTGGATCGCAAGGGTTGGAGAAGTGCTTAGCATGTGGAAATTGCATGTCTGGATGTCCTTACAATGCTAAGAACTCAACAGACAAGAACTATCTAGCTTATGCAATTAAGGTATCATGTTTGTTTCTATCCACCAAAATACACTTAAAGGGAACTTTGTTTAAATATGGTAGATAGTTGGATGGGAAGGCCATAACGCCCCGTTCTTTAATGTTCTATTAATTACAATTAATTGTGTGATTAGTTAGTAAGTATATTTAGAGTCTTAGCGAGTCGGGTTTGGTGTATGGATCACGAGTCCGGAGTCTCGCGCGAGTCCGATTTCGTTTGGGTACAGTA